>FR989942.1:8865650-10065650 GCA_905404155.3 Plebejus argus | reverse complement strand
TCTGTAACTCACGATTTCCAGTGTAGACTTACTGACTTATTTGCACTGTGCGCTGGGGGAGTGCTTAGCAAGTGTCAAACTAGAAACAAATGAATCAGACCTCACTTCGCTGTTTACTGTGGGCCGTGGCGAGATCAAGCAATTACAAACTTTATCAAGTTTACATTGAGTAAGTTTTTGATTGTCTTGAAAGATTGTTGATTATGATTAAGGAGCTGATGTTTTTCTTTGAACAAATGTTATGCCTGTAGTCTTATACAATAGATTTTACCAAGCTTAGGTTTTATAAAATACTAGATGACGCCCGCAACTCCGTTGCGCCAAAAATAGTTTATCGCGCGGGAACTGTAACGTATCCTATGTCCTTTCCCAGAAGTATTTCCATATGAAATTTCAGTTAAATCGGTTCAGTGGTTTAGGCGTGAAGAGGTAACAGACAGACAGACTTTGGAATTTATGATATTAGTATGGATGTACTATCAGAGAAGTTGATTGTCAGAGGCAATTAGCAGAACTACATCATTTTGTTGGATTGTGATTTGTCTCAATTCAAAGCTGTTAGTCGTGATCGGTCTGCTGGGTTCGACATAATGTTACCGAATTACGTAGGTCCGTCGTCTGCCAGAGAAACAAATACTTTGATGGTATTTACTGTATGAACTTACAAGCTGGTCTACGCTGTTTTCACTATGTCCATTGTCCTTTAAAGGAGTGAGCACACTGAGACGGGCCTTGCCGGGGCTCAGCGTGCCGGGGCGCATCACATAAATCCGCCTCCATAATATTATAATTTGTATGGAGGCGGATGCGCGTATTGCCCACTGTGTCGGGGCGCAGCGGATTTCCGTCAATGCGACAAGGCCCGGCATGGCCCGACAAGACCCGCGGCGCCCGGCAACAGTGTGACCACACTCAACATAGATTTCCAATTTTTGGTAGATTTGAGGTCAAATGAATGACAATTTAGTAGTCCAAAATTTTTAGTAAATTTTAATAGAAGATCGACATTATAAAATAAATAATATAAAAATTTCAAAAGGATAATGAAGACAGTCCATATAAACATTTTAGTTTTATTTTAGTTTCAACCACGTAGGATATATTATTGAATAATAAAGGTAGATTTTCGGTAGAAGCTAAAACACGGTCTAGTAGATTTTAGTAGAATATAGCAACCTTTTTTGGGTAAATCGAGTCACGAGTGATTTAAGGTGACGCCTTGATAATTTGGCTGTAGCGATGTCCATTTTTCTCAGTAATGACTAAAGCTAAGAAATTAAAGTTCACTGTCAGTATTCATCATGTCTTTGTCTTTGAATTACCCATAGCATAAAACGATTGGTCAACTTTTATAACACATAATAATCAATCAAAAAGACCTCTGTAAAAAAAGGGATTCCTATTTTGCCAACAGAGGAGAGTGATATAAGCTTCCAAAATTTGTACATAAATTGGTTCTAGTATACACTTTAATTTGTCCATAGCTTATATGAAATGTATTTATGGTTTATAAATTACGCGACAAAAACCATTTTGTCGCTACGCCCTTTCAATTTTTTGCTGTTCCATTGCTTGTTTTCTATGAGAGGTCGGGCCAGCCTCGCATAGAAAACAAGCAATCTCAAACACATCCAACACGGTTTTTTACTTTAACATGGCGTCACCTTAAGAGTGGTCACACTGGAGCTATCCAACGTACTCAAAATCCGTCAATGCGATGCGACGACCCGGCCTGACAACAGTGTGCTATAGCGCATTATGCGATGCGCTGAGCCCCGGCCCGCGCCGACCCGCGCCGACACAGTGAACGCGAAGTTTTATAGTTAAACTTAACATAAGAAATAGATCTATAACAAAAAAAAACGAGTAAATCATTTACTTTGCCGATCAAAAAACTCAAAGAATAATTGAAATCCACAAATTCTAAATTTATATTTCAGAGGTAAATTCGAGTTGGCAACATATTTCCGACGTTGCTATATTTCAAGATTTAGGTTTTAACCCGTATCGATATATTTTGTACCGGCTTAGGTACTTACTTTAACCATTAAATACAGCACTCGAAAGAAACTGAATGTGACCACTTAGAAACAGAATATATTGTTTTCTAAAAAAGCGTTTATAATATATTATTACTAGATTACGCCAGCAAATCAGTTACGCCAAACAACTGTGAGCCGTACATTTTCCGGGATAAAAAGTATCCTATGTCCTTTCCCGGGACTCAAAGTATTCCCATACCAAATTTCAGCGAATTCGGTTTAGCGGCTTTGGTGAGAAGAGGTAACAGTCAGAAAGATAGACGGACATATTTTCACCATATTTTCACGGTTATTATATTCAGTATGGATAGACGGTGGAATTTTAGTTCATAAAATTAAGACCGAGAAAACTATGCACGCTTGTTACCAAACAAAAAGTGATGCTAGTTATATGTGGGTGAAGCTGTCGTGATGTTTAATTTGTACAAACCGCACACCACGACAGGTCGTAAGGCGTAGTTTAGATATCATTGTGTTGACAACAAGGCGTAGTAATTAATAGTTTGACCAGCCTCAACACAAAACTTTTCACTCTTTTTGTGGTTGCAATATCCTTTTACTTACCTTCTAAAATTTTGAAATGCATTCCTTGTAAAATAGCCAAACAATTTGATACCGAGCCGACTTTTTACGAACAAAGAGCATAGCGGGTCTAAACAAAAGCGTGTTCACGTATGGAAATGGACTCCACAATACCTCCATTTGTAGCCCTCAGAGGTTAAATATCCGAGGTTGAAACAAAACACGATCTGACTTGCTAGTATAAAACGCTGGGTCGAACCAAAGTTTGCAATATTAGAAAGTTAACAAAATAATATATTTGATCATATACCTTAATAAAAAAATATACGTACTAATGTATGTTTTTTGTGACTAGTCATTTGCTTATATAATTAATAAAATATACTTATTAATTATTATTTACAATATTATATGGCCCGGCCAATTTCGTATCACTATAATTCACTTCCCTCTGAATATTATAAACATTCCTTCATGAACATTCAAATTAAAAAAAATTAAGAATATTTCAAGACAAATTGTTAGCTAAATCAAAAAAATTATCAGCCATTCTCGAGTTTTAGCCACACTAACAAAATTTTAAGTTAGATTTTATTTAAATAGAGCTAATAGTAAAAACAATTTGTAATGATTTTTCATACTCCGAAATGTTTGTAACATAAGCCTTTTTGAAACTTGAATTATAAAGCACTGGAATTAACCTTAATAGGTATTCTTAGAAAACCCAGCTTTTGTGGAAGCACTTAGCTAAGTGTATAGACTTGGAAATTAAAAGAGTTTCAAAAGAATTTCAGGAGGTCTTACAAAGTTATTTCGGGAAACATTTAGCAATTTCCGTTTAAGTGAAATTGGTATAAACTATTTTATAAAGTTACTTTTCAAGTAGCTGTTGCCAGAAACTTCGACGCGCCAAAATTCGTACGTTTACCGAGATATCTTCGTATCTAATCCAATGCTCATAAATATACATATTATGCTTTAATTTTTTTATTAATACTGATTTTCCTTATTGACAATAATGTTTTTTGACTGGAGTTTATCCTTTCACTAGCGTTGTTGATTGGTTAATTTTTTGACGCCAGCCAATCAAAAGCGATAGTGAAAAGATAAACTCCGGTCAAAAAACCTCAGAAACTGGGCATTAGAATGTTAGCAGTCTTTGTATGAACAGTATGTATGTATGTAACTTTGTATCTGTATGACAGTTACGTACTATCAGGGAAGTTGATTCCTAGGCAGATGGAGGACCTACTTGTAATTTGGTCGCGTTAAGTCAAACCCAGCCGACCGATCACAGCTAACATTGAATTGACATAAGCCGACCAAACGACGTAGGTCCGTCAACTGCCTAGGAATCAATTTCCTCGGGTATACATGTACGTAGTAGCTTAACACAGAATAATAAAAACTCTATATTAAAGCTTTATATAATATTTCAGTTACAAAGGCGTAAGTTTGCAAGTATGTCTATTTGTAAAATGTAACAAAACTAAAGAACAAAATAATATTATCTCAATCTTTATTACAGGCTAGATGGACAAAATGGCTACTCGGGTGGGAAATGGGATATAGTAAGTAGTACCTTGCCACTTGCTACCTAGAGCAAAAGCTATTATTAGAATTCCAACTTCAATAATAGCACTTTTAAATAATCCCATCGTATATTTTCTCGGTAAAGTTTATAAGAACCGAGTTAGCAGATTTCTTTCATAAGAGACAAGGTTTGATTAATGGAGGCATCAATTGAGATCGATAGTTCGCCCGTTTGATGTATTGCTGCCGAGTTTGATTCTAGAGGCTAGAAGTCCAAACTAATAATATTATAAGCGAGAAAGTTTGTCTGTCTTTTCACCATAACACTGCTGAACAGATTTCGACGAAGTTTTATGTTTGAGTGGCGCTGAAGAAGTTACTTTTTTCAACTTTTGTATGGGCAAATTTATGACGCTGGGGGCGTTTGTACATACAAAGAACAAAAAAATGCTCTTTTAGCGCTACTGCTTTCACTGTGAACTCGCTATAATATAGGACCGAATATACACATCCTAACATTTTGTTTCGTTACGCGGTATAATTTAGTATGTTATATACTATCTTTTTAATAAAGCTTTATTCTAATTTTTAATAAAGCTATAACCTACTTAGGATTGTTTTTACGCCACTATGCGAAAAAGATGCGCATCCTTGGTGCGCAGGGTGAGGGGCAGTACCAACAGCATACTTGCTATGATAGCCAATCGACTGGACTGTCCTTATGTGCGTCACTGCTGCGCCATATCTAACGGCATGGAGCAGAGGTGATGCACAATGTAGTTATTATATTTTTACATAATATTATTTAAATAAAACTAAGATTATTATGTTACTAACATAATTTATAAGCCTCTACTAACAAGTGAGTCTATGTTACTTGGTTAAATAAAATATTTCATTTCATTTATCCAGAATATCACAGAAAACAATATCGTCAACTACAAAACGAAAACAATATCGTCGGCTACAAAACTGTGATTTATGTTTCGTCCACAAATCCATACATAAAAGGTAGACAAGAGGACAGCATCTGTCGTTAAGTTGGATGACAAATTGCAGTAGCGAGGCGGAACTTGTTGTTTTGTATCACTTTGGACGTATTTTGAATAATTTATTGTTGAATGTTGAGCTTCATCTACTGCATTCATTTGATGTGTGATGACAAAAGTTCTTTTGGCGCTATGTTATCAAAGAACAGTTAGTAATTATAAAAATAATTGCAGGAAAAACTAGTGTTAGGGGGCTAGGGCGCTTTTCCCATTTTGCGTGTGCGTTTTCAAAACGGGAAAGTTATGTTTCCAAATGACAATAATTATTGTTACATTTCCAAATTCCAAAGTTTCTAAATGATAGTCAATAGCTATGTCCACATTGTGCCCTTTCATCTTCAATTTTCATAATCTTTTGACATTTCGAATGTCTGATGGCATTATTCAGGGCATAAAGGTCAGGTCGCACTAAGAGCAGCTCTGCAGCGTAGCGATGCGGCACTTCATATCTCATATTTGTAGTGGAGTACCGTGTATTTCAAATTACCAAACCCACTTGAAACTCATAAGCTGCAGCCTTGAAATAAAAACACTGTAATTTTCATTTGAACCGTAATGATTGAGAAAAATGTTTAATGCATTTTATAGTTACAACTAGTAACTTCATAATTTAATTCTGATCGAATCGATGGAACCTTTTGTGAATTCACAAAGGGTCCTGTGACATTTTAAGAGATACGCGGCGGGAAGCAGCTCATTTAAAATACAGTAGACCACCGCTGGAGAGGAAACGCTGCTCCGAGTTCCTTCACGCTTTTTAAATCCATTGAATTTGTTGTGTAAGTGATTTACGTTGTAAATTTAATATTGCTGAATTGTTTTATATTTTATATAAGGTCATCAACGCCTCCGTGGTCCAGTGGTCTAGAGCGCCGCTCTTGACTCGGAGGTCGTGGGTTCGATTCCCGCGTTGGAAACATGTTATTTCCAAGTTTGGTTAGGACAATGCAGGCTGATCACCTGATTGTCTGACAAGTAAGATGATCCATGCGTCGGATGGGCATGTAAAAAGTCGGTCCTGCGCCTGATCTCTCGCCGGTCGTGTCGGTCTGCCGTCCCACTGGGTTATGAGAGTAAAGGAATAGAGAGTGCTCTTGTGTACTGCGCACACACTTGGGCACTATAAAATTACTCCTGCGTACCTGGCCTGGTTTCAATGAAACCGGCCACCGTCACCGAAACCGGTGTGGGGAGTATTATTATTATTATTATTATTATTATTATTATTATTATTATTATTATTTTTAAAATTTATTTTCTCCCTTGCGGGGTGACTACTGCAGTTGCGGGCTTGTGGCCAAACAACTGCATGTAATTGTGAAATTAGGTGATTGATAAAAATTTTCGGACTATTCGGCATGTATTTAGGATGACTGCTTTCTGTAAAGTTATGAATGTGAGTGGATGTATGTTAAGTGTTTTGAGTGATGTGTGTAGTGTTTTAGGTATGATGCCTGTGGTTGAAATGATGATTGGTATGGTTTTGACGGTGTTCACTTTCCACTGCGCTTTGAGCTCTATGGTCAGGTCTGTATATTTTGTGAGTTTGTTTGTGTGTGTGCTAGTGAGATTGTGTGAGTTAGGTATGGCTATATCTATGAGGTAAACTATTTTATTCTGTTTGTCATGGAGAGTAATATCAGGTCTATTGTGATGTACGGTCTTGTCTGTCAGTATGGTCCTGTCCCAGTAAAGTTTATAGTCGGGTGATTCTAGTATTATTTGTGGTGTGTATTTGTAGTATGGTAATTTGTCTGTGATGAGGTTATGTTTGTGTGCGAGTATCTGGTGTATGATTGCTGCTACTTGGTCGTGCCTGTGTTTGTAGTCTGTTTGTGTGATGGATGAGCAGGCGCCTGTGATATGTTGTATTGTTTCTGGTTGCTTATGGCAATGACGGCAGTGGTCGCTACTCATGTTATGGTCTCTAATAATATGCTTTCTGTAGTTCTTTGTATCTATTACCTGATCCTGTATTGCCAGCATAAAACCTTCCGTCTCAGGGAACAGCTCCCCTTGCTTTAACCATGCGTTTGACGCAATTTTGTCAACGGCGTTATTGGTAAGGTCAAGACGGTGCCGGCCATGTAGTGATTTTTGTGCCCATGCTTCGATTTTTTGCTGGTTTGTGTAAGTTTTTATACTTTTTGTTTTATCGGCCAGCGCCAGTGGTGTATAATTAGTGTCAGCATGACAAATAGCAAGGTGGAGTGTTTTTGTGTGTGCGTGGTTGTAAAAGAATGTTCTGAGTACTGTTAATTGTCTATTATGTAAATTTAAAATGTCGATGAGACCTCTGCCGCCTTCTATTTTTGGTAAACTTAATCGTTGAAAGCAGGCTCTTGGGTGGTGCTTTCTATGTTTTGTCATAGTTGTATTTATTAATCTTTGTAAAGTTTTTAATTCTGTTAGGTTCCAACGTATTACGCCAAAGGAGTATGTAAGTATAGGTATGGCATATGTATTGATTGCTTTAATTGTGTTTTTTGCGTTTAGATGTGTGTGTAATATTTTATGTAGCCTTGCTTTGAATTTCTGTTTGAGTAGTTTTTTTGTTTCTTTATGATGTATTTGTTGTGATTGGTAGAAGCCTAGGTATTTGTATCCCTCTAATGGGTCAACTGGATCAATTATTTGGTCATTGTTAAGTTTGTATTGTATATTATGTTCTATTTTGCCTTTATTTATTGATTGTATTTTACATTTGTCTATCCCAAACTCCATTTTTATGTCATTCGAGAAAGTTTGTGTACGGTCAGCGAGAGCATGTAAGTGGTTTAGTGTGTTTGCAAAAATTTTGATGTCGTCCATATAGAGAAGGTGTGAGAGTGATGTATGATGCGAATTATATTTGATCTTAAATCCGTAGTCGTTTTGGTTGAGTATAAAAGAAAGTGGATTAAGGGCAAGGCAAAACCAAAGGGGGCTTAAAGAGTCTCCTTGGAATATACCTCTCCTTATGTAAATGAAATCAGTTTCAATGGCTTTAGTGGAGTCAAAAATTTTCAGTTTGGTGTGCCAATTTGGCATAATATTTTCTAGCCAATTTATTATAACGGGACTAATTTTATAATGCTTTAAAATATAAATAAGCCAGGAGTGTGGTACAGAATCGAAAGCTTTCTTATAATCTATATACATGGTATTTATATTACGTTTCTGTTTAAGTGCCTGTTGTGAAATAACGGAGTCTATTATGAGTTGTTCTTTGCACCCTTGGCTGAACTTACGGCACCCTTTCTGCTCTTCGGCTAAAATATTATTTTCCTGTATATGTGTATATATTAAATTGCTTATGCATGCTGTTATGATCTTGTATATATTTTGCAGACAGGTTATAGGCCTATATTTTGCTGGGTTTGTAGTGTCCGAATTGTCTTTTGCTACCATGTAAGTTATACCCTGTGTGATGAAGGCTGGTATTGTGTCCGGTGATTGAATGAATGAATTAATGTGTTTGAGTATTAATGTGTGTGTGGATGTAAATTTTTTATACCAGTAATTATGTATATGATCAGATCCGGTTGCTTTCCAATTATGCGTTTTACTTATAACTGCTTTCATTTGCTCGAGCTCTATTTCTCCAAATTCCATGACAGGGATGTCTTTGACTCTATTTTTATCTTCATCAATCCATTGACTGTTTTCGTGTTGAACTGGATGTGACCATATATCAGACCAGTAGGTATGCATGGATTCTGACGAAGGTGCAGGACTGTAATTAGGATTATTTTGTTGGTTATTATTATTTTGAGTTAATTTTCTGTAAAATAACTTTTCGTTATTTGTAAATTCTTTATTTTGAGTTTTTCTAATTGTGCATTCGTTATATCTCTTTAATCTGTTGGATAGTATATTTAGTTTCTGTTTCAAGGTATCTAAAAATTGTGTTATATCAGAATTTTGGGCCTCGTGTTGTGAATGAATTTTATACTGTTGCTTAATTTTTTCTATGTGTTTCTCTAGATGGGATGATCGAGTACCTTTTGCATAAGCGGTTAGTCGGCCTATACTTGTTCTAAGATCATTGATTTTACGTTCCAGGCGCCTATGCCACCATGGTTTCGTTTGTGCTTTGTTAGAGTTAGGTGTGTTATTATTATTAATTCTCACTCCATAAAATTTGGTCGCGGTATATGCTGCAGTATAAATGTAAGTATGTAGAGTGTTAAAATCAGTGTCGTCTGTCAGTATGTTTGGAAGTGTTTCAGTATTAAGGTGATAAATTATCTGTTTTAATTTTTTCGAGGGTTTTAATTTAGGTAAGGACGGCCGTGTTGTTGGATCGGTATCTTTAAATATGTTATAGGTATCTGTAAACATTTCTTTCAGTTCTGCTTCTAATTCTGATGTCAATTTTAAAGGTACTGGTAAGATATTAGGACAGTCTTCAGTTGGTAAGTGGATGCTCTCATTTAAGAGGTTTTGTGTAGAATTAAGGTCAGGTAGTCTAGTGATATCGTCTGTCTGTTCCCCGTTCGAAGTCTCCAGCTGCTGTTGCACTTCATCTCGTATTCTTTTAAGGTGATCTTTAGATAAAAGGTGATTATTGACAATCGATCTTCTTTGGTCGGCTATTCTTTGTATTGGCAGGTGAGCTATTGCAGGGCATATGGTTGCAATTTCTTTATGTAATAATGGTCGGTATGTGGTAAGGTCAGTCTCTAGTTTAGTAATCCTGTAATAGGTCCGCATTATCATTTCATTTATTTCAGTCGTCCATCTCATTTTCTGACTTCTACTGTTAGTGGCAAGAGTTTCTAATTGCGTCATATTCTGTCCTTGAGTCAATTGTTGATTTTGATTTTGTAGTAAAGTTTTTACATCATTTTTAATACTTAATATTTCTTGATGGCTTAAAAGATTTCTTTTGACTATTGCTCGTCTTTGGTCACCTACTCTTTGCTTCGATGCTTCCATTTCTGGGTATTGTGATGAGAATAATGAGTGTAAGTGTGATAAGTAAGATTTGGTATCGGATTCTAATTTTGTGAGTATGAAATAGTGGTGCATTATGAAAATGTTCATTTGCTTAGACCATTTTTTACGCTTGCACCCCATACTGTGGGCGGGTGCAGTAACTCTGGCTGGGATAGCCTCCTGCACAACATCCACAGTAGATTTGATTGATATAGGTGACGATGAATTTGATGAACTAGATTGAGTAGCCATGATATATGAAGCTGGAGATGACGGTGGAGATGAAAAGAGTGATGATATTGATGAGAAACTAGTTGGTGAGTTGTCTCGACTACGATGAATGATAACATTATTATTGTGCGATACGGTGCCCTCCCCAGAATACGCAGGGCAGCCCAGACCCGAGGGTCCGGGGCGGGATTCTCCATCGCGCAACGCTCCGGTACCCGCCTGGGGTATATTTCTATTCCTGAGTCGCATCACATAATCTGGTTTTATTCTAAGGGAAGAGTTAACTAAACAGGAAGCATAGTAAAAGAGGAAACAAAGTTGATGAAAGATAGATAAAAATAAAAACAAAAACGATACAAACCCAAGGATTGACTAATAAAAAGACGATGAAAAGATTGTTAAAGAAAGACAGAGCCGATGATCAGCCACGTGAGTACCTCACCCCAAAGAGAGTGGGGTGGCGCACTCAAGTGTTGCCCGGGGACACTAACTAGGAAGAACCGGCTTCACTCCCTTATTATTATTATTATTAAGGTCATAAATCTACCATTGAGGGACTCGAGACAAAGGAGAGAAGTGATTGGAATGAAAATTAACTTAATGGTAATAATATAATTACTACGCTTATCGTATTATACATTCACATTTCGCTGTATTGATTTCATTGTCCGGTCTTGGGTTTGATTCCCGCGTTGGAAACATGTTATTTCCAAGTTTGGTTAGGACAATGCAGGCTGATCACCTGATTGTCTGACAAGTAAGATGATCCATGCGTCGGATGGGCATGTAAAAAGTCGGTCCTGCGCCTGATCTCTCGCCGGTCGTGTCGGTCTGCCGTCCCACTGGGTTATGAGAGTAAAGGAATAGAGAGTGCTCTTGTGTACTGCGCACACACTTGGGCACTATAAAATTACTCCTGCGTACCTGGCCTGGTTTCAATGAAACCGGCCACCGTCACCGAAACCGGTGTGGGGAGTATTATTATTATTATTATTATTATTATTATTATTATTATTATTATTATTAAGGTCATAAATCTACCATTGAGGGACTCGAGACAAAGGAGAGAAGTGATTGGAATGAAAATTAACTTAATGGTAATAATATAATTACTACGCTTATCGTATTATACATTCACATTTCGCTGTATTGATTTCATTGTCCGGTCTTGGGTTTGATTCCCGCGTTGGAAAAATTTTGTTCCCAAAGGTGATGTGAGATGACCAACAGCTTTTTACATGCCCATCCGACTCTATAAATCCGATCATAATATCCGACTCATAATAAATAAATATATTTGGTCTTGCGCCAGATCTCTCGTCTGTTGAGTTGGTCGTCCATCCCACTGGCTCATGAGAGTAAAGAAAGAGAGATTTAGTGCTTCAGTGAACAGCACAAACACGAAATCACTATAGAATCATTCCTGCGCACTTTTTCGTAACGAAACCGGCCATTTCCACCAAAATCATAATATTTTTGTGGTCGTAAAGTAACCGAAATAGGTACGAACAAAAACAAATTCAAACATTATGTTTATAGATGAAAGTCGTACGGCGAACTGTTTTTCTGTTCCAACTGGAATTGTAAGGCAATTTGTTCAGGAATTTACATAGACTCAACAATGCCAAAACTGCAAGCTTTGTTTGGAATAAAACACAAGCTCATTTTGTATACCGAGATCACCGCATTGCACTACCTGTGACAAGAGGAAAAATATTATGGGTATTGTTTCGAAAATGTCTTACCCAAATGCTATACTCATCTTTCGGATAATCATTTTGATTTATTTTTGATGAGAATTTTTAATGATGCAAATCGACTCAAGTTTTTCAATAATGAGGCGTATATTGTGTAAAATAAATATATATAATATCTATGGACGCTTCACACAACATCAGTCTGGCCCCGTGGTAAGTACCTGAAGGACTTGTGTTACGGCCTTACGGGTACCAGACAACGGAAATGTATATAATACTTCTATACTATACTATATTTAAGATTTTTATTGTATGATACACCTATTAATTAATACACACCCATGACCCAGGAACTTAGAAAACTTTTTGTTCCGTCGGCGGGATTCGAACCCGCGACCCCCGGCTTGAGCTACAAACAGCCCTGAGCCCACCAACTGAGCCACAGAGATCGTCAATGAGTCAATGAGTTTTATTTTTATAATAATGCGTATATTGTGTAAAATATATGAGTTTGATTTTTAAAGAGATATGACGATGAGTATTTAATATCTAGATAAGTTCGTATAGCCATATCCTAGATGTTGAATACTTATCGTATGAAATTTAAACTACCAGTTCTGTCAGATCAATAAGACTAGTCCTTTTTAGATTTTATTTATCTATATATATAAAGTTCAAAGGTGACTGACTGACATGGTGATCTATCAACGCACAGCCCAAACCACTGGACGGATCGGGATGAAATTTGGCATGTAGGTAGATGTTATGACGTAGGCGTCCGCTAAGAAAGGATTTTGATAAATTCCAATCCCAAGGGGTTAAAATAGGGTATGAAAGTTTGTATAAAATAATACTCCTTAACGCGAGCGAAGCCGCGGGCAAAAGCTCGTGTAATATAATTATACAATTCTCGTGTCAGTGTTTGTGTGTGAACTCCTCCAAAACGGCTTAACCGATTTTTATGAAATTTTATAATATGTATATTCGTTAGGCCTGAGAATAGGATTTTATCAACTTTTTTATATAATTTTATGTAATTTATATAGCAAAACAATGTTTGCCGGTTACTGTACTGTCACTTCTTGGTGGAAATTCATGTTTAATTATTAAATAATTATACACTTTCCCTGCACTTATTCCACTTTATTTGAATAAATTTATTACAGAATTATAATAATATACACGACCGGTTTCGAAAAATTCATCATCAGGTATGTAGATGGATAAGTGCAAGGAAAATGTATAATTATTTAATTGAATGTTTGCCGGATCAGCTAGTAACTTTGTATAATATGCCTCCTAATATATTAATAATAATAATATCTATGGACGCTTCACACCACGTCAGTCTGGCCCCGTGCTAAGTACCTAAAGGACTTGTGTTACAGGTACCAGACAACGGAAATATATTTAATACTTTTATACTATACATATATTTAAGATTTTTATTATATCACACACATATTTAATACACATCCAGACCCGGGAACATAGAAAACTTTTTGTTCCGTCGGCGGGATTCGAACCCGCGACCCCCGGCTTGAGCTACCGACGCGCTCACCACTGAGCCACAGAGGTCGTCAATATTACACAGTGACCATATCTGCACAAACGTAATAAATTATTCAAAAGCACTATCAGAGAAGTTGAATATGCAAATGGCGAACCTACGCTATTTGGCAAAGTTATTTTCATTCCAGCCGGACAGATCCAGATTAATATTGACTTGACATAAGCCGACCAAATGACGCAGGTCCACCAGCTGCGAACAAATCAACTTCTCTGATAGTATATCCGAGGAAATTGATTCCTATGCAGTTGACAGACCAACGTCATTTGGTCGGATCATGTCAATTCAATGTTAATTGTGATCTGTCGGCTGGGTTTGACATAACGCGACCACCTAGGTCCGCCATCTGACTGGGAATCATCTTCTCTGATAGTACAATAGCTCTCTATTTTCAACTCATTTGGAACATCATATATCTTGGAAACAAAGGCAAACTATTCTGTTTGGAACTCCTCGTTCCCTTAACATTTAAGTGGAAAAAGTTTTGAGCTTTTAAAAAACTTTTCGATACTGATTGTATTGAAAGTTGGAGTCGTGTCTACGTTTCCAATGAATCTTGTTTTCGAGTCACATTCGGAATAAAAGGAGTGGTAATTTTGGAGCAAACTTGGTCCTCGGTTCGGACAAACTCCCCCTGTATATTTTGTATGAATGCTCAGCTGGATTACTAGACAAAAGAGCTTTGAATAACTTATGCGGCCAAAGATGTTTTGTCAGGCTTAGCATTGAGTTTAAATTTGTTTAAGAAATATTATTTATTGATTACAAAATATTATGTTTTTTTTTTCTGTTACCAGCAACTTAACTTTATAATAAAGTACAAGAAAATGAAGCTTTTAAAATAGCTAATTGTATAAATAAGGTCATTAAGACAAATCAACCAAAACGTAGAAAAGGTAAGTGCAGCCAAGGATGGGTGTGACATTCCTTAGCGGCTGTTTAAAATAACAGTCCTGTAAACATTTTAAAAACGTTTGATAACTAAAAAGCGCGCAGAAAATACGATAACTGCATTTCCCACAAAGCAAATAACATTTCTAGAACATTAATTAAGAGTGGCCGAACAAAAAACGACGCGATAGCTTATGGAGGCTTCAGCATGTGTTGCGTTTATTATTGTGTCCGCTCTGTTGTGGGAGAAACGTTACATTTGTTAAATAATTATGTGCAGTAGAAAAACGGGAATATTATCAAGGTTAGCTAAAGTTTTGAAGTAGGTGGTAAAAGTATTTTGGGTATCCTGACTATTATAGTCAGTCCTTTGGGACCCGTTTTTTAGGGTACCGTACCCAAAGAGTAAAAACGGAACCCTATTACTGAAACTTCGTCCGTCTGTCTGTCCGTCTGAATGTCTGTCTCCAGGCTGTAACTCAAGAACCGCTATAGCTAGACTTCTGAAATTTTTACAGATTATGTATTTCTGGTGCCGCTATGACAACAAATACTAAAAACAAAATACAATTAATATTTAAGGGGGGCTCCCATACAACATACGTGATTTTTTTGGCCTTTTTTGCTCTATATCAATGATGACAACAGGTAGAAACTTGAATTTTTCACAACATACTTAATATGTGTACTTTATTATTTAATAATAATATTAAAAAAAAATAAAAAATAAGGGTGGCTCCCATACAAAAAAAAACACAATTTATGGTCTAGTTTTGCTCTATAATGGTACGGAAGCCTTCGTGCGCGAGTCTGACACGCACTTGGTCGTTTTTTTTTATATACAGGTTATTATTATTAAAAAAATGCACAACTCAATCCCTTCTAATATCACAAATGTGAATGTCAGTTTATTTGTTACTTTCACGCGATAACTACTCCTACCTTTATCATAAAACTTGGTTTTTCAAACTTACAGCCGTAAGGGGAAAAAAGGGGACCAACAATTTCTTCCTAGATGTCCTAATTAATGCGGACCAAAACACAAGATAAAATTAGTTTATCATAATTCAAACATTCTTTTTATACACTATCGAAATTCTTATATCCTTAGAAAAATTTTATGATTGTCTCATCAGTATAGTAAAGTTTTTAAGAGGTCTTTACACGCCGCGCGCTCCGCGACACAAAAGGTATGTTTACTCAAGTAAAAAGCTTCTGCATTTTTAAGCTACTTCATGTCAGCCGCAGCGAATGGGTTTTTTAATTTTCCCCCTACAAGAACACATATTTGCTCGGTAATATTGAATTTTATTGACTTTATTCCTACTCTTATGAAAATTTTATGAAGAGCTAGTTATAAAATATGATGACAGATCCATTAATGTGGTATAATATATTTAATAGAAGTTGACCAGAAGAGGTTGTTCTGCTATGTTTAATTTGTTATTTCAGCAATGCATTATTATACTTCTAAGTTTTCCTCTTAAATCAGTACCTATATGTATATACAAAATGTTTAAAAATTATAAAATGTTACTTTTTAAAATAAGAATATCTATATAAATAGAGGTTACCTATGCATTTTAAATTTTTAGTCTAAAAAACTCAAAAACGGCAAAACCGATTTGGCTAATTTTATTCTTAAAATATTCGTGGCGGTCCAGGGAAGGTTCATGAGAAAAGTGATACGAAGTTCACCTGTTCATCAAGTCATAAATATTATATTATACAAGCAATGACATCTTTTCAGAAACCGTGAGAAGGAAAATAAAAAAGTGAAATAAAATAGCAATCCACTCCGAGTCAAAGCACTTCAGTTAAAAGCACATTAAGTTACGAAATCACGTACCACTGATCTCTCCATTCGTTCTTATTTAAAGTGAAATAGTTGGCAAATGAAAATCGATTATTTCAATTAATCGCCCATCTGTCGCATTCACGTAAACATTTGCATGAAATTGAATTTTCCATCTTGTTTTGGATTCGAGTGTTTGGTTTTGAAAAGGTCATGGCATGATTAAGCACCTACGGCCCTTCTTATGTTGCGAGTGTCCATGGAAAGCGGTAGTTGCTTTCCATCAGGTGACTCGTTTGCTCGTTTGCCCCCTTATTTAACAAAAAAAATGGTTGTGGAAACAAGGCGATAGATCCCCTTGAATATTTATTAAATATGTAACGATCCAAAGTATGTTGTAAGCCATGCGGTTGTAACGACATTTTTGTCGTTACAACTTTTCGTCTTAATTTTTTCTGTGTAGCCCCCTTTCGCAACGCGCGATAAGGATCTTCGTTCCAATAAGATTAAAAATTTTTCTTTTCTCTTTGTCGAAGGTCAAGTACTTCAGAACTGGATACCTCCTAAAGTAACCGCGACCGAAACCCCACAGTTGCTGATCGTTCTTACCTCTATAGGAGTTATAGACATGTAAACTTTCGGCTTTTATAAATGACGAAAGTTTGGCTGTCACTGGCTCTTAGGTTATTTGCAAGCATTCGCCTCGAAAATTCATAAT
Organism: Plebejus argus; assembly: GCA_905404155.3. NCBI lineage: Eukaryota > Metazoa > Arthropoda > Insecta > Lepidoptera > Lycaenidae > Plebejus > Plebejus argus. The sequence goes on along the minus strand of FR989942.1, from coordinate 10,048,682 downwards.
ATTGTTATGTTATTAGAAATTCACTTCCGAATGTATTTTGGATGATTAGACACGCTCAATAACATTCAAATATGAGCTAAATATTTGTTGAATACAAACTAAATATTGGAATGTGTACCTACTCATAGTTTAAGTGCATTCTGAAATGTACATAATATTATTGTATAAATATTTTAACTGACAAATTGAGAAAATTATTGCAACAGTATTAGAGCCCCCGCAGACCGCAGACTTTTAGTCGGCCGATAGTTTGACCAAATTGGGGTTTCAGTACGTTATTATCGGCCGATACAAATAGTTCAAGTTTCTTAGTAAAAATTATAGCCATTTTAAAGGACCCCTATTTAAGGCATTCTTTACAAATAATATATTGTAATGGGTGATTTTTTAAGAGGTATAGCCTATAGGATTTGTTTTAAAAAAAAAACATATTTTTTTAAATGATGAAATCTGTATTGGACTAGATAGTACAATCAATATAGTTTAATGTTTAAAGATGAGTTCATAAAAATGTTGGCCGCGGCTCCGCTTTAGATGGTCCATGCGTAAGGTCCAATTTTAGCACACCCTCTCCAACATATCGACCGGTATTTCACGAATAAATGCTTAAATACTGGCTGCCAGTGCGTCAATCGTTGCTGGTTTATCCCTGTAGACATGAGCCTTAACATAGCCCCACAAGAAATAGTCCAAAGGCGTTAAATCACACGATCTTGGCGGCCAATTGACGGCCTTAAAACGTGAGATAAACTGTTCACCGAAGACGGCTCTCAATTGGGCCCTTGTTTCGTATGCAGTGTGGGATGTGGCACCGTCTTGTGGAAACCACAGTTTAGGCATGTCAAATTCTTCAATTTTGGGCAAAACAAAATCGAGCATCATCGCACGGTAGCGCTCGCCATTCAAAGGAAGAAGTGCGCGATGCGCTCTCTTAACCGAGCATGAATTTCGTTAGTAAAATTCAATAATTTGTAAACTGAACAAGTTCACACACAACACAAGACACGACTCACGTGTCATCTGTGAAAAACAGTGTTGCCAAAAAGATACCAGCAAAAAATCACCCGTTAGTTTCATTTTACAAAATATAGACTTCAGAGGTTCATTTCAACAGTTTGTTTTCATATTCCTGTTTCATTTGACATTCACAGTGATTCATGTGACTTGCAGTGGCAAGACGTGATGGTCTAAACTCTAAACCATAAAGTTAATATACCTAGCGGAATAGAGCAACAATCTCGAGCTGTCAAACGAAACCGAAATTGGTTTTCATCTGTGTGTAAAAATATGTGTACGTATACACTTACATAAGCATGATTGAACTTGAATTCTATGAGATTAAATTGTCAACGTGCCGATACGTGCCGACTGGATGTCAAAAAAAGAGTGATGCTGTCAATTGTCATGTATCACACGTCTCTTTTTACCACGCAGTGTTACTGATAGTGACATCTCGCTTGCTCAGGCCTTTGTTTCCCTATTCCGCTAGCTATATTAATTTTATGGCCTAAACACAAAACTTCTTTATAACATGAACCATAGAAATTGTTTTGAGAACCAATTAGCTTATTTGGGAAATCCTCGCTCTGCGGTGTGATTCTATTGTATCTTAATAAAAATACAATCAACGCAGCTCCGTTGAAAACGCAGCCTCAGCATGTGCCAAGAGGCAAATAAGTGAAATCCATTAACTATCTATGTCCAACTTCTGAGTCAGAAAACCAATTATTGTCCGGAGCAAGTGTGACACAGTTTTGTGAGTTTGACAAACAGCTTGTATAAATTGTCCAGCGCTGCCCATTCAAGTTGTTTCTGACGTTCTTGATTCCATATTTGCTAGAAATAAATGGGCAGCGCTTTGCGGCTAGCAGCGTCATAAGTTTGGCGGAAGGCGGACTTTGTCAAGGAATTCTGATTTCAAAAATGAAAAGTGATTTTAAAAGTGAACTTTTAACTAAGTATATATGGCAAATTACCGAATTCTTGTGTGAAGAGAATTATTTAATAAGCGATTTAGACATAATATATATACGGGAAGTTGACTATCTTTGGCAGTTATCTTATTATTGACACCATAGTTTTTTAGTGAAATTAGGTGTAGACACCTACTTTAAAACATTGTCTAGGAATTTTTAGGGCTGCCTTTTTTATTTCTAGCTGGAGGACATCCGCAACCCCGTTGCGCTAAAATTAGTATAACGCGCGGGAATTACATTTTTCCGGGATAAAAAGTATCCTATATCCTTTCCCGGACCTCAAAGTAGCTCCATACCAAATTTCAGCAAAATAGGTTTAGCGGTATGGGTGTGAGAGTTAACGGACTGACAGAGTGATACACTTTGCATTCATATCATTAAGTAAATATTATGGATGTTTTTATCCATTTCATAATTATTATTAAAAGAACGGTAAATAGTTTTTCCCGTATAAAATAAACGGCGTAACTACAAAAGAGGAAGCTCACTCGACATCACAAAATGCATATTATGAAGCCTGACAAGGGGTAAATTGTATGATGTAGATTGTAGAGTGTAGACTGTGTGGAATAAAATAAATGATTTCTTATCAAAATCTGCCATGGCCATTGCTGTAAATTGTTTTTAGCCCCAGAAAAAAGGGTTATAATAAGTTTTACGTATTTGTCTTTCTGTTTGTCCGTGTGTGTGTCTGTCCGTGGCATCGTAGTATCCAATATTATCACTTTATAGACACAATTACTGTAAAACAATGAATACAATTTTTTATTCAAATTGTTTATTTCCAAATAATTCAGAAGAAGAGATAGGGTATAGAGCTTGTCTAATTTGAAATGACGCGCCCCACCAAATATAGTTGATATAAATGAAAAATGTTGTACTATGAATACGAGGGAGGGCGCGTTATAAGTTAGACAAGCTCTACTTTTTTTACGGACTTTGGCCCACCACACATTCCCACCACTGTATCTCCTGTGTCGCCAGGATCGACAGCGGTACGAGTATCTAACCACGAAAACCCTTTGATATGATCTCAGGGACGCCCGAGGGACAAGCTAAAGCTGTCTTGGGACCCGCAACGAAATTAATCAGAAGAAAATAGGAGGAGTAGGAAGATTCCAGATTCCCTCCAACAAAGACAAAACAAAACAAGCTCTACTTATTTTATTATTAATTATTTTCTAAAATTGGATATTATTTTATCATAAATTCTCTTTTATATTATAATATAAATCAACGTTATTGAATTCCGAACATTAACTGTACAGCTGTGATTGGCACAAGTACGCTTAAAGATTTAAAATTATTAAAACCTGTTTAACTTAGGCTTGACAATAGCTTGTAGTCCTGAAACAAAAGCTTTTTAAATTGTTCCCGCCTAAGGTTTTCACCCCGTTGAATTGTCTACGCTAAAAGCTGCGATAAGAAGACATTAAGACTTTCATTTTAAAAGCTTAGGTATTTCGAAAGCTACAATACGTCTTTTCTTTTGCCGCTAAGCCATATTGCCTTCTTGTATTTGAGCTTTGAAAGCTTTACTTATAAACTTTTTCAAGCAGCCCTTATAAATTATTTGATAGCTTTTGACAATAGGATAAATTACTGCAATGTTTTCACGCTAGACGGCAGTATTGTTGGTTTGTATTGTTTCCAAAATTTTGGAAATTGTTTACAAACCACGAGAGAATTAAAATTATAAAGTTTTTTTTTGGATATATTTTGAATTATAATCCATACTTCCATACTGATATAAATGTGAAAGTGTGTCTGAACAGATTTGGCTGACATTTGGTATGGAGATACTTTGAGTCCCGGAAAAGAACATAGGATACTATTTATCCCGGAAAAATGTACGGTTCCTGCGCGATAAGCGAATTTTGGCACAACGGAGTTGCGGACGTCATCTAATCAAATATAATTATGCAGCATCTGGTAACACCTCCAAGCATAATCTAGGATCAATCGAAGTGTGATGCGGCATACTAAACGGGGTTTAGGGGAGATTAGCTGGAACTTCGAGAACACCCCAACTTAAATTAAAGTCCCATAATTATACACTCTGTATTCTATCTGCATTAGATCGTGATGGAGTTATAAATGATGATCGATTAATTTTGTGGGATGAATTGTAGGATGTATAATTTGATCATAGATACATGGCGGACTTATGAACGTGACTTCCAAATGGTTCATTGGTAGATGGCGGACCTAGGCGCGTAATGACTTGAATAGGTTTGGTTATGTACAGCCACCTGATCTGCCACATGGCCTCCAAGTAGCAGACTCGGGGGGCGTCTGCTACAGCCCTGGTGGGGGCCGAGGAGGAGGGCGCACGTGTTGTGCGCCCATCGTGGAGTCTTCGGACCGCTGGCGGGGTCGCGGATGTGTGTATCGTTCCCGTGGCCCCGTCAAAAGGCGGCGTGGCGGAAGATGGGGGGAGGGTTAGTGGGTTTACCGTGGTCTCATTAGCTACGGGAGTCCCACATCACCGCTCGGGTCGCCCCCTGCGCCTGGGTGGTATGCGTAATGCATTTCCCCCTCCGGGAAAAAAAAATGTACAGCCGAAAGATCACAATTCACGACATAATGATCACAGGAAATAGAGTTGAAAACCCCGTATGGTCTTACTATCAACTTGGCGCAAGCTCGGCTACGGTTAGACAATATCGCGCTTACGGCTCTTCACTCTTCAGCCACTTGCTGACGTTTGATTCCAAACGTTATTTGTGACGGGAAAAATCTGTTTCAGATCGATATAATATTATGTGTTAGGTGTAAGCCTTTTTTTTAACGCCAAGAAATGCATTTACGCATTCCGCGGGGGATGAGGGAGATCCTGACGCGGATATGTGGGACTCGCCCAAAAGCCCTACCCACTAAAACTTGGCGGTGCGCCCTCTCTCCGACGGCGGGGCCACTAACATATTTTATTGACTTTTGTGACTGGAATAAACCCGTCCTACATTATTCTTTGTCTCAAATGTGAAACAATATTATTCTGTAATACTTATATTCCCTTCTACAATATTTGAACTTTAAACTTTATCTAATCTTTAGCTTTATCTAATAAAATCTCAAACCATTCGACATTTATGTACGAGGTTACATTAGAAATATGTGAAAATATCAATCGCGCGCCTTTCGTATTCGCTATAATATTTTAACAGGTAAATATGAAATGTTTGAGTTTTCAGGCGTCTCGCTTAGTATTCTAAGCAATGCAGTATGGGATATGCAGACGAATAACATAAAACTTCTTTGACATTCAAAGCTCGTTCGCATCAATATGTTGTGGATTCTAACCGGAAAGTTGGAAATAATTTAAAGAATTTGTGTTTGAAATGCTAGCACACATTTCAAACACAAATTCTTTAAATTATTATAATATAATAATTAGACTGTTTTAAATTTATAGTAGTTTTTAAAATATTGTTTTTTTGTTCTTATCATTCAATATTCTTTTTTTTTCTTCAAAATTAATTTTTATATAAAAATATAGATAAGCTTTCATACAACATGAGAAAAACCTGAAAAAAAATTATTTAGTGTTAAAATATTGTCTTAGTTGTAAAATGAGCTTATTAATTTTGCAACACTTTTTTTTAACTCCGAGCAGTTCAATAGCCATTTTCAATTAGTAAATAGTGTAGAGTTGTGAACGCCTCCGTGGTCTAGTGGTACAGAGCGCGGCTCTTGACTCGGAGGTCGTGGGTTCGATTCCCGCGTTGGAAACATGTTATTTTAAAGTTTGGTTAGGACAATGCAGGCTGATCACCTGATTGTCTGACAAGTAAGATGATCCATGCGTCGGATGGGCATGTAAAAAGTCGGTCCTGCGCCTGATCTCTCGCCGGTCGTGTCGGTCTGCCGTCCCACTGGGTTATGAGAGTAAAGGAATAGAGAGTGCTCTTGTGTACTGCGCACACACATTGGGCACTATAAATATACTCCTGCGTAGCTGGCCTGGTTTCAATGAAACTGGCCACCGTCACCGAAACCGGTGTGGGAGCTATTATTAGTGTAGAGTAAACTGTAGAGACGTGTGGCGAAGAGGTAACTGCCGCAGTTAGAGACGACTACAACGATGACTCCTTCGATCGGGGATTCTTGGAAATGCTATTGTTGTCGCGGTCACCGGTGTCCTTATTGAGATTGAAGGATTAATTATAATATTAATTACTCAACTGTAATTAAGGGAATATTTTGACATAAGCCCCATACATTATCTGTCAAAGTCTACATTAAATTGAAGTTTAATCGTCATTAAATATTTGTTAGAGCTAATGCTGAGAGGTAAGTAGAGGTAAAACAACTGTAGACTGTTAGAATTTCGCAAAATGAATGCTATGACGTGAATCAACTGGCATTGTTCGCAACAAAGCCCCAGACACAAGTTTGAGGAAGCGGTGCTTTCCTTTAGGAAATTACTTGTACGAAACCACTATAGAACCCAAACGCTCTAAACTACGTTAAATATTATTTCAAGTTTATTTTATGAAGGGAAAACTACTTTAGGAGTAAGAAAATAAAATCATCAGATTTTTTACCTGATGAAAACACAGGGGCGTTTTACGTTAGACGTATCAATGCGTGTGTGTCCGTGGTATCGTAGCATCCAAAAGCTATGTCCACATTATGCAATTTCATCTTCAATTTTCATCATCTTTTTTTTATTCAACTTCCGTTTGGCATATTCAATAATTGAATGCGTCAAAATCCACCCGCGTTGAAAGAAAAGTGTCATAGCGAGCGCTACGATTTCAGCGTGCGTCACACATGCCTCACGTTCGCTGTTGACTGCGCTATAACGCATGCCCTTGATGAACAGAAAAGGGAACAATGTGGGCAAAGCCAAACGGGTGGACCGATTTTGATATTTTAGTTTTTTTTTGTTTGGATGTGTGTTCTTAGTAATATTCTATAGTGTTCTTAATAATAGTTTATCATCAGCAATTCTCTTATTGCTAAACAATTTTGGATTTGCCTAGTATGGGTCTTTTATTTCGGGGTTTTTTTTAATTTATTAGTTTGTTTTTATTGAAAGTTGTCGTATTTTTTATTTAAAATTAATGTAAAATAGTAGTGATAGTAATATTAACATAAAATTCAATCAAAGATTTAACGATCTCGTTAATGAGTGAGGCCACACTCAATGGGCTCCTTTAACATTTAATAATTATTGAGATTCACTCTTCACGTAGGTAAAGGATTGAGACTTGAATTAATAATAGCAAAAAATAATTTTATCTTTCTACAAAATAATCGAACAACAAAACATATAAGTATTATAATTTTGTAAAGTTTTGCACATTGTATATTTTGTTTCATTCTGTATTTAGAAATGAGAATAATAAGTGTGTACTATATAGGTATATAATATTATACTTTACGACTACAATAAAAGAAATGTAAAATTGGTATCTAAATATATAGAATATTCGATTCCACAGTTAATTAAACCAGTAAGGTACAAATAAATAGACGATTAATAATAATTTAATAATATAAAATTATCTAGTAGAGTGATCTTAGCTAACATATTAACATTTTACAAGCTAAATGATTCTTTAGCCGTAGAACGATTTTAATGAAAGGTACAAAAGCGCCATCTTTTTCAAAACATACAAACATTTATCACTATACCTAATAATTATATCTTTTAACCAAAAAAAACTCCTAAGGCACTTTTAAGTCCAAGGACTTAGGTAGTCCATAGACTAAGGCCGCCATAATTGTTCAGGCCATTAGGCCGTCCACATTAGTCATCCAGAAAAAACCACGAGGCTTAGAAAGGTGCTCATTAGCAAAATGCGGCCTGTACATACTTTTTTGTTACATCTCACTTTGTTTTCAATAATTAATGACTCAGATTTACTGAGAGAAAGAATGATTAACTTGGTTTCAATTTTTATATATTGTATTTTCTGAGAATTCTAAGACGATAACAATTTCAGTTTTTATAATATTGATACTTCGATTAACGCAAAATTACCTATTTTAAGTACGATCTTGTGGATGATGATATTATATTAGCTAAAAATTTTACATAAGTCACGCAAATAAATCCGATAACAACAGTTTTTAAGCATGGATAATATTTTGAGCTAACGCTGCAGCCTTTTCATCGGACCATTGGGTTCCGTAGCCAAATATAAATATAATAATAGCAATTTTAATAGATTCAATAATTTTAAAACTTTAGCTCTTATAGATTTTATGTCTGTCTATCCGTATATATGTCACAACTCACAGGCACTTTATTTTACACAATCACATTTCTTTAGCGTTTCTTAAGGCCGTCACAGACTTAGCTATAATATATATTAATATATTTATAGCTAGGCATATTAATATATATTTTCTATACAATTTTCGCGTGACCACACACTCAGCTATGATATATATTTCTGGTATCAGTGTGTTTAGTACGGTATATTAATATATATTATAGCTAAGTCTGTGACGGCCTTTATTCAGAGATTAATTATGAAAATATAGGCTTACACCAAGACGAAGACCTCAACTAAGAAATTGTATTATTTCGCAAATACTCAGTTCAAAAGTATCAAAGCAAGAGGCTCTCTGATTAATGACGTGGTCGTCATGACAACGCCAACGCCAGCTGACGTCACAGACGAGTCCTCGACAGATGTTCGCTTTCGTCAAAACCATCACGCCTTTGTGAGACAAAATGGCATTTAGATAATAGTCAGGGGTATCAGATGTAAGGCCCGTACATAAAGTTAATATACCTAACGGAATAGAGAAACAAAGGCCTGAGCAAGCGAGATGTCACTATCAAGTAACACTGCGTGGTAAAAAGAGACGTGTGATACATGACAGCAGCACTCTTTTTTTGACGTCCATCAGCCCGGGTCAGCCCCGTTGACAATTTAATCTCATAGAATTCATGTTCAATCATGCTTGTGTAAGTGTATACGTACACATATTTTTCACACAGATGAAAACCAATTTCGGTTTCGTTTGACAGCTAGAGTTTGTTGCTCTATTCCGCTAGGTATATTAATTTTATGGGCCCGTATTAGTAAGAGTGGATTGCACCTACTTACTTTAACTTTAACCATAACAAAAAGTCAAATGAACTGTCAAATCCCTAGAAAGCCATATCCCTTAGGGTGAGTTACACCAGAGGCGTAGTTAAAGTTAAGGTTATCGTCAAGTATGGTGTCCATAATGGACTTTTTCTAGGGATTTGACAGTTCATTTGACTTTTTGTTATAGCTGAAGTTAAAGTTACAGTTAAAGTAAGTTGATGCAACTCATTCTTAATTTACATTCTCATTCTTGATTACAGAAACCTAAAACACCCTAACCAGCTGATTTTTGTGTATTGGTAGGTTAATAGTTATATTATTTAAGAGTAACCTTGTCCTACAAATAAAACAATCCATATTTTAGGACCATCAAGTCAAAGTATGAAATCCTTTCTATCTCTGTTAGCTACCACTTTCAAGATTTTTCGAAAATAAAAATGTTGTTCGTCTTATCAAAATGTAGCTACTCACAAAAAATTAGCTTGTTAGTAATCACAAAAAAATTTGTTCTAGGGCACCCTGACTAAATAGAAGATGTACCAAAAACAAAGTGCTAATATTCACTTTCAGGTGTGTTCCAGGAAAGAGTTCCTTTTTTAACCGACTTCCAAACATTTTCCAGACTTTTTGTATGTTCAACCCTAGCTTCGCCGTTTGTGGACCGATTTTCATGATACTTTCGTTGTTTTACAGGGTTGAATCCAAATTTGGTACCATAATCACAAAAGTGGTGATTTAATTATGGAATCCATGAGTAATTGAGGGGATTCCTTGAAATTTATATGGAAACATAGAGTGCTTTCAATTTTTTCTGAAGCATTCGAAGTAAATGCTACCAAAAGTAAGGTTTCGCACTAGAACGGAGGTGTTTTTCGAATGGACATGCTTCGAGTCCCGGGAAAGGACATAAGATATTTTATCCGGGAAAAATATACGGTTCCCGCGCGATAAACGATTTTGTCGCAACGAACTTGTGCGCGTCATCTAGTACAAAATAAATTACGTGGTTCTTGTGAAATATCCTGCTAATTTCCTCGCATAATTATATAGTCATTTTCAAAGCAAATTGTCTTCAAATTAACCCGGTCAGGGTGCATTTTCTTTTAAAACTTTCCCCCAATTAGGGGTCACTAATGGAAAAAACTACGGAACTCCGCAATAAAGTTCATTAGCTGCGAGAGAAAAACTTGAAATTCTCTCTAAATTTACATTTGATTCAATTAAGTGTCTCTTAGCAACTCATTTCACTTTTCGCTTTTAAAACTAATTAGGCGCGCTCATGTCGACTGCTAAACCTATAGAGTCTAAACTTTGGGCTCAAGCATCATCATAAGCTTTAACTAAATTATTATAATACTAGATGACGGCCGCAACTCCGTTGCGCAAAAATTCGTTTATCGCATGAGAACCGTATATTTTTCTGGGATAAAAAGTATCTTATGTCCTCTCCCGGGACTCAAAATATCTTCATACCAAATTTCAACAAAATCGGTTCAGCGGTTTGGGCGTGAAGAGGTTACTAACAGAAAGGCAGACATCTTCATATCGCATTTATAATTTTAAGTGTGTTATTATAATACTAGATGACCCGGTGAACTTCGTGTCACTTCACTTCATAATATTCTCTCCAAATATAAACCTTCCCTGGGACTTCCACGAATAATTAAAATCAATTGAAATTGAATACTCTTGTGTAGCAATTACGCTTCGATTTGAATGGCTTACATAAAAATGTATCGCATCGCTTGCAATGTGAACCGACCTTTTATTCTTAGAAAAAAGTGAGATGTATTTTTTGTATTCGTTGAGTAGGTACATTAAAAGCGGTTGCCTTCTATCAAAATAATTCCTCCTTACTGTCCAATTACGAGCAAAGCAAACAAAAACATTTTCTTAACAATTTAACCTTCAAAATATTTAGCTTCGCAGTTCATAGCCAACACGTTTACACAATGGGAACAATGCACGGATGTTTCCATCCATCACCACTCTTCATCAAAAGTCTTCAGACACTGAAAGAAAAATGACGTGGAAATTGTATTTGAAATGGGCCGTTTTATTATTAGCTATTTGGATGATTTATTTCATAAGAATCTCGCGAGATTTGATAAAAAATAAGGGTGAAATAGACTATGAAAACGCGTTGAAGGAACTTAGGAGAAATGCCAGTCAAAAGCGTGGAGGTAAGAGTAATTTATTACGGAATGCTTTAAGAGCATACGCTAACACTTTTTTTCCATACAAACGTATTCCTCAATTCCCTCAATCCTCCCTGGATAATGCGTCTAGAACTCTAGACAAATGATTTTTTTATACATTATTGGGATCTGTGAAAGCTATGCCTCTACGTCAGAATTTTTTTAAATTTACTAATAAATAAAAAAATATGACCCTTCAAAAATCGCAAAAAATGAATGTTCCGTACCCTTCCAATCAACCGACCATAAAACGAATTTGAAAGATCTTTTAGGTAAAATAAAAACGTAGAGGCATAGACTCATCCTTTCTGAAGATATTAAAAAATAATTAATTAGATAGGGTGTTTACGCCGGATGTTTACCGACTAAACCCCTCCCCCCCCATGCCCTCCTTCCAGCCGTGGGATACGGGCACTCTGTTGGCGAACTCCGTGTCCTCACGGCGCTGGCCGCGTCCGGCACATCTCTGTTGCGGCGGCTGGTGTTCTGCTGCCGCTTTCTTCACCGAGAGCTCCCCGGGCATCTAGGGAGCTTTCTTCTCGGGGTCCCTTGTGCGGGCGGTGATCCCCCGATCAACCGCCCATGGGCCTATTGCTCCTCCTCCATGGCGGGCTGAGGCTGACTAACCCCAGCACCACTGGCTCCAGGCTCATGCGGCCGAGCCTTGTCGGAGGGAGCTCCTCTCAACATTCCATAGGGCCTACAGAAATGTTACTCATTTTATTCATTCACAACATGGCAGCGCTATGCGCATTAAGTCAATACATCCTTCATTCTTGTAAGACTATAGGGTTCATTTATCTCTATTAAAATATAATTAAAATTTTCCTTTTCAAGGATGGAACCTAATTGGCGATACAAAATATATTTCGTCCATAAAATACAGGCTATCAGCAGTACGGAATCAGAACTCTCCGCCAGGTAAAGCATAAAGCTTCTTTCATTGAAATAACGAGATGCAACGTTCGAAGTTTTAAAGCCAAAAGGAAACAAAAGAGCCTGGGTATTAAGACAACTTGTATATGATAAATTAACAGAGAAATCCATACTAATAAATACAAAAGTGTGTCTGTCTGTCTGTTCATCTGTCTGTCTGTCTGTAACGGGAGATATAATTATTTTATCTATAATTATATCTCCCGTTGTTCTTACTAAGAGTGGATCGCACCAGCTTACTTTAACTATAACTTTATACTATAACCATAACAAAATGTGTAATGAACTGTTAAATCCCTAGCAAAAGTCGCCATATTTGACGATAACCTTAACCTTAACTACGCTTCTGGTGCAATTCACCCTAAGTATATCAGTTCAAGTTATATACAAAAGTAGTTAACGAAAACTTTTGGTATTGGGTTTGGGATTTAACATTTGATTAGGCGTAATACCAACATAATAATTGTCACTAAACTATGCGTAAAATCTCTTACATTTTTATATCCAACTAGATGATGCCCGCAACTCCGTTGCGCCAAAACTCGTCTATCGCGCGGGAACCGTACATTTTCCTGGGGCAAAAAGTATCTTATGTCCTTTCCCGGGACTGAAAGTATCTCCATACCAAACTTCTGCAAAATCGGTTCAGCGGTTTGGGCATGAAGAGGTTACAGACAGACACACTTTTTCATTTATATTGTATGATATTAATATTATAGTGTATTATTATGGATACTACTATCTATTTCTTGTATGTATTTAGTGTCCCTTACAAAACGAGAATTCTGGTCTTATTTTGTAGCACGAGACATAAATTTATGTTGTGTCACACGACAGGTGGACATTCAGTAAATAAACCTAAGCAATATTGTTGTATATTCACTATTGTTTTGGCAACATTATGTTAATAGGAAATATTACGCAGAGCAGAAGCGCTTTTACTCGTAGCAGATGCAGTAAATAATCCGACCAAAGTACGACATGTTACCATTGTTACACACGTCATATCAAAATGTTGATAAAAATATTGTCATACGTCAAACAAAACTTTTTGTTTACTGTCTATGCTGGTGCTGCCGCCTAGCGTGAAAATATTGCAGTAATATGTCCTATTAAACCTATTTTATTTAATTAATTAATTTATAGTGATAATTGTTAAGTTCATTGAAAATATTTTTAGGAAATTTAGGTTTGCCGGTTTTGTTAAAATCCATTTTACCTGGGTTATTGGAAATGGAATTGCGAAAAGGATGGAGAGAACACCATTTCAACCAATTCGTCAGTGATTTGATTCCACTCGATAGAAAGCTTCCAGATTTTAGAGATACAAGGTAACTATTAAAAATCGATAGGTACTAAATTACTCACACAGAGGAGAAATTTTAAAACGGCCTTAATATGCCACATGACGTCTCTCTCTCTTGCATTTTTAACGCTGTCTTCAAGACAGTGTCATGTTTCTATAGGCTCTGCTAAGGAAAAGGCAAAATAGTAACGTCAGCAGCACTAGATCTATTTCAAAGTCGCTTTATGTAGTGTTCGAACTTACGTATTATATACAAGTTTATAAAAATCCCCAAGCTTAACTGTGTTCCATTTCAAGGTGTCCCCAAATTTTCTCAAGAAGTTTGCCAAAAGCATCAGTAATCATTACCTTCCACAACGAGGCGTGGTCTACTTTACTGAGGACTGTACATTCTGTGATCAATAGATCTCCTGAGCATCTGCTAGAGAAGGTCATACTAGTTGATGACGATTCCATAATGCGTAAGTATCTGAATGACTTATTTTAACTACGACAGAAGCATTATACTGGTCTTACTAAAGCCTTAAGCTCGCTGTACACATTAGGTCAACGCATTAAGCTAACCTATTAGGCAACTTGTGGAGGCCTACATAGCCATAAGTTGGTAATAATATTCTGTACTCTACAATATTATGTTGCAGGCAGCACGACTGATGCTAGCTCAATGCGTCAATAATAGCTCAATGCGTTGGCCCAATGTACAGCGGGCTATATAAAAAAAAAAATAGCTTTTGTTTCAGTTTACCGAAATATGCTCCTTCTAAATTCAAGCAAGACCGTAAATTTTATAATACATTTCATAAAACATAATAATATTTTATTTTCAATAAATCTCTTACTACATTTTTATAAGAGATTCTTCGGTCCAATTGAGGAAAATCGATACAAACATGATTATCTACCTGAAAGACCACAAATGGAAGCAATATAACATAAGGAAATAGAGGTTCTATTATTCTTTTACCAAGGAAATGTGAGGTTATTATTTGAATCTTTGTTTCATAACTATTTAACGGTGTAGCTCACCTTAAAGACCGTCTGGGGGAATATATTGGTGTGCTGTCGAAAGTTACTCTGATACGGACGACGCGACGAGAGGGACTGATAAGAGCTCGCATTTTGGGCACCAAACACGTCAACTCGCCCGTTATAATTTTTCTCGACAGTCATTGCGAGTGTACTGAAGGTAATTTTCGCATCTTTCTGTACTTGAATTTGATGTTTAAGATACTAAGAATGGTGCTGCGAACTAACGTCACGAATCAGAAACTTGTACTCGATTATTTACTTGTGCCACGTGTTCTCCTATACGAAGAAAGTGCTGCCTACTTACAAGGCCTTTCTGGACTTGCACTATATACATTTTTAAATGTTATTACGTCAATTAAGTCTATAGTTTCCCTATTAAACATTTCAGGTTGGCTTGAACCTTTGCTTGAAAGGATAGCAGAAAATTCTACTATTGTTGTCAGTCCAACGATAGACCATATAGATGCCAATACGTTTGGATATATAGCTCAAAAACACGTACAAATAGGTGGTTTTAATTGGGACCTAAAATTCATTTGGAGGCATATACCGAAGCATAAGCTTCAAGTGAAGGAATCTAAGCCTATAAGTACACCTGCCATAGCTGGGGGGCTATTTGCTATTAGTCTTGAATTCTTTAAAAAAATCGGTTACTACGACGACTCCTTTGTAATTTGGGGAGCTGAAAATTTGGAATTGTCGTTCAAAACATGGATGTGCGGTGGGTCTATGGAAATAGCGCCGTGTTCACACGTGGGACACGTTTTCAGAAAATCATTTCCATATAAAACGGGAAGATCGATGCTCAAGAACTTTTTGCGCTTAGCAGAGGTAGGTTAAATATTATTTCTAATAGGATTTAATATTTTGTATTAATGTACCTACAATTTTTGTGCTGTGGGCATTCAGTGTTTTATAATTGAAAACTTATAAGGTCACAATGATAGATAATATGTCTAAAAATATAGTATTCAAGAAATAAAAAACTCAATAAATATGTGTATATTACAATTATTATTATGAGTTCAGTGTATTATAAGTCTTGGCAAAATCACTAGAATAGCAAATCTTAAGATTTTAAGCTTGTACTGAACGAATCAACTGTAAAATAAAAATATTTTCGTTATTTTCCCAAGATTGAAATTTATCAGATATCCTTTTGTTTCCTTTATAATATTAAATTCTATCAAACTTCATCTCGAAGAGAAACTGAATTTAACGAAAATACCTCGGAACTCGGGAGTCGAGACCAAAGGGTGAATTATTAAGCTTAAATGTTGATGTTACTAATTGACTATCAAATTTTAATGTTAATTAAGGTACAGTTATTTTACTATCGAATGAATAATAATTATCGAATAAAAAATTACTTACGGCCGCACTCATTTAATTATGATATCTATAGGTTCGTTCATTCTCTATAATAGCTCCCACACCGGTTTCGGTGACGGTGGCCGGTTTCTTTGAAACCAGGCCAGCTACGCAGGAGTAATTTTATAGTGCCGAAGTGTGTGCGCAGTACACAAGAGCACTCTCTATTCCTTTACTCTCATAACCCAGTGGGACGGCAAACCGACACGACCGGCGAGAGATCAGGCGCAGGACCGACTTTTTACATGCCCATCCGACGCATGGATCATCTTACTTGTCAGACAATCAGGTGATCAGCCTGCATTGTCCTAACCAAACTTGGAAATAACATGTTTCCAACGCCGGCATCGAACCCACGACCTTAACCGAGTTAAGAGCGACGCTCTATACCACTAGACCACGGAGGCGTTATTCTCTATGTATGTATATTAGACCGGGAGATGGCGACACAAAATTCTTGGTCATTTGTACCAGTATGGCGGTTCTACAGGGGTCTAATTACGTAAAGGCAAAAAGGAAAATGATGGTCATAGCGCTCGCACTGGCGGCCCAAACGCGTGGGCGTTAATCGAACGCGTCGGATAAATAACGAGTGTCGAACGATTTGTTTCACAAAAATGCTACAAGCATTTTCAGATACTTAGACGAAAAAAAAATAAGTAGGCGGTAGCGTAATGCCATACTTATCGGGTGTGGCTTACAGCCCGCCATACCGACGCGAATACAATATTATTAATTTAAATTAAAAAATTGAACCATTTGTACCAGGCTAATTTTTGCATAGCTAATCATCGTCGAGTTCACGAAAATCACCTTGACATACTTTTTTCCGATAGGTCCCAATGGCTGCCATACCACTGCAAAGGTGTGATTTTTTTTCTTCCGCCAAACGATTTGTACCACCCTGAAACTTTTTTTAACAGTTTCCTGTATGATCATAAATAGAAGTCTGATAATGCCATACCTGTGGGAGGTGGCAAATGTGAACAATATTTTTTTCAAAATGCTAATATTTTATTCGTAATTCAAACGGGTTTTCAAGTATAGCGCCACTATTTTCCTCTACTAGAAGTCTGGCAATTAATATATTATCAAAGCGCACGGAGTGCGCGGCCAAGTTCCAGCAGGCCGCGCGCATGCCGTGCACTATTTACACGAACGGTTTCGACGCACTTTTGACCCCCTTGTATCTCAGTGCCTATTGCGAGAGCAAAGATAAAATTTTACCTACCTAATTATATACTAGTACTTACGCAATATACCAAATTTCATACATATAGATTTGTTAGATCCTGAAATATTTCCTTGTAAAAATAGCTAATTTTGGCACTGACTCACTGACCGGTAATCAAAATTCCTAGGCCACTTCCAGTTGTCGTAGCGTTATGAAATTTGGCACACAGGTTGTTTGTTATATGTAGATTAACAAAAAATTAAGAAATTTGAGAAATTGGTCAAGCGTGAGTCGGCTCATCTATGAATTTGAGATAAAAATCGGTAATCAAAACCTCTAGGCCACTTCCAGTTGTCGTAGCGTTATGAAATTTGGCACACAGGTTGTTTGTTATATGTAGATTAACAAAAAATTAAGAAATTTGAGAAATTGGTCAAGCGTGAGTCGGCTTCAAAACCTCTAGGCCACTTCCAGTTGTCGTAGCGTTATGAAATTTGGCACACAGGTTGTTTGTTATATGTAGATTAACAAAAAATTAAGAAATTCGAGAAATTGGTCAAGCGTGAGTCGGCTCATCTATGAATTTGAGATAAAAATCGGTAATCAAAACCTCTAGGCCACTTCCAGTTGTCGTAGCGTTATGAAATTTGGCACACAGGTTGTTTGTTATATGTAGATTAACAAAAAATTAAGAAATTTGAGAAATTGGTCAAGCGTGAGTCGGCTCATCTATGAATTTGAGATAAAAATCGGTAATCAAAACCTCTAGGCCACTTCCAGTTGTCGTAGCGTTATGAAATTTGGCACACAGGTTGTTTGTTATATTATGTAGATTAACAAAAAATTAAGAAATTTGAGAAATTGGTCAAGCGTGAGTCAGCTCATCTATGAATTTGAGATAAAAATTAATATGTACAAGTAAATACACTGAAATAAGATGAGGAGGAAAGAAACAAATTGGTATGATTCCTTAAAAAAAGTATTGAAATCTCACCAAAAACATACCTGTTAAAACGGGGCCAAGTTCCTATTCACTAATTGTTCGCCTTAAAAAAGAGTTGAAATCCAATTCAATGCCAAGTTTAGATGCACTTCCAAATCGATCATAATCATCTTCATCCAGCCTGATCCTAAATACTTCTAAATTTGAACTTGGCAGGTATTCATGCTAGTAGCACTTGATAATGTATAATTTTTAAATTTAAATATAAGATATCTATGTGATTAAATTAACCTGCCAAGTTCAAATTTAGAAGTATTTAGGATCAGGCTGTTGATGAAGATGATTATGATCGATTTGGAAGTGCATCTAAACTTGGCATTGAATTGGATTTCAACTCTTTTTTAAGGCGAACAATTAGTGAATAGGAACTTGGCCCCGTTTTAACAGGTATGTTTTTGGTGAGATTATATATTACTATAATATGTGCGAGTGCTATGACCATAATTTTCCTTTTTGCCTTTACGTAATTAGACCCCTGTAGAACCGCCATACTGGTACAAATGACCAAGCATTTTGTGTCACCATCTCCCGGTCTATATAGTTAGGTTATCATTTCTCTCCGAGTTCGGTCGTTAGCTTAAAAATTAATGTTTTCAAGGTATGGATGGACGATTACGCAAAATACTTTTACCAAAGAATTGGTAACCTCAGAGAAGATTTTGGCGATGTATCGGAACGAAAAGAACTGCGGCAGAAATTACAATGCAAGTCTTTTGAATGGTATTTGAAAAATGTTTACCCTGAACTGGAAATACCCACAAATGTGCAACAGTATGGACAAGTAAGATAATAGTGGCGCAACGGAATTGAGGGTGACGCACGCCCTCAGTAGTTATAATAATAATAATAATAATTTTAAACCTAAATTAGGAGATTCGGTAATTGTTGCGAAAGAACAAACTAAAATAAATTATATTAGGAGAAATAACTTAGTAAATTACATATTTTGTCATATCTTTTGTAATAAAATAATAATCTTATTATCTATGCTTAGCAGTAATCGCTTTGTTCTAATATAATAAAACCCAGTAATATATAAATCATAATATTAGATCTGAATTGTTTGCAGTAAAACTTTTCTATATCTCGTTATATTGTTCCAAGAATGGTTTATTTCATTTTCTCTACTTTTAAAATCTTATTAAAGCACAATATTGTGAGATAATTAGAATAAAATGCTTTAATAAGATAACCTAATTATTATAACCTAATTACTATCTAATTATATCTTTCTTGTAATTAGTATATACTAATTACAAGAAAGATATAATTAGATAATAATTAGGTTTTATTGCCTCGAGTAGAGTATTGTCACAAGAAAATTTAAATAAATTATAATTATTTCTTTTCTGTGGTAATCTTACTTAAAATACTTTCTAGGTTTTGTACTAGCCTTTCTAGATTTCGTGTTCACTGGGTAAAATACTATATTTAGGGCCTGCTTCACCACTTCCTGATAAGTTCCGGATATGCTATCCACCACTTAACTTGACAGATAGAGTATGGAGAATCTGTCAAGCTAAGTGTTGTGTAGACTATTAATACGATTAGAAAATGGCTTGATTTGTTTGTCATATTCTGGTCGGTCTTACAATTTTTGCTGTCCTAGCTACTACTTAAGTTAAGATATTATTTCGATGATAAAAATCCTATTCCTAAAACTAAGAAACTATTTGTCTGTCACAAGGCCGGCAACGCACCTGCAGCTTTTCTGATGTTGCGAGTGTCCATGGGCGCGTTGTCCCCCGTCCATCGTTTGCCCCCTTATTTTATAAAAAAAAATCATTATGAATTATGTTGGCGGGATTCCGACTCGAACTTGACTTCTTTTCAGATACATGACATGCGTGGGACTTGTTTGGACTCCTCAGTAAGGCCGATGGATATGCTTGGCACCGTTGATCCTAAGCCCTGTCATGGACATGGTGGTAACCAGGTGATTATTAATCCTAGGTTTAGTCCTTTTTTTCTAAGCTATTGGTCTGGTGAAGGCCTAGGCAGTTCAATAACTAACATAATTTATGTAATACAGTGCGAGCATTTTTCACATAGCTCCTAGACTAGAAAGGTCAATGACCAGCCCTGGTGCCACCTTGATTAATTTTAACTTTTATCTCAAAACTTTATACTTTGAAATTTATTATTAAATGATGTGACTGTGTACCATAGAGAAAATAATTATTAGTCCATGCTGTGTAACTAATAAATCCATAAAATACGTCACACGGTTTTTATAATTTTTAGACTGTGGTCCCCTACATGCCCCCCCCCCCCCCCTAGTGTGAAATCACTTTGCAACTTAGCATTTAAAAATAAAAACCATGTATTTTTTTTATTTAATTTAAAATGTGATGTCACTTGGACAATAGACCCTCTCCTCTTCCTTGTCACACTTCGTCGACCCCCTCCCTCACCCTGTAGGTGTGACAATATACTTTATGGTTGCCCCCTATAGTATTAATATACTATAGATATTTTTTAGTTCTGGCAATATACTAATGATCATAGAATCAAGCGAGACGACAAATGTTTGGACTACAGTTTTGATGCGCTCCTGCTCACAAATTGTAGAGGATACGCGGAGACACAGAAATGGATTTTTGACAATAAGGTACGGTTTATATCAATAATATTAACTATTTACTATCTATCTATACATATAATAAAATCGTAGGAAAGTCAATTCTGTACATTGAATATTTTTGAAAAATAATACTTGGGACGTGATCTACAATCGATATGGAAGCCAAAAATATAGTTTTTAGAATTTTTGTCTGTTTGTCTGTTTGTCGGTTTGTCTGTTTGTCTGTTTGTCTGTATGTATGTCCGGGATAAACTCAGAAAGTACTGAATGGATTTACTTCAAATTTTGCACGAATATTATATAGAGGTCGGGTCAACACATAGGCTATATATTATGACGATATCACCTAGGGCGGGGGGAGGGGCTCAAGTTTCAAAATTTTTAGTTTTTTGCTCATATCGCCAAAACGGTGCGTTGTAGAGAGAAAATGTCCTGTACGTGATGAAAGCCCATAAAATTTCCTACAAATTTCTCCTTCACACTTTGTATCTATCTTCACTCCTTGCCATGCTATGAGCTTTTGTCTATCTTTTCTATACAAATTTCGAGTGTCGTTTGATTAACATGCTGGGAGCTTTTTGCATCGGTCTTTTCTTGGGGGGGGGCTTGCCCCCCCCCCAACCCCCCCCCCACCTCCCCAAATTTTGCTTCAAACAAAGCGGTGTTACGGCGTTATACATCTTTTTTAAGAACAAAGTTAAAAACTAAACTACACATACGGTTTTCCAGTGTCGTTTGTTAACCCCCCCCCCCCCCCTTATACCTTATGAAACTTTTGTTCATAATTAAAAGGTATCGTGGAGTTTGTATTGCGTCTTAATTATCCTTTGTAGGAACAAACTAAGTCATCTATACATATAATAAAATCGTAGGAAAGTCAATTCTGTACATTGAATATTTTTGAAAAATAATACTTGGAACGTGATCTACTATACTAACGCGGACGAAGTCGCGGGCAACAGCTAGTCTACAAATAATAATCAAAATAATGAAGCACATAATTTCATATAATAGCTCCCACACCGGTTTCGGTGACGGTGGCCGGTTTCATTGAAACCAGGCCAGCTACGCAGGAGTAATTTTATAGTGCCCAAGTGTGTGCGCAGTACACAAGAGCACTCTCTATTCCTTTCATAACCCAGTGGGACGGCAGACCGACACGACCGGCGAGAGATCAGGCGCAGGACCGACTTTTTACATGCCCATCCGACGCATGGATCATCTTACTTGTCAGACAATCAGGTGATCAGCCTGCATTATCCTAACCAAACTTGGAAATAACATGTTTCCAACGCGGGAATCGAACCCACGACCTCCGAGTCAAGAGCCGCGCTCTGTACCACTAGACCACGGAGGCGTTCAATAATAAAAATTTCATAGTAAAAAACATAATAATATTATTATGAAGCATAATATTGCCTCGATTAGGCAGCTCATTATAATAACAATACTCACTCAATAATATAGCTATCCGCCATCATCGTTTGCCTACGAAAATAACGATTTATGAAAATCGACTCTTAAATATATTAAGAATATTATTATGGTTGTATGACTAAATAACGGTGGACATGTAATACATAATATAATAATGTGCTAAAAGTTAATGATATATTATGATGATAATGCAAAAATATATTTAATTTTAGAAAAAGAGTGCGTATGTACCTAATATATTGTACTAGGTTAGAAATAAATGATTTTCATTTTTTTTATCATAAATAATGTTATTTATTTTTAAGCATTGTCTAATAATATTGTCTAATACGTCTTTTCAGACGAAGCACCTACAGCACGTTTTAACGAAGAATTGTCTGAAGAACGCTTATTTTAAGGCTAGTCGTCAAATTACAGTAGACAATTGCTACGAGGAACACTCACAAGTTTGGATTATAAGCTAGATTGAAAGACTTCGCTGTCTGTCTGTCCGTCCGTTACATGCCGTATCTCAAAAGCTGCGATAGAGAAAGAGAAAGAGTTTAAACATTTCTCAAAACATCTATTTATACAACAATATAACAAAATATTTTTGTTTAATAATTATTTAATTGACTTCAAAACGAAAAACGCAATTTTTTTGGTCTATTTTTTATAGATTTTAGATAGCTACAGATGGTAATCTCGGAACTCTTCGTGCGTAGGACTCGAACTTGGCCAATCATTATTAATAAAGCAATACACTGAAGAAAATTAAGCATACCAAAATCCCTAAATAAAATGAGATTAAAAAAATTGCCACTGTTTATAGGGGATGACAGACGCGCAAGTAAGTACGCGGACTTATGGCTCGACGATCTTAATCGCCTGTGTGTCAGCAAAGAGTCGCGAGCCGCGGGCCGCGAGCCGCGAGGCTGGGAGCATGGTAATCCAGTGTGAGCGATTCTCGTGTGTCACCGACGCGAGCCGAATAAGTTCGCGAACTTAAACTTAAAACCGGCGTACTTTAAGTTCGTATGTTTATCAGGCCTTTACATTTAAATTCAGGTGTTAAACAGGTAAAGATATTTCGAACACCTGAGCTAATTAACGTCAAAAACAAACCAAACAAACATAAAATTAGGCTCTACTCACACTCGAGCAGAATAAAAGTGTCGCGACGCGTTACGTTTTTGGTTGACAGTTTCTTCATTTCTATTGTTCTATTATTTAAGTATAAATTTTTGCTAAAATATGGAAGAATTCACTCATCACGCTTCTTATATGTTTTCATAGTAGGTAGTTAAGAGGATACAGCAAGGGCTAGAGAAATGAAAAAAAAGTACTTGTAATATCTATTGCTGTCTCCCTTACCACAGAGCGCGATAGAGACAACTACAGAAAATCAACGATTCGTTGTCCCCTGATTTCTTCTCCTAAACTTAACCGATTTAAGTATTTTTTCATTTAGAAATTAAAGCAAGGCTTGAGCTGTGTTTCTATGTTTTTTTTCGTATAAGTAATCTAGCCAAAGTTTTCTAGATGTTTGAACACAGCGGAAAATCTGGCCATTTTTTGGGTTTTTGAACGTTCGTATCTTTTTTAATAATTAAATTAAGAAAAAAAAGAAAACATAGGGATTAGAAATAGCATTGTATTAGTGGTCGTAGATATTCAGGAAAAAAATTATAACTCTACCGGCATTATCCAGGGAGGAAACAGAGGACAACGTTTGTATGAAAAACCGGCTGTAGTGTATCCTCTTAAATAGCATTGTTCTATAACAATGCTTTGGCAAAAAAACGTGACGAGTCGCATCGCTTCGTCTCTGCCCCAGTGTGAGCCTTACTGCGCGTTCAGAGTGCGTAGTGCGAGTTTTATTCGATAATACGCATCGAGCACGTAACGCGAATTTGTATGGGATCAAAGCGGTATCCACGTTAGCCAGTAGATGGCGCTGTTTTGATCCCATACAAATTTGCGTTAACGTGCTCGATGCGTATGATCGAATAAAGCTCGCACTACACCCCCTGATCTGCGCGTGTTTTACTGCAGAGTTTGCGAAAAAACTTTTCCCAAACGCTAACGCGCGAAACACGCGCAAACACGCGCTGTTCTGAACGTGCCCTTAAACAGCAAAACAGCGCTCAGTAAAGAATTCCCGTCAATTTGTTTGTCTGAAAGCTTGGGCTTAACTTAATTGTAGGCATTAAAAATAAGAAGGAATTATTTTCGTTGAATTTCTCCTAATATTTTTTCCTTTTGGAGCGTGAAAAATGTCGCCGGAAAATATAGCTGAAATTAATAAGATATTAACTTGTCAGTTTAGACTGAGTGTATTTTTAATATTGTATTCAAATGGTAATGAAAAGGTCCTTGTTCAAAACAAGAACTCCACTTTTCGTTTGTGAGCAATTTTTCTTCTATTCGAGGTTTTTTTCTTTTGTAATTGAAATTGCGTTAGTAATAATTAGGTATTACGACTTGAAATAAAAAACAATGTTATTTGTTAAAAGACAAGTACTAGACTATATTTTATTAATTTATAAGTATCTTGTCGCCGTAACCTATACAATAGCTTAATCCACATTGTGCCATTTTTTGTTCATCAAGAGCATGCGTTATAGCGCAGTCAACAGCGAACGAGAGGCATGCCCGTGACGCGCGTTGAAATCGTAGCGCTCGCTATGACACTTTTCTTTTAACGCGGGTGGATTTTGACGCATTCAATTATTGAATAATATGCCAAATAAAAGTTGAATAAAAAGAAGATAACGAAAATTGAAGATGAAATTGCATAATGTGGACATAGCTAATGTACCATCGAGGAAATTGATTCCCAGGTAGTGGATGGACCTACGTCATTAATGTCAATTCAATTCAAAAGCTGTAATCGGTCGGATGGGATTGACCAAATTTAGGAATCAACTTTTCTGATATATTATATTATATTACTAGCTGTCCCGGTGAACTTCGTGTCACTTTAGAATCTTCCCTAGACTTCTACGAATAATTTAAGACTAAAATCAGCCCAAAACGTTCAGCCTTTTTCGAGTTTTAACGCGACTAACACATTTGAAAATCCATTTTTATTCAATAATATAATATATAAAATATAATGTATCCAAAGAATTCCTGTAATAAAAGTCCTATTCTCTATGCTAAATTTTATTTAAGCCCAGTTCTTTAGTAACCTCTTTGATGCAAATAAGCCTTTCTTCTTTATTATTTACATACATACATTTTAAGTTACTTAGCTTAAAATCTTTGTCCTGAATTCTTATTTTATTTAACCCACCTGCATCAGACGGATTATGTTTTCCGGTTTGGTAAAGAATATTACGCAAAGGTAGGAGAAGGCGCTACTAGCACATACAGTAAATAATCCGACAAAAAATCGACATGTTGCACGTCATATCAGAATATTGATTGAAACGCTGTCGAACAAAACCACAGAAATAAATCAAGATAGAACGGCTAAGCGGGTGGAGTACGCGTGTTTCAAACTTGCACAAGTAGGCAAATTCGTTGAACGTTTATTTCTCGTCTCGACTTGATTACACCGGAGGGGTTGTGCAAAAATGCCTCATTGTGCAGTGTCTAATTGTAAAAACAGAAGCACAAAAGTAAATCGGTTAAAATGAGGTATTTCTTTCCACGGTTAAGTTATTTGTTCTAACTAAAAGCAAAGCAAAAATTGACACGCGCGATTCCTTAGCAACGGACGCGTGTGGCCGTTCTATCTTGATTTATTTCTGTGAACAAAACTTATTCACATACATATCTTATTGTTAGGTTAAAACATGTTTTTTGAGGTAAGCGTGTGCGTTCCAACACTTGAAATGACTTAACCTAATTGCCTTGAGCTTTAGATTTTATTTGCTCAGTTAAATATACAAAGTCCCGTCTGGTAAGTTGGCGCGATTAATTAAAACGGATCATTTATCACTTGAGACGCATTTAAGTTTAAACTCCACTTAGCTCTTAGACCAGGCACTGGAATGTCACCTAGGAGAAATTCTTCCTTCTCGTTGGACTAACGCATGGTGTTAGAATAACGAAAGCTACAGGTATGTTGTAAAAAATGTGTTGGAATAACGCTGCGTTGTAGCGACGTGACAACTAAAGAAACCTCTCTGTCAATCGCAAAATATACTCCCCCGCTTCATCAACAGCTGTTCTTTTTGTGGCGGGTTTTTTGTATATCAATGTTTGCGGCACTCGGAACATCAGATTGTTATCGTTGCGTCGATGCACGCGGCTACGCAACGAAGGCATCGTCCTTAGCGTTTCTTTCTTATTTTATACATTTTTTATTTACACAGTCTTTTCGTTTGTTTTAATAATATGCATGTAAATCAAGCGTCTGACAGTTTGTTGATTTGTATAATGGCTAGCATATAAAGATATATCGTTAATTTTATCTTTCTCGCAAAATATTGGAGGGATGGAGAAAAATGGTTACGGTGGCGCTTTCAGAAAATGAGACCCTTAATTTGCATGAAATAATAGCCCTAAACACAAAGCAGCAAAGGTTAGTATTGTCTGAGAGGCCCCGGGTAAATTGGAGGGCTCACAAATATGTTATAAGATCTCCGAATTTATGCTACAGTTTGGCTCGAACTTCAATTTTAGTGGATTACTATCGTTTATGCAAATTGACTGGGAATATCGGAAGTTGCGTAGCAAAATAAATTTCGTTGTTTCTTTGTTCAGTTTCAGACTCTTTTTATGCTTTTTATGCGCAATAATAATTATGGTGTGGATAAAAATTTACATAGGTGTTGTTATGTATCAAACTTTATTGAAAATTATTATTATAGCTGTTTTAAACCGATGCCTTCACGTTCTATGTTAAGAAAGAAAGTGCTGCCTTCTGGTGCAACTAATCCGAAACATGTACTATTTTCTTTATATTTATTCGACATAATACAGACTATATAAATCGTACTTGTTCCTTGTGTTAGGTTTGAATTAGTCCACTTGTTTGGATCAAAATATAACTCATTAAATTGATTAAAATTGTGCTGATTTCCGTACTGCACTTAGATTTATTTTTCACTTAGTAGTGTGGAAAGGCCCTTAGTAGTGACTAAGGGCCCTTCCACACGAGTTTTCATCGCGTTCTTTTTATCGCGTTTTCTCAGTTAATATAAAGTTTAAAACGTGTCGGCTTCCTTGCCTTTGCTGAGCGTTCAACTTGCGTTTGTATCGATACAAATGAGCGTAAAAAAAACGTGTGGATGGGCCCTAAATGGTTAGTATGTAAATTGATCTTGTTTGAAATATGCGGCTCTCACTGCGTCTCGTCACAATGTGCGCGTAGCTTACAGGGGCAGAGTCATAGGCGTCGTGGCTTAGTTCGAGCGCGTACTTAGCTATAGTTTATCATCATCAGCTCTCTCAGCGTAGAAAAAAATGAGTTTATTCTACTGAAATTTTTGAATCGGGAGTTGTTTTTAAATTTCTTAACTAAACGTATAACTACGTACTAAACGTATAAACGTATAACCTAAAACTAGCGTGACTTAATCACATTTGCACAGTGCACACGTCGTATTAGAATATTGGAAAAACATCGAACAAAACTTTTTGTTTACTGCCGTTTAGCGTGTACACTGTAAGCATTGCAGTAATATAATATCATAATAATATGAGTACTTACTATCGAGATTACAGAGCGCGGCTCTTGACTCGGAGGTCGTGGGTTCGATTCCCGCGTTGGAAACATGTTATTTCCAAGTTTGGTTAGGACAATGCAGGCTGATCACCTGATTGTCTGACAAGTAAGATGATCCATGCGTCGGATGGGCATGTAAAAAGTCGGTCCTGCGCCTGATCTCTCGCCGGTCGTGTCGGTCTGCCGTCCCACTGGATTATGAGAGTAAAGGAATAGAGAGTGCTCTTGTGTACTGCGCACACACTTGGGCACTATAAAAATACTCCTGTGTAGCTGGCCTGGTTTCAATGAAACCGGCCACCGTTACCGAAACCGGTGTGGGAGCTATTATTATTACTATCGAGAAATTTGTCGCTCTAGCGCAACCTAAAACCTGAATTGGAACTTTCGATGTTTGAAGACGTCAAATAGGTAATTGTAAAAGAAAATATCGTTTACAAAATATGAAATTATATTCTACTAGTATTTTTCTTCAAATTGTATTCTTTTTGGTTTTAAAATCGATACATAAAACAGCTCGACTTTAAAATGTCGCGTACAATGAAATAATAAATAGCGGGCAGAAATCGCTTTGTCCATACGTCAATGCGGGCCGTTTGTCACCGGTATCAGCCGTGCGATAGAGCCATTGACGTACTATTTAATATATCATGTGCCGAGTGTGGACGAATTTTAGTGCAGAAAATGAGTATGGAAAAGCTATGCAAGAATGTCGGTTAATTTCTTTTGAAAAAGAAATTCAATTGCAAAATGTGGAAATGCGCGTTGGAGCCCATTTTTCCGTTGGGGAAATGCGTTTACGCATCCTCGGCAGTTTGGGGAGGGCGACCCGGATATGGTGGACTCCCCGGGAGCAGTGAAGGCCGCACCCGGGCATACCCGCTAAAACCATGGTGCTCCTACTTCCTAGGCAAAGCCACGGGATACACAACCGCGATCCTGTCAATGCATTGGAGCCATAAAGGAAAATCCGAACTAGATGGTTAACTCGGTCAGGTTGAAACCCACTATATTTCAGCTGAATTATTACGTAAAATTAATAATAGATTGCCGTACTTAAAAAAACATCTAACGCGCGACGCAGAATTTTGACCAACTATTGTTCATAGTGGGTCTGTCCCATTAAGACCGGTCACCAGACCAATAAATATTTAGCTTAGGTGTCTGTCTATTTTTGTGTCTTCTATCTATCTTTTAGTCTTATGAAAAGATATTGAATAATTCTTATCCCAGAATATGTTATAATACTCTTCGTGACAAAGGTTGTTGCTTTAACTTTACAATTTACATACTTCATAATATTTTATTTCATCTTCTTTCAGGATTTCCTCTAAACTGTACTTCAATATAATACGGATTAGTGAAAGCGCATTAAATCTTGCTTGAAAGGATACGAAGCATTCAATATAGACTTTAGAATTAATAAAACTTGTGTACCAGACCATCTTCAGAGCATAAAGTTATCCCTCAAAGGGATTTCTGAGCAAACTCGAGTAAAAATTGCACTTATTGCGGCTTTTAGGGAGTATTCTATATCTGAAGCGAATCCTTGATAGGGTTTATTTCAATTATCATTATTATAAAACTTAAACATGTATTACGCTTTACTGCTAAGACCCTTTAAATACTATCTAATTATAATACGTTTACTAGTCGCACGCACACAAACACTGTGCCGAAGTCTGGCAACGTCGCACCGCTCAGCTGTCAGAGTGGAGGGACATTAGGTTTTTTCGTTACGGAATTTCTTTAATCGGTCGCCGCGCTCAAAGCCCGTGATGAAAGCAATCAATAGTTTAAAAAATTACAGTAAAAAATCAACAATGATTTGTTGTATAAAATTCCTCTTTTGGTTTCTCCTAAGGCACAGAATATATAATAGTAATCCGCCTAAGGTTAGGCCTCCCATACATAACTGCGAATTCGCATCGCATATAATATATCTACGACAAAACTCATAATAAAAATGACGTTGCGATGCGATGCGAATTTGCAGTTTTGTTAATTATCTATTCTGTGGTTTTGTGCGGGAGCTCTTAAAGCCTACAAAAACGTCAGTGGGTACTTAATATCCTTTAGAACGGATTCACATTAGTTCGCCGGATAATTAATCTTACTTTGACCAATAATCCGTCTAGCGGTGGCCACTGGATCACATCAATCTCACACGACCCTGGATTTATCTTACGTGATGTGTAATGTGAGTATCCGATTGGTGATATCCTGTTACTATACTAAGGGCCTGTTTCACCACTTCCTGATAAGAGTCGGATAGGCTATCCACCACATAACTGGACAGATGAAATATTATGGAGAAACTATCAAAAAAGTTGTGAATAGCCTATTCGGCACTTTATCAGAAAGTGGTGAAACAGGCCATAAGAGCCAGTCCACACGGCGCGTTTCGTCAGCGTTGCTTCGACGCAGCGCTGCCGTTGGGTTGTTTTACATACAAAATAACCAAGGTGTTCACACGGCGCACTGCGACAGCAGCCCCCGAGACAAAGCGGAAGGGGGTGTTGACGTTGACTGCTTCGTAATAACGCTGCGATGACTCTGCGCCCGTGTGGCCAGCTATGCGTCAAACGGCAGCGCTGCGTCGACACAACGCTGACGCAACCCGCTCTATCTGGACTGGCTCTAAGGCTGTATATTTTATATGCAGCGGCGTGAACAACGCGACAGCGTGAGATGACAAGACGTATGTATGTAAACGACAGTGCGCCGCGCCGCTATATAAATAAACCGTTGGATCCGTCATTTGCTTGTGATTTCACGGTGTAGCGGCCAAACCGCGCGTTCAGGCGGGAGCGTATACATCCAGTCTAAAGGAACGCGCCATTTTTGTACAAAATAATTTTTTAGGTTAATGAAACCAGAAAGAAATAACTCTGCACTTTGGGAGTGTCAGCGGAAGTAAAATTAAATAACAGGGCAGCCATATTTTTTGCCGCGTTGTTGAAAGAAACTTCTTATATTCTTCCTTCCTCCCCGCGCTTGAACTCTACGTCCGACGGTCTGTCCGGCCGGTATGATCATTGATCAGGATTGATGTCCTGATGAGAGTTGAACATTTTAAAAGCATCTAAAAAGTGAATAACGCTTAACCTTTCTTCTTCCCTATTTTGTTGGAAACTACAAGTAGACTACATTTGATTACTTAGTTCGCGTAGAAATCGCACGAATGCAAGTATAAAATTTGTTAGCATCTGATGCTTAAAGCCATTGCATATTTCCAACGCAACTTAGATATACGAACAATTGCAGATAGTCTCTGGATTTAGCGAGTGCGGCAGATACACTTTAATGGCCGTATTACCCGTCTTGATACTGAATGGTAACGATCTCATGTGATAGAGCTAGTCACAAGTATACTATACTCGTAATCTCGCCTCCGTGGTCTAGTGGTATAGAGCGCGGCTCTTGACTCGGAGGTC
The DNA here is from genome assembly GCA_905404155.3 of Plebejus argus. Taxonomy (NCBI): domain Eukaryota; kingdom Metazoa; phylum Arthropoda; class Insecta; order Lepidoptera; family Lycaenidae; genus Plebejus; species Plebejus argus. Next base: position 10,017,517 of record FR989942.1, on the reverse strand, counting down.
GCGGGTTCGATTCCCGCGTTGGAAACATGCTATTTCCAAGTTTGGTTAGGACAATGCAGGTTGATCACCTGATTGTCTGACAAGTAAGATGATCCATGCGTCGGACGGGCATGTAAAAAGTCGGTCCTGCGCCTGATCTCTCGCCGGTCGTGTCGGTCTGCTGCTCCACTGGGTTATGAGAGTAAAGGAATAGAGAGTGCTCTTGTGTACTGCGCACACACTTGGGCACTATAAAAATACTCTTGCGTAGCTGGCCTGGTTTCAATGAAACCGACCACCGTTACCGAAACCGGTGTGGGAGCTATTATTTTTATTATACTTACTCTTAATAGTGCTTGGAATTTGAGTAGGAAGTAAAACACCGAATACACGGTCGTCAACGGCAGTTGTCAACAGCAAAAACGGGTATGCGCGTTTCCAGCCACACTGTTGTCAACGTGTTGTCAACCACAGTATTGAATAGCTTTATTTACACTAGGCCTTTTTTTGTTCATCATATGTATGCGTTATAGCGCAGTCAACAGCGGACGTGAGGCAAGCCCGTGACGCGCGTTGAAATCGCGCTCGCTATGACACTTTTCTTTCAACGCGGGTGGATTGTGACGCATTCAGTTATTGAATATGCCAAACGAAAGTTGAATAAAAAGAAGATGACGAAAATTAAAGATGAAATTGCTTAATGTGGACATAGCTAATAGATTTTGCGTGGTCGTCCCTAAAATGCACGAATTTGAATTTTGTTTTACGTGGGGAAATATTTAACCGGTCCCCAGCAGTATTGGGAAGGCGTTACACCTCTTTATATAATTTTTTTCTGTAGGTAAGAGAGGCATAGAGAGACGGACTAAAATCGTAAGAGTCTATTTCATATTTGGGATTATTACAGTATTCTAAACATTTTTAGTGCAGACGTTGGGGAGACTAACAGCCGCAATCAGATACATATATATGACGATTAAACTTCTTATGTCAATATCTTTGCGTAATTACAGCTTGGCAGTTAATGCTCGTTTCTAAGGCATCCATTAATACGCTCATGCAAGCGTCAGTCAATTCCGTCAATCATGAATTATGTTTGACTGATGGTGAGTGATGGACTGACGAATGTATCCAGATTTTCGTCAATCAGCTTCATGCAACCGTCAGTCATGACTGTGGTAAAACTGACAGTAAAACCTACCGTCTAATGGATGCCTTAGTGCGGAAGAAAAGTCCTGGCTAGAACATAATAGTCATTATAATTTTTAAGTCACAATTAAATTGTTGTCTCAAAGTCCAGACTAGCATAAGTGGAACCTAAGTCACCTATGTTTTATATACTACCCACGTAACTCAGTAAGACATTACATCAAAGACACTCCACGTCCCAACAAGACAGTAATGCGTTTTAAATGGAAAACCGGCGGTAACGAAATGGGTACTTGCTAAATTAATTACAGTAACAAACATCCATGGACACGACATTGATTAATTAATTTTTAAATGAAACGTACGTTTTGGGAATATACTAATGATTTTTGCGGACGTATGATAATTATTTTCGTGGAATCCGCCGCCTTTTGAATTTGTGAATAATTATTTTTTAATTAATGAAATGTATTTTGGTGGTGTTATATTTATTAATGTTTTAAATGTAATGTGTAAAGTGGTTTAAATAGCATTTTATTTATTGATAGTTTGATTAATGTTATTTAAATACAGTCCACTACTCCCTTAAAATATAATATTATCAGCAGATGGTATTTGAACTACCAGGTAGTTCAAATACCTGGTAGTTCAAATACTATCTGCTGATAACATATTATTTACGCTAGTACTAATAATAATAATAATAATAATAAGCTCTTTATTTGCACACCATAAAAATATTAAAAAATAAGAAACAATTTTTAGGGAGATCGCAAATTGGCGGTCTTACCGCTTCAAGCGGTCTTTTCCAGGCAACCATTATAAGCTACTTAAACTGTTTAAAAAAATATTGATTTATTGATCGTAAAATATGACGTTATGCTTATTATTTTCTGTCCTTTATAGGATTGAAATCTTAGATTTTCCATCAAAGTTTTCAAAACTTATTATATGATAGGAAAAATACTCATATAGGTAAATAGAATGGTCCTATTACATAAGTTGCCTTATTACTTTCCCCACGCTTTTTTTATTCAATACAGGGTGTAACAAGACAAAGTAATAATACTTTAGGGTGTGTACTGTGTATAATACATAATTTATGTCCCTTTTAAGTTCACTGTGAAGGTATAGCTATGATAAAAGATTATTTTTTTACTATATATGGATATTTGATATAAAGGGTGTAACAAAAAAGTGAAAATATTTTGGAGTGTGACGTACTGTGTATGTGTCCCTTATTTAATATGATATAATAATATTATATAGACTTTAAAAAATATATTGAAACCCCCTTTTTAAAATTGTATGGGAAACAAATTAAAAAGTGTAAAAGGGCCAGACATTCTTGTTTATCCCCTCTTGACCCGATCCGACCCTCGACCTCCTCCTATAGGCACTCAGCCCTACACCACTCCATAGCTTAATTAGCAAGAATACGCGGAAAAATGCAATATTAATTAAGTAATACCTATTTTACTTGTAATAGTTTTTAATTTTAATGAGGTTTGGCCTGGGTTATAATATTATTATTATTATGGTGGTAAAAAAACATGGAAATATTTTCTTCATCAATATTTGGTTATTTATTTATTTATTAAACACACACATATCTACTTTTACAGAATGACCCAATACAGCAGATAGTTATATTATATTATTAGTCATAAATCATAATGCATACTCATAAATCATAATGTAAAACTCTGGAACGAACTATCACCAGCAGTATTTCCGGGTCTATACGACCTGCAAACCTTCAAGAAAAGAGCGTATTCCCCCTTAAAAGGCCGGCAACGCACCTGCAACCTTATCTTTAACTATGCTTCTGGTGCAATTCACCCTAAAAAATTAATAAAATTCATGTTCAAAATGTTATAAAACGGAACTTTCAAAAGTTTCTGACACCTCAATTCAAGTTATCGCTCGGAAAGTAATTAATTATCGTAATTGCGATTCCACCGAGGGATATTATTTTTCATTAACTGTTTAATATTCGGGTGGTGTCCGTAACGTGACCGCGATATTACCGTCACGGTTTATGAGCTACGATAACGCAGATACGATAGTGTCTGCGTTACGTTATACGTTATTAGGGTTAAGTGAAATAACAGATCTGTTGTCAAAATTAAATAAGGTGGCCCTAGTGGTCATTGACTTTCGTAGTCTAGGAGCTATGAAAAAAATGCTCGCATTGTATTTAGTTAACATAAGAAAAAATTTAACTCTTATACCAACACAAACATAATATTTTATAGATTCTTCGAGTAACCTCTTGGTAACTCTTAGAAATATAATTTTCAACTTTTTATATGTTACTTTTAATAGTTGAAATATGACAAGCTTTTTACTGGGGGTTAATGACCGCTACAGACCGTTACGGCATTACGAGAATACAAGGATGATTTGCTGCATGGATGACATTGTCATGATAAGGTTTTCGGAGTTCGACAAGGTGTCCCGAAGTAACGAGCGATGTAAAATAATTATATATTAAGAGCTTTTGCCCGCGGCTTCGCTCGCGTTAAGAAATATTATTATATACAAACTTTCATCCCCTATTTGAACCCCTTGGGGTGAGAATTTATCAAAATCCTTTCTTAGCGAAAGCCTACGTCATAACATCTACCTGCATGCCAAATTTCAGCCCAATCCGTCCTGTGGTTTGGGCTGTGCGTTGATAGATCACCATGTCAGTCAGTCATCTTTGAGTTTTATATATATAGATAGAAGATAGATAGAAGATGTACTAGGATGATACTGAATAATGAATCTACTAAATAATAATTGTTATTCATAAACTCTTAATAAAAGACAGCGAAAAATAAAGAAAGAAACAAAACTCACGGAATATGAGTTTCATTTATCAATTTTCTTTCCCCGAATAAATCAAATTACCAACAAATGACTAGGGGCAAATAACATTTTTATGGTCAAGGAAAAAATATAAAACGTGTATTTCGGATAATAAAAGTTTATAGCGAGACAACCACGGTTTATTTCGTACTTACTCGATAACCGCTTTCTTGTACATATTTTGTGCTTATTTCACACAGATATGTTCTGGGTGTTAGGAGTAAAACTGATAAAAGAAAATATATTTTTTTTCATGTTTTTTTTTTTATTATAATGTGTTTAAAGTAGGTTTTTAATGCCTTTAATTACTTAATACTTAATTACTTATAAGTTATTATACAAACCTTACTTAGTCGTAATGATTATTTGGGTACCACATAGGACATAAAACAGTTTTTATTTCATCTAATTTATCATTTTAACTATTTATGTAAAGTTGTTTGTAAATTAAAATGTTTAAGGACAAAGCCAAACGTTTTTAAAACAGTCCTACCTAATCAAACATTTTTAGCTTTCCGTACAAATCTTAGTACACATTTTATGGTAAAACTTTTAGATTCGGATGAAGCGGGAATAAGGTGAGAGTCCATTTTGTGCGGTTTATTGGATAAAATAAAATTCGCCGCTGTAATCTCATTTGCGTTGGCGTTTCCGATTTTCTTTGTTTTTTTCTCTCCCTTTGTTTTTTCGGGATATTCTGAAGTTTTTATTATCTAATGAGTTTGAACTTTTGGCGAGAATAACTTTGATTTTAGGGTCGATTCACATTGCGTTGTTTTGTGAAGTATTTTTAAATTTGGAGAATAGGCGGCCCGACACCTCAGAATTCTGGCAATACTCTGTGTAACTTATGGCTAGTTTATAAATTACAATCCAGTAATCCAATCAGCCACTGGATTGGAATAAAGTGAACCGGTCATTACACAGATTGTAGTATATTTAAAATGCATCGCATCGCATCGCCGCGCTACGTTGCAGTGACGAAAGGATTTATTATTATTTTCACGATAGAGGCAGCACATTATATACTGCTGTACATGAACGTAGAAAAAAGGCGGACGGAGTATAATTCTTATTATACACAGTGCTGTGTATAATAAGAATTATACACAGCACTGTGTTTTCAGAGTCAGCCACGCACATATTCTTACGTCTGTCAAATGGCCGGATTAGCGTAAGAATATGTGCGTGCGGACCGTGTAATGTACATGCAGTCAGCCTGGCCGACTCTGAAGACACAGTGCTGTGTATAATAAGGCTCCGTCCGCCTTTTTTCTACGTTTATGCTGCTGTACTATTCAAACAAAAACTCATACAATTTTTGACAAAATAGAACCATAAAATATTATGTTTCATTGTTTGTTGCATGCTTCAATTACTACCTCTGTATAAAGCTGCAAGCTGATTGTTAAAATATTATATATTATTTTATATTAAAGAATAAAATTCTCATACAGGCTGTTCCAATATTTCCTATGTAATAACAGTCAATTGAGCACACTCTCTATTTGCCGTCACTCAAAGTGACAGGAGATTGACAGTCGAATTGTCTCGGATATGTCAAAAACTCGAGTGGAAGAGCGCACTTTCGATAAGAAGAAATATTATTTTGCTATCGTGAAGGATTTATGTAGGCATAATATAAGGCTTAGGATAGGTTAGAATTCGACAGAAGTTTATCTATTTAATAGGGATTTTGATCAGCTAGTACGAAAACACTGACCAATAATTAACAAAACTATTAAATAAAGAAACACTTGTCAAAACCTTAAGATTTGGTATATTTTGTCATAAAGATTCGGACTGTTTATTTTGCATTCAAATATTACAAAAACTAATGTCAATTAATTATAAAATGCTCTGTTTAATAAACGAAATTAAATAAAAAACATTTAATTTCGTAATATATTTTTTCTGTAACTTATTTTTAAGAAATAAAAAACCACGTTGATCAAATTAACATCGTCATTTTGAGTGGTCGATCACAATTATATAAATGCATTCCAAATTCCCTAAACAGCACTACACCGTATTTTGGGAAATAATAGTCCAATTACTAGTTTCAAATGTTTACCATTAAAATGTTTAACGGTTGTGAAACACGCTGTATAACAAAATGGCGGATGGCATAATGAGCGATGTAACCAAGCTGATTACACCGCACCATTAAGCCGCAACTCCAATTTGCGTTTTACCAACGCCATTCAACGCATCAAATCATTCTTTACGCCAATTAGTTATATAAATGTATGGATACGCCAATTACTCAATTAAAGTACCCATAAAATAGATTTTATTTGCACATTTGTGGTGTGCACAGCTGTCAAGCGTTAGGCAAATAGGCGCTATGGATCTTAAGCGACAACCTAATTTGAAATCCTTATCTATGAAGAAAAGTTTGGGCTGAGTATTATTAAATAAAAGTAGGTTGCGATTCCCGTGAAAGCTCTATATAAATTAAAACCATTGTTGGCCGTCAAAATTAAAGTTTCATACGTTAATTTCCAATAATATTTCGATTAAGCGTTTTAAATCAGGATAAAATTGGATCGAAATTGGTCCGGCCGTTTGAGAGATGTTTGGCAACAATACCACGATATTTATTATACTTACGAGATTTCACAAAATATAAGATTGTTACATTAAGGGTCAATTCAGATTTCAGACCGCAACACGACATCAAAAATCTTTATTGACTTCTCCTACTTTACAAAAGAATATAGTATAGTTTTTAAAATGTAGCTACAAAATATTATAGCAAGAGTCTGGTGCCCTAACTAAGCTGCCCTGTATGAAGGGGTCACCAGGTAACCACCCCCCCTCGGAAGTTAACAGAATAAAAAAATATTAAGGGTCTGTTTCACCACTTCCTGATAAGTGCCGGATAGGCTATCCAACACTTGACAGATAAAGTATGGAGAATCTGTCAAAAAAGTTGTGAATAGCCTATCCGGCACTTTATCAGGAAGTGGTGAAACAGGCTCTAAGAGCTTAAAACGTGTTTAAACACTGCTTGAAATTTATTACCTTATTATTGTACCATATTTTGCAAATAAAGATTATTATTATTATTATAACATCATTGATTTCTTACCTTGACTTATCAAGGGTTGTAAGAGTATTTTTAAGTGTAGGTAATAAATGTTGTGAGATTATGGGATTGAGAATATAAAATACAAGATAAAAACGTTTTAATAAAATGTGGTGTTTTTAATCTACAATTTACAATCTGCCTGCCACCGACTAACTGACTCTTAGCTTCTAGGAACTTAATTAAGCGGCAGATAATATAGCACTCAGCTCCACATCAGATGGCTAAGTTATAAAATTAATTTTAAACAGAATTTCATAGCCGCTTTCATAGAGTTTGTGCTACTTATTTTATTTAACATAAATGAGTCAACTTTTCATTGCAATGTTTCAGATTAAAGGCTCGCTGTAGAATTTCCGAGATATGAAGTGGTGATAAAGTTTTAAAGTTGCATTTTTTTAAGTGCTGGTACGTAATGTAGTACGGGTGCCCTAGAACAAATTTTTTTGTGATTACTAACAAGCTAATTTTTTGCGAGTAGCTACATTTTGATAAGACGAACAACATTTTTATTTTCGAAAAATCTCGAAAGTGGTAGCTAACAGAGATAGAAAGGATTTCATACTTTGACTTGATGGTCCTAAAATATGGATTGTTTTATTTGTCGGACAAGCTTACTCTTAAATTAAATAACTATTAACCTACCAATATACGAAAAATCAGCTGGTTAGGGTTCCGTTTTAGGGTACAGTCAACCAAGTTTTGTTGATTACAGAGTATGTATATTATCTAGTAAAAGGTCGCTTTATAAATTATTTTGTCATAGCACGGAATGGCACGGTAATGCAGTGGAAACACAGGTTCTAACCCCTTGCCGTTCACAGTTTGCCGTTGACGTAGCCGTCAAATCGGTGCACACATTTTCATAATTTTGTTTTCCCATTTTACCTGACGTGCTGTGCTACAAAAAACATAAAGGCGGCTAAAATATAATCCGTACTAATATTATAAATATGAAGGTGTGTCTGGCTGCCTGATTTTACTGAAATTTAATATGCAGATACTTTGAGTGTACAAAAATGTACGGTTCCTGCGCGATAACAAGTTTTAGCGCAATTGAGTTACGGGTATCATCTAATACAAAATATATTAAAATATTTTTACTAAAGGCAATTATTGAAAAAGAATCCTTTCCTAATATTATTCTTTTCATAACGGGTAGATCTAAATATCCCAAGCGATTTGTCTGATATAATAAAGGTTGGGTTACATATTCCTCACTGTCACATTAGCCTGATCTTAAAATCGTGACTGAAATTATAATGCTGGGTGTTTTTGGGTTTTTGTAACTATTACACTGGTTCCCTTTTGAGTAATGTTTTCTCCGCAACTAAAGGATGTGTTTACAGCGTGTGGAGGCTGAATGCTGATTTTCGGCGGACCCATATCAATTCTAATGCCTTTTGGTTTTTTTATATCTTTATTAATATCGTTCTATTTTTCGGTATGATATGATATGATACGATATGATAATGCTTTTTTATAAACATTATAACAATGTTATTCAATAACGAGATACTTTTATTATTTTCAAGTTATTTTGATATATAGTGTAAAGTTAGCTATTTTATCAAAACTATTAATCCTAATAACAACTTAAGTTAATATTCTCAGTAAAACGAGTAAAAAGTCGCTAAAAAGTGTAACTAAGTTGTTTTACCAAGCGTAATGCAATTAGACATTTTCTGAGCAAAAAACTACCGACTGACTAAGGGATATAAAACTCTAACTCTATTTAATTATCCCGAATCCCGTGGGATGGGAAAAATTTCCGCTTCATGACATTTTCAATTCATTTTCTTGTAAAACTGTAGTCATCCAAAACTAGAAATGCAGTCCCATTTATTAAGGCAACATTTTACTGTCAGCTTTTTTAATTTTTACGTTTGAGATGCGAAAAAATTTAGTAGTCATGGACAAGTTAACTGCAAATAATATTATTATTTAATAAATTAATTGATTTTTAACAACGGACAGCACTCCGGGAGTGTCGTTAGACGAGATAACTAAAAAGAAGAAAACTGTAGGTCTACCAGAATCTGATGGCTTTCGATGGGAAATTTTCAAAAAATATCCTTATCATTGGATATTTTTTTACATTTACATACAGAATCAGCCGCTTTAAGGAAAAAAAGTATCAAACGTTTTGCTCAAATTTCCCCAGTAGGTATTGGTAGCGTCAATTTCTTTTTTCCATTTTTTGCCATCAGATTCTGGTAGACCTTACACTGCGTGAAATTTTAATGGTTGTTTTCCCGCAGTAAAATAATTATATCTTAGTAGTACAATAGATTTGTGATTTTTTTTTATTAACATAAATAAAATTCGGCCGGGTCATAGTCGCTCGCGCCTATCGGCATAAAGTTTCTATAGTATGTCTAATAAGTCTATGTCGTACAAAATATTTTTTATTTTCAAAAAATAACTTGTATTATTCGATATTACTACTATAGGCAAATCTTGCTGCTGCGGGAAAACAACCACTAAAATGTCACATTGTATAACTAAATAGAATAAGAACTCAATAAATTCTATGACAATAAATATCATTGAAAGATTATCATCTTTGAATGATGAATTGAAAATGAATCGCTAATTATTATTCCATCACATCCGAAAATTGTATCCTCAAATCAAAATTCATTTTTGGCCACAGTATAATTTATTTTATCATATTGTGATGCACTGCTCTGCGGCTATCCACTCTGATCGTATGTCATGTACACAATTAAGCGATGTGTTCTCTCTATTATAAAATTTCCATGTTTTTTTATGAAATCAGATTTTATTATAATTTTCATAGCATAAAGATTCTCATATAAAACTTCCGTCATATTATTGACTATATTTTTGTAATTGTAATATCAGATAATGTTTACCAACTAATTAAATATTATAATGCACGTTTTATAACGTAGTATAGATTTTAATTATTTTAATTTAAAAAATTAAGATACTTTCGTCGGTCTATAAGTAAACTAGCTGACCCTGCAAATGTTGTTTTGCCATATAAATTATTTCTGTTGTATTTAGTTTATAATTTGTTATATTATTTCACTTTTAGTTACTATCATTAAACTCTTATTTACAGAGAAACAAAATTGTTTACTTGTTTTCCTTCATACATCGAAATAATCTTATATCAATATAAAAAGTAGTTAGAAACCTATTCTCAGGTTTAACTTATTTCATTAAAATCGGTTGAGCTGTTTTGGAGGAGTTTGCGCTCAAACACTCTGACACGAGAATTTTAATATTAGTAGAACTTAAGTCATAGTATGAGTAAAAGTACATAAGTACTAAAAAAGTTAAGATTTCTGACGAATTCTGACGAAAATTATTACTTAGGTAATAATTTTCGTCAGAATCATATGTTTTGGCTGCAGAAAGCACAGCACTTGTATAAGGACGATATTGGAGAATTAATTAGATCCCAACTATAATCCGTTTAGAGATTGTTGGTACGATACCTAGGAAGGCTTTGCATTTAGGCTTACTGGCTCACAATAGGTTCATCTATTGTTCCTAGGATACTTGAATGCGAAGCAATTATAACTGCATCTGTGTGAGTACCTATCTATTTTCTGACCTAACAATATTATAATATTTTGCCTATAACAGTTTAAATCAAAGGAAAGTTATAACATAAAAATAATTGCTCAATAATAAACTTTTATTACATTTACTGATAAAACAGTATTATAGTGCATACCTGAGTGTGCATTTTATTTTCGTGGAATTTTCGTACTTTGTGCAAGTTATCAACTTGGATCTGTAATAGAATTTTCTTTGTCCTTTTTTATGGTTCTGTAGCGCTGAAAGAGTAACTTTTTTCGTTTTTGTATGGGCAAACTCATGATGCCGGGGCGCTTGCCCATACGAATCACAAAAAAATGTCTATCAACGCTGCTATTTTCACAGTGAAGTGCGTAAGTACTCTAAAGTATTTTCACTTAGTTTTGTTACAAACTGTATAGTGTATATTCAACATATACATTATACATAGAGATTAGAGACCCATATGCATGCCGTATATTATAGCGAGACGTACGTTGTACGCGAAATATTACGGAAGTGCAGGTAAGCTGAAACTTAGCGCCTCCACGATTTATACACCCATATTTAACTACGATTAATGTGAAGTAATATTTCTGTCTTAAAAGGTTTTATAATGCAAACGTAAAATTGATAAAAACTTAAAAACGGTTCATAAGGTTTCAATATGAGAAAAAATACTAACTAATTACGTAAATCCGCAAATTTGTATGTCTATCTGTATGTTATCTCTTGACGTTTAGCTCGGCCGCACATTGTACGACATTTCTGATCAGAAACAGTTGAACGTCCGCGCTGTCTCTTACATGTTGTACTGAGCCGAGTGAGCCCGAACTCGCCGGAAGGATATTTCGGTTAATGTGCGGGGTGGCAATCCGGCGGAATTCAAATGTTTCTGATCAGAATTTGGACAATGTGCGGCCGGGCTTAAGACACTGGTTTGAAGTAGATGGAATTAGGTATGATGATACTTTGAGTCCCGGGACAATAATACTTTTTATCACAGGAAAACGTACTTACGCGATAAACCAATTTCCTTGAAACGGAGTTGCAGGCATTAAATATAGTTTCTAATAATAATTATCCTCTTAGCCAAATCATCCTTCAAATCATCCTTGTAGTAATTCTGTTATTGATAAAATCTTGTAGATACCCTAAAAGAACATTACTTATTCCGCAGCTCTGAATAATTAAATGATTTCATAGAAAGCAGGAAAGCGCTTTGCAAGAGTTTATATTATTATTGTTCGGTCAAATACGGGATCTTGTAGATAGCTCGTTAAGATATTAAACAAAACTTTAAGTTAGTGAAAACTTCTGCGAAATAGTGTTTTCAAAATAAACTTGCTAAGGCCCGCTTGCGCAGATCTGGGTTAAATATCAATTATGGCTATTTCCATTGATACGAACAAGATTATTATTACCACTATTATGTATTGTTATAGTTACAATACTAACAATATTAGCACTATCAATAAATAATTTGTCACTATTTTTACCGATGTGAATAATTTCGCCGGAAATCTATCTATATATATAAAACTCAAAGGTGACTGACTGACATGGTGATCTATCAACGCACAGCCCAAACCACTGGACGGATCGGGCTGAAATTTGGCATGCAGGTAGATTTTATGACGTAGGCATCCGCTAAGAAAGGATTTTAATAATTTCCAATCCCAAGGGGTTAAAATAGAGGATGAAAGTTTTCATATAATAATACTTCTTAACGCGAGCGAAGCCGCGGGCAAAAGCTCGTAAAAAAATATTACAAACGGTCGAACTTGTTTCGGAGACCACCATGTTCGTGGACCGGATCCAAGTTTGATCGTCTGTTAGTAGCGGTAGTATTTAAGAAAATAGAATACATAGTTACATAGTGATACATACAATACTATAAATCAAGGGTTCCCAATCTTTTTCAGCCTGCGGCGCTGTTGCACGTAAAATATTTTGTCACGGCGCCCTACTCTAACTAGCTATTAGAAAAAAATACGTCATCAATAAATATTACCTAATTATTATAGTTAGGTTAAGCAGGTAAATAGTAATAAGCAAATATTTAATCATCTACCTGCTTCACATAATTAATATTATAATTTTATTTTATAATATTTGTGGTTTCGGATAAGGCGTCTCCCAGACAGACGCGGCCTGCGGTGGCGGTCGCGGTGGCGGTCAGTTGGATGACTTGAGAGTTCTAGGAACGACACAGACATACGCGGCCACGCGGCCAAGTCATCTAACTGACTGCCACCGCTACCGCCACCGCAGGCCGCGTGTGTCTAGGAAACGCCTAATGATGGAGGATCGACTCGCGGCGCCCCTCTTGCTTTTCCACGGCACACCAGGGCGCCGCGGCGCACAGATTGGGTACCCCTGCTATAAATAATATGTTAAATGTACCGATTACATACAGGGTTGACACAAATAATTATTTTGCATGCTTGTTGTTGTACACTAATTTAGACCAATAATAATATAAAAAATATCGTAAAACAATTTATACAAAAATGTAAATTTTTAATTTCTTTACAACAAGACATTTTTTATTGTATTGAAATAAAAATATCTTTAAAATCCTACCTCACTAACGATATCTATAGTTTTCGGAGTGGATTAACTAGTATTAAAGTTTGTTAGTAGGTTCGGTTCTTTCAGAGACCAAGTTTTATGTGCCGGCTTTTAGGCAAAGGTTGCTCGTAGTTCAACATCAATTTTATAGATGTCGCCTGATTTAGACGAGAACATTCAAAAATATTGGGACAAAAAAAAACTTAATCATACAGTAATTATCAACGATGTTTGAAGATACATTACATTAATTAAATTAATGTTAAATTGTTATATATTTATGCTACATTCTCCTGAAATAATATAAGTAGAGCGGTACGGTTTTGAAACTTCAGACAATAAAATAATTGAGAATTATTATGCAGAGGCTCATATTTAAACTACGAAAATTTTTTATGAGTAGAAACTCGAACTTTCAAAGTAGAAAAGAGTCTAAATTACTTTAATATTTGCTACAAAAAAAAAAAAAAACAACTTGATCATTTATAAGTAAGTATTATGATAACTTGTTGATACAAGTACGTACTTATCACAGTACTTATGAACGTATAGAAAATATTAAAAATCGTTGAGTTTTTCATATAATATCATTGACATTTTTTAATATTTTCGATACGTTCATAAGTTCGAATTATAATATTTTATTGTGTTATGGTTTAAAATTGGTTTTTTGGTTAATAGCTAAAGTTTTGTTTAGTATTTTAGAAACATAAAAAAATTAACGTTACTAATATAATTATTATAACGTACTAATAATGTGAGGAAAATATATAAATTATAACTTAAATCTACAGACCAAGTAAAAAATATTCATTCATTTGTTTTTAAACTTCATTCTCACAAAAAAGTTTGTAAGGCTCAATTCAGTAGCTCGAAAGCGAAAACCAGTGTCATTGCTAAGGTTTTATTCGCTTGAATCAAAACGGGTCTCATTCATCCACAAACATTATTGAATAAGCCAACCTTGGGCGCCATCTTGTATTGACGTTCGCTTCGCGCATGCGTTATACACGAAACCATACTCGCGTATAGGAAACTCACTTTCTATTGTATACAATTAAACAAGGTATTATACTCGATAAAGCCATTTAAATATACAATCAAATAATCAGAATATTCAATATTGCATGATAACTACGAGAATGTTACCTCAGTGCTAGTTTTGTGGTGATAGTGCATTCAACAGGTATGTATACCATGTTTACATAAAGGGATTTTAAATTGAAAGTATGTGGGCGTAAGGCTAGACGAATTTGCGTAGATGAAAAACTTTGTTTGAGACAGAATTATTGCAAGCTTCGTCGGATACGACGATCTGTTTTTTTTTTTAATTTTTCACTTTTGAAGTTCTGATGCCCTTTTCTCCATCTTAACTTTTCTCTCTCTTATCTTTATTGTTTTATTAGTTCCATTCAAGTTTTAAATTATTATTTAGAAAGTTTCAAATTCAAGTTACTGATAGATGTTTTCACAAAAAATCAATAATGCCAATTAAGTATTGTGTTTTCAGTCGAACGCTCATGCCCTACATTCGAGCGGAGGGCTTCAATTTGTATCGTAGGAAAATATGTCACATACAATAATATAGTATATTGTTACAAACATAGTATATTATTATTATTAGTATCAGTATTTTAAATGTTTAACTTCTGTTTCAAATTGTATGAACAATATTGAGCTTTGGTTATTTTTTTAATAAAAAAAGTTAGAAGTCTATTTAAATAAAATATTTTTTGGCATTATCAGTTAAAATTATCTTATTCTTATCAAGGTATTCTTTGTTTAATAATATTTATTTCGTCTGCTTTTTAATGTCATAATATCATCCATTATTATTCTGCTTAAATTAATTATAATTTATAACAAAACAAAAAAATAAAACATCTAATTTTCAAATTTTTTACGTATAATATAATTATAATTATTATTGCAGATTATTTATAGAAATAATAATATTATAAAAAAAACCTGTAATTTAATGCATTATTGTACTAACAAGTTAGCATGCGCCACCAAGCAAACTTATGTCTACCAGAATGTGATGGCAAATTTTGACAGCAGATTTTCAAAAACTATCCTTGATCGTTGGATAAAATAATTTATTTGCCATTTGCATGTTTCACACACAGAATAAGCCGCTATAAGGAAAAAATTATCAAAATGTTTTATTCCAATTACCCCGGAATTGCTAGTCAATTTACTTTCTCACTTTTTGCCATCAGAGTGCTTAGTGCGAGTTCAACAATTCATGTCAAATTACTTCACGATTTCGTATAACGAATAAACTCTACTAGGAGTGTGCGCCACATTACAGCGAGTGTGAGTTGCAATCGAGTATGTCCATTCGATTGACGTTTCCTCATTGCAAATAGTGAGACACAGGCGATCAATTTTTACTGTAAGTTGGTAGTTCCGTAGCGTCCAATATTAACCGACCAAATTGATGTCCTTGGTAACAATCGCCTTTTCAGTGGATAGAGGTGTCTTCCAAATTTGAATGGATAATAAAGTGACGCCATTATTTTTTTTTTTACATTTTCATTTAGAACTAAATATACTTTGACTTTTGCCGGAAATACAAAAGAGTGACGTTGTGTTTTTGTATCTTTTTCTTAATTAAAATTGTGTTATTTCGGTTTTGTGTAATGTTGGTAGAATATTAACCATTATATAATCGATGTCATGCACAAGTGTGGGCTAATAGATACAACTTCAAGAAACGTGCTATATTTTGTGTTTCTTCCAAAACTCCACGAAAGTTTTAGTAAAGGGTCTACCACTTTACTAAAACATCTGACTTCTTCTCTCTGAAATCCGGGGTTTTCACGCGTCTTGTCCTATTTTACAAATTTTAGAGATGGCAACCAAAAAAATTTTAGGGTTGCCATCTCTAAAATTTGGAAACTACGGTCATCTTGTACATCTTTCGCGAGCATGTTCCAAGCGAAAAAATAATATGCCGCCATCTGTGTTACTATAGAATGCTATTTTAGTCACCTATAATCTCAGATTAAGGTATATATTTAGATAGATATCTTTAAATTCAAAGATAAAACCCTTCTCTCACCATAAAATTTTAGGTGACAACTTTACTTTAGAATGCCGAGAAGTTTACGTAATGTTTGTCGTTGAACTGTCAAAAATGTGTCAAACAACAGTCTCGCACTCGCAAAATGGCGTTTACGTCCGAAAACGTGTAAACAAGTCGATCGCCGCCATTTTCAATACTACTCGATCGCATAAAAGTTAACTTTGTAAAACTCCCACTCACAAATTTTAGTATCCACATTAGCCAGTAGACGGCGCTGCTTTGATCCCATATAAATTCGCGTTTACGCTCTCGATGTGTATGATCGAATAAAACTCGCACTAAGCACTCAGATTCTGGTAGACCTATAATACAGTTTAACTAACTGCAGATGTCGTTATGAGACAGGTGTGATATTGTGTCACAGGCCCGTCACGTTTGTAGGACAAATCAATAGATGGCGCTTTGTCTGTTTGATCCATAAAGTTAATATACCTAGCGGAATAGAGAAACAAAGGCCTGAGCAACAGAGATGTCACTATCAGTAACACTGCGTGGTAAAAAGAGACGTGTGATACATGACAGCAGCACTCTTTTTTTGAATTTATTCTCATAGAATTCATGCTCAATCATGCTTGTGTAAGTGTATACGTACACAATATGTACACACAGATGAAAACCAATTTCGGTTTCGTTTGACAGCTCGAGATTGTTGCTCCATTCCGCTAGGTATATTAACTTTATGGTTTGATCTCCATAGTACAATTTTCCAAAGTTTTATAGAATACGGGGCAAACGAACACACGGGTAACCTGATGGAAAGAAACTACCGTCGCCCATGAACACTTTCAACATCAGAAGAGTTACAGGTGCGTTGCCGGCCTAAGTAAAAGAAAGGCATACAACAACATATAGACAACACTTTTGTCTATGCTGTGCCATCAAACTTTAAACTATTTTTATTATTTAAAACTATAGCGGATAAAACATAATTATTATTTTTTAATTATAAGTAGACTCACGCTAACCATCATACTCAGTAAAATCCAAGTAAAAGTAGTTACGTGAAAAACTATTATACGTATAGTATAAAGTATAAGTATATGCTATACTCGATGGCATCATTACTTAGCTTTTCCTTTATCTTGAAAATTTTCCTGAAATAAAATCTTATCGTCCACTTAGGCTTTCTCACTTCACGGTTATTATGTCCTTTGGTGCATGCTTTTAGCGTGTAAATGAGGCTTAAGGTCTCCTTGAAAGGATTTTTATTTTTGTTCTTTGCAGAATTGGTTAAGTGGTCTTTTATAGCTTTTTGTTCTAGGATCTAAAAGGTCAACAACGTCTTTGATATAATGTTATATTTAACGCTTTTGTCGTTAAAATGGTTGAGTTTAGGAACTTTTGTTTCGAAATGAACATTGAAATTCTTCAGAATTCAAAAGAATTTGACTTTGAGTAACTAAGTTAATTATAATATTATAGTTATTTTAGGTTTACATATTTATCTTTACAAAGTTGTTTTTTATTCCGTGGAAACCGTATATTTTGACGCTAAAAACTATCTCGTGTCAATTACCGGGATTCATAGTATCAAAAACACATCTAAATCAAGAGGTAACAGACACATACTTTAGCATATTTTATTAAAAAAATTGCAGTAATCAGGGCGAGCGAAGCGAACCCTAGTATATCGCACAACCTGAGCACTTTTCTGGTACACTTTATGGAAAAACTATCACGCTTATTGATTTGTGATTTAACGTAGTAATTTTGGAACGAAGTTCCTTATCGCGAGGTCGTTGTAAAGGAGACTAGACAGAACGATATTTGACCTCGAGACTTTTTTATTAGTACCTGCATGGTAGGGGCAGAGGGCGTTGATAGTATTCCTGTGCGTCAACTAGATGGCATTTTTTGAGAATAAACAGCGACGCGTTGTTAGTATTCCTGGGCGTCAATAGATGGAGTTTTTTAATAATTTTTTGAGTGTATTTATGTAAACAGGTTTTTGAACAAAAGAAATAACTTCGCTCCATTCGAGTGTCCCTTCACTTGACACCTCTCAATTTTTATTTGTTTATAATATTATGTAGAACATCAGTCAGTCAAGGTGTGACGACTGATGACGTGAGCCCTCACAAAGCTCGTCTTTTAGCTAGTAATACTTTATTGAAAATTTGGGTCACAAGTTCAATACTGGACTGACAAACTGGGTCAAGTCCGTCAGAATTCAAAACAGTCAACTAGTCAAGTCTATTTAGGATTCGATCTATCATATTCTGCACTATAAAGGGTGTGGCAAATATTGAATTCATTTTCAATCGGAGTTCATAGGAACTTGTGCAACAAAGGTGCTGCGAACAGGCGTTAAACTAAAACTTAATAAATTGTCATTTACTTGACTACAAGTCTACATATATATTATAGTTACTGGACGTTCTCTTGCTCAAAAACATACTGCCGGTTAGCGTCTATAATTCGAAACTTGTGCTGTATTACCTACTTGATTTGTGCTACCACCACCTATATAATATATTTCCTGCACGTTCCTTAAACTTTGGTTGCAGAAAAAAAGAAAATGATTCAAAATTATATATTTTTTCTGACTAGGCACATTTCATATTATGAATCATTTCTCTCAGCATAATATTTTATCTTTTAGCTAGTTATGTTTATGTGGAAACAAACTCTATCACCTAATGATAAAACTTAAATTAGCTTGGCAATGTGGATAATGGAGAACATCTGAAAGTAGTTTTATGTGCACCGGAATTTCATTAAAACTTCGTTCCTTTGAAGTCATACGCCACAACAGGCAGCGGCCCTTATTTGTATATTTGAAGCCGTATTATAAATCACAATTTAGTTTATTTAATTAATTTTGTTTTGAACAATACATAAGATACCTAGAGGTATTAAAATATTTTATCAAAATTCTCATTCTGCCCCGAAATAGTAGACAGAATAATTAATAATAAAAATGTGTGTAGGTGCTGCTTGATGTAAAATCAAAATTCAAATATCACAATCTGTAATATTGATAGTTTCAGCAAAACTTACTATCGAATACGGTGATTCTATTTTAAAAAATGTATTTAATAATATAATTTTATTAAATTAAGTCATCGAAATAAATTAATTTATTATTCACGTGGCGTATGCGTTGCGCTGCTACGCTTACTTCGTAGCTGTGCTACGAAATCATGTTGGTTCGTAGCTCGTAGCCTGCTACGAAATCATGCTGGTAGCTCGTAGCCTGCTACGAAATTATGTTAGTAGCTCGAAGCGAGACGACTTCTACAATCTACATCGACGTAGCATTTTCTAATTCGACTAAATTCTTTTTCTTATTTTCCAAAAAAATATCATGTCTACAATTAAATTATGTTTTCAGAATTTTTCATTTGGAGTCCACAGGTGATGATGGATTATAAAATAATATGATTTATAAATAATAAAAATGCACACAGCTGCGGTACGTATTGTAATAATGTAGCTGTGCTTAATTTAGCTGCTGAAATGAGCTTATTAGATTAACTTCTATTAGACATTTGCTTCGGCTGCGAAATATAACTAGGCCGTTGGCGCACGAGAAATAGCCTGAATTACGCATGATAGCAAACTTTAGAGATTATAATACGACTATAAACTATTGATATACTTAATTTAGAAAGTAGAAAAATATAATCTAATATCTTTATTCAAACGTAACATTAAATAAAAAAACTATATAAATTTGCTTCTTCTTTTAATAAATAAAGCTTTCTTTTCTTTAGAACTAATTTATAATATAAATAAACTATGCTTATAAAAGATAATAATTTACAAATGCTTCAAGGTATAGAACTAAACTTAACTTTTAATATTTGGTATTATATCAGTTAAGTAGTAAAATAAAACGCTATTTCAAATAACTTGGACCACACGCCACTTTGAAAGCCTGTCTCCGTTATTCTGAGTAACAGTTTGTTCGTATACGCTGTAGAAAGTGGTTGTGTTTTTCGGATAAAGCAGAAAATATAAAATGGATAAACTGGATATAACGATAACTAGACATTTCAGTTTAGATGAAGTAAGTACAATTAATAATAATAATTTATGCTACTTAAAAAATATGATTTAGAACTTTTAGTAATTTAAAATATTCTTAAATATAATTTAGTAATTGCCTTATAAAATATTTGGTGCCATATGAATAAAAAATACGTTCGCATTATATAATCTTTATCTGTCATAAAAGTTGAGAAGCTTTTAAGAATTTCAGTAGCTTTTGTGAGATTGGTGAGCTTTCCATTTAAATTATTAAATTTTAAAATTGCGCTGAGCTTTTAGCTATAAAAAATTTAGTGACTTTTACTTTTAGTGAATTAGAATTAGAATTTTAAAGTTAATAGAATAATTCGAAAAATCTTTTAAAACTAGAAACGCTCTGAAGTTTTTAGACTAAAACAATAAAGTAAAAAAATGCATTAAAATTTTAGTTTAGTGAATAATTATAGTAAGTAGCTGTTGTTTAGTCTAAAATATTTATAGATCATAAAATATATTAAATAATTATTGCTCTCAATTTTATTTTGAGGTGCTAGTATTAATTTCTCCACTGAACAGCTATCACTTAGTAAGAGACAATAATTACTATCTTTCACTAACTCATTGAAAGGTATTTCTATTTTCGTGCATGTTAGTAATATTTTCTTGCACGAGTGCAAGTTAGAGGTAATGAATTATCAGCCAACAGTCACAACCATAAACAATAAAAACTCAAGCAACATTAAACAGGGTGTAACAAATGATGTAAGTGATAATACTTTAGGGTGTGTATGAGGCCCGTGTATAGAGTTCACTGTAAGAGTAGCAGCGCTGAACTCGTCCTGCCGGGGTTTGCCCAAAAAATCACGAAAAAAAATGATCTCTCAGCGCTGCTACTTTTTTTTATGAGATAAGGGGGCAAACGAGCAAACGGTTCACCTGATGGAAAGCAACTTTTGTCGCCCATGGATACTCGCAGCATCAGAAGAGCTGCAGGTGAGTTGCCTTTTAAGAGGGAATAGGGTAATAGGGGAGGGTAGGAAAGGGAATAGGGAAGGGTAGGGAAGGGAAGGGAATAGGGGAGGGTAGGGAAGGGAAGGGAATGATAGGGGAGGGTATGGAAAGGAATAGGGTAGGGGATTGGGCCTCCGGTAAACTCACTCACTCGGCGAAACACAGCGCAAGCGCCGTTTCACGCCGGTTTTCTGTGAGAACATGGTATTTAACTTGTAACTTGTACTTTTACAGTGAACTCTCTACAAAGAACACATACACACCCTAAAGTATTATCACTTAGTGTTGTTCCACCCTGTATATTTTTTCTTGCTTCATTGCTTTGTCTATTCCTCAATTTCCAGTCGTCAATGCGAAGTGGGGCGCTAGCAGCGATGGAAGCGGAACCGGACTTCAACATCTTCGACAACAAGGCCGGATTGGCGGACGACATGAAGTTCCTGGCAAGCATGCCGGAACTCTGTGACGTCACGTTCCTGGTGGGGGACACGAGGGAGCCGGTGTGCGCTGTTAAGGCGGTGCTGGCGTCTAGGAGCAGGTAGGACACTCTAGTAAACTATACTAATAATATACATAATATATTAAATGCAATCTATACTTCTGTACTAATATCATAAATGTGAAAGTGTGTATGTCTGTGTTTCTTTCTGTCTGGCTGTCTGTCTGTTAGCTCTTCACGCCCAAGCCGCTGAACTGATTTTGCTGAAATTTGGTATGGGAATACTTTGTCCCGGGAAACGACGTAGGATTCTTTTTATCCCGGAAAAACGTGAGGTTTCCAGGCAATAAACGTATTTTGGCACAGTGGGGTTGCGGGAAGTATAACTACGTTTTCGACGCGACGAAGTTGCTGAGTAGTTAAATTAGCTTACAGTGCGGAAACCGTATGATATCTTCATTTCAAAAGTTTGAATAGGTTGAACCATTTAAACTTAAAGCGGTAACAGATAGACTGATGTCCCTTCGTAAATCAGCAGGGGTATACTTGTGTTACAAAACAAAGTGATAATATTTTAAGGTGCAAAACAAAGTGTTAATATTTTATGTGTTCCCTGTAAAGAATTCACGGTAAAAGTAGCAGCTCTGAAAGAGCTAAATTATTATTGTGATTTGTATGAGCAAGCATCATGAATTTTCCCATATTAAAGTAAAAACAATATTTAATCTTTAGTGCTGCTACTTTCACTGCAAACTCTATAAATGGGACCCATACACACCCTAAAATAATATTATCACTTAGTTACACATTTGACCAGTAGACCATCATGCCATCACCAGAATGGCACGATGGCATGGTGTGGTTAAAGGTTAGGTATCATAGAAATTCGTTCACATTTTAATGCTAGTCATGATATTTTGCAAAAGAATAATGTTTTAAGAGATTTTATCTTGATCAGTCTTGACGCTAATGGAATATCATCGTTATTTTACCAATATGTGGCAGAAGCAAGAAAAAATAGTCTCAAAGTATATATCTGTACAGTAAATCCGACCTAATCCCTCTATTAACACGTACTTATGAGCTACAGAGCAATTTCGGTCCAGGAAAATGGCTGCCACACTTGCTTACGAGATAATTAGGAAGTTAATTATAAGTTACAAAAGAAGTATAATATTATGTATCTAACAAGAGAACTTTGCGCCATACATGCTTCTTATTACGTTGTAATTTTTCTAAGAAAATTATTATGAATTAGATATTTTCCGCGATTTCATTTCCATAGAAACTGTACTATTTTCACAAAAAAAATGTAGTTTCTTTTTGCTAGGTCCGTTTACGAGGTTGAAGCCTTTGAAACCTGTTTGATGCGAACAAAAAACTTTTCCTCATGAACGTAGAAAAAAAGGTGGACGGAGTCTTATTATACACAGCACTATGTCTTCAGAGTCGTCCAGGCTGACTGAATGTACACGATCCGCACGCACACATTCTTACGCTAGTCGGGCATTTGACAGCAAATAGACGACTGTCTTCGTGTTTGCTGTCAAATTGCCGGTCAGCCTGGCTGACTCTGAAGACTATGCATAATAAAAAAAGCGCTATGTATAATAATTAATAAGACTCCGTCCGCCTTTTTTCCTACGTTCATGCTTTTCCTTGGGTATAATTATTATGGACTAATATGAAGTAGGTAGTCAATAAACTAAAAAATAAATAAATGTTTTCATTTCTTTGAACAACACACCCACCAATCAAAGCACTTACAAAAATATTAATCATCAAATTAATAAAAATTTCAAATAAAGTTGTAAAATATTTCCAGTAATTTGTTCCATTTACGATTACATTTACTTTAAAAGATTAGAATTGATCAAAGCGAATTTATTTATTTCTTTAAACATTCTTGAAATAGGCGAGACTAAACTGTGAATTTAATTAAAATGTCAGATTAAGGCGCTATATTGAAAATAACGTCCTTTTTGAAGTAATACTATAGGACCCTCAGAAATGTAACAAATCTGGTAATGAGATATACATATTTTCATAGCCTTATCTTGGTTTGAGAAGAACCAGAAACACGATTAATGTATTTTGCCTCGATACATTTAATTTTCGAAATGACCTCTTAAAAATACGAAATTTGAAGATTATTTTTAAACGAGAATAGATGTATTGTAGGAAATTAGTCTAATTGATAGACACCTTTGCAACCCAAAATCATATAGAAGCATTTTGCTTAAATGCTCCCAGTTATTTTTTAAATAAACAAAATTACGTTTTTTCGCATGTTTTCCGAGCGAGCCGATAACTTCTGGCCGCAGCGTATTCACGACTTTATAGTCATACAAATTAAGTATAAAATTGCCCTTGCGGTAAAATTACTTTCGATATAGCGCCTTAAGGCTGCTTTCATTAACGGAGGCCCGATAGAGTCAAATATTAGATTTCAATCATTGGTAAATTTAGGAATAAGTGAGATTCACATATTTGTGACGAGTGGTTATCGATCAAACTCTACATCTGGAACAAATTGATTGGATCGCTCAAGTTAATCATTGACTATGATCACTAAAAATTAGAAAGTTTATTGCAGACAATCTATTATACAAATAAAAAGTAGGTATTGTCAAAAATCAATACCAAGTAACATTAATCTGTGGCAAGTAATGAGTCGATTACTTATATATAAGTTTGTTTTTTATTGAAAACCCTCTTAAAAGGCTAATAAAAATTACTCTGGTGATAAAATCTCTTTTAATTTTTTTACATAATTATTCTCTATAAAAATTACTTAAACTCAAACAAATCAAAATGAATCATTATTATGATTGCGTGAGTTTATTTAGAAGCTACGATTTAAAAGTGAAAGAGTTTGTTGGAAGAAATATATTATTTTCGTACACAATATACGCTGATTGGAATGATGTTTTCAAAGGCGAAGTAACTTTGCCGGGTAAATATCACATACTAAAATGTTTGAGAAGCTCGCATAATTTATGTGAAGACATGATTCTATGCTAAAAATTTTAAGGGCTCTCGGTGAAGCGAAAAGGGTTTTCAAAATGGCTGCCTTTTACGTGTGTTTGCAGTTTTCCGTATTACTTTGTTTGTGTTCTATAAATAATGTATTTCTTGATGGAAAATATTGGCCTCAAAGTGTTTGTTATGGATAGATGGATGGTATAACGATCTTCTGTATAAAATACTTTATAATATACATTATCTTAATACGAACAGTTTTAAAAATGCTTTGAATAATTTTTAAAATATGAAATTCAAAGTATTATTATGAAACAGCTACTTGAAATATCGCTAAAACTAGACTTTGTTTCAAAATAAGAACATTACAAAGGCTTCTTCTCGGTTCAATTAAATAAAAAAAGATAAAACACAATATCAGAACAAACTGTTGTTTTTTGCCACTCCATTTTTATCAAAGGAATATTATTATGAAGTGTATGGCATTCGTTGTAAAATTAAAAAATCAACGTGCATTGTTCGAAATTCAAAAACTGTTATCCCGCCTCGCAGCCATGTTCGCGAAGCCTTAATTACTCTTTGCAAACAATATTGGCGCAATATTGCCACTTTTAACTCAATTTTAAAAACATGTTTTCTGGAGTTATTGATAAAATTTATTTTGCGTATTTTTTTTTTGAACACCTCATTGTTTTTCATTGCTCGCGGGGTTGTTACCTTTATCTTTAGTAATTGTTGCCTAGAATTTGGAAGTTCTGAAATACGAATGCCTACACGGTTTCGTGTTACAAATGTTATGAAATTTCTTTAATAATATTATGAGATAAAATATGGAAGGTCAGTGAGTCTACTTTTCGTAATAAATTAAGTACAGAAATTTAATAACCTATTTCTCTTTCAGAGTATTCCAAAAAATGCTGTACCAAGCTCCGAGTCCTCAGCGCAAGAAAGATCCGGCACCGCGTGAGAACAAGCTTCGGTTATTTCTGAAAAGATCCTCGGAACCGCTTCTGAATCTCCAAAACGCCGCGCAGCAGGTATGTTAATTCAAAGGATCAACCCGAGTGAAAATATGTATTCTCCTAAAAGACCCGAATTGCGTATCGGTGCTCTCTCATCCGTAAAATTGCTTTTAGCTACGATCTTACCCCAGATTTCTGATCGACTGTAGCCCATAGTTGCGGTATTGTTTGAAAGTAGGCAGACATTTTTTTGTCTAGTTCTTAGTTGTCAGTTGTCACCAATGATCAATTTTTTAATGTTCACAACAGAGATCTGCTTTCGCGCAGCAATTGGCTCCAATACAAGAGGTAAAGGCAAAATTGACGATGTCGTAGGAGTTCTTCAATCGATTCAAGTATTCGATGTTCATTTTGTACATACTTTCTATTGTAGATACAGTCTCATTGAAACATTTTTTACGATTAAAGTTCTATGTATGCATGTTATGTGAGTTTTATTGTTTTACAGGTAATTTTATAACTGTTGTTGTCTGTATTTCGAATTGGATGTTGTTAAATACCAACATGATTGATTTGTTATTGATTGTAAAAACAGCTGTTGTTTTTTTATAATATACTAGCTGTTGCCCGCGACTTCGTCCGCGTTAACATAGTATAATAACAAAGATGGACAGTTTTCTCCTTTTTGTGGTTCCTTATATGCAAAGGGTAAAAACGGGACCCTATTTAAGCAAACGTCAAACGCAAACGTCAATAAACTTTCATGTATCTAACTTAAGAAATGACTGACTTTCAACTTTCAACCCTAATTTCTCCTCCAAGGGGGTAGAATTTCCAGAAACGCTTAAATAATATGTATCCATTCATTTTTAATCAGTAGCCCAAAAATAAAGTTTCATGTTTGTAACTTAAGAAATGACGGACTTTCCTTCAAACTTTCAACCCCTATTTCACCCCTTTAGGGCAAAATTTCCAAAATTCCTTCCTTAGTGGGTGTTTACTTAATAAAAACACCCTATTCAACAAATTTAGTGGCTATAACTTTTACATTTTTTGCTCAGCGATGATGAATCAATCTGTCAGGACATGTTATTTTATAAGTATAGATAAATTCCGATTTTATCATTTGAACTTTGACTGCAACACTTGTAATATCAAATACGCCTTTTTGAAATGATTTTCTACTTACTCTATCAAATTGCCATGATAAGATAAAATCACGTACCTACAAATCGAACAATTTTTGGACGAGAGCATGGAAGATCTTGTCCAAAAATGTTTCTTTCAACTACATGACTTTTAAATAGTACCTAATCGCAATGTATAATATATATTTTCCTAAAACGGTCATGTTGGTACTTTATTCTCTAAATTTTTGAAATATTTTCACTGATTTAATCTACGAGCACACAAAGGCATGTCACTTCATGCTTAATTCGATACGTTTAATTAATTATTATTTTACTATTTTAATTCTTGTGCCATACTAAATATTTATTTTGCTATATTAATTTTAAAATTGTTACTGTGACATTATTTATTATGTTTGTGCTATGTTTAATTTCCTAAAAAGTTTAAAAATTAAAAGTTTTCTTAGATCTCTGTCAATTCGAAACGATAAAAAATATTTTTAAGTTACACATATTTTGCAGCTTATTAAAATTATTTCGGTCTCATAATATTCTCGATTTATTTCAATATTAAAATTGACAATGTTGTAAAGTTTGCACCTGTAAAAATTTACAAACAAAAAGCAACCAATGCAACTCATACAATATTTTTAAATGAAAATGTTTGTTTCTATTTACAGCTTTTTACACGTTGTATTATCAGAAAATTTGATTCCTAGGCATAATATGGCGGACCTAAGTAATTTGGTCGCGTTAAGTCAAACCCATCCGACCGATCACATTGAATTGACATAATATGCCGACCAAAATATGACGTAGGTCCGTCAACAGCTGCCTGGATTTCAATTTCCTCGATAGTACATAAAACAAAAAACTACGTTTTTATTTGTGACTAATAAAAAGCAATTTTTATCGCGTCAAAGCAAATTAACTATTTCTTTTAGATTTATGTATGTATTTTCAAAATTAAAATTTAATTGTAAAAATGTGTTATGCGACAATAGTCAATATGCCGGTTAAGTGACTTTTCTGTTCTCCAGCCATCATCGCAGCAGCATCAGACTCTGATCATCGAGGAGTTTGAGCCTGACGTGTTCCGTCAGCTGATTGAGTACATCCACACCGGTTGCGTCACCCTGCAACCCAGGACGTTGCTAGGTAAGTCAGCAACGCACATGCAGCTCTTCTAATGTTGCGAGTGTCCATGGGCGATGGTAGTTGCTTTCCATCAGCTGGTGACCCGTTTTGCTCGTTGCCCATTTATTTTATAAAAAAAAACTTATGGCTTCGTGCACATAACCGAATGCTGAGGATGGCCTCATTTTTCATATTATTTTTATTACCCATTGCGTACTTGAGGTCATAAAGCTTGTAGTTGCGGCCCGGCCGCCCCATCACAATGTGTGCGAAACTTAGGGCGGCTTTACCAAACCTTATTTAAAATAAGTTAAAACGCATTTATTTAAATATGTTTTTATTTGTAAACACGCTTAATTTAAACTTGTTTAAGTTTGTCTTGCACCACAATGTTGAATCTTGAAATTAACTAAACGCATTTTGGAGTGTTGCTGCATTATGTCTTGTGCGTTCCATTTCACGATTTGAGCAGTATCGTTACAAATAACGGTATTTCACGGTTGTTTGACGAAATTCGGTTTGTTTTTTTGCGTAAAACGAGTTTTCTATCAATAGGTCAGACGCGGCCCGCCCTTAGTAGTCTGTGGCCGGCATGGGCCGGCAGCTGCCCGCACAAGGGTTTGTTTAAGATTTGAGATGTTTGTATTGTTGTACACATGTTGTTTTGTTTCACATACTTTAGGTTGTTGTACAGACTCGTGCAGGTGTTCTGTTAGTAGAGTAATCGACAAATAATAATTATGAGTGATATAAAAAGTGGTCCCCGTAACTTCTCCGTTTTAAACAATAATCTAGATAGCAAAATCATCGTCGTCTTTTTGGCGAAATCTTCGAAAGAACTTTTTCTGCGTCAGGGTTTCAAACAAATTTGATCTTGCCTCAATAACCCTGACATCTCAAGGCATGTTCATATAGATTCAGACAATAATTTCTTCGTCGTCGTCATCAATATCATCAAAAAGAAACTCAAACAAACTCATTAATATTCTTTTCACACATAAATTCTTCGAAAATTATTCTCGACCAAAAATTATCTAACCTCAAATTCAACTGTTAAATACGTTTAGCAGCTTAAACAGCGATATTTGGCTGTTTAAATTTGACAGATCAGTAATCATGTTTAACTTGTGGTGCAAGGCAACTTGTGTAGTTAAACAGAATTTTGTGCTTAAATAAAATTTTAAACATGTTTAACCGCTTGGTAAAAGTCGCCCTTAGTCTCTTATATATAAAAATGGATTTTCAAATGTGTTAGTCGCGCTAAAACTTGAAAACGGCTGAACGGATTGGGCTGATTTTAGTCTTTAAATATTCGTAGAAGTCCAGGGAAGGTTTTTAAGTGACACGACGTTCACCGGGACAGCTAGTATATAATAAAATTTAAAGTGTACTGTTAGAAAGTTAGATGATAAATAAAACAAAAAGAAGCGTCAAAATATTGTAAAAGAATTAATGGACAATATAACATCATTCATGTAAACAAAATTTCTCTGAAATGTCTGAGAATCGGCCAACGAAATAACGTAAATGGCAAAACAAAGTCTGCCGGTCGGCTAGCTATATGTATATAATATACATCAACGGCCTAGTGTTTGCATGAACTTTTTCAGTTCCAACTTCAAATAAGTTCCAATTGAATGGAAGTAAAAATGTAGCCGCGTTCCAATTTCCGCCGGCAGCGCTCTTCGACGCCATATTGGAAATATTGTTACTAAACTTTATGAAGAATTTCCTCGGAATACCTAATAATTTGAAATTAGCCGTGTTTTGGTATTAAAATACTTTGGCTATTTAAAGTTTTGCGATTCTGTGTCGCCTTATGTATTATTAATTTTAGAGCGCTAAACTTTTTACTTTTATAAACTAAGTGCAAACTCGTGGAATTACAGCGGCGTATAACTTTACATTGGACATAATAAAAGTTGGTAGCATTTTCGTTTTAACAAAGGTTTTTTTTAATGTAATTTTGAAACAATATAATATTATCTCGTCGAAAAAAATACTTTCGAGTTTAAAGTAACTTAAATAAGAATGATAATAATAGAATGACTTGTTGTAATATGATAAATGACTGATCAGTCTTAGTGTTGTAACTGTAAGTTAGATTATATTATAAAAAATTAACGAAAATCTCCGGGTCCTTTTTGTTAAAGATCACTAAACAACATTTTATAACAACAAATTAACGGTAGGTATGTACAATTTGAAGGCGACTTAATAATATGATTGTTTTTTATCATTTTACTTAAACGTTTGTTATTTAAAAACTCTTTTTGCAAATTTACAAACAATATTATATTAAACCTCCTTGAACAATATTTAATACAAGGTATTTTTAGTCACCCATTTGTATATAACGAAGACATTTCAAGCGAGGCCTGTAATTTAGCGGTCCCTTGTCTCAATACATCAATATAATAACCGTTATGAGTAACGAGTGGATTTTGTTACAAGGACATTTTCAGGATTTGCAAAGTCAGTGTTACTATTTTGATAGTATTATTACTTATTTTTATTATGGGTGTAACAGAAGTAAACTGTGTTGATTATAAGTAATACTTAAGAATGAGTTTGTGTCCCTTATATATAGACTATAAAATTTGCAGATAAAAAAGTATTTTTTAGAAATGACTTTGGAGCAGTTTTCATAGAAATAAAGAGGTCAAAACTAATAAATATCAAAATTATAGCTTATGAAGTAAGTTGTTTTTAAAATTTCCAAATTTCATAATGACAATTATTGTTATAACCAATATCAGCCATTATCACACGTTGCGACTTAACCTTTTATACTGTGTATTGTAGAAACTATGAAAAATTACTTCGTTACTATTTGCAAACTAAAAACATAAAATTACCAACTTCGTATTTCGTATACGATCAAGTAGGTACATTCGATTACGAAAACTTTTTCAATTTCACACTTGAGCTGTCTTGAAATATAGTACAGGATATTATTATATACCTTAATATTGTTCTATTAGATGCTTTGGATTTTTTATATTATTTCCAGCTTCCCTTAAATGTAAGGTATGAAAGGAAATAATGAAAAAAGTGTGAATTTAATGGAAAAAGGTGCTATAATAGCCGTAAAAAAGCGATGGGAGTTCGATTTTACGACTTATTTATGACCGGCTATAAATTTAAGTACTTTTCCGGATTTCTTTGACATTCTTATAGAATAATGTATTTATTTCCAGCTAAATAAAATCACTCTATTTTATAAAGGCAAAAGCTTGCGAATATGTAGTGTGTACGTTTTCTACATTTTCACGCATAATCTATCGAAAATATTCAGTAGTTTGTTCTGGATTAATACACAGGCTACCAGTGTTGCGGTACTGTAATAAATAGGATTTGCTTGCCGCAGAGGCGCGGCCGCAGCAGTTACTCATATTATCTTATAAGTAAAGCTATAGGTCTACCAAAATATGATGGCAAAACATGCAAAAGTAAATTGACTCTAGCAATACCGGGGTAATTGGAATAAAACATTTTGATCCTTTTTTTTCCTTATAGTGACTGATTCTGTGTGTTAAAATGCAAATATATAAATTTATATAACGATCAAGGATATTTTTTTGAAAATTTGCTGTCAAAATTTGCCATCAGATTCTGGTAGACATAATATAGCAAAGTTCTATATATGGAATAAAACATTTTGCTCCTTTTTTTTCCTTATAGTGACTGGTTCTGTGTGTTAAAATGCAAATATATAAATTTATCTAACGATCAAGGATATTTTTTTTAAAATTTGCTGTCAAAATTTGCCATCAGATTCTGGTAGACATAAAGCAAGGTTCTATAGTTGAGTTAGTGCAGTTATTAATTATTGTTTCTATGTAAATTTTTCTTATTTATATTTTTAGCCGCCATAAAAAATAATTACCACGTGTTTCATTTGTTATTATGCAAAAAAATAATTACGGCATCTTGCATCTTATACACGCAATTACCTGCATAACATTATTATTTACATCCATTGCATTTTTATGTCGCATCTACAGTGACGTAGTAATGGCATTATTCCTAGACTACGTTGTGCGGCAAATTGGACAGTAATTGTGTTAAAATGTATCCTCGTGGCCACAAATCGTGTTTCACCGACGTAAATTAACATCGACGTGGAGTGAATTTCTCCTTGCATTTGTGAACATCCAGTATATTGTGCCATTTTATATTATCAGTATATCCAATTGTGCTATTTTTGAAAGGGAAAAAATCGTAAGCTGGTTAGCGTCAAGAAAGTTTGATTGTGATTTCCTTCGTCTTATAAAAATAAGACGAAGGAAAGGGAAGAATGCCGGCGCAACGTTCGAGGGGAATGACCTTTCCTCCAAGTAGAACTTAAAAGTAAAAAAAAACTTTAAGAGTACTTTTCTCTACGTAAAAGCCTTTTCGTGAAAAATTATACAGGTAGAGACGGCGGGTATAAACAAAAGAAATAGATAAAATCTCATTAGAGGACAGAGGTGTCATCTCATCCTTTCCGAGGACTAAAAGTATCCGAACCAGATATCATCAAAATCGGTCCATTCAAGCATAAGCTATAGACAGACAGACACATAATAATATAATATATTCTAATTAATCTATACTAATTACATATTATAATTCAGAAGAGTTTGTTTGTTTGATCGCGCTAATCTCAGGAACTACTGGTCCGATTTGAAAAATTCTTTCAGTGTTAGTCATATATGGGCTATATTTATCGAGGAAGGCTATAGGCTATTAATTATTAAGCTAAGATCACTTGCAGCAAAGAAACGGAGGAAAATGTTAAAAAATCGGGGAAAATCATGTATAATTGCTTATTATCTTAAGAACCACTAACCAACAAAAAAAAGAAAATTGCTTTAAATTTTCTTTTTTTTGCCACAACATGAAGAATAGACCACGTGAAGGGACAAAGCCTATTTTTGCGAAAAAATGTACGAGTTACGTAAATTCCTAAATTACGCGGGCGAAGCCGCGCGGTACATTTAGTACACGATAATTTGGATGTTATCACATCCTTTCCCAGAAATCAAAGTTAATAACCAAATTTTATCAAAATCAGTTTATTTAAGCAATATAATAATTTATATAAATTCGCATTTTTTTTTACTATTTTCAGGAGTAATGAACGCAGCTGACTACTACGGGTTGGACGAGCTCCGCCGTGCGTGCGCCGGCTTCGTACAATGCTGCATCACAGTGGATACTGTATGCGCACTGTTAGCATCCGCCGAGAGATACATACAGTATAAGTGCACTAAGTCGCTGGTGCAGAAGGTACGTAAATTAATTTCAAAATAGTAAAAAAACGGCCAAGTTCTAGTTAGAATTGTGCACGAAGGATTCCGGATCATTAAAGAGCAAAAGTTGTGTTTTTTGTATGGTACATATTATTAAGTAGGTATATTTATTTTTATTGATTAATTCTATTATTAAAGTATTAAATACTACTTAGTATTGTGTGAACATTTCAAGTGCCAAGTGCCATTATTGATATCTGGCCAAAAATGCTACAAAACGTTTGTTGTATCGAAGGACCCCTTAAATATTTAACTTATTTGTTTTTAGTGTTTATGAATATAGCGACAACTAACTAACTCCGCTGGCTCAGCGACCCGAAGTGGATCTTGGCCTCCGAAATGAGCTTTCGCCATTGAGCCTGTCCTGCGCTACCTCCTGCCAGTTACTGACTTGAAGGTCACGCATAGCGACAATAAAAAGAAATAAAAAATAACATCTATGGTTACCATTTTCAGGTGCTGGAGTTTGTGGACGAGCATGGAAACGAGGTTCTTAACCTAGGGTCCTTCACGCTGCTGCCGCAACACGTCGTCAGGCTCATACTGGCGAGAGACGAGTTGAGAGCTGATGAGTTTACTAAGTTCCAAGTGGGTACCAAAATAATAAACATAGTAGACTATTTTTATGCTAGAGCACACACTCGTAAACTTAATAATATGCGTCCATAAAAATTAAAAAAAAACAAGGCCTTTACATCCATTGTGGATGATTTATACAGTATTTTCAGAGCGAAGTAACCACTCTTCAAATACTGTAGTGCCTGGGACAAGATTTTTAAATGTCCGTATGGCGTATGGTTGCCCAAGCACATACGGCATTCTCGCAACATAGTCGGCCTAGTCCAGAGGAAAGAACTAGTCAATACGTCTGGGACCAAATATGTGCGGGTTTCCTCACGATGTTTTCCTTCACCGTACGAGCGTTTGTGTTATGTACTTCAGAAAATGTCTCATTAGTACACGCCTCCACCCGGGATCAAACCTGCACCCTCTGCGAGTGCGAAACAAAGGTCTACCCATTAGGCCACGGACGCTCAAAATAAAAATATTCTTCCAATAATAAAGGTGATTTCAGATAACTGGTGATTTTATTATTGGTATTAAATTCTATGGGTAGAGTCCTAAATAAACAAAAAATATTACAAAAGTCACCGACTTCATTGACTTAAAAACTCAGTTAAGTTGGTTTTCTCTTGTAGTCGATCGTACAAAAATCCATAAACTGACACTTTCAATGGCAACATTATACGTTATGAGGATCGGCATTGCAGGTTGTAAATGGACACTAAATCAAAAATAAACTAAAACTATAATACAAAATATTACTTTTACAGGCTGCTTTGATGTGGAGCAAGAAGTACTGCGATACAAATCAGAACATGATCCTGAAGGATGTGATTGGAAACTTCCTGGAATACATCCAGTTCCACAAGATACCAGCCAACGTACTGATGAGGGAGGTCCACCCGCTTGGTCTGGTGCCATATTCCATAATCATGAACGCTTTGGCTTATCAGGTGCGTAGCGTTAGTCATAATATTATCATTTATCATCATTGTGGTGATAAAATCAACTATGAATTGCTCGTAATGGTCTACTGATTTTAAGCAGACAGAAAAATAATTGGAATACTCTTTAAATAATTATTAACATGTGGCCTGAATTCACTTTGATTAGTAATCAGGATAAAGCAAGTGTGGGCAGCGACTGATTAGTGCAAGTATTTTATTTTCTCCTAATCATTATTAATAAATAAATAAATATAAACATCTTTATTAAACACACATAGGACAGATTACAGCCAGAGAATATAACACAAAAAATAACAACGAATTGATATGACGCACTACATAATTATACAATTTAACTACTTAAAACTAATGGGTGATCAATCACCTGCACTCGCATTAATCAAAGTGAATACATATAGCAAAGTTACCTCATGAGATGAATTTTCGTTTTAAGTAGGTATGATATTTTTTTTTTGCATAAGCATATTCTATGCAAAAACAGTAGATCATATTAATATGCCCAAAATATCCGTAGTTGATTTTAGCATACCTTAATTACTCCCTTACTATAAAAATACACTTTGTATACAGACTGATTATGAAGAATTTACACATACACAATATTAATTCGTCATTTTCTGTCAGAAAAGTAACATAAGTTCTAACAAGAATTAAGTTTTTAAAACGCACACAATGTGGATAATTTTATTAGTAAGCGGCTTTTTATGTGAAACTCATATTTACCGGTTTATTCAGTGACTGTTTTAGTTTTCATATTATATTTTATTATTATCATTCACATCTTCTATTTAAAATAACTTGCAATATTCACAATATTAAGAGATAGGTGCCGGTTGGCTGCGGGCGACATAAAGCGGCGGCAGACGACGTGTCGTCGGGACACTACTGAGGACATAGACAAGACGTGGCAAGCGATTATCGTAAACGCCAACAAAATGTATGGGATTTGACATTATTTATTCGCTAGCGAAGCGATGAATTACGTCAAATCGCATACATTTTGTTGGCGTTTACGATAATCGCTTGCCACTTGTCTACTAGGGCTGGTTTGTATGCATTTCTATAAAAAGTGTCGTTAGCTTCGTGTTGCTAGCTGTGGAGGGTATTTCATAGAAGTACATAGAAACCAGTAGTGTCGCTGCGACACGTCGTATGCCGTCGCTTCATGTCGCCGGCTTCCAAATTGTACCTTAATATTTTTTAAATTGGTTGTCATTTTTCATTCTTATTTATTTTCACTACTGTCATCTCTAATTTAGTTTCATTTAGAAGAGTGTTGAAAACACTACTGTTGCAGGCAGACCCGGCCAGCGTAGATCCTGGCAAGCTCTCCCCGGCACGAGTCCGCCGCGCGGGCCGCTCCATGTCTGTTCAGTCGTCGCTCGACCCCTACGGCTCAAACACCACTCTTTCCTCTACCGGCTCGAGCGATGTCCCGTCCTCAGACTCTCGGCACAACTAACGCGAGGGGAACGTCCCCCATCCCGCGCCCGATCCTGTCCCTGGACCTTCCACAGCTCAAGACAAGCCGCCCGAAAAACTCGGCCTCTTCTCCTCCATAAAACGCGCCGCCAGCAAGAAGTTCGGTGACCGCCGATCACCCACACCCAAGACCAGAGAACCCCGATCGAAGTCTGACTCCATAAAGCACGCAGCACTCACCAGACAAGTATCCGAAACAGTGGCAGCAACGGTCGATCCCACTTTCGAGAGATGCAGACCAAGGAAACGTGACAGTGAAACAGAATTTCCGGTACGCAAGTCGACATCCGAAATATCCGAAAGTTTCCCGTTCGTAAGGAGGGCGTTGGCTGAAATAGAGAACGGATTGAACTACTTTAGACGCTCAATAACGTCTGATACACCGGAGCCCAAGCCGGGGCCTCGCTTAGGTTCGGGAGGGGAGCTGGTAGTAGTAGTTGCAGCGGCGGAAGATGATACACCGTCATCGCCTCCTCCGCAAATGGGCTTAAAGGAACGTCGCGGTTCAAGAGGCTCACCTTGTGCCAATTTGCCTCCGCTGCGACTGCCATCTGCTACGCCTGAATTGTCACCGGGTCGGCTGTCTCCGAGTCACTTGTCACCGCAACGCACAAAGGAACCGATGTCTGCTCCAGTGATTGGGAATCCTCCAAGGCGAACGCGGACTCGATCAGAAATGCCTCCGGATCCTCCACCCCGATCTCCAGATACTCCACGCCCCGCATCAGTCTCACCGAAGCACACGTTTTCGTTCAAAATCGTCTTGAAGAAAGTAGAAAGTACACCTAATACTTCATTCGATCGACCGGACCAATGAGAGTACCTCCTCTAAGCGCGTCCACGATTGTGGATAGGAGTACTCGAGGCAAAAGCGCTCTCTCCATTTTTCTAGAAAAGCTAGCGTAGCTTAGTTAGGATTGTGCGAATTTGGTATTTCACGAATCTTTAATGAATTCCCAATGTCTTATGAAACCTAGGGGCAGGCTTCTCACTGTACTTTGAATCTGTCAGAGATAATATTTCTAAATAAATATATTAATGGATAAAATATAAAAATAATATGTATTTTTGTCATTGTTGATAGGTAGTAAGAATGATACGTCGTGTATTTCAGTGTCAAAGTGTGTTATGTATAGTGCAGTGAGCACTGAAAATCTTTGCTCAAACTTTTCCTTGATGACTAAACTAAATTAAGTCTTGTTAAAGTTAGTGCTTTATAAAAATTTCTAGTCTTTTACAGCTTTTTATATTTAATTTTTACGAGGGTTAGTTTTTTTAGATAAATTTATTAGGCAAAACAGCTGTAATTAGTTCGAAAATTAATAGTTTAATGTTCTCGTTATTGAGTTATGAACTAAATTATTTGCTGTATAACTTATGACTAACTAGTTGACCCGGCAAACGTTGTTTTGCCATTTAAAGTATTTCTACTTCATCAGTTGATACAAAATCTTACCCCCTCCTTTGTCCCCTAAGAGGGATGGGGGGAAAAATGTTGTACACTTGATGTTAAGTTGGAAAATACAGTTAATAATATGAATTAAGTCCATTAAAGAAAAAAAATGATACAAAATCTGACCCCCTTTTTGGTCCCCTTAGAGGGGTGGGGGGGGGAAGCTTATACACCAAAATGCGAAAACCGTATGCAAATCGGATCAGTAGTTTTCGTGTTAAAGAAATAAGTTGGAAGAAGACAAATATATCTGCGAAAACCGCTTTCAAATCGGATCAGTAGTTTTCGTGTGATAGTGGAACAAATATACAGACAGACAGACAGACAGACAGATAGACAAAAAACTAATTACATTTTTGGCTTCTATAGCGATCTAGTGACACCCCCCGCTTATTATTTTTTGAATATCTTTAATGTACAGAATTCACATTTCTACAGTTTTATTTTAAGTATAGATGTATAGATATGCACTCACAAGTCACAAGAACATCTGTGTTGATATCTTTGTTTAACTCATATTTCTTGGCTTATTTAATCATTTATATAATAATTATGTAATCATAATCATTCACTCTTAGAATTTAATCTATTAAAATTTAAAATTTCAATATCACATTTTGTGTTCCTTCACTATGTACAAACACAAAAACCTTTTCATAATATAAATGTTGTAAGATTCTTGGGAACGATGTTGGCTATTTCAAGTATCAAGAATGTCCTGTTTTCTTTAATGGATCTAGAAAAGATGCAATCTTTGAATATAAAACTATGCAAGCTTCTTATAACTTACTTAAAACGAAATGAAAATTGTAAAAGAATTTCTGACATAGCATGCCAAAAGTTTTGTTCAATTTTAAGGGTTTTATTTATGTGAAAAAACTTAATAATGGTAATAATAGCAACACTATTATAGAATAATAATAGTATTTTTAAGCGACTTGAAAAAAAGACGCTGATTTAGACTAACATAATATATATTATTATAAGATAACTGAGCATTTCTAGAAATATTACATACATACGGGTCGAATTGATAACTTTCTTTTTAGAAGTCGGTTAAAAAGATCTTGAATTAGCCAACAGAGTCGCCTATATGATGTTAAATGTGCCTGTATGATATATCGTGATCCCTTGTCGTGGAGACTAGTATCTTGAATGTACCTTTTATACAAAATGTGTGTATTTGATGTTATATGAAATGTATTTTTGTAAGTTGTATGTTGCGACTAAGGTTTTGATTTTTAATAATCTTTTAGGCTAGAGTTTACTTTGTCCTTGCTACATTTAATCTTCGATTTGATAAAGTGAAAAAGTCTATAAAAAGTATATTACTTTATTGCACTGAAGGCATAAATTGGCAGATAATGGGCTGCATGTTGACTGTGGCACTGGTAAGAATTTCAATTCTTTGCGTCAGTAACGTAATTAAGTGTCCTTAAATAAGTGTTCTATGTAACACTTATTTAAGGACACTTAACTATACTTAATCATTTGGATAAGGATCCTGGGCAACTGGAAGATTCTAGTGACGATTTTTTTGACAAGTTTTACTACTTTTAGTTTGGCGCTATACCTAATTAACAGTCTATGATGTCAACTTAAAACATTGTTAAAAATTAACTCAAAATATATAAAAGACGATAAGAATAATTTATGGTGAACTATATATTATTATATATATTATTATATAATTAATATATTTACTACGAGCAAGGTGATTCCACACAATGGACTTGAGTTACTTGTATCCTTGAGTTCTTTACTTGAGTTATGAGA
Organism: Plebejus argus; assembly: GCA_905404155.3. NCBI lineage: Eukaryota > Metazoa > Arthropoda > Insecta > Lepidoptera > Lycaenidae > Plebejus > Plebejus argus. The sequence goes on along the minus strand of FR989942.1, from coordinate 9,978,049 downwards.
AGTGGAAGTTCTAAAAGTTTTTTTTAATTGGTGGGATATAATATTGTAATTTAATTTTCAAACGAGTTAAGACTCGTCCATAATAGTTAATAATTATTATTACTTTTAAATTATTGAAAAAATATTATTTCTGTCGATTAGGAAAAAATAACAACAATTTCTAACGCCCGCACATATTACGCAAGCAGTTTGGGAAGAAATTTAAGATAGATCGAAGAAAGAGAACAGTAAGACTTACGTCTTATCTACTTTTACAATAATTCACGATTTCCCTTCGACTCGGATACGGAATCTTTACGTGCAATCATGGTCAATGCTTAGCGCGGCGAGCTTTTATTGGATGACACGCAGTAAAGTTTCCGAATTCATTTCGAATCGTGCATCGTGAATTAGGACCCTGGACGTAGATGTATTACAATATTATAATTTAGTTACTTTCACTCGCGCATACAAAAGTCCTCTCTCGTCTTTTCGGAAATGCACACTTTCCGGTGCGAATAAAAGGAACAAATATTATTATCTTATATCTTTTGTATTTGTATCTTTTCCGTGACATGTGGACTTTACTGCCAGTTCACATTGAAAGGTGACGAGGCAATACGATGCATTTCAAAAAGGATCCATTTCAAATTGAACCTCATTATCTACGCATTAAGCTACACATTGAATTGGTTAAAAAAATACCTTTTCAAACTTTGAAATGCTCATTAAAAGTGCTGGAAATGCGATATCTCGTCACTTTGCAATATGAACTGACCCTCAGTGTGTAAAGGTATCATAAGGAGTCCATTTTACATACCCGGTAACCCGACTGGTGTTACAGTATGTATTGGTGTACTTGACTCGTCTGTATTGTATCTGTTGTATCGAATGTTGTGTTTCTTACTTATATTGTGTAAATAAAATCATGATGACATTTCTGTTTTTCATTACATATTTTTACACGAAACCTGCGGACCTATGCTATTAAACTGTTTAATAGACGTGAGCAAGAAGTCCTAAAATATTAATATTAATTATACTCGACATAATTCTCAGCTCGCTTTCTGCTTCAAATAAAAATAGTATTTTCCAGTAACTAATAATTTTAGGTTGATAAATATTTAACAGTTTGAAAATTATCATGAAAGATTTTACAAAATATATAAGCTAAAAATTAAAGCAATACGCTCAAAATATATCAGTCTAATACTCGCTTTAAACGTTCGCGTTATAATGAAAAAGTTGAACATTTTGAATTTATTTTATTACTTAGTATGGATTCATAAAATAATTCAGTAGGATATTCCATTTATGACACCAACACTTTAAACGGATTTGGGTGCATTAGTGAAACAAATGTTCAGTCATTCTGTTCGAAAACATGATTCAGCTCTCAAAAGCATTTGGAAAGATGAATAGAACGATTTATCATAACGTTTTATCGTTTATTATCAGTGGCCAAGCGAAATCGGAATCGCTGAATGTAAAATTTTGAACATTATGTTATCTGTAAAATGATGAAAAGTTTACTAAAATGTAAAAAAAAATGTTTACTAAAATGTAAAAAAAATGTTTACTCAAATGTAAAAAAAAAATGTTTACTAAAATGTAAAGTTTACAGATAATTTTATTGCTATTGTAATTTAAAAATATCTTCATATTTAAATTTCATCAAAAGTCTGGAAGGAAGAGATAACAAGCAGATACATTTTCGCATTTATAATATTAGTAGGTATAGATCAAAAACTTTATCTTCAATCCAGAAAGCAACGGGTATTTCAACAACCTTCTTTTTGGAAGTCGGCTAGTAAAAATCTGCGAATAAGGACCAGTCATAACTATTATACATTTTACGATCCATATTATTGCGCGACATACGGAGAGGTCATGAAAACGATGATTTGATTAAATCCCTGTCTCTGTTTACGGCAGCTGAACGCCATATACGATGGTTTATTTACTGACTGAGATTAGAAATCAAAGTATATTGTGCTACCGACCTAACATGATAAGGTCAAATAGAGATTGTTACGCAAAGGTCGAAGAAAAGGCGCTACTAGCACATACAGTAAATAATCCGACTAAAATCCGACTCATGCACACGTCATATCAGAATATTGGCAAATATAATATTCCAAACGTCGAACAAAACTGTTTGTTTACTGTCTATGCTGATGCTGCCTCTAGCGTGAAAACATTGCAGTAATATAATCTTATACAGGGTGCAATTAAACCTTCCTGCCAAATTTTTTCCAGGGCTTAGATATCATTAGGAGAGTCCATTTAACGAAAAGAAAATTGGTACTACTCGTCGCCCGCGCGTCCACGTGCCCCCGCGTCACCCTCGATCCCCCGATCATACCCACCGCCGCGATTGACCGTACAAGAATTATTATTGTGGTGTTTTATAGGATAACTTTCGGAAGCTATTTCTCAACATTTTAGTACTGAGTGATTTTATAAGAAAAATACTTGTATTTTTATTTTTAACAAGGATCAATGTATCAAAATTTGGCAGGAAGGTTTAATTGCACCCTGTATATAAAATTCTCGTGTCACAATGTTAGTTAGCGTACTCCTCCGAAACGGTTTTACTGATTTTAACCAAATTTTATATGCATATTCAGTGGGTCTGAGAATCGGCTACTGGGTACTTTTTATATTGATAAGTGCATTTGTTGAATAAATAATAGTAAATTATTACAACTCGAGACTGACGGCGACCACTGTTTACATGCTACGGAATAGCGATGGACGTTGCCATGGTGACATACTTAGTCACTTCAATAAAATAATATGGGCGAAATACTTTATATGGCAAAACAACATTTGCCGGGACGGCTAGTATCCTATAAGATTAAATCAGACCATAATATTATAGTAGCGTGTATTTAAAATCAATGCACTTAAATTAGCTGAGTATGAACTTAGCTAATTTAAGTGCATTTCAAGTATTAAAATAATTCACAAAGGTTTACGAAATATTATGTTTAAAACATATTATCACAGTTGCAAAACTGTTTATTGTGAAGAAAGAAACTTTGTCATACGTTAAATCACAGTTTCCGTCCTCAACCAATGTTATCGTCGCTAGTATTCATTTTATTTCTTTCTCATAGCCCGGCTGTTACCACCAGATGTTCAGCTTTATATGTCTCCATTTTATACGCCTACACTCAAATATTAATTACACTTCATAAAATTCGAGATTATGTTTATATATCTTCAATCAACAACTTAGTATTTATTTTACAGGTATTTTATGTTTTCAGTATACGAGTAATTTATGTGCCTAGTAAAGAAACGTCTTTTGAGGACAATATTCTGACGAAAACATTGATAACACATGGCTTGATGATGTATTGTATAATTATTTTGTGAAACAATTATAAACCATGTTATATTGAAACTTTAATTTAAAATAGTAAACAAGTACTTGCATTTCTATGACAGATTTTTACATTGGACCATAATAATCGATAACTTTTATTTCTATCATGATTTCAAAGTTTTCAAAAGCATTCACAATATAGTCGTCGGTCGTGGGAAATCATAGACGAAATAATATTATGTCCCTCTATACATATGAAATCTTTTCAGAATCCTTACTGGCCTTACTAGGCACTGCAAGCTCAACAAGCGCCTCAATAGAATGGGCTTAACAAAATACATAGGAAGGACAAGATGCTAATTATAATTCACCTTTTTCTTGGCTATCTAGCTCTACTACAGAGCAGAAATAGGCACCTTGGGCGCTACGAATAGTCATTCACAGAGGCAATTCGTGGCACCTACCCTAACCACATCGTTCAATTTATGAGCAGCATTGGGTGGGGGGTATTCTAATGCGAAGGAGTCACAAAAGATCCTCGAAGAGTCGTAGTGACGTCAGGGCTGCAAAGACCTGCCTTTGGAGGGAAAATAACGTTTGTATATTGTGTTAATCCATCATGGAGAGGATGCTAAATACTTAAGCCAAAAATATAACTTTTAAACGAGTAATTCTGGAGAACTATGGTTCGAAACTCGAGCCAGATGTGGTTTTATTTTCTGCTTTTTTTGGAAGCTCGTATCCAACACTTTTTATAGCAAAGCTCGGTCATCCAGATATTATGACGTGACCAATATTAATTACAATATTATCTCTCAATTATAGTCATCATAATATTAAAGATAATAATTATAGCTCGTATTAAAGATATAAATTTAATCTCTACCACTAGAATTACTCTTTTACCACTAGAATTACTTTTTTGTGCCCGCCATGATGAATACGAGTCCGTTTAGCGAAGCCATTACGTCTGAAATCCCAATTTATCTCCATCTAAAGGTCATGAATTGTAAAGCTAAAGTCTTGTTTTTCCCAAGATGTATTGTAGTCACGTACAAAGGCTGTACAATACGGATTTGTCTTGTGGGATGATGAATTAAATTGAATTTCGAATGTTGAAGTGGGTGTAAGCGAATATAAAATATTTTCTAAGTAATGTTTTTTCATGTACTTTTGTGTGTAATAATTAGGTGAAGTTTCTCAGAAGCATTCACAAGTTGTTGGCAGGCTCATTAGTTTCGGACGAGAACTTAGTCAATTATCGGTTCTATAGCTACACGTTTTGTTATATCAATAAATTGTAATATATTTACAAGATATCCATACTTTATATACAGCAAAAAATTATATAAGTAATGAATAATATTATATAAATAATTCATGCCAAAATTAGAGTCTTAAGATTTTTTTCTACAAGACTATAATATTATTAAAGACTTTATGTTACAAGAAAAACTTAAATCTTACTTTAAGACTAATTCTAATTTTAAAAAAGGGTTTTATTTTTAAAAAGGGTTTGCCTATAAATTGCCGAAAAAAAGCCTAGAAAAGTAGCCTCCCAGGCGAACATTAAAGTATTACGCGGTGGCCTCGTGTTACTTGTTATTACCTGTAACCCGTAGTACCTGAAGGACTTGTGTTACAGGTACCAGACAACGGAAATATATTTAATACTTTTATACTATACATGTATTTAAGGTTTTTATTATATTATACACATTTAATACGCCTCCATGACCCGGAAACATAGAAAACTTTTTTTCCGGCAGCGAGATTCAAACCTGCGACCCCCGGATTGAGCGTTGACAACATGCTCAACGACTGAGCCACAGAGGTCGTCAAAAATACTTGAAATCAAGTAAAAAATTATCGCATTGTTTCTCCTCAACCTTCACGGCTTGCATTTTTGCGTGCTCGTAAGTGGAATGTCGTAAAAAAATTCGATCAAGTACAACTCTTGGGAAATTTCTCGTTCGATAATTTTTATTGAGGTCCTTGTGATCGTCAGATTAGAACAAGGTTATGAATTGCGAATATCAATCAAGTGGCAGGTAATTTTTCATTTGTTTAAACGTCTTTAATATAGTTTCCGGTCTGTATACGGCAATGTAGACATGTTATACCTACAAGGTGTAACAAAAGAAAGTAATAACACTTTAGGGTGTGTATGTGTATCTTATACCTAAAAGTTCACTGTGAAAGTTGCAGAGCTGGAAGAGTAAAATTTGTTTTTGTGATTTTTATGGGCAAGCGCCCCAGCGTTATAAATTTTCCCATACAAAAGTTTAAGAAGTTACACTTTCATCGCTCCTTCTTTCACAGTTAACACAAACTCATACACACCCTAAAGTATTATCACTTTGTTTTGTTAAATCCTGCAGACAAGACGTAGTATAAATTATTATTAAATTTATATAATATAAGGTCCCGCGGAATTTATAATGTTACAAAACGATACACGCGGCTTCGTCTGCGAAAACCATACAATTTATTCATTTTCCTGCATTAAATGTGTCCTTAGTTCTTAATCTTGTTCTATTCTATGTACGTTTCAAATATTTTAATCAAAATCGATGCCGTACTTTCGGAGCCTATTCGATGCTAACAAACTAACTTTTGGTCTTTATAATTTTAAGATAATAAATAACTTTTACTTTAATAATTTATTATGATAAAACTACACTAAGCCAAAACATAAATATTTCAAAGCCTCAAACCACTTAAATATTTTAATTTAATCGAAAGCTGCTAATGAATGCCGAAATAAAATATTCATCTACAAAGTACATAGAAGTGAATTATAATAAGCCTTTGTACTTTTTTAGCAAAGAATTTAATCTGCAAAGTCATTAGGAGTTAAAGTACCAACGCTTTTTCATTTAGCGAAACTTAATTTGTCTTTAAAAATAGTAGAAAATTTCATTTGCTGGAGTAGACTTACTGCAACAGTCGCGTTTTTTAACCGACTACATAAAAGAGCCTGAAATTTCTTATATTATGATTCTTTAAAATCTCCTATAGTATGCCATGTGATTATGGCTTCGATTACCGCCGCGTTGGCAGGCATGGTCATTATTCAAGCTGATCACCTGCATGTTTGACAAGAAAGATGATCTCAAAAAGTCGAATCTCTTACCAGACGTGTCGTACCATTCCACTGGGCTATGGGAGTAAATTAACATAGAGGCAGTGGTAAATTACTTCTATGTACATAGTTTGTCTGTCTTAAATGAAACCCGATACTATCATCGAAACCAGCGCGAGATTATAATTATTTTCTACTTCTAGTAGGATTTTATTCCCAGGCCGTGGTGTGCTGTAAGATTTTTCAGATCTCTAGAATATTTTACAGAGGCCCGTATGATGAAGGAAAACTTCGTATAAGTTTTATAAAATCACAATTCTTATAATAATCTATAATTTCTCCTCAACTGTCCTGCTCTACTACAGAGCAGAAACAGGCATCTTGGTCGCCACGAATACTCATCCACAGAGCAAATTCGTGACACCAACCCCAACCACATCGTTCAATTTATGAGCAGTATTGGGCTGGGGATGATACTCTAATGCGAAGGAGTCACAATAGATCCTTATGGGTCGCAGTGACGTCAGGGCTACAGCGACCTGCCTTCTTTAAAAAAAAAAAATCTATAATTAATATAAATAAAATTGGAGTGTCTGTTTGTAATATTGAAGGAACCGTTTGTTACTACATGCATATGAATAAATATACGCTACATACACCAAAACAACATTTTTTACAATTTTTGTTGTATGTCTGTCTGTTTGTTCCGGCTAACCTCTGAAACGGCTGGAGCTATAATTTATTTTGACGGGACTTTTTTTTGTAGATAGCTGATGTAGTAAGGAGTAACTTAGGCTACTTTTTAACCGACTTCCAAAAAGAAGGAGGATATTTTATTATTTTACTTGGACGCGGCGAAGTCGCGGGCAACAGCTAGTGTATCAATAAAAGTGTTTAAAATAATAATCATAAAATTGCCATAAGCTTTAAACACGGGTTATAAGCGTCAAGAGCTATAAAGTGTTAGTGGCTATTATAGATCGTTTCACCAGGATATAGAAAATATGACTGAATCATAAAAATAAAACTGAAAATAATTTAAAGTATATATTTTTAAAATTAAATTTTAGCAGAAACTTTAATACAATTGGGTAGACATAAAATGATACCACGAGTTCAAAGAAAAATGGTGGGAAATAACACTAATGTTGTGTGTCGTCGAATAATTATTGAGATAAGCAGAGACCTCTCTGTAGGTCTCTGCTTATCTCAATAATTATTAAGCACAAAAAACTGGCATAGAGTAATGGGTGAATAATATAGTAATAAAATTACTAGACTAATGGCCTACAATAGAGTAAAAGCGACTTCCTTAGTCCTCATGGTTCTCATGTTCCGGGCATGGGCCGGAAACCCGGTCTCAGAAAGAATGTTGTTCATATTCTTGGGCTCACTGTTGATCTAAACGGCTTATATAATATAATATTTATACTTGAGAGTTGACAGGTTTATAGAGGTAGATTCCTCTTGGTTGTAAAAGTGTATATTTTATATGGAGGGTAGATGGAGGAGAACTATCTTATATGGAAAATATTTGAAAAAGTGTCCAGCTGTACGCAGTAAATAACAGTTGAAAGTGCAGCAAAGGGTATGGAATGAATGTAGCCGTTGGTGACAAAATACTTAATAAATAAATAAATAAAATAAATAACAATATAAATAATACCAATATATTATTTTGAAAAATATAACCTAAAATATCTGAAATAAAAGCTGCTAAATGATTTTAAATTGACCCTGTTGCTACTGTAGCGCCATCCTAATTTAATGCATTTCAGCGGACACTTTTTACATACAGAGATAGTTCTCCTCCATCTACACTCCATATTATTTTAAAACCAAGAACATCACCAACCTTTTATTTTTTTTTGTTCATGCCACTGATCGACCTGGTCAAATTTGACAATAGTCGGTTTAAATTCGGAAAAATGTGCGGTTAACGCACGAAAGACGAATTTTATTATTTATATTTATACTAATATATTTATATGCAATAAGATTGCATAAAAAAGTAAAAGGCCAAATTTTTTTTCACTTTTAAAACTTGTGATGCTGGGGCGCTTGCCCATACAACAGTGAAAAAAAATTTCAGCGCTGTTGCTTTCCAAGTGAACTCTCTACAAGGAACACATACACACCCTAAAGTATAATTATTACTTAGTTTCATTACTTCCTGTATGATATAATATAATATATATCATCTGATATGAGAAATAAATGCTTCATTTAAAAAAAATCGTATTCGTGACTTTTATATTGAACTTTATTTCTATGCACTTTGAAGCATTTTAACGACTTTGATAAAAACAGGATTTGTTAAAAGTTGGATTTCAACTTTGTTCTTGTTCCAAACGGATAATGAAAAAAAGAAGCATGTGGTTAGACGACGTGATGTACGCTACCTAGCTTTTATACTATTGTATATTATTGTATGCATAATAAATAGAATTTTTGAATTTGAATTAAAGTTGCCAGTTTAAATAATAATATTTTTATTCTCTATTTCCTTCGTTAAGTCTTCTATCTACTTAAATTGGATATTTTAATATCCTCATAATATCCCCTGATATAATATAGCAAATCCATAAAATATTATAAATTGTGGCCCATATCAAACTCCTTTGTATAGAAAACGTACCGCAATATTGCAAAAGGACCGTGTAGAGGTATCCGATGCAGGTTGTTCAAGATATTGGAAAACAAATTGCTGGTATTATATTTTTATTATGGTGGTATTATATCCCACATTCGCTTTATAACATACGATATTTTAAAGCTATTAAATTTGTTTGGTTCATTCTCAATTAATAAAATCTAAATAAGATATAAATACTGTTAGCAATAATATATAATTATTAGCAATATCTTATATCTTTAAACGAGCAATTCTTGTATATAATATATAATTGGAATCTCGGAATCGGCTCCAACGATTTTCATGAAATTTTATAGGGGGTTTCGGGGGCGATAAATCAATCTAGCTAGGAATCTTTTTAGAAAATGTAATTTTATTCGTGTTTTATCGAATACCGAACAAAGCTCGGTCAAATAGCTAGTATATATTTATATATACTAGAGATCGCCCAATGGTTGAAATTCGATCTTTTTAATAATTATAAATTTCAATGCTATTAATATTCTATTACCAAAAAATTTACTTTCTTCTTCTTTTGGCTCCCCGTTTAAATTGACTATTTCAGATTTAAAAAAAAACAGCAATCCATTTTTAATTTGACAACAGAGTTCAACCATAAATATAAGAGTATAATTCGTGTGTATAAGCATTGTGATTCAAAATATCGTAGTGTGCACATTGTAGAGTGTGAAATATTTTATTTATTAAAATAATGTATGAAGCATATTTTTATTTTGCTTCATACATTATTGTCCCACCTCCAACTAGGTGGGACGACGATCTCCGTTTAGTCGCGGGTCCATGTTGGATGCGAGTAGCAGGAGATCGGTCATCTTGGCGTTCATTGAGAGAGGCCTATGTCCAGCAGTGGACGAACATAGGCTGATATGATGATATTTTTATTTACTGGAGGCCCAATCCCCTACCCTATTTCCTTCCCTACCCTCCCCTAATCCTTCCCTCCCCATCCCTACCCTCTCCTATTACCCTATTCCCTCTTAACACTATTCCCTCTTAAAAGGCCGGCAACGCACCTGCAGCTCTTCTGATGCTGCGAGTATCCATGGGCGACGGAAGTTGCTTTCCACCAGGTGACCCGTTTGCTCGTTTGCCCCCTTATTTCATAAAATAAATTAAAACCATATTGGCTCGATGCACTCTTCCTCCATATAAACTATAACTGTGCGAAATTTCATGCACCTACGTTTCCGTATTTTTCGTCAAATTAAGGGGTCAAAAGTTTTTTTGCTCACGTATTAATATAATAATTATAATAATCTATTATTATGAATATTATTGTAATGGACATTATTTCTTTTGTTTCTTTCTTTCTTATAAAGTCTTTTATTTCTGAGGTAAATAAAAACAATAATAATAAAAGTGTACAAAACGCATACGGTGAATTCGAAGATGAGATGTTGTTGTCATTACAAAAAATAAGTTATACAGTATTTTCTTGCAAAATAAACTAGAATTATCATCAATTAATTGTTGTAATTTCATACATCAACATTATCTTTCCGATTTTTTATATCTCAAACGTAAAACGTTAAACATTACGGAATCTTCCCTGTTGTTTATAATTTGTCCTACTACTTTAATGACACAATTATTATTTATTTACTACTAGAACTGATGATGAACGCGACCCTGTTGCGGCAAAAATAGTTTATCAGGAACTGTACATTTTTCCGGGATAAAACGTATCCTTTGTTCTTTACAGGGACTCAAGGTACCTATATACATACCAAATTTCAGCAAAACCGGTTTAGCGGTTTAGGCGTGAAGAGGTAACAGACAGACAGATAGAGAGACAGACAGAGAGACACACTTTCGCATTTATAATATGAGTGAGTGTGGATGGAACCCTGTAAGATAATTACAATTACAATTCAATGTAATGTGAATTTTCCCTTAGGAAGTTTCCCCGAGCGTGACATAGTGAATAGCTTGTGTTTGTATGCTCCATTAATGTCTGTCTTGATGCAATGGGATCAAGTCAGGGTTCGCACAAGTAATATTTACCATATTAATTTAAATAAAATTCAGCAGATACTTAAAAAAGTTTTATATTGATATTCTTTTCATTTATAAGTTGCGTAGTATATTTCTAGTAGTTCCTCTATATAGTACCTACCCTCTATAATAAATAACCCTAATAATAGGGTTTGTTTGTATTGAATACTTCCGATACCACTGGCCCATTTTGGTGAGATAACGCACTCAATTACAGACGGAAAAAAGTAAAAGCAACAAGCTCTAAAAATAAAGGTGCTGGTTGGTAGCGGGCAACATGAAGCAACCGCAGACGACGTGACGCAGTGACACTACTGGTTTGTATGTATTTATATCAAATACCCTCCGCAGTAAGCGACACGAAGCTAGCGACACTTATTCATAGAAATACATAGAAACCAGTAGTATCGCGACGACACTTCGTCTGCTGCAACTTCATGTACTTCCAACTTGTACCTTAACTTTTTTTTAAAAGCTCACATTCTTTGTCCAGATGAAAGAAAAACATTATAATTCCATAGATGAAAACTTTGTAGCCGTGTGGCAGCCCTATGTTATTTTGCTCAAATAACGTGTCAGGGTTGAATAATTCATGCTGGTCGAACGTGACGTCACTAGACGACTGACAATAATTTGATCTCTAGTGATAATAATATTATACCAACTATTATTATAACTACTTCAAATGATCATGTATATGTTATGTATTTAAATAAATGTTTCAGGCTAGCCAGTCAAACATTATTACAATATTTTTTTTATATTTCATAATTATTATTTATTATGTTATTTAGGATGTTAAAAATATGTTAAGGTACTGAATTCAAGACCTATAAAAATTACCTGATTATTACACAAAATTTCGTCTAAATCGGTCCACTCTTTCGAATAGTTTATACTATTACTAGCTGTCCCGGTGAACTTTGTGTCACTTTAATTAAAACCTTCCTTGGAGCGCGACTAACACATTTGAAAATCTATTTTTATATAATAAATAAGATATGTTCTACATCTCTAAATGTTCTATTAATTTTAGATAACATACCTGAAGTTTAGTAAAAAGTTTAGTTTTTACAAAAACAAGTATTGTAATAAAGTCAATATTGTATAGCTTTATGAGTACCTAAATAAAAAAAAAACATGCAAAATTTTAATCATTCACTACAGCTCAGCTATTCACTGTAGAAATATCCATGTTACCGTTCCGACATAATACACGTTGAATGGGTTTCTTCAGCTATGCTCAATAATGCCATGAATCTTGTGACACGTATTGAATAGACCGGCGAACGTCGATGTATGAAACCTGGAAGAGTGAATTTAATGTAAGATGAAAATTTAATATTCTTGTTAAATTTAACTTTTTTTCAAATGTTTTTTTTAAATTAAAATATTTTTCTGTTATTTTTTGTTCATTTATTCTTATCACTTTGAAGGGTGACGATGTTTGTGGTCCATAGATAGTCTTTGTTAAATATGTTAGATGTCAATAACTTAAACAATTTTAAATTTTTTTAAATGCTAGCACAATATAAAATAAAGTTAGATTATCTACGCTTACTTTTTTATCGTTAGATTTTATAAACCATTCATACATCAGAATAAACAACGCATTCCTGAACACCATCAATGATAATATTATTATATTTTACAGATAATTTCGTCGTTGATGGTTTGATAACAAGGTACTTGTATAAATAGTTAAAATTAATATTATTTATATAACGTGCTCTTTTGTAACAAATTTTTATAAAAATGTCCTTTCCAGTATCTCTACATCTTCGTACATTTACAAGATCGGTATCACAGCTACGCCAGCGCTACGCCGTAGCACAAAGCTACGAAGTGCTACGGCTTCATCAACATTATTGTAATGGATTTTTATTTTGAATACACCATCCATTTTATACTTTGATTTTTTTTTTTATATTTTATTATTTCTGAAATTGAACATCTTATGTTAAGCCGAGAGAACTATTCATCGAGGATTATTATAATAATATTATGGCCATAACAAATTTAATTTGTCTTGTATATTTGCTCTGTGTGGGAAGTACAATTTTCTTTATTATTAGGTTGTATATTTTAGCAATAACGCGCTCCTAATAAAAATATAAGATGATAATATTACACTAAATATAAAAATACTATGCGTAATATAAAATTCTTTCACGGTAATTTTCTATGACTTCAAATATTAAAGCTAACCTTTTGGTGTCTTAGTATTCCAATATTCAATATAACAGACAAGAGTTAGGATCGGAAGCAAAGTGAAAAAGGCATCCAAGTGGAAGGTCAAAATTGGTTTTGAACTTGTAAATTGAATTATCATGCTGCGTATTGTTATTGAATTAAAATATCAGTTATACAAAAACAACAAACAAACTATATGTATGGGTGTAACAAACTATAATGGTTTGAATCTGTTCCTTGTAGAGAGATTACTGTGAAAGTAGCAACGCTGAGAAACCAAGATTTTTTTATGATTTATATGGGCCAGTGCCCCAGCGTCAAAAAAAGCTCTTTCAGCGCTGCAACTTTTACAGTCAACTCAATACACGGGACTCATACACACCCTAAACTTATTAAGTTCACTTAGTTTTGTTACACCCTGTATAAAAATCTCAAAATATTTTTTACAATGGTACATTATCTAGGTAGGATACTAGTTTTACTAAACACTGGTACATTATCTAGGTAGGATACTAGTTTTATATTTAGTACAATAAAAATTAATGTATAATTTAGTTATAAAATATGACATTACATTTCTGATGAGTTTGTGCAGTATCATAATAATAATACGTTTTATCAAGATATTTATATTCTGTCATTATATTATGAGCGGCGTTGGCTCCTGCCAATGGAAATACTAGTTTTTATGTATATTTTGAAAAATATATATTTGGAAACCATGTTACATATTATATAGTACTTGCGTTTTCATATTTACATAGTACGACGCGATGGTATAACTGAAGCATTTTCACTTTATATTATAATTGACTAGATGACGCCCTCAACTCCATTGCACCAAAATTCGTTAATCGTACATTTTTTCGATATAGAAAGTGTCCTATATCCTTTGGGCGTGATGAGGTAACAGACAGACAGACACACTTTCGCAATTGTAATTTAAATATGGATATAGCTTCAACATTTTTCACCTCGTAAAAAGCTTTTTACTATCGAAAGCTTTCCCATCAAAAATTCCTTCACGTAGTCACCGTACGTCGATAACCGTATTACGGTGATGGCTCAACACGGTTACTGCGAGTTTTAACTTATTCGTACTCATAAGCTAGGAGGGTAAAATTGACTTATTTTTAACCGACTTCCAAAAAAAGGAAGTTATATGTTGAGGATATTTTTTGTGTGTTTTTTTAATCACTCTCAGACCAAATATTATCTAGATAAACTGTACCCAGTGACAAAATAATTTATTTTGGTAAGGATTAATAATAATAATAATAATAATAATAATAATAATAATAAATTTTATTTTCAGGCTACATTTGACCCAATTGTTAGTAACACTTGATATTCTTAAAAGCTAATGTTAGTATTGTAAAAAATTATGATTTATATAATGAATTGATTTAAATTTAGGTTGAAATTTAGATTTTACAAAATAGTCGCTAACAGCTAGTATAATATTATGCAGTTATCAACTATTTTGCTAATCCATGTGACACAGCTCCACATCGATTAACATAAGGACAGTCCAGCCGTTCTGCAAACATCCTCAGTATGCTGTTGGTACTGCCCCTCACCCGTCGCACCAAGGACGCGCATCTTTTTCGCATGGTTGCATAAAAGCAGTCTACACGTGCCTCAGCGAACATCCTTGATGCGCTGCAGCGCCAAGGCAGCCCCAACAACACCCTGAACGCGTTGTTGAATTGGACACGAAGAGCGCTATACGATTTCTGAGTGTAATTGGCCCACAGGCTACTCGTATAAAAGGAGGTGCAATAAGCCCTGAATAAGGTCACTTTGACATTCAGTGAGCTGCGCGCAAACCGACGAGCGAGCATGTTTGCCCTCACCGACAGCGCTCTCCGTTCCCTTTCAACGTCGCAGTCATCTTTAAGGTCAGGTGTCAAATAGTGTCCCAAGTATTTAAATTTATAGACCCTTTCTAGGAGGCTATAATAGTATGAGTAAAATTTAAATGTAGTCAAAAAAATACAAGATTAAAAAAAAATGTTATTGTGCCTCACTCGACATAAATTATATAGGTACATAGTGTGTTGCTGATTTTTTTGTAGATATTTATAAGATCTACTTACTAAATATCTACTTAAGATCTACTAAAGATATACTACTTAGAACATTTTAAGGTTCTATCTTTTATAGTTTAGGCAGTTCGCAAAATAAGTAACTTTTCTAGTTGATTTTTACACTTTGCGTCCGAAAAACCCAAATATCTTACGAAACCCTATATTTTATTCCAAAATAAAATTTAGCTTATGTTCAGCAGAAATAATTTAGGATTCCAATGGTGAAAGAATTTTACAAATCGGTCCAGTAGTTTTGGAGCCTATTCAATTCAAACAAACAAACGTAAAATCAATATATTATAATTATATTAGTGTAGAAAGTATGTAGGGGTAAAAATATTCAACAACATTAATCATGCTTGTCCATTAAATTTTTCATAAAATCCACCTCCAGAACACGAAATATAAAATTCAGCATATGCGCTGGTTTTACGCTCCACGAATAAAATTTACATACTTACTTGTAGTACTTGCCACAAATGCTAAAATGTAGTCGTTTCAGTAATATTACAACGTTACAGTGTAAACGAGTAGGATTTTAACTTGTTTATTTCTGTATATAATACGTGTTACTTATTCATATTAATTATACTATGAATATAATATTACAATTTTATCATAATAAGAATTTAATCTAAAAATAATTTAATATAGTTCCTTACGTCTTTTCTTTTAAATTTAATTATTATTATTCAGAAATGAAAAAAAAGTTACGTGTTTGTAACATCTTTTTAGTCAGTTTATGTCTATTTATCCGAACAGATCACATTACAATATACATCAACACTTGCATAGACAAGACATAACCCAATTAAATTACATTGGTCCTAAATCAGCGTATGCATCAATTTCTTTAAAGGTACAATGGACGACTGGCAAGATCATGATGTTGATAATCTGCAGGTATATAACAAGAAAAAAATTGCTATATTATGCGTAATGGAGTTAATAGTTTGCAATAAAAAGGGCATATAACTAACATTCAAAAGGAATCAAAGCTTGTACGTGGCGTGCATTGACGTACAACACATGACAAAGACATCGCAGTTTTAAAAGTTTAAAACTGAATTAAAAAGTTTCAGCACTTACCGACTCAATTGTCATTTGATGCAAAATATGAAATTGTAAACTTAAAATTATAATTAACAGCGCTTGAGATACAAAATTAATGTTTAACTGCGTTTAGCAAAGAATGTGTCCTCAAAAACATATTTTAATTTAAGACCAATTAGATACCTTATTCATGAAAATTATGATTATGATATTTAAAATTCTTGAAAATATTCAAATCAAAATCATGAGCTGTTATTGGTGACAATGCCCATGACTTTGATCAATTGCTTTCAATTTTGTTGTTTTCTGATTTGCAGGTGATTTGCACGTTTTTGATCGATTATAATATGGCATACATTTACCATGTTATACATTGTATATTATACATAATATTATGTACTTTCAATACTTACATAGGCTGCACTAAAAGTATCGGGAATGGAATATTTCCACTGTTCCTGTCATATTAAAATCTTTTTAATTGAAAACTCCTTGGTTTTAAAAATCGAATACCATTTATTTATTTAAAAAAAGATTCTCGGTCTTGTCACAAGTTCTTGTCAAACTTGTTTAGTCGGTGAGAAAATGGAATTAACTCGCGATAATTCTAGAGCGATGATTTATTATGACTTTCGAAGTGGTTTAACACAAAAATAGTGTGTTGACCGGATGATTTCTGCATTTAACGATGAAGCCCCATCCAAAACCACAAATTATCGCTGGATCGCTGCATTTCAACGTGGACGTGTCAAGCTCAGTGATGATCCCCGTCAAGGTTGTCCAAAAACTGCAGTCACCCAAGAAAACGTTGATGCTGTGCGTAAGCTGGTTGAGGAAGATCGACATGTGACATACCGCGAAATTCAGGCAACTTTAGATATTGGCATGAGTCAAATACAAATAATCTTGCATGAAGAATTAGATTTAAAAAAGTTGTTTTACCGATGGATACCGCATTTGCTATGTGAAGATCAAAAAGCGGCTCGCGTTACTTGGTGCGTCAGAGCTCTCGAAAGATTCCACGCAGAATCCTCAAATGCTGTATACAACATCGTATCAGGTGACGAATCCTGGATATACGCGTACGAACCCGAAACAAAAAACCAGTCACGAGTTTGGGTGTTCGAAAATGAGTTAAAGCCAACAAAAATTGTTCGTTCATGGAGTGTTGCAAAAAAAAATGGTGGCCACGTTTGTCTCCAAAACCGGCCATTTTGCGACTATTCCCCTTGAAGGACAAAGAACGGTTAATGCAGAATGGTATGCTAGCATTTGTTTGCCACAGGTCGTTTCTGAACTCCGTAAAGAGAACTGCAACCGCCGCATCATCCTCCATCACGACAATGCGAGTTCTCACACCGCGCACAGAACAAAAGAGTTTTTAGAGCAAGAAAACATAGAATTATTAGACCATCCGCCGTACAGCCCCGACCTAAGCCCTAATGATTTCTGTACTTTTCCTAAAATAAAGAATAATTTGCGTGGCCAGAGATTTTCATCACCTGAGGAAGCTGTGGTCGCCTATAAAACCGCCATTTTGGAGACCCCAACTTCCGAATGGAATGGTTGCTTCAATGATTGGTTCCATCGTATGGAAAAATATGTCAAATTTCGCGGAGAATACTTCGAAAAGCAATAAATGCATTTTTAAATAGAAATGTTGTGTCACTTCCTTATTCCCGAAATTTTCAGTGCCGCCTCGTATAATGTGCGTAGTACGTTAGTGTAACATAGGATGCGATATCCAGGGATATGATACGTCGATGGTAATCGTAAAATCTAAGTGCTGAGAGATCAGCCCCGTAAACCTACAATGTAGCCTCACGTAGACGCTAAAACCTTTAATAGTGCCATCAGAAAGTTAACTAGTTGTATCCTGAGTTGTAAGCAGAAAAAGCAAAGAGTTTTACATTTTCACGTTGTTTTTTTTTTCGTTTCAGCTTTAGCGTATCAGGTAACTATGTTACAAAATACTTAATTATTTTTAAAAGGCAACTAGATTGTTTGCTGCTTATATACTGGCATTCTCGAGTCTCTCATATTTTTTTTTTGGTAAAGCGTGCTAGAAACTTGCCATCGTAGATAATGCTCGTTTTTAATAAAATAATAATAATGAAAACTATTAACATTTTTAAATGGCCTACCATAGTAGTAGTACTCGTGTAAAAAAGGGGCTTGTGTAGTGTTAAGTCGCTGAATCGATTTTGATGAATTACAAAAAATATACTTTTCGATTAAACGAATTTCACTGAGTTGCTGGCAACATCTAGTAAAAATCTATTTGTTAACATATAATTTACTATTACGTACTCAAATTTAATAAGGTACCGTAATCTCTTTGCGACATTAATTCCTCGTAACTCTTGCTGATAAACAACGCAGCGGGGGTGAGTAATTCTTCCGGATTCATATAAATTGCATTTTAAAGGACAGAAAGGGCTCGGCTGACAGTGACTTATTCGCCACATTACGCGCATTCGGTCGCACCCCGCACTATAAAGGACTTGAGCTCTTTATTTGTTTAACGCTATACAATTTACAGTTGTGAATATTTATATCTCTTAGACTAATTTCCGAATTAAATCCAGCTTATAAATTTAGTAATTTTATGAATATACTTTGTTCTTTCCCGGGACTCATAATATCTCCCAAATTTCAGTTTCAATTACGGTTTGGGCGTGAAGAGGTAACAGATAGGTAAATAGACAAACACACTTTCGCATATTTGATTTAAGTATGAATAACAAATACGGATATTTTGGAGCAGTAAGATAATAAGCGTCATTAAAGTTACGACATTATTCTGATGATAATAATAATCATAAATAACTACGATATAATATTATGAAGCAAAATATTAATTAACCTTGTGTACAATAGTGTTATTCCACGGAACTCCAAGGAATTATGCGGTTAATCTAGATATAAAAACAGTTTTATTTCATCCCTACGGTCGCGATAAAAATTCATAGTGAAGATAAAACTAATTGAAACGGTAGGGTAAGCTCGGGTGAAAGCTCCGGCGCCAATTAAGTTCATTACGTGCTAAGCTTACAGTTGCGGCGTGAGACGGACTTTTATAGAATATAGTTTTAGAAGCTTTTTATAGATAAACAAGCTTTTTCTTCAAGCGTGAAGTGCGGGGCTGTTCTAGGTTCATTATCTACTAGATTTTCCCACAAGTTTGCGCTGAAATGCGTTTATCATTAGGGATCTGTACATTTTTACTGTTTTAAAGACAGTGTTGACATGAGTACAATATTAACAATAATCTCATTAATACTTTTATTAATGTCGGGTGAGAGATATACGGTGTAAATTTTTTTGAATCTATCTCCGGGACAATATTATTAATAAATTATACCAAAATCGGATTAAGCCTGACGACAGACAGACAAGACACACATACAGATACACTTCTGCATTTATAGTATAAATAATGGCTCTAGTTTTACAAAGTTTTTATTTTCTGTTTATAGAAACAAAATAAAAAAAAACATGAAAAGGTGTTTTTTCATGGTAGCACCTAACTTTTACATGTGAGAACCAAAATATACAGTGATAAGACAAACACGAATATAATATTATTTTTTGTCGTATTCAACTTAGAAATATATTAGGAAAATTTCTGTCCCTCTGAAAATTTGATTACAGTATTTCGCCACAAGTAAGCGAATTATGTACATTCCCTCCCGGAGGCATTTTTTTAAAACCTTCTTAAGGTGACCGCGTTAAAGTAAAAAACCGTGTTGGATATGTTTTAGATTGCTTGTTTTGCCAACCCGGCCTCTCATAGAAAACAAGAAATGGAACAGCAAGAAATGAAAAGGGCGTAAGCGAAAAAATGGTTTTTGTCGCGTAATTTAAAAATTATAAATATATTTCATATAAGTTATGGGCGAATTATAGTATATGCTTGAACCTGCTTGAACCAATCGAGTCTATGTACAAATTTTGGAAGCATAAATCACTCTCCTTTATTTGCAAAATTAGAATCCCTTTTTTACAGAGGTATTTTTGATTGATTATTCTGTGTTATAAAAGTTGACCAATCGTGTTGTGCTATGGGTAATTCAAAGACAAAGACATGATGAATACTGACAATAAACTGAAAAATCGATATCGACACAACAAAATTATCAAGGTGTCGCCTTAATGTTTTGCATAATGCCACAAAGGTTACCGTGTCTTATTATCTGAATCACTTAGTTGAACCATATTTATTTATTTTGCCTACTTTTTTATGTAGCTTATGGAAATAAGTACGCAATTGGAATCGTATATTATCAAGCGATAAAATAACCTTAATTGTACCAATTAAGCCACGTAGTCTACTGATAATCTACGTTGAACTTACTGATAAACTATTTTTGCAAATTAATATAGGTGGGCACCACAAAATAAGGTGGGCACCGATTCCTTTATTATTTATGTTACTTTTTAACTGACTTACATAAAGGATGAGGATATCTTCGGCTGTGGTCATTTTTTTTCCCAAAAAATGCTTATTTTCTTCTGTCACATTTCGAGCAAAGTGACAGCAAAAAAATTATCTCGTCATAACATAATATTATTATCTGTTGTAGTGAATTTATTGGTCAGAATTTTCCATGTGTTAAATAAATCTTCGGTTTTTGGCGAAACGGAATACAAAAAAATATTTTGTCTTGTTCAGATATAAACGTTTTTTCTTTATTCTTCCATCGTTTAAAATAAACAAAATAAACAAAATGACCAGGTTTGTCAATTCATGAATTATTGATGTAAAGAAAAAGCTAAACTGTTGTACCAGAATCGCTTTTTATTGTACTTAATAAACATAATTTTTCTTTCGTAAATTTAAAGGTTGAGTTGAAAACGGAATGAGTTATTCAAAGATATAAATTAAATTAACCCTCATTACACTTAAACTTTGAAGCTCCAGTTTTGTATTTACCATTTATTCTGTATTAGGCTTTCTTTCAACAAAGAAATGGGGTTACACAAAGAAATATTTTTAAAGAAAATGTAAGGCACGCAGAGGTTTCATAGTTGACGAAAGCTTCGGCCAACCTACGCGATCAAAGGGACTGCGAAGCGGAAGCGTTTGCAACGCGGGACGTTCGCGTCGGCAGAGCGGGAATAATCTACGATTTCGCGCCGTAGTCGCGCAGATGTGCACACCAGTTTCGCGTTGCAGACGCTCCCGTCCCGTGTTCCGCTCGCGTTCCGCGTTACTGACGCGTAGGTTTGGCCGAAGCCTTATATTTGGCATTTCGAAGTCATGTCCTCCACTTTGACATTCAGAGAATTAGTAGGAATATGAGTCTTGCAAAATCTAACAAAATACCTAAACTTAATTAACTACAGTACTTGTAACTTGTGTACTAAATTAAGGTCAGCTTTGAATGCCTCATTTAAAAAAAGCTTTGCATCGACGCATAACATTACAATGAGAATCCATCCTTGAGGGCGGCATACTTACCAACAGGTGTGTACTTACTTTCTTACCAGCACATTAAAACTTCTCATTTTCCAAGCAGATGTTTTGTATGAAGTTTTTAATTTCCCCTCATAATATCTTTTTAACCTCACGAAGTTATAAATCATAATATGAAGCTGGGAGCTCTCGAAAATTCTTTATAACGTAATCGCCTAATATTTTTGCACTAGAAATCTTGAGTCTTGAAAATGGAGCGAATTTCTTGACTGATTTACGTACGTATTTTATTCTTCTGTTGGTAAAGGGAAATATGTCTACAAAGAAGTATTTTCTACCTACTATCATAGATATTATAATTATAGACATAGCATTAGACATAGCATTAGAGGCAAAAGCAGAAAGCTTTTTTAAGGTATGGAATTGACGCACCTAAATTATTATGGCTGCCATATACGCTACGGTCTACCGGAGAGGTCCACCTGTACAGGTATTCCTGTGCAGGTAGACCGGAATATGTGTCGGAATAGACCTGTGCAGTTTTTTCAAAAATCTATTCTTTCGAGTGTCACCTGCGCAGGCATAACTGCACAGGTTACCTCTCCGGTAGACCGTAGCGTGTATGGCTTATATTAGGCTTCTCTTGTATTATGTACTATTGTCATGTCCTATCTTGCAAAGTGGCGATTGGTAGCTGACGTCATCATTGCTTCAATTCTAAAAAAAATTACGTCTATATATAAAAGTCTTTGTTCAACAATTTCATTGATTCCCGCATAAGAATATAATATTTGAAGCTGATAATATAATATTTACGATTTATCATTAATCAAAATCGTATTTGCTCATGAAAGCTTGAATTTTGTATTGCGAATAAATACGGTAAGCCGATACCCGTATAATATTAAAATTTATTGTTTCTGCCACGGGTTAATAGATTAATATCGATTTATGGAAATCAAGTGAATTTACTTAACGATGATAAACTATGCAAAATGATAGCTTTTTCGGTTTACTTAGATCATTTATTATATCTGTCACCTGTACTATAATTACTAATGTTATAGATGCCTAAACCAAAAACATAAATAATATATTATTACTCTTACCTCGTCACGCCCAAACTGCTAAACTAATATTGCTGAAATTTTGAATGGAGATACTTCGAGTCCAGGGAAAGGGCATAGGATACTTTTTACCCTGGAAAATTTACGGTCCCCGCATAATAAACGAATTTTGGCGTTTTGAATCTGTCGACGAAGATTGACATAATCCGACTATAGAACACAGGTCTCATCATCTGTTTAATTGATCTCTTTGATATACCATCTGAGAAGTTAATTCATAGGCAGATGAGGGACCTACGTTATTTGGTCGCGCTAT
The DNA here is from genome assembly GCA_905404155.3 of Plebejus argus. Taxonomy (NCBI): domain Eukaryota; kingdom Metazoa; phylum Arthropoda; class Insecta; order Lepidoptera; family Lycaenidae; genus Plebejus; species Plebejus argus. The sequence continues at coordinate 9,954,862 of FR989942.1, read as the reverse complement.
GTCTAACCTGGTCAAACTGATGAATGTCAGATTAGTATAAATTGAATGCGAATTACTAGACATAATATGAATTGCACACAAAGTGACCATTTTGCACTTAAAAAAATGAATCATATAATTTGATCATAACATTATGACTCTCCAAAGTGGCCATTTTAGAACCATCACAATCGACATTGAATTGACATGATCCGACCGAATGGCGTGGGTCTGTCAACTGCCTATGAATCAATTTCAAGAATTCACGTAAACACGACTAAGCGAAAACCTTGAATTTTTTCGAGGTAAATACGCCTATGACCTTTGTATTTTACTGTAGAGGTACGAGTAACTGCAATAATAATCCGTACTAATATTATAAACGCGAATGTGTGTCTATCTTTCACATTTAAGAGGATACACCAGGGGCGAGAGAAATTGAAAATAGGTATTTTGAAAATGTATTGCTGTCTCACCAATCTCAAGTCCCCCACCTCAGAGCGCGATAGAGACAACACGACAAAAGTTCTAATAAAAGAACAGAAAATCATCGATTCGTTGTCCTCTGATTCCTTCTCCGAAACTTAACCGATTTAAGTACTTTTTTAATTAAGAATTAAAGAAAGGCTTGAGCTGTGTTCCTATGTTTTACTTTTTTGGTATATTCTAGCCAGTTTTGTTTTTTGGGTGTTTGAACACAAAGAAAAATCGAAATTGAAACGTTCATATTATCTTTATTAAATTATTAATTAAATTATGAAAAAAAAGAAAACATCGGGACATTTTATTAGTGTCCATAGATATTTAGGAAAAAAATCATAACTCTACCGGTATTATCCAGGGAGGAAACAGCGGCCAACGTTTGTATGGAAAAACGGCGGTGTAGATCCCTCTTAAACCGCTGCACCGATTTAGCTGAAATTTGGTGCGGAGATAATTTGAGTCCCGGATTAGGACATAGGAAATGCTTATCCCGAAAATACGGTTCCCGCGCGATAAACGAATTTTGGCCCAACAGAATAGCGGACGTCGTCTATAATTACTAACATATTTTTATTGTCACAAAACGTTCCACATTATCGATCGATTTATTTTATTGATTAGTAACATATTGCGTGTTATTACACTATTACTGGCGAGCACATTTGTGTAAACTGTCACGTTACTCGTCTACCATTTTTAGTAATTAAATTCTATTATTGCGTTGCGAGTTGCGACTGACGCCTTTTTCATGGATTACTGTCTATTATTTATCTTTGAATTTCATAACAATAATATAAAAATATTACTAAATCAACCCCGCAACTACGTTGTGCCATAAATATTTTATCGTGCGGGGACCGTCCATTTCCTTGGGATAAAAAGTATCATATTATGTCCTTTCCCGGGACTCAAAGTATCTAAATGCAAAATTTCACCAAAATCGTTCCAGCGGTTTGGGCGTGAAGAGGTAACAGATATACACACTTTCACATTTACATATTAGAATGAATAAAATACGTACGAAATATTATTATTATCAAAAAACCTTTAAATTACCTGTATGCTATACATATTTCAAAGGTTTGAAAATTACTTCGAAACTTTTCACATTGAAATAAAACCACAAAGAATATTTAAATTTTATTTATTGTGATAATAAATAGATAAATAAATTTACATTATACCAGTTAGAAGTAATTTACAGTGTAAATATGAGCCTTGATATATACGAATGACAGATATGTACACCTTGAAACATCTACTAAAATATTTTATATCATGTAAAAGCTACGAGAAATATACTTCTAAATGGAAATTTAATGTGTTTTTTATTAAAATATGGCTTTTAAATGAACATTCTGAGTATTTAAAATGGATAATTACTAAAATATTTGGATGTGTATATTCGTATATTTTTACTTCCTGATATGAAAATAATGTATATATCTGTAACGTTTGAAAACCTTCGTTATTTTGGCCAAAGGCATCCATTATACGCTCATGCAAGCGTCAGTCAATTCCGTCAATCATGAATTATGTTTGACTGATGGACTGACGAATGTATCCAGATTTTCGTCAATCACCGTCAGTCACGTTCTTACACGGTAGGTTACCCATCAGTCACAGTCATGATTATGTAAAACTTACAGCAAAACCTACCATCTAATGGATGCCAAAGATTTAAATCTCCAGATGTGTCCTTACATTGAAAAACTATTTTTATTGTTTTTTACAAGTACTGAATCTTGGCTTATTATACATTTGTCTAAAGTTTGAAATCTTTGGGTTTCTTGTGGTTTTCTATGTACTTACTAGCATCTAAAATGTTGATATAGTTTTGTCCTAGTCCGAAATGATGCAAATATTAAAAGAAAGTAAATGATAATATTACTGCAGTCTGCGAAATACGATAAGTATTATAAGGGTTAGTGCATTGCAACGCGACGAGGCAATGCGTTGTCATTTTTACGCGAGTCATTCAAAACAGAACCTAATTTACTATTCAAGAAGAAACACATTGAACTGACTTGCCACCCGTGCTCTTGGGTTGCCTATTCCAATTATTATTAGCTGCTGCTCATTTAAAAGTACTATCAGAGAAGTAGATTTATGGGCAGGTGGGGGGCCTACATAATTTGGTCACGTTATGTCAAAACTTAAACCTAGCCGACATACCACGATCAACATTAATTTGACATGATCTGACCAAAATATGCCGTGGGTCTGCCTATGAATCAATTTCCTGATGGTACATCGCATGACCTTGTCACATTATTGTGATCTAACCCTTAAACTACTTACATCTTCATTTAACGGTTTTCAGAGCAAAGAAATTACCAAAAAGTTTCTAATTTATAAATAGATTTCCTAAGTCCATTTGAGTCCTAAGAAACGTCGTGTCCCTCGATGTCAATTTAACTAATTATTAATAGTCTCTGATTGACTTTGATTTAGTAGGGTTTCGGAATTCTTCAATTGAGTAAGAGCTTAGATTCTCAATTATTTGTAAAAAAACTTCTAAGCCTTAGATGATTTTGTACAAATAATTGAGAAGATTAATGTTTTAAACACACTATGTGTTATTATCCCAATATTTTTAAAATGTAACAGTTTGTATATTAAAAATTTACTCAGTACTATAAAGTTTGCGGAATACATAAAGGTAAATTTAGATAGCACTGAACAGTGAACATTGTAAATAGCGCAATGTTGGCACAAGATAATCTAAAATACACTGATTTAACTTACAAATGACTCGAATGACACTAAAAGAGCCTTATTATACTAGCGGTTGGCGAGCAGCATCGGGACGGGACGGGCACGCAGCGAATACGTCGCGGACGTACAACGAACACGCCGCGTAAGCGTCTGCGTCGCGGACGCAAAACGGTACAGCAAATTACGGTGTATCTTGTTCATATAATTATTATACACAATATCATAATCTTGTAAGGGCACTTTTCCTGTCACGCGTTTCATCGCCCGCGCGCGGCAGATCCGCATGGGAATTTCCCGTACTCTATAATTTCATAGATGTTTTTCCTGTCATGCGGGCAACACGCACGTAGCAGGAGCATAATGTAACACGCGTAACAAGAAAAGCACCCGAAACGTGCTGCAAGCACACAAACGTTACTTATTTGTCGGTGCGCAGCCGCAGCGTCTTCGCGACGTATTCGTTGCGCGCCCACTGCGCCCTTATCCCTAAAGCCGTTCACCAATCGCTAGTATGACAACGGCCTAAAGGTAATGAATTTCTATAAATTTATTTTATAAGGCTATTTTATACTAGGTAAACTCACTTCACTCGCTACACTGGTGCACTATATTAACATACATCTTTGGCTTATTTATTTTAAGTATTCTTAAGATTTTACAATCGACAAGAAAGAACCGTATTTAAAATGAATGGTCAGCAAATTGATTTTATAATTGACGCAGATTTAACAAAGAGTAAGTTAGGTATGTAGAGCGTAAGGGTTCATCCAGACCGCAACGCGACGCGTACGGTGAAATTTGACTGAATTGACAGATTTCAATTCCATGAGACGTCTTGCAAATCTGTCAAATCTATACTTGAGAATTAATGCATCTACGTCGCGTTGCGGTCTGAATATATCCTAAGCTGTATAGAATTAGTAATTAGACCATCTCATAATAATCTTTTAATAGCTTGAAAGGAGGTTTTAATACTGTTCATTAATTAATATTCTTAATAATTGTCATAAATTGCTGTAAATATGTAGGCATTTTTTAATATTATATAATTTACTTGTATTTGTATAAAAACTCATAACTGTCAAAGTATAAAAATTTAAACATCAAATTCAGGATCATGGAATATTTTAAAATAAAGAGTAAATAAAAAAAATATCAATTTTAAAATAAAAGTTGATGAATAAGGAATATATGTTTATAAAAGTTTACTTTAAATGCCTCAACATTATAATTTTAGCACCATTATAAATAGGGTTCTTTGAATGCCATTTTAAATATTTTTAAGTTATAACTTTTAACTAATCCCAATAAAGTAAGTAATTTTTTCCTTTTTTAAAGGGCAGTGCTCTTTAATCTATTGAACTTAAAGAAAAGATAATATAAAATATATATTATAATAAAATAGAAATAGAAGAACACTTAACTTTTTAAACCATGTCAAATATATTTTTTTTTTCTGTTTTTTTTTATGACTTAAAATTAAAAACGTCTTTTACAAACATAACTTTATAACAACTCATTAATTTCATCTAGAAAATGAAATTGTTGGTTGTGAAATTACACTTGAAAGCCGTTGCATAAATAATAATCTTATCTGAGAAAGTAACGTCTGACTTGCGAATCAATATAATGTTATATATTTTATCCTCAAAATAATTTATAAATAGTGGAGGGAATAATATTATAGTCTTAGCTTCAAAACTGGTATTAATACTAGTTATTCTCTCTTAATCCTAACCGAACATAATATTATTAGGTATGTATTGTACCTTTAGTATGAGCGTTGCGTTTCCAACAGAATGTTTGCTCTTATAGGAACTTTCGCTTCTGTACGGATGTTTACTCTTGATGTCGTCATTCTCGATTCTATGCCTACCGGACAATCTGTCTTGTCTGGTCCCTTAACACCAGTTTAGAATAAAAAGACACTTAGAATATTAAAGGTTATTACCTAATTAGTGCCATAGGCTACCTTAAATACGTCTAGAAGGGTCGAAATTAATTGACACGAAACCAGAACTGACGATTGCGACGGGATATTTTAGATATATTGATATGGATATTTACAAAATACTCTCTTAAAAGTTTCCCAAGCATATTATAATATTTCCGTAAACTTAACCTAAAACACCATCTGTGCTCGTGGTAATACGATTCATTGGACCAAAGTTCAACCTTCGATTTTACACTAGTAGCGCAAAGACTATGTACAGGGTCTTATAGACACACGAATTTTCTAAGAATAAAGAGAATATTATAAGCTAGCATCTAAATACTTTAAAGATACAGACTCTTGTATTATTATTAGAATTTTACTATTAAAACTATCAGACACATTAGAAGTTAAGTGGCACCACATTCGTCGAATAAATCTAGATATAATTTTGTGCATTCCTTATTCTAGGGGATCGATAAATCTATAAACTTGAAATACATTAGCTAGTACTAAACACACAATAAATTCCTCGCTAAAAGTTGACTCACTAATAAGGTATTCCGATGAAAACCATCCGTAAGCTATGGTCCCTCATCAAGACACACTTTGAAGAGATATAGATCTAAGAGTTTTTGAATTGTTCCAAAGCACTCAGAAAGTTCACATTGAAAATTAAAGACACTTCGAAGGACATCCGTAAAGTTCAGTGCAAAATGACGTGACTTAGTTTTTCAGTTGAAGGGCTTTGTGCAGGGCTGGGCCAGGGCGGCCTCATCTTTTCCAGCACATATTTGAGCTGGAAACTGGTATGGAAATGCTACAGGTACTCATCTATCTGGTCGTAGTCCTCGTCTGGAGGGGAAGGTCCGGAAACTGAGAGGATCGGTAAGCCAAAATGTTTGACAGTTTCTACGCTGCCACTGTCATCATATTTTCCTTCTTCGTTGATTGTTTCCTCCCTCGGAGGTTTGGCTTTGCAGAGGCGTTCTGATGAATCGCTCATCGTTGTGAGTGGAATATTATCTGCAGATCTGTGAAAAATAATAAACCGTAAGGCATACTTATGCATTTTGCATCGAAGAGGCCGTGCAACGAAACCGTTTTGAGACTCAAACAATCGATCAAGAATACCGCGTCTTACTCTAACAAACGTAAAATGATGTTGTTAGAGCAGGATACATTCTCGTTCGATTGAGTTTCAAAACAGTTTCGTAGTATTAGTTAGTAGTTTCGTAGGCCTCTAGTTATAATTGTATTTGGTTCGGGTCCAACATCTTGTTAATTCGATTATTCCTTTTGTTATTCTGTTCACGATCTAGCGAAGACCACAGTTTTACAACACATATAAAATCCGTCAGTTTTTATTACAAACGACATATTGGAGATGAAGATTCATGATTCTCACATGATCAAAAGATACAATGGCACATTTGAAAACAACAACAATTACCTCGCCTTACGGCATAATTTGGACTGCGAGCCGTGTCGCCTGAGGAATTCGCTGGGATCGAATCCAGCGAAGCCGGTGGGCTCGGCGGAGACGAATATAGCGGAGTTCACGCGCGGTCGATTACACCGCGCTAGCAAGTGCTCCTCGCACTCTAGACTCTGCGTGTGTGTGTGTGACCAACGCGTATGCTGGAAACAACAGATGTGTGTAATGGGTACTTCGACAATTCAAAAATTGTTGAAATGTCCAATGAGAATAATACATTATTATCAAACAATGATAAAGTCAAAATAAGAGTGCAGTATCGATATCTTACGATTTTGATTCATAGTCGCTACTACTACTAAGGAGCAGAGTAGACAGAACTAAGGAGCTTACTATCGTGAATCCTGTCCATAAGATACCGAAATCGCATTGTTGACTTTTTCATTGCTTGAAGATATCATCCAGATAATATTTATATAATATATACTGACTACTATGATTATTATATGATTATTATATGACTATTATATATATACTGACTGATATGGTGATCTATCAACGCACAGCCTAAACCACTGGACGGATCAGTCTGAAATTTGGCATGCAGGTAGATGTTATGTCGTAGGCATCTGCTAAGAAAGGATTTTGATAAATTCCCACCCCAAGGGGTTCAAATAGGGGATGAAAGTTTGTATATAATGATACTTCATAACGCGAGCAAAGCGGCGGGCAAAAGCCCGTATCTAATAAGCCTTAAACGTCAAGCCACTTTATATCCATTCAAGTGGAAGTTAGTCTCTTGATAAATTGTTTCACTTTAATAAAAAGTGTAACTTTCAGTGCATAAAGGAACCTAGAATGTTTTCACAATAATTGAAATTCAATATCTAAACCTTACAAATATTAAGAACTACTTAAAAATTACACAAATAACAATATTTAGGTGCAAATAGCTATATTAATTATATAAAACATTGCAGAAAAATGTCCTTAACATAAAGTTTTACTTAAATTTTTCTACTAAACTCGACGTACTACTATGGTAATAATTTAATACATATTTCATAATATTTCGTTGGTCTTTAACTTGATTATTTAACTGTTATGCACGCCACTGCAACTGGTGTAATTTATGTACGAAAATTGTTGGATATTAAATAAAGAATTACCTCGCGTGAAATGTCATGACTTTGTTGCTCTTTTTCATAACTTTACACCTTTGCCTTTTAGCATTACCGGTAGTTAAATCATAACTGAAGAGACAGAAAACAATTTTACATATACAATAATAAGTACCTATTTAGGATTATTTTTATTTTATTTGTTGTTAATTAATACATTAATTGTAAATTTTCTCAAATAAGTTTTTTTCATTTTCTCAAAGCTATTTTATAATTTGATCTACATTTTGTGAGACTGAAACATCAAATATTCTTTTTACAGGTGCTTGTTCGTTTGGGGCAATAACGATAATAATTTTAGGATGTTAAATTTTGAGTATCTGTTACCCTTAAAGATTTAACCAACTTTCTGCAATCACCGTAAAGTCTGGTTTTGAGTAAACTAAAATTTTCCTTAGAATATGATCCTAACACGCAATTCGTGATTTAGCATTAAGGCCAAATGCTACTTGCTTGTAGCAAAAACTTGATGGTATCAGGACTTTCAAACGCTTTTCTAATTAAATTACTTGTTTCATGTTCCATGCTTTCATTTGTTAACGTTCTGCTTTTATTTTTAGAGCTTTTAGGTTACATAATTCTTTAATTAACCGTCTAACGTCTAGCGAGTTACAAAAATAGTAGCTTTCTCATTAGTGCTTTTGATAAGGGGCTTGAAACGATAATATAAACTTTTAGACGTGGGGGAGCCATGCTTCGGCACGATGGGCCGGCTCGACCAGAGAAATACCACGTCCTCACAGAAAACCGGCGTGAAACAGCGCTTGCGCTGTGTTTCGCCGAGTGAGTGAGTTAACCAGAGGCCCAATCCCCTACCCTATTCCCTTCCCTACCCACCCCTATTCCCTTCCCTTCCTATACCTACCCTCCCCTTACCTTACCTTACCCTATTCCCTCTTAAAAGGCCGGCAACGCACCTGCAGCTCTTCTGATGTTGCGAGTGTCCATGGGCGACGGAAGTTGCTTTCCATCAGGTGACCCGTTTGCTCGTTTGCCCCCTTATTTCATAAAAAAAAAGTTTGCGCAGTTATAAAGTTATTTTTTGTATTCGCTTACTTAATAAAGCTTTTTAGAAAACAATCATAAAGCTGAAATACAAATAATAAAGTCGAAGTTAAAACCATTTCCACGCGAACGTACATAAAAAATGTTTCGAAAAACTTCAAAGACCTCCACTCCAGTAAATCAACTGCATTGTGATTCTTTAAAAAAGTTTTGCTTGTTGCATCAACTTGAGAACAATGAAATCGGAAATTCAACAATGGAAACAGTGAAAAGCGGTGAAAGAGGCAAGTGCCGTTCTCGATTTAAAAAAGAGCGACAAATAATGTTTAAAATTGCTTCAAGTCGTCAACAGAGAAGTTTTGTGTAATGAACTTTTATTTCACTGTTGATGTTAAGTTGGCAACAATAAGTACAGAGAAATATAATTTTTTGTTGAGTTTCAAATTTGTTCTCTTTACTGTAGAGTGAATGTTACTAACGAGCTTTGAGTATACAATTATAATATTGTTATTTTTGGCTTAAGTTAAAAAAAGTAACAAAACATATTAAGTTTTAACTTAACAATGTTGTGGCGGTACCCACATTCGCCTAACATTCCTGTATCGCGCTATCGAAGTTTTCTGAGCGCGTCAGTATATATACGACAGCTGAAATGTATAACGTGGGCTCCGGCCTGACCGAGCATACCACCTCGCTCGGTCGGAAGATCTTCCTTTGGGCCTCCACGCATTATCACCCCATATGTTAATTACTTACTAAAAAGGCCCGTATTCATTTTGATTAGTAATAAGTGCAAGTGTTAAGTTGTGATTAGTAATCAGGAAAAAGTACGTGTGGACCACGACCGATTAGTGCAAGTCCTTTAATTTCTCCTCACTCGCACTAATCAAAGTGAATATTATACGCCCTTAGGCATGTGTGACAAAATCACAAAATAATAAATGATGAAACATTTAGTGTGACGGGAGGACGTCCACACGTTAGAGTTGTTCCAGGTCGTTTTAATTTGGATAATTTTAACAGTAAAGTAAGAAATAAAAAGATAATTATAAACGCAAGGACCGTGCAAACAAATTGCTTAAATAATATCAGAATAGTAAAATTTATTTATCTGCCACTCTCGTGTGCATTCCTAGCCTACTGACTCATATTATATTACTTAACTTTGTAAAATCAAGTTAATTTTTCTACTTTTATATAAACATCACCCATGCCAATAAAAAATAAATTAATCGAAAGCAATTTACATGCGTCAAAATGTAATTTTAAATACAAATAATTGTGTCGAAAAAACGAATCGTAGAGGCTTTCGCATTTCGGTATGTTTCAATTTATTTCATAAATTAAAATTAATGTTACCAAACCAGTATGGTTTTTGAATTATGCCTTTTTGAACGTTAAATTTGTTGACGTTGGTAATTTTATCATCATCATAATATTTTCTAATTAAATACGTAAGTAATAATTGCTGTTATAGCTACCAAAATTATATTCTAAGCTTAAACTCATAAACCAAAATACCATCAAGATATCAAACTGTCATTTTTTAAAATTATATAAAAAATCGATAATTCCAATGAGATCATCATCGATTTACATTTTAATGCTCCTGCTCCACCTACGTTAGCGTTACCGTTAACTTTATGCCAAAAACGCTTAATGCATATTAACATTGCGCGTTGGCTATTATTGCGTACCATCCTGATTAACGTGCTAATTAACGCCTAAACACGAAGATGGAGCATTAGATAAAGTTACGCATAGTACATAAACCAAATTACAGCAGACCTAAAAATGTTACAAAGTGCATTAACATAAGACCATACTAATTTTATGATAAAGCCGCCAGTCCACCGCAGCGCTGGGAGAGACTACGCACGAGCGTCAAGCTTCGCTTTGCAAGAAAATATAATTATGTGACTGTGTCCACTGCAACCCACGGACACGCTACGCACGAATTGACTCAAGTCAAAGAAATAAATCCGTGCACGTCCACGCGTGCGCGTGGCCGTGCACAGTGCATGTGCGCCGCGGTGGAATTGAGCCTTCTTCGACAAGTGCAAAAGTCTTCTCAAAACAATTCAAATAAGGGTTCCTTTTTTGCCATTTTGGCTACGGAACCCTAAAAATGAACATTCAAAACTGTCAAGCTAATAGTATAAATATAAAATTGGTATGAATTGAATGCGAATTACTAGACATATTATAATTATTGTCAGTGTCATGTTTTTGTAAGCAAACGTTCTAATTCTTCGTATTCCTTTTACGTACCATATTCGATGTCTTTTTTGTTTCATATTATTTTGAAAGTAAAAAAAAGTACATGATCATGAAACGTTAATGGATCACCATTTCAAGTGTTCGTGGTATCCCCTAGTTAAAATTTCATGCGCTATAGTAGGAAGTCATCACTAACAGTGGATACGATGAATAAATAAACGCGAGGAATCATTATTTCATTATTTACTCGTAATTGAAGAATGATCTAGTTATTGCGTAGTATTTATTTTATTTACATTCAATATTCAGGTGAATATTCAGTAGGTATGGACTTTAGACACTTTACAGAACGACTACACCTTACTTTTGATTATGCATAAATTATTTATTGTATCACAGACATAGATCGAAACAGATACCGCATGTGTATGTACTTCGCGCGCCATATCGCGTTTCCAAACGACGAGCAATGCTCGTCTTTCGAAAGTCTGTTCTTTAGATTGCTATCGTAAACGGACGTCAATCGGAATTTTAAAAATGCCGAAATGCCTAATTGAGCTGTAGAAATTCGAATAGAAACGTTGGCATGGACACGTTTCTTATCATCGGTACGTCACAGTAGCAAGGAAAAAAGTGTCACGCTTGTTTTCATACAAATGGAGGGACATGCCGTATCTATCTTGATCTATGTCTGTGTATTGTATTCTGCGGCTACAGAAAAGGATACATTTTTTTGTATCTGCAGATTGAAGTACGTAATAATTATATTTACTTATAAGTCATAAACAAAGAACCGAAACGATGAAAAAACTTTTTCTGACATAAAGAAGATACACCAAAACTTTTTCAAAAATATTTCAAAGGAATATTGAGCAAACGAGTTTGAACTAATTTGGTTTATTATATATTTAGTTAAAACCCGTCTGGTACAGTAGAGGTTTTACAATAATTTACTTACACATAATAAAGAAGAGTTAAAAAATATTTACAAAATTGACTTTGGTGGAATATAAAAAAATGTGTTTAGCCTGTTAACCCAAAGCGGTAACACGTTACTGTGTGTTAGTTCAAACCAAAAGTGCGTAGGCGTTTTGCCTGTGCTCGAGCGTGCGTGTGTAAGGTGCATAAGACTGTCTTCACATCCAGGCAGTACCCCAAACTGCACGTAGACAGTGCGACATATCTCGTCTCGCGGACATCACTCGTCAATATGGCAGAATTATCAGTTAAGCCGAGTTGTCATCATTAATTACTAAGTACCATAAGAACAATTGATTCAAACAGATGGCGAAGCTTTTTCATTGGACGGGTCACATTAAATATGTATCATATAATTATATTAGTATGATCTGTTGAATAGACTGGAATTAACCCAACCAAATTATGGAGGTCCGCCATCTTTTTAACTTCGTTTCTACCGATAGAGCAACTTGGCTGAAGGCAAGTAGCGAGATATGTTGTACATAATTAAGCGCAGAATGATATTATGCTTCGGGCTTCGCACTTGCGAGCGTAAAACGCACCACCAAATGGTGTGGCTAATTTGGTGTCACCAAATGGTGTGCTGCGTCTGCCCTAATGTGAAGGAGCCCATGACCACCGGATTTGGAACACACTAGTAAGCGTGCTACTGCTTACTTGGTCACATCGGCACTGGCAGGGGCATGCCCGCGGCTTAGCGCGGGCAGGGCTCCGCTAGCTGCTCTGGTTGGCTTCGTCCGAGGCCGCGTGTAATAGGGCAAACTGACAGCCGCAGTCCCGGGCGCTTCGCCGCGGGTATAGGAAGCAACGGTCCAGGAGGCAGCATACGTCCTGCATTATAGTCAAATGAGTACGAGACCATATTGTTTCGTTGTGTTACCGCAGCGTCAACGACGTTTTATAAAGGTTTTATGCCACATTGATGCCTGGCGTCGTCGGGCGCGGTGTTTTTATGGGAAGAAATGGAGCGCTACGCTGTCACCGCATTTTATTTTATTCGTGCGTCACAGCAACGCAGTGTTATTCCGTTCCGACGACGCAACGCACCAAGCAACGGAGCAATGTGGCCTCGCTGTAAGCCAATGAGTCGCGGTGGAAAACATTATTCTATAATATCATACAAAAAATTTAGAAAGTTTCTGGCGTGACGTTCTGCCAATCCTGTGTAAAACATAAGCAGACTGCACAAGACATGTTCGCTTCGTCCACGGGATATATTTAGTGTTATGTATTCCGTGGCTTCGTCAGATATTTCGCGTCATTGAGTTTTGAGACAAAAATGGTCGGCAATATAAAATATTAGAAGGCACTGAGCATCTTTTAGAAATGTCAGTCTTAGGAGAAAGTTCATGATTGTGAGCTAGCTATTCTTATTATGAATTTTACTGGAATGAAAATGAAATTTTTGACAAATTCAATCAAATTCGGCGGAAACGTAAACACAACGCGTGACTTGGTGATAATGAGGGTATTTGGCAACGTAGTACAATTAAAGCGCCTTCTTCCTGTCATAATAAGCGGATTGCTTACACTGTGTTAGGTGTATAACGATTATAAATGATTATTAAGGTGGCCTCAACATCGATCGTCGCAAAATTGTGTGGAATACGTAGAGTGTAGACGGTAGAAGAATTGGAAAGATATTTCAGCTTGTCCTTCTGCCTTAATAATAATAATTAGTAATATTAGTACTTTGTAAATTGTAATAATTAGTATGCCAATAAAATATATAAAACAAAGTTAAAATAAATATTATACTTTAGGGTGTGCATGTGTCATTTGTTACATAGAGCTTACTGTGAAAGAAGCAGCGCCGAAAAAGTTACCATTGCTATGCCAATAGATGAAAAAAAAAAACAATAATAATCCTAGATCTAAAGCATTTACAGGCAATTAATATTGAAAGCTTCAATATTTTATTAACATAATGAAAGGATGGCGTGATGCACAGTTGTCATACCGCCTAAAGTAGGACACGCTCCAGTTATGTTTTTATGATCACTATTTTTGTCGTTCCTTAATCAATAATCAAGATTCGAAGGCTACATTCATAATTGAAGGTTTTATCGACGACACGTGTGATTTGTTTGGTTGTACTAACAATTTTGTGTTGGTCAAAATTTCACCATATTTTTTAAGGTGGTGAAATTACCCTACTTTTTAATACATTTAGTTGATTGGCCTTCAAGGAATACCAGATATATTTAATACTTTTATACGATACATATTATATTAATTAAGATTTTTTATTATATATGTAATATCATACACAAATTTAATACACATCCATGACCCAGGAACTTTGAAAACTTTTTGTTCCGTCGACGGGATTCGAACCCGCGACCCCCAGCTTGAGCTACCAATTACAGCCCACCAACTGAGCCACAGAGGTCATCAATTTTTTATTTTAATTATAATTGAATTAAGTTTTTACGGAAACCAAATTATTTAAATTGGGTTACCATAAAACTGTAAAATTCGTAGATTGTATGTATTATAATATGTATTATAATACATTATTTCGTAGTAGTGTATATTGTGTATTAAAATGTTTTTATACTATGTTTATTCAAAAAATATTTACAAAACTTTAATCAGAATTTCGAGCAGTAAAATAAACTACGAAATAAAATCACAAAGAGCAAATCGCAAATGTAACAAAATAAAAATTCGATGTTACAAATAAATTCTCTTGTTACACGAGAAATCTTCAGATAAAACAGTTCGCATTTGACAAAATCAATCACATTCACAGATATGAGTTTCGATTTACCCCCTCAGTTGCTGACATCCACTTTCAAGTCAGTTGAGGACATGTCACACCGCCAGCGAACCATAAGTCACAGTATAATTGATATACAGTAGATTATCTTCTTTGTAGCACAGCGGGGCTAAAATAGTCACATTTAAGCAATTCCTCTCAATCAATTCAGCAAATGAATTGTCAAAACTGTCAAACTGACAATTAATGTTAAATCTGGGGGGCTATTACGAGCTCTTATATCCAGCCAGTTTACGGCCAGTTTACAGGCCGTTGTCTAGACACCAGCCTGTAAACTGCCCGTAAACTGGCTGGATATAAGAGCTCGTAATAGCCCCCCAGTACAAAAATACAGAAATGAATTGCAAGCAGAGTTGCATTTTGCGATTTAAAAAAATGAATCATATTATGATTCATCTTATGATTCCACAAAGCGACCATTTTAGCCCCGCAGTACAGTAGATTATCAGCTCTATAATATTTTTTTCACTCTTTTCATTATAACTAACGAACAAGGCTTCAGCAAAGTGGGGACTGTCAGAATACAGGGACTTTTAGACGGTAATTAGGCAGCGTTTATTAATTACTATCAGTTAATATGCAGCAAGTCCTACAATGTATTATTATTATTTTATCTGGTGGAAGACCTCATCACTCGCAAAATACGAAACGACAATATTTTCTCAGTGTGAATAAAAATAATAACACTTTCCTATAAGACCGCCCGAATCGAGCACAAAAACTTTTTTTACGCGCAAAACTTTTTTTATCTTCTAGAACATGGCTATTAGCTAAGCTACACTACCGTATTACATTGTGACGAAGCTAACACAACCCGAAGAAAATATGACGTGTTAAATCACAAATAGCAGATTCCAACACGCGTTTACAAGCAGTGTTTCAAATAAAATCCATAACATATGATATGATCCAACATCCCGTGGGATCGTGTGGCGTGTGTGACAAGTTCGCATTACATCCCCGGGACAATCAGACGTGAAGTTTTGACATTTCCAACGCGGGTGAACGCGGAATTGGACATTCGAGGAATTCTTCAGCTTTATACTTGGCACGTGATATCCCTTTATTCCTAATATATCCCAAAGATGTCCTTGTGAAGTTTTTTGCGTAGTACCCGAAATACTTTCACATATTTAAGGTACCCACGTTTTTATTCTATACTTATAATCTCTAAGTCTCTATATTTAAAAATTAATGCCACTTTTCGTTGTAATTTTATAACTCAAGAACAGGCTCACCTATCCAAACCAAATTAATATTTATTTATTTTTATTTAGTTTAGTTTTTTGTTTAGTGAGGTTGTGGTCGTGGTGTTGATGTGGTACGTGTGGAACAGCTCTTAGGCTAACATTTAGTTATCAACAAACTTCTCTTAAAGGCCGTCACAGACTTAGCTATAATATATATTAATATACCGTACTAAACACACTGAGACCAGAAATATATATTATAGCTGAGTGTGTGATCACGCGAAAATTGTATAGAAAATATATAGTAATATGCCTAGCTATAAATATATTAATATATATTATAGCTAAGTCTGTGACGGCCTTTAGAAATTTTATTATTGATTTTAGCAGTAATATAACACGAATTTGAATTTAATCTAATATAAGTCGATGATAATAATATGAATATTATAGTATTAATCCATATTAGAAACAGATAATAGGAATCAGCAGCTAAGTGGAAACTAATGTTATATCCAATAATGTAACAACATTCGTGCTTGAATAATCCAACTAATTTTATCTCTGTATTGAGCTGAGCACAATAGCAGTGAACGTCTGTAGTTAATAGGAATTCGGTAGCAATGATGTTTAATGTTATGAGAACTATAATGTAATATTGTTTTGATACAACAACAGTTCTAGTAATAACAGTATTTAATAATAGATAATATTATAACTCATAGTATTTTGATTTAAATTTAAACGAGAATTTAACATTGACTTAATCAGTATCATAATAATTATTATTATTATTATTTATTTCCTTGTTAATACGTGAGTCATGACATATAAAATATTGATATCATTATTACTGGTAGCACGGTAATATTTTATTCAAAATTTGATTTAGATTATTGTAATGCTCGCTAGCAAAATTTTATATACAAACATTCACAGCAAAAAATATTTTATGGAAACTATATTATTATCATAAATAAACCCGCAGATACACCTAAAACCCATTTTACAAGTTAATAACATGTTTGATTGTAGTCAACTGAAATAAAAAAATATCTTCTACTTCGAAAACTATACTTTACCTACTTTTCATATTCGTTTTAAACCACACTAGTTTTTAATTTCAAACCATAATAATGTAAAAGAAACTTCCTACAGGATATGTTCAAAACAATTTACAGGTGCATTCCCCGCTTGGAACACATCCAACTACCGTCAAATTCAATTTTAAATGGAATCGCAATGTCTTTGTTTATGCCGAAACCGATCGAGATTACGAGTTCCAAAATAGCGAGCGAGAATAGACACGTCGCTCATGACTCTATGTAGAGTTACATCGGCCATTTTGAAAATCTATGTATCATCACAAACACTGATTGATAGGCAGATAGTGGACTGTTATTTTATCAGGTTATGTTATGTCAATTCAATTTTTGTCGTGGTCGACTAGGCTTGATATAGCCCGACCAAATGAAGTAAGCCCATCATCTGCCTACGAATAATCAGGGCGAGCGAAGCAAGCCCTAGTATACTGCGTGACTGGTGAGACATGTTCAATACTTGAGGACGTGATATTTGGCTATTATATTAGTTGAAAAAAAATAATATAAAAAAATAATATCAATTGATCACTGAGTAAATGTAGCTTAAAGTTAAATAATTATTTACCCAACGCATGGACACCGTGCGCGGGAGGGGTAGTTGTGTGGTGTTTCTTTGGTAGCGCACGCCTCTGCACCGGCCGCATAGTATGCCTACTTGCCTAGCCGCGTAATTTACTTAGTATCCATGATTCATTTATTTTTGGGAAATTCGGAAAAAAATTAAGAACCTAATTTTATTACATAATCATAATGAGAATCCACGACGTTCAAAAAGAGTATTTATGATACCTATTTTGAATAAAAAGATATTTTATTTTTATTTATTTATTTTATCGAGTACAGAGTACTCTCCTTAAGTATTGGTACTGTCTCACCAGTCATGTTGTATACCACAACCTGAACGTTTTGTGGTACACTGTACGGAAAACTATCACGCCTATTGATTTGTGCTTTATCACAGTAATTTCTATTTATATTAGGTAGATGTGTTATTATCAGTTAGTCAAGGGTTATGGTTACTATTAAAATATAAAAAAAACTGCCTTAAAGATTAGGTATTCCACACAAAAAAACGACGCGAGCCCTCACAAAGCTCGACTTTTAGTTATTTTTATTGATTTATTTTAATTTGATCTTTTAAAGGTTATAGTCATAACATTGAATAAACAAAAAGATGAAAGATAACTAATCGCGTTTCTGATTGATTCTCGGTTTAACGATTCGACTGATTTACTTAAAGCGATTCGCGACGGTCATCAACGTTATTCCATTGTGCTAACAAAATGCAAATCGCCTGTTCTATTTCAAAATCAAACAAGCGCAAAACTTCAGGCATTATTTTATGAAACCGGCAATTGAAAATCAAAATTTTTGAGAATAAATTTAATTTAGGAGTACACTATTTCAATTTTTTAAGAGCCTATACTGTCCCATTGTTGGAAAAAAGCCACGTTGTGTGAAGTCATTGTTACTCACGACCAAGTAGGCTATAAAGCTTGACATACCCAGACTAATTCTCATCGGCCTGCCATGTATCATAATATGGATAAACCCTAATTAAAACCATTAATTTTAAACCATTACAACCTTAAATCCTTCGTATTATTTCAGCTAAATCATAATTCATAACTTATATTATTCCGTTACTTAAAAATTCAAAGATAAAACAGAGCTTTAAGCGTATTCAAAGAGGTTTTATCTCGAATGTAGCATTAAAAGCGACTAATGGGCACCACTGGGAACGGATTCCAGGTGATAAAATATCGAAAAGATATCCCTTTTGTATCGCATGAAAGCTTATGTAAGAGTATTGGATTGCGTAAAGGAAATAATAATAATATTATGTTCATACTCGAGCTCCTAGGTATCGGGGATTGAAAAAAAACGTGTGGCACTCGGGGAATGCCGCGGTAAAGCACAACATTACATAGCTTTTATATCAACTTATGCAATCATAATTCGCATACGTCTAGTCGCATGCACACAAACACCGTGTGGAAGTCTGCCGAACTGAAACGACGTCAGATGATGCACGGTTGTCAACGCCGCACCGCGGTGCCGGTTGGAGTGGGGGTTGTTAGGTTTATTTTAGTTACGGAATTTCTTAATTCGGTAGCCGCGCTCAGAGCTCACGATAATAGCTATCCAATAGCTTAAAAAAAGATGATCTAAAAACCGCACACATTTTCACAATAAATACTTTCTAACAACATAAAAATAAGAGTAATCTTAGAATAAGAATTATCGGACATAACTTGACTTAGTACCCTCAGCCGTACCACAGTGTAAATAGTTATTTACACTGTGGCCGTACTATGAGCAAAATTAATCGCATTAAGATAATTTTCAATATTTATGCATGGAGAAAATCCGTTGAATAAATAAAGTTTAGTTCATAATCTTGATGAATTCTTATTTAAGCTGATAATATTTAGTCAAAATTTCAACTTTACGCAGTACGTTGTTTTAAAAGCGAATTTTATTCATATACAAACATATTATTTAAATCAAAAATTAAAAGTACATAAAAATATACCGGTAGGATCTAGGTTCACTTGTATAGTGGCTATTGGCAGATTTCTAATGTTTTTTGACACGAGCTTATATTATCCCAATACGGAAAACGAATTTGGAAATCGAATACGGAACACGTTAGCATATTGTGGCCAATAGATAAACTTGAAAAAATCTCAGAAACCCATCACAACTATAAACATAAAAGCCTGAAACATGTTTTCTTTGGAATCTTATCAAATTCGAATGCTCATTTTATGTGATGTTTTATGTCTGACCAATCATGTGTTACGATCGAGATGGGACTTCTCGTTATACGATACCACAATACAAATGTATACAGTAGCTCAACCAAGTTTTTAAATCAAGTAAATGTTTGTTACACCAGTCCAAGCCCAATAGCGCACTATCCGCGGCTAGGCCGCAGCGGCCAGGTCGCGGCGGCCATCGAGAGCCGTGGCGTCCAGGTGCGCGTGGTCTATGGCAGTTTCATAAACTAAGGTATTAGATATCTCGATGGCCGCCGCGACCTAGCCGCTAGCGGCTAGTGCGCTATAATTGGGCTTTGGCTTGCGCGCACGACGTATAATATAATATATTCGTCGTGAAAATGACGTTGTCAAGTTACTTGAAATTATTCTGTGTGCGTGCGCCCGATTCGGACTAGTATAAAGATGATCTACTGTATGTTAATTACACTGCGACGTCACAATACGATTCCAAAGTCGGACAACCTATCGCACATCTTTATTTTTCTGGGGGCAGAAACGATTTAAGATTAAAATCGCTTATCAAAGGAGAAAAACTTTTTAAATATATTGGGTATGATTGACTGCTGAGGTTGACTAACTGTAGTTTTTTTTAATTATTTTATTTTGCTATTATAGAACTCTCCCTAGATTAAAATAGATTTTGATCTCTCAAGTGATTAGAATTTGGGTAGAAAATTATTGTTTGTAGAAAATAAATTAATTGTAGAGAAACGAATTTTTACCCAGGGGCCAGGACAATACTAATCCAATTAAAAGATTGACGCCTATTACCCTCGTACCTACGAAAACATAACGGAGAAAAAATCCTTTGTCATTTTAATTAAGTATTTGAATCGCTGGGAAGTGGGATGTAGAATAAATCGAATTATTACGAAGGCTACGAAAATCGCTCTTGTGTTCCTAGTTTCTCAGGTTTTTTACGAGATAGTTATTATACAATTTAAATACATTACCCCAAAAGGTACATAATTCAAAATGTAAAGTTGTTCCAAAATGTAAAATGCATTTTTAAGTTTACCATAGCATTTTTATCAACTATTTGCTAAATAATAATTCACATACGTCTAGTCGCACGTACACAAACACCGTGCCGAAGTCTGGCAACGCCGTGACGTTCGGCACAGCAGTCCACCGCCGTGCTGGTCGGGGAGTATTAGGTTTTTTCGTTACGGAAAAACTTAAAGCCGGCGATTAAAACTATGCAATAGCTTAAAAAACACCGGTTTGCACTTCGGAAGTGCTCGCAGAAGTGAAACGAAACATTTTAGTAACGCGGTAGAAATAGAGGAGGCTTCTACTTCTTTATTTCCTCTTCTACGTCTATTCTCCTTCCGTCTATGAATTTCCGATCGGCACATTTGATGAAATCCTTCTTGTAGGTCTGAAGAACAAGATATTATTGTGACAATCCGCTCAACAATGATTTCCTCTTACTATATTCAACAAGTACGACAGTGGGTCGACATTGCGAATCCTATTCGTTTATACTCCGTAAGCTGAGATTGGGCTTGAATAATAAATATAGATGTTTGTAGAAATGTTATGGGCAGTTTGTGACTTACATTAGTAAAGTACGTTTATATTTTCCTCCTATTTTTTCTCGCAAATTTGTTAAGCGTTTAGATATCGAGTGAAGGTGGCATATTTTTCGCAATAAAATATTCACATGAAACCTAATCAACCTAATAATATGTCTATATTATTTTAACAAACCGATTACATCGAAATCAGTATAGCAGATTAGGCTAAATAAGGTAACGGGTGTAGAGAGTAGAGACACATAGAATGGCGTTCACATTTATAATTAATTGTATTATGTATATTAATATTTTAATATGCTCCAGTTTTATACTGCTAGATATCATAATAATTATTTTCATTTTGTTGTAGCTAGAGTTCTCGTTTTTTTTCTCCAGTCATAGTGACATAATGAAATGTAGTAAGTATTTAAATTCTCTACACATTAAGGTCATTTCAATTTCCAGTGACATTGAAATATAGCACTCTCCACACTTATCATAGATAGCATCTTGTCGCATTGGAACATAATAATATATTTATTCTGCATTAGGGCCTGTTTCACTACTTCCTGATAAGTGCAAGATAGGTTATCCACCACTTAACTTGACTAAGGGCCTGTTTCACTCCTTTCTGATAAAGTGCCGAATATGCTATTCATAACTTTTTGACAGATTCTCCATACTTCATCTGTCAAATTAAGTGGTAGATAGCCTATTCGGCACTTATCAGGAAGTGGTGAAACAGGCCCTAAGTCTATTATGATATTATGATATTTTCTAACGTGGGAGAGCCATGCTTCGACACGAATGGGCCGGCTCGACCGGAGAAATACCACATCCTCACAGAAAACTGGCGTGAAACAGCGCTTGCGCTGTGTTTCGCCAAGTGAGTGAGTTTACCGGAGGCCCAATCCCCTACCCTATTCCCTTCCCTCCACTCCCCTATTCCCTTCCCTTCCCATCCCTACCCTCCCCTATTACTGTGGCTCGGGGTGTAGTGCTCGCCGCACCGACCGGTAAAGCGGTGTGTCAACGACCACCGGTGCGAGTTGCCAGACTTCGGCACGGTGTTTGTTTGCGTATGACTGGACGTTTGCGAATTATAATTGCATTTGTTGATGAAAAATGCTATGCTTTATGGTGGCAATCATTAAGTGCCACACGTAATTTTTGTTCTTACGGAGGGACAGCTATTACGTCTGATGCAGGACAGCTCAGACCTTGGCTTTGGTGCAATGCGGTTGGCATACTACGGGTACACGCTAGCATTTATTGCAATCTAAAATATTCGCTCGGCCTTGAGGCATCAAGTTCTATGCAGTTTTATATTCGATATAGTGTCACTGTTTCTTTATGAATTGAAACTACGGTTAAAGGCATAAAGTTAATATACCTAGCGAAATAGAGAAACAAAGGCCTGAGCAAGCAAGATGTCACTATCGGTAACACAGCGTGGTAAAAAGATAACTGTGATACATGACAGCAGAACTCTTTTTTTGACGTCCAGTCGGCACGTATCGGCACGTTGACAATTTAATCTCACTTGTGTAAGTGTATTACGTACACATATTTTTACACACAGATGAAAACCAATTTCAGTTTAGTTTGACAGCTCGAGATTGTTGCTCTATTCCGCTAGGTATATTAACTTTATGGTTAAAGGTAAAGCACGCATACTCCATTTTAGTTAATTTTGATCAAAAGCTGTTCTAATGTCACCAATGTCTTTTACAATATAAATTTATTTTTATAATTTATACAATACCTATATATCACATTTTTTTTGTTTTCAACAACATCAGGAATTGGAACTGACCTCATAATGTTCTATTCAATGTAATTTTATATAAATTTATATTTTGCGCCATAATTCATCTCTGTACTAATCATTATTTTGTTTTGTGACATTCTTGTGTATTAAATTTTCGTCTACCCACACTAGATCGTTTCGTCTAGTATTGGTGTCGGATCTGCGTATCAAATAGTTTTGTGAGCGCTAAAGGCTTTGAAGTCTGAACATTCAGAATTCCCTTAGCAACGAAAACTATTTGAGAAATATCCATATAGGAAAAACTAAAACACTTTTAAAATTGTTTCATAATCGTATCTTATGACTGTTGTGTTTAGTTAAAATAGCATTTTGTAACGTAGTCGTTTACTGTAAAGAATATATTATTTTATGAAGTGAAGTAAATAAGTTCGGTATTTTATGGCAACGACCTTCCGACAACGATTCCTATTAGGTTAAAGGTACAAACTAAACACAAAATATAGAGAGAAAAAAAAGAAGCAAACAGAAATAAAACAGAAAGACATGGTTCATTTACAATATTACATCAACAAGACATACAGAAGAGAGATGATGTTAAATACTCTACATTATCCATAAGGGCCTTATCACACTGGCGATTAGCGAGCGATTTGAAAGCGACGCGATTGCGCAGCGCGCACGCCGCGCGACGTGCACGTCGCGACAGCGCAGCGTCGTCGCGATGTGGCGTGGACGCCATTTTATACACTCGTCTAGAGATGTGACATTGTAGATAGTGTTTGAGCAGTAGTATTTCCTCGTCAGAATCCATTTTTCTACTGAGTGTACAAAACGCGGAAGGCAAGCTGCGTGCACGTTGCGCAATCGCGACGTCATCGCGACGTGCGCGCTGCGCAATCGCGTCGCTTTCAAATCGCTCGCTAATCGCCAGTGTGTTAAGGCCCTTAGTCATGAGAGTGACGTTGCCATAGTACCACAGTAATATCTGTTGTGACTTGTGTCACTAAAGGTTGTGTGAAATTGCCCTTCGAAATAATTTATGTGACGTCACTTCTGTCATAAGCTTTGCGTTATATTTACATAAGCAAGTTGATGTAATTAGGTTTTATTGTAATTAAATGTGAAAATGAACAAATAATGAAAATATAATATGGTGAATATTTGTTCGCTCTACACACTGAAAATATGAAAATTTCTTACATTGGCATGGATCTGATGATCCTATGTATTATTGAAAAAGTTAAAGAATAACATTAGAAAACGTGCTAAGAAGCAGCAAAACTTAAAATCAACAGTGCATACACTTAAAAATATATTTCGTAGCAAAGAATACAAAATTTCACATTTAGGATAATAATATTCTATAGAGAATCGATGCGAGGCCTGACTTAGCGATGAATAAAGCAAAACATAATTATTGAAATTGAAGAATAGAGTAACATCGCTTAGGCCCTATTTCACCTAAGTGAAGAGTCAAATCTTCTCTTTCATTCAAAACTAAAAACGAAAGAGGTAACGTGATTCTAATTCAAGCATTAACTACATCAGTCGTTGGTGAAATTGGGCCTTAACATTTCAATTTTGTGTTGCTATAATTATTATACGTCGCTGCTTTGTGCCTCGTTTCGTTTCGGTTGTGAACAGATCCTTAGGAATTAGTCTAAAAGTAAATAATAATATGTTGAATCATAACGGATACGCTAGTAACACAATTTTCTGACGCATGTGTTTAAGTTTTTTTTTTGTAAGCAATGTATTTTATTTTTTTATTCAATATGGTCTATTGCACTAAAAACTCATTCACATAAAAAATAGTAACAAACATACTTCGATCACTAAAGGTAAACTATGGCTGGCCACATACACACCTTTTTTCGTATGCGATTTCCTAATGTGGAATTTTGATTTCCAAATAGCTACGCGAGACGACCGCAAATGTTCATTTTTTTTTCACTCGCGAACGCACAAGCAGGAATTCGCCCCGTTCGGAAAAAAGAACGTATGCGTTAGTTAATCTTTTTTAATAATGCCATGCATTTGGATGTCCGTATTTGGAAAACAAAAGCGGAAATCGAATACGGAAAACGTATGCGGCTCGCCGTAACCGTAACACATGATAAGCACGTGACAATGACATCAAAATATGTCAATACGACTAGGCAACTCGTCACACGGTTCTGACTATAAAGGAAGTTGAAATAATTTACCGAGCATGCTGACGGGGCAGAATGTGCCCCGCAAGTTCCTCCTGCAGTAGCTGCTGCTAACGCGCTGCTTCCAGGCACCTGGCGAACAGAACTCAATAAAAAGAAGAAAATAATACAAAAGATTTCATGAATGCTGTCAAACATATTTTGTGTATCATCCCATAAAAAAACTACGTATTGAGTTATGAGTGCAGTTATGTCATGATTATTTAGATCAAGACTGCATTCATAACCAAACATTTTTTGTGGGCTGTCAATCATTTGTCAACTAATTGACAAATGACTGACAGCGATCATATTATTGTCTTTCTGATACAAAAAGGCTGCACCAAAACAACGATGGCAAAAATTTAAATGTCGAGCAGCGGTACGCTATTTGACATTTAAATTTTGTAGCCAAAGTGCCCCACGTTTTGTTTTGGTGGGGTCGCCCTCAGGCCCAATTGCGCCACCGGCATAAAGGATTCAGGATTACCAAATCTTTCATACTGCACATTTATGAAGGAGAAATTAGAACCTGATAAACTTTTAGCATTAAATCAGCGCAAGTGGGCCTTAAGGTAAGTCCAGATTAGCGTGACAGTGAAAAGTGTCATACTGGGAAATGGTATGCCATTACAATATTATTATGACATCATAGTACTTACACTTCTGAAATGTCATGATCATAGTCACGGGCCCATAAAGTTAATAATATATCTAGTGGAATAGAGAAACAAAGACCTGAGCAAGCGAGATGTCACTATCAGTAACACTGCGTCACAAGGTCACAAGCGGAACTCTTTTTTTGACGTCCAGTCAGCTCGGATCAGCCCGTTGACAATTTAATCTCATAGAATTCATATTCAATCATGCTTGTGTAAGTGTATACGTACACATATTATTACACACAGATGAAAACCAGTTTCGGTTTCGTTTGACAGCTCGAGATTGTTGCTCTATTCCGCTAGGTAGGCTATAGAAGTCGCGCGGCTGCTGCACTACTCGCGATATGTGAAGGCAGTGTAATTTTATGTCACGGGCCACGGGCCACGGCATAATCTCGAGGTATTTTATATTACCAAATTCAAAATTGACAGATCTCTCACACGCATCAGGCTGGCCATATACACATCCTTTCCGTATTTGACTTCCGAAAGGAATCGGATTCGGAAATCGAATACGGATAACTTGTGCATACGGCCAGCCTTAGACATAAGTACTTGAAAGGAGCAACGCACCTACACTAATTAAGGTTAAAATTATTCTACTTTTGTCCAATTTAGTATTTTTGTAAATAAAAACAATAATCTAGCTCTATTACTAACTAGGTACACCGAAGAATCACAGTTTATAAATTCTAATTTTAAAATACAGTTCAAAATTCAATCAGAGCTAAAACCACTAAAACTGTAATTTACTACTAATGTCAAATTAGGGGCTATTTGGTATAAAAGAAAAAGTTCTTGATATTAAATTTGACGGGGTTCTATTGCGATTTGTTACGTTGCATGATTGTAAAACTTTTTTCACTCGCTCGTTGCCAAGTAGCCGAAGTTTTACAAGTGAAAAATGTTGTACCATTATGATTTAGGGGCTTCACGACTTGGCTCTAATTCAATTCTAAAAAATAAAATACCTTGGGACTTTAACGAAAAAGTATTTAATATTTCGCTAGAAAAGGTTACTTTAACAGTGGTGAAAAGTTTTTATTATATCTACCAAGGCAAGGGTATTTGGTATAATAATAAAATTGTTTCTAACTCTTCACCACAGATAACTAGATACTTTTACCAAATACTTGCAATATAAATTGGAATTTCAATAATAATTAATGATTACACCAATACAAAATTTGGTATTCTTGGATACCCACATCACACCTAAAATATATAGTTTGCCCCAATCTAAAAGTTGGACATCCCTGATTGATGTGAGTACCAAAACTTCTTATCTGAAAGTTTGGATACCCCTGGCCTTCACACAGTATTAACTATTAAAAGTAAAAACTATAGCCGATAAAAAAGTTTAAAAAGAGAACAGGCATAGAAGAGTAGATGCGATAGGAAGATACAATTCAAATAAAAAAACACACCATCTATTAATCCTACGGCGTAGTGGAAGATCCCTCAACCTGTTAAAATGTCCATCGAATAAAAAAATGTGCCAAAAAAGAAAAAACATCTTTTGAAATTTCAGACGGAACATGAAATAGCAAATCATTTTGTGCGTTATGCAACTGATAGTAAAAAAAATAGAAAAGAAAGATGAGAATATACCTTTAGCTGCTCTTGTTTGTAGTCTGGCTGGTATGGAAGAAGCATGCGTATCTTCCCCCATCTGTTGAAGAAAAGGGCAATGGCGCCGATCCACACGATCAGCACCAGCACAACTATTCCTATCTCCACACCCCTTATCTGTGAAATAAAAAATAAGTAAAATAAAAACTGAAGAATTAAGTGGATGAAGCAAATAAAGAACAGTTAAAAATGCCGTTTTTTGCATAAATGGAGGCTTTAATTAGGGCTGGGAAAATAGTTTGAAATAAACAAACTGTGGATTTTATGTGCAGCCAAATATATTAGCCAGATGATAAAATTAGGTGAGTGACAAGATATGTTTAAATTATAAGGGAAAAAATTAGTAATTGCATTTCTGTTACAAAATCTTAGTTATCTGGTTCTTCCAATAATATCTTTAATTGTTAAGGACCATCCAATTCTCCTCATATTGTTATGTGATATTTCTATTATACCAGACAAAGACAAGAAAGACTAGGCAAAAGCTAGAGTAAATATCTGTATAAATATTTTATTGGTAAGGAGGTAAATATACCTCATACCGGCACACATGCCGCTCCCGGGTTACGTTAGGTTAAGTTAAAATGCTAACCTAACCTTACCTAACCCAGGACGACATATTACGTCTCAGCGTTATCGGTCGTGGGTACATTTTGCCCGTCCTTCTTTATGGTAAACTGCTAAGATCCTATCAAAGGGCCAGGCCACGCGTTTTAAATTAAAAAACTCAATTTTAAAAGCAATCATAATCTGTGTTTAGTGTTTTCTTTTAAACAGCTGCAGTGCATCTTTAGTTTTAAATTTAAAATAAAGAATCTTGAATAAGAACACGTCTTTGTTTTATAACTTGCGTTATATTTTAGTTTCTAAAATAACATTGTTGTATGATTTGTTATTAAATAGCAAAGATACAAATCTCAAACATAGCATTTATATACTGGATATTCATTCTAAATATTCAAGACATTTCAGAATAAACACCGTTTCATTAAAACTTCTAAACGTCGAGGCGTTTTGGACTTTTGTTGCTAAAATGTTTGTGTCGTGTCACTCGTGCATCGTGTCAGAGCACGGCATATCAAGAATTCGTAAGTGTGGCGAAAATGTATGCCTTGCTCTGCTGTTTCGTTATCACTTCTGCTAGTACCCGTTGTGAGATAGTAGGAGAGTTGTTGCTATAAAATATTCATTATTCTCCCTTTGTTCTACCTTTTAAGCGCTTATAATAATACCTTCATTATGATTAATGATACATTGACTTTACCTCTGTGGCTCAATGGTTAAGAGTGTGTGGCAGCTCAAGCCGGGGGTGGCGGGTTCGAATCCCGCCGACGGAACAAAATTTTAAATGTCCCTGGGTCATAGATGTGTATGATGTAATAAAAAAATCTTAAATATATGACTGTATAGTATAAAAGTATTGAATAATATTATAATATATATTTCCGTTGTCTGGTACCCGTAACACAAGTCCTTCAGGTACAGGCCAGACTGACGTGGTGTGAAGTGTATATATTATTATTAAGTACCGTACTTACAGTAGGGAATGTGGGCTGTGGCTCGGGGGGTGTGGCGGAGGAGCGGGGAGGGCTTAGCCCCCCGTCCTGCTGGGGCGAAGTCCGAGGGGGCTCTGAAACAACCCGCATTAGTGAGATATGAAGACAATTGAAGATAGTTACCTAGTAGTAAAGATATACGAACTCTGGGACCTTATTCTCATGCCTTAAATGTCGTTCGCAGGCTGTAACAGTGTAAAGGGCACAAACAGTCCGCCTACAGGCTCTGGTCGGCAGGCTGCCTGACAGTAATTAACCGTCGATGCAAAATCTACAAATTCGTCAGCGGCTGAGTCTGTGATCTTTTCCGATTAACTGCCCTTTACGCTCACGTGTGTGCGCGTAAGGCGGTCGCCTGTCATATTTTGACATTGATAATTTTATTTAATTATACCTCTAGTATTATTCGTCTTTATTTGCCAATGGTCAACTTTGATTGTGCATACACATGCATACACTCTACTCTTATATCGGTGGCAATCATTAATAATCTTTAGTTACACAAACAAGAAACTATAATGAGAATATCGAAAACTCCCACAAACAAAATGTTTTAGTAAAATATTTTATATCTTCAAATTATTGTTATCATCGAATTCATCGAATCTAGAAAAAAAAACCTCCTTATACTTTTTGTATGTTCGTAGTTTTTGCAGATTCATTCGTTTGATCTTCTTAGCCTAACTAAACATTCTTCCTACCTTTATCCACACAAAACGTGACGAAAAACCTAACCTCTATTTTCGTATTCACAATATTATATTTTCAACGTATGTTTGGAAACCGAAAATTCCTGTTTATTTTAAGTCCGTATTGTTTTTTTTTTTTTTTTTATTTATTAAATAAGGGGGCAAACGAGCAAACGGGTCACCTGATGGTAAGCAACAACCGTCGCCCATGGACACTCGCAACATCCGAAGAGCTGCAGGTGCGTTGCCGGCCTTTTAAGAGGGAATACGCTCTTTTCTTGAAGGTTTGCAGCTCATATAGGTCCGGAAATACTGCTGGTGACAGTTCGTTCCAGAGTTTTACAGTGCGCGGCAGAAAGTTACGCGAAAATCGCACTGTGGAAGACTGCCACTCATCAAGGTGATGAGGATGGTATGTTTTTCGCGTGGGACGATGGCGAAAAGTTGCAGGTGGTATGATTCCGAACAATTCCTCAGAGCACTCCCCGTAATACAACCGATAGAGGATGCAGAGTGAGGCTACATCTCGGCGTAATTCCAAGGGGTTTCCGTATTGTATTTGAGCGGTCCAGTGGCAGGTGGAAAATATAAACTGATAACGGATTTCATTTTTGTCATAAAATATATTCACTTGTCTTTTTGTATTATTTAAAAAAAAAGGCAAAGCTGATAGACTGATAGGTCGCGGTCGCGCCGCTGCTTAGATACAAATTACAACCGCGCGATCGCGCGAACGCATATAAATCGAGCCTTAGAGCCGGGATACCTCACCGGGATGCCACGGCACGTGGGCAGTAACGTTACCATGGCAACGTTTGGCGTTTCTATGTCGCCGCAAAGAGGTGTTTTTCTTAAATTCTATGAAGATTTAAGAAAATAATTTGAAAAAATTTTCAATTATTATCTGAGGATATTATCAGTAAAATTAGCGACTGATTGATACAAAGATGTGCAAATAACTGTCAACGTCAACAGGCGCCGCATGCGGAGCGGTCGTCTCCGTTCTGACGCCAGACGTTGCCATGGTAACGTCACTGGCCACGTCGCCGTAGCATCCCAGTGAGGTATGGCCCTTATGATAAAGGTACGTGAGATTTCAGCCCGAAATCAAAATTA
Organism: Plebejus argus; assembly: GCA_905404155.3. Lineage (NCBI taxonomy): Eukaryota > Metazoa > Arthropoda > Insecta > Lepidoptera > Lycaenidae > Plebejus > Plebejus argus. The sequence continues at coordinate 9,923,925 of FR989942.1, read as the reverse complement.
TACTTGGATAACATCAACAGAAATCCTGGATGTCAAACAACTGTCTCACAATATAAGCTTAGGCCAAACCTACGCGACCAACGCGAAAGCGAAGCGGAGCGTCAAGTTGTCAAAATATGTTGTCAATTAATGTGTGTTTTGTTATTTGTATTCAAAAAACACATTTGACAACATTTGACAACTTGACGCTCCCGCTTCGCAGTCGCGTGGTCGCGTAGGTTTGAACGAAGCATTAATTACTGTACAATTTGGCGTTCTTGGTTCTGATTTTGGCTAGAGCGTGATGTTATAGGTCATTTGCCATTGGTCAGGCTGGTAAGCGATGATTTCCCTCGGCAATAGGACCGTAAGGCTGCGTTTCCACCAGAGATGTGTTGCACATGTGTTGCAATAAATGTGCTTTTAAGATCCAAAAGAATCGCTGCGCTGAGCAAAGTCACGTGGCACGTCAATGAAGCGATTCTATTGGTTCTCAGAAACACATTCCTCACAACACATCTCTGGTGGAAACGCAGCCTAAAGAGGCTTTAAATATATCAACTTCGACATAATATTATATGGCAGCCATAATTTCGCATCCTGTAATGTAATCCAATTAGAAGAGGGAAATGTTCACCCTTTTTTGCTTGACAATGTCATATAAATAAGATTACAGTGTAGGTTGGGCATAAATAACGGTTAGCGTCGCGCAAACTGCAAATTACTACGTTAAACATGATTTACTGAGCAGTACTGGATGTTGCTTTTTTATAGGATAATTACTAATTGATATTAGGAATACTAATATTAAAATACTTGCGGTTGTGTACGGCAATTTCGATCATTAGAAATAGTAAAGTTTTTGGGATACTTTTCCTTTAGGGCGTGCCAAATTTCGGCAAAATCAGTTCAATAATTTAAGTGACAGCTTAACAGAGATAATATACATTTCGTACAAAGTGCGGCCAGGCTATAGGCTTTGTCCACATTGTGCCTTTTTCTGTTCGTCAAGGGCATGCGTTATAGCGCAGTCAACAGCGAACGTGAGGCATGCCCGTGACGCGCGTTGAAATCGTAGCGCTCGTTAGGACACTTTTCTTTCAACGCGGGTGGGTTTTGACGCATTCAATTATTGAATATGCCAAACGAAAGTTGAATAAAAAGAAGATGACGAAAATTGAAGATGAAATTGTATAATGTGGACATAGCTATAGATTGACGTCAACAGATAGTTGGTTATAAAAACAAAAGCAAGAAATTAGATTTTTATTCTTTTGTGGTTATGACAAAAGTAATGAAAGTTTTTATGACTCAGCAGTTTTCCGACAGCACTGGAGATATTTTATACATCGTAAACTCTTCGTTAAAACTTAACAGCTTCCAATCGTAATCTAATATGGGCCCTTACTCCACGGACCACGATCGAATTAACTCGATCTAGTTTTCGGCACTCTGGCATCATCACTATAGGGCACATTCATGTGGTAGCTCAATTTGTAACCAAATCGAGAAGTTAGAGGTTTGGTTCGAGTTTGCTCGGTCGTACGGGTCACAATCAAAGAAATCGACATCGGATTGGAATCTTAAACTGAAATCAAATAACTTTTAGGCAGTATCATAAGAATAAGAGAATTTAAGTCTCAAACCTAAGACTTGACACTTGTTACTACTGAATAGCAAATAAAACTTGGATTTTATTTTGACACAGTTTCAAAAAAAAATATTCAGTAATCCAAACTAAATTAAGGACTAAGGTAATAATAAAGTCTGTCTAAAGTCTATCTGTCTGTCTGTTCTTCTTCAAATACGTTGAACCGCGTTTTTTATATTATGGAGATACTTTGAGTCGTGGGAAAGTACAAAGGATACTTTTATCCCGGAAAAATATACGGTTCCCGCGCGCTAAACGAAATTGATATATTATTTAATATAATATTTATTATAATAATAATTTATTATGAATTTTATCATAAAATATTAATTGTTACTTTTCCATTCTTGTCGAAATGAAAACTTTATGAGCAATTTTCATTTGGTAATGAAATAAAAAATACAAAAGGGTAAACCGCAGTGTTCATTACCTGCATTACAGTTAATTGATTTTACAATTCGACACTACTATTATAAATGCCAAATTGTGTATATCTATCCGTCTGTCTGTCTGTCTGTCTGTTACCGACCAAACCGCTGAACTGATTTTGAATGGAGATACTTCCGTAATCATAATCTGTTGCGCCAAAACTCGTTTATCACGCGAGAACTGTACATCTTTTCAGGACAAAAGTGTCTTATGTCTATTTCCCGAGACCCAAAGTATCACCACACCAAATTTTAGCAAAATGAGTTCAGCAGTTTACGCATGAAGAGGTAACATCCAACACAAGACAGACAGACAGACACACTTTCACACTTATAATATTACTATAGATACATAATATTTTAAGAAGGGAAACATTTCAAATTGTGGCGTTAAAGATAAGTTTCTTTATTCGGGTCACGAATTTAGGGGTTAGAAATTTAAATACCTCTTTGATTTTTTGTAGGCAAAGGTTTTCCTTATTTGAATTACAAATATGAATTTCTTAGCGCTTTGAAAATTTTATTCGTTCATGAAACATTAATATTATGTTTTTGGTTGTGTTTATTGTAGTCGTAAATAATAAATAATTATTGTTTACTTACATTTTAATATACCCATATGTTATTGTACATCAAAATGTTTCATTTAATAATTCTGTAAAGCTGGGTTTACCAGCTATTTTTATTTTGTAGCCAGCTTTTCTGTTTATCTTTAGATTATAAATACAACTTTCATGCTAAAAAATACCAAAAAAGTAGGTAAAAAGCGCGAATTTAATCGATTTTTTTAATAATAATAATAAAAGACGTAAGTTGATGAAATGGATAACTGACATTTTATAACAATCACTCATTTTAGCTACACATAGAATCCACATTTTTTTTATTTCAAACCATTTCATTTTTTCGGTCATAAGGCCTCCGTTTTTGCAAAAAAAAAACATAATTTTCATATTGTTCCTACCTCATCCACTCATGCCTTCAATTATTTAATAGGTGTTAAGTAGGTATACAGATTTATTCGTAAGTCACAAATCGGAACTCTATGATCTAATAAAGTAAGCAAGGTTTCCTGATCGATAAGTAACGGGTGTATCGCGTTGACCCAAATAATGACAAATAAAAACCCATCACGATATTACCGATGGTGACACTGTGCATTGGCGTCTTGCCAGGCACCAGAGATACTCTTTTAAGGTGACGCCTTGATAATTTGGCTGTAGCGATGTCCATTTTTCTCAGCAATGACTAAAGCTAAGAAATTAAAGTTCACTGTCAGTATTCATCATGTCTTTGTCTTTGAATTACTCATAGCATAACACGATTGGTCAACTTTTATAACACAGAATTATCAATCAAAAAGACCTCTGTAAAAAAAGGGATTCCTATTTTGCCAACAGAGGAGAGTGATATAAGCTTCCAAAATTTGTACATAAATTGGTTCTAGTATACACTTTAATTTGTCCATAGCTTATATGAAATGTATTTATGGTTTTTAAATTACGCGACAAAAACCATTTTGTCGCTACGCCCTTTAAATTTTTTGCTGTTTCATTGCTTGTTTTCTATGAGAGGCCGGGCCAGCCTCGCATAGAAAACAAGCAATCTCAAACACATCCAACACGGTTTTTTACTTTAACATGGCGTCACCATAATCGACACCCAGATTATTCATAGGGTGACTTATAGCACATCGGTTTCGGTGGCGGTGGATGGATTTATTTTAAAAAGAATTTTCTTATTCTTACGTATAATCAAGAAACGAGCAGATGTAGCACCTGATAGTAAGCGATTGTCGCCGCTGATCTATACTCGTCGTAAGAGAAGTTAAAAACTTGTAAATTATTTAGTATTTTTCTTCAAAGAAGATCAAAATATATTCTAAATTATTTTCAACGTTGTCTTTTACATTTCCCGTTCTGTCCGTAAGCTTGCTATGGAATTTAGTCATCTAGTGAAGTATTTATGATTTGTCATTTTACGACTGTACAGTTAACAGCAAATAAACGCTAAAACAAATAGCAACGAAGCCCAGTTCTCGGACGGAAATAGCAATAAGGAAATGGTTTTAACCTCTGCCATTTTCTAGCTAGACGGTTATGTATCTGACTCGTTTATTTGTGGGTTTGAATTGTGAGTAATGTAAGATAACTATGTCCATCTAGTACAGTGTCTAAACATACTAGGCCGAAGTTACGCCGGCGTAAATTCCGCTGCGTTTCAAACGCATACAAAATACGGACGGAACGCGAGGGACGACACACTATTCCGTCGCGTTCCGTCCGTATTTTGTATGTAGTCAGGGTGCCCTAGAACAAATTTTTTTGTGATTACTAACAAGCTAATTTTTTGTGAGTAGCTACATTTTGATAAGACGAACAACATTTTTATTTTCGAAAAATCTCGAAAGTGGTAGCTAACAGAGATAGAAAGGATTTCATACTTTGACTTGATGGTCCTAAAATATACTTAGATTGTTTTATTTGTCGGACAAGGTTACTCTTAAATTAACTAGCTATTAACCTACCAATACACAAAAAATCTGCGGGTTAGGGTTCCGTTTTAGGATACAGTAGTCAACCAAGTTTTGTTGATTACAGAATCCTAAAACGGAACTCTAACCAGCAGATTTTTTGTATATTGGTAGGTTAATAGTTATATAATTCTATATTTTTCAAATAGTCGAAAATCAAAATAATTATCTCTTCGTAGATAAGATTCCTTAGACCCGAGATGAAATAAGCCTTACTAAAGTAAACTTTTATATTATTTACTTCCTCTTAAAGTTATTCTCTATTCTTCTAACGCTATGGTCAGACACCCTTTAAGTGATTAAATAGAGGTAACACAATAAGGGTAGAGACTAGATCTATCGCCTGTAAAACATTTTATATTTCAGCTAAAAGCTTCCATTGTCTTGAAGTTTGAGTAAAACCATAGATTGAAGAAAGTTTAGATATGCCAAAAAGTTACAAGGCCAAACTATAAAAGAAATTCTCCAATACTAAAATTGTAAAATAATATTATATTATTATGAATACTAGCTGCCCCGGCAAAAGTTATTTTGCCGTATAAAGTACTTGAAGTTGTAATGTAGTTCTTTATTTGTAAAGAATCTATTAAGAATATTGTTTTATTGAAGTACTTAACTAAATAAGTATGGCACAATTGCAACGTCTATCGCTGTCCCGTTGCACAAACAATGATCGCCGTCAGTCTCGAGTTGTAATAATTTACTATTATTTATTCAACAAATGCACTTATCAATATAAAAAGTACCCAGTAGCCGATTATCAGACCTACTGAATATGCATATAAAATTTAGTGACAATCAATAAAGCCGTTTCGGAGGAGTACCTAGATACGGTAACTAATATCATGATTCATGACACGAGAATTTTATATAATATATAAGAATAGATAATATATGCATTCGTCTGTCTTTCTGTCTGTACATTACGTCTCAACTCTCAACTCTTATACTTTTTAATCAATTGATTTTTGAGGTATGGATTGTACTTACTGTGGGCCTCAGGGAAAGTTCTACAAAAACACAATATTTTCTGCGCAATAAACCAATATTATACATAACATCTAGTTTTTAAATAAATAAAACCTTCAATAGTTTTCTTGGATTGGCAATAAACTACTCGATGACTATGAAGGCAAGCCGAGGGTAGTTTAACAAGACCACACCTATTGTGTTGTGAAGCAAATGATATTAATCTAGCCAGCAATAAAGATAAATGTATATTTCTAATAACTCATGATTCGTGAACAAGAGATCTATAATATGATAGCCTAGGTTGTTACATCGAGCAAATAATATTATCCCGTAGAGTTAACATAGCTATCTGACATAATAATGGTTAAATTTTCAGTATGGGATAGGCAATAGGCATAATATCATTTTCTCTAGTGTGAACTCGTAATGTCCCAATAATAATTGGGTGTTTTAACTTTTAAAATAGAAAATAGCTTAAAATAATAATGTGGGAATAAGTTAGAAAATTCATAATCCCACCAAAAACATAAATGTAAATGGAGAGCCAAGTTCCATACAAACATTATTCTTGTCTATGGTCTTCGCCGTAAAAAGGATGGAGATCTAAATAAGTGCCAAGTTTCATTGAAAATCGAAATATATGTATTTATAGGAACCAAATAACATTCTGAACAAATAATAGAGTCTATTTCTTTGCTTTATTGAATATCTATAACAATTGATGTTATTTAAATAATGTGAGATCTTAAACTAGATTAGATGTTTTGACTTGGCCAGTTTTCATTACATCATTCATTTCATAAATTAGTTATTAAACATTTTAATTCTGATGAAAACTAGCCAAGTCAAATCTAATCTAGTTTAAGATCTCACATTATTTAAATAACATCAATTGTTATAGATATTCAATAAAGCAAAGAAATAGACTATTATTTGTTCATAATATTATTTGGTTCCTATACATACATATATTTCGATTTTCCATGAAACTTGGCACTTATTTAGATCTCCATCCTTTTTACGGCGAAGACCATAGACAAGAATAATGTTTGTATGGAACTTGGCTCTCCATTTACATTTATGTTTCTGGTGGGATATCATTACTTTTTGTCAAGAAAACTTTCCGAGCAAGGGTAGACACCTTAATCTTCCCAGTTCAAACATACATAATATTCGACTATAATATTATTCAATCGCAACCTTAAGGGCTTAATTCACCACTTCCCGACAAGTGTCGGATATGCTATCCGCAAGTTATCTGGCAGATACTTATTCTATCAGATAAGTTGTGGATAGCCTATCTGAAACTTATCAGGAAGTGGGGAAACAGCCCCCAAGCCATATTGAGTATCAGACGAATAAAACAAAGAAAATCCAAGCAAATGGAAAAAGCAGCTACCATCAGGAGGCATTGGAATAATACGGTATAACACAACTAAGTCCACGCGTGCGCGTGGCCGTGCACGGCGTGCGCCGCGGTGGAATATAAACTTATTTTAATGTCATGCAAAACATTAAAAAAATTTACGAATCTAAACGGTTTGAAAGTACAAAAATATACTTATTGTAAATATAATAAGACAACTGGCAAGTTATTTAGTAGCTATTCTATTTCAGCACAAAATGGATTAACGTTTTACCATATTTAATTAAATATGAGTTTTAAAATACTGAATTGTGCGTACTCGTACTTATGTATCTTGCATTGTTGAATCAAGAACGAATAAAAATATAAAGAATTTAGAGTTTTTCATATCTCACTTTTTCAAATATTTTGACGCACAGTGCAAAAGCAAAGTTTAAAAACTGGTGGAGTAAGAACTTTGCCTATAATATATGTATACATTATAATACACATATTTTTAGCGTGAACAATGAACATACCTCAGGATAGTAATTGCGTAGTAGCTCGTCCCAAAACGGGCCCCAAAGAGGTCAATGCCATACAAAATGTATTTTTAGCTGTATCCAAGCCTTGCTGATTTAATATTTTGAAGATGTAAAATCCTTTACAGTTCCTTACTTACACCGTATTTTCACGTAGTATAATATTTTCAATGTAGTTTTCAACATATTTTATCATGATTCATTCGCAACTATAAAAAAGAAAATACCTATATAATATAAATTATCAAGATAAGGTGGGTTGTTTCAATTCTTCATTTCATAATCTAGACACGCGGTAGCGTGTGAAGCCAAGTTCAAGTAAAACAGAACTGGCGAGCAGCACCGTGTGTAATATTACACGAACCATTTGAAGCCAATTTTGACCCCCTTCGTTTTCATCAAACTCCTTAGTCCTTACACTATTATAATATCTATTATAATATTATAGTATAATGTGTACTCAGTCAGTATGTAGTGTGTATTGTGTGCTCTATTAGGGTCCTCAATATTTTAAGTGAAATATGTTTGCACCTATGTTTTCAGATGATGTCACCTAAAGTTAATTTAATAGCGCCGCGTGCCGATACTGAAATCTACGAAATAATACCAAAGCAGACCGCTATACTATGACTTACGAGCTATTGAAAAACAATTATTTCTTATGTAGTGTAAAATTCATGCTATCGCGATCGCCATGTAAGACTTACAAATTCAGCCTAAATTCTTAGTTTAGGATTCAAAGAGAAATTTAAAGAGTACTTACTGGGTCAAATCAGACCGCAACGCGACGAGGCGAGGCGAGGCGCGGCGCGGCATAAATTTGTATGGATTTGACAGATTTCAATTGCGCGAGGCGACATGCCAATCTGTCAATTCAGAACAAAGAAATGCATCTACGCGTCGCGTTGCGGTCTGAATCAACCTGCGACTAGAGACAATTTATGACTACGGAACACTAGACTATATTGTGTAAGCTTGGCCGGTTATTTATATAGGCGTTCCCACAGTAAACAAAAGTATGTCTAACTGCCAGCCTTATTACGTGTACAGCCCTTTGAGACATACACGCAGGGCATGACACGCAAGTACAAATGTTAATTGCTCTGTTTACTTGCTCATAAAACATCAAAGTACATACCCATTCTACTGCTACTGCGACATCGTAAAGGAGGTTGGCAAGTCGACATAAATTAACTGCCCCAACGCACCCATACAGCTTAATGATAAAATATTTTGGATTTCGAAAAATGAGAACATATTTTTTCTTTTTATTTGACGAAAAATTGTAAGTGCCTTAATAATTTATTCATGCTACTGCGACATAGTATGCGCAAAATAAGGGCGGAAAAAATATGCTGCGTCGCTACTGCCCATACATGACATAATTATTATATTCGGTACAAGATGTTGTACAGCATCGATACTTTTTGCCTATTATACATGATTCATGACAGATATTCGGTGCTTCATAACTTTAGTTTCCAACTGCTATTTAAGAATTTTCGCATAATATCTTCATTATCTTCATACATTTTATTGAATTTACATATTAGCAAGGTCATGTTGCAGTTAAACTTCAAATAAACATAATTCCCAATACGCAAAATGTACTATCGAGGAAATTGATTCGTAGGCAGTTGACAGACCAATTTGCAGACCAACGACATTTGGTCGAATCATGTCAATTCAATGTTAATTGTGATCTGTCAGCTGGGTTTGACGTAACGCGATCAAACTACGCAGGTCGACCCCCATCTGCCTAGGAATCAACTTCTCTGAGTACATTAAAATAAAATTATTTTATTACATTTGTAACATATTCTATTGTACGAAGCAGTGCCTATAACATTTAAGTATAAGAGTACTACTTAAGTGAAAATGTGATTATAAATTAATAGGAAGCTGTATGCAAAGATGCTTCAGAATTATTATTTAGGTAAGTATACTACATAATTGTTTTTTTTAATTATACGTCTTATGTTTAACTTTTTGCACACAAGAAAACACATAAAGATTAGAAATATATAGATATATAATTATATAGATTAGATATATAATAGATTAGGTAAGAATTGCTAAATCTGACCATTTTAGTCCCACAGTAGTCTAAGAAAATTAGTTTCAATATCGTCGATCAGACCGAATCAGTCATGTAGTTTTGAAAGTTGGTACTGTTGTTTGGAAAAAAGGCATTGTCCAGGGAGTAAATTGGGGAATACTCAATACGTTTGTATTACCTCCATAGTTTGTATGGAAAAACAGTGCGTGCGTACCCTTTTAATACTCTGTATTTCCTAAAGTAATGATCGTACAGTAAAAATGTTTAGACGTAATCTATAGGCAATATTTTAATGTATTTACCTAGATAATTAATGTAGAAGTCACTAAAGAGATATTATTATAAATAATTTTCGAGTCAAAAGCAAAAACCTTGAATAAGAGACCTCCCCCTCCCCCTCCTCCACCACCGGGTCGTGTCCCACCCTCGGGGACTTTTAGTATTATTATACATCTGGACACCTTTAGGAACAACTGTAACAACTTTCAAAACTACATGAATTATTCGGTCTGAATTCCTTAATTTTCCCGGGCTACAGCTGATGTTGACTGAAATTTCGTCCGCATAGAAAATAGCTTTTCTTGAGAAAATGATGTATTGATGATGTGTAAATCCATTATCCATACCAATATTATAAATGCAAAAGTGTGTCTGTCTATCTGTTACCTCTTCACGCCCATACCGCTGAACCGGTTTTGCTGAAATTTGATATGGAGATAGTTTGAGTCCCGGGAAAGAACATAGGCTGCTTTTGTCCCGGAAAAATGTACGGTTTCCGCGCGATAAACGAGTTTTGGCGCAACGGAGTTGCGGGCATTATTTAGTTTCAAATAAATCGTTTCTACGCGCCTACAGCTTGATCGTGAGAGGGTTACTTACAGACAAAGTGACTTTCACAATAATTATAGTTGAAAAATATTATTTTGATTCTTATGTATTGCGTACCTTTTTAGGGTTTCGTAGCCAAAATGGCAAAAAACGGAACCCCTATAGATTCGTCATGTCTCTCTGTCTGTCTATCTGTCTGTCTGTCTGTCCGTCCGTATGTCACAGCCACTTTTCTCCGAAACTATTAAAGCTATACTATTGAAACTTGGTAAGTAGATGTAGTCTGTGAACCGCATTAAGATTTTGATGCAAAAATGGATTTTTTTTTTTAATTTTAGGGGTCCCCATATAGGTACAACTGAAACAAAAAAAATTTTTTTCATCTAACCTATGCGTGTGGGGTATCTTTGGATAAGTCTCCAAAAAGCATATTGAGGTTTCTCATATCATTTTTTTCTAACCTGAATAGTTTGCAAGAGAGACTCTTCCAAATTGGTAAAATGTGTGTCCCCCCGCCCCCCCTCTAATTTCTAAAGTAGGGGCATGATTATTCTAAAAAAAATATATTATGTAGATTACTATAAAAACTACCAACGAAAATTGGTTTGAAGGAGGTCTAGCTAGTAGTTTTTTTATACGTTATAAATGTTTCATTAAATCGACTAAAATATAAAAATAAATTAAAAATTAAAAACCTTTTAATTTCATAAAAATAAACCTAATTGCTGGTGCAGAACCCTTCATGGGTGAGTTCAACTCGCACTTGGCCGCCTTTTAAAGTTATTTTTTACATTTTGTTAATAATTAATAGTAAACTATTACTTGTAGTAAAATGTACCAGAATATCTTGAAAACACAAACTTTAAATATGTACCAAGTACCAAAACTTTGCAGAAAGTATTTTCACAACAATACCTCAGATCTTCAAGTAGTGAGTATGTCAAGGCTGGTCGGTCGCACTTTGACTATAATAGATTCTTTTGTGTTGCCGCACCGTCCTACTGATAGTGCATTATACAAATGAGAACGAGAAATTTATTGTCCAATGCTCAAATAACTTCTCTATATTTAGCTCAATTCTTATACAAAATATTTATTGTATACCTACAATGACTTTGAATGAATTATAGAATTTGAATCTCTAAATCGGCTCCAACGATTTTCATGAAATTTAGTATATAGGGGGTTTCGGTGGATTTGACAGGTCATTTGACTTTTTGTTATGGTTAAAGTTATAGTTAAAGTAAGTTGGCGCAACCCACTCTAAATTATATTATAACAAAGATACTTCATAAGTCCTATGGTTAATGGTGATAAAAACTACTAAAGTTGTAAACTTTAGTAGTTTAAGGCAAAAGGTAAACGTTAAATTATTCATGTATTTACTTGTATACATTTAAATAATTTATACGAAGCTGCCATTTAAAGCAAAGTTGCATTGAAATTAAATCCATTTTCAACCCCTACGGGGTCAAAACAATTTTAAAACTTATAAAAAGCTTTCTCTAGTTTATTCGCAAAGTTTTTGAATAATATTTCTATGTTACTTTTCGGTGTCGTGAGTATAATGAATGTAAAAATATTAAATAATAATAATTATTAATTAGTCTAAGCCATTAATAAAAGGTTCATTTTCAACCGACTTAAAAAAAACATAAAATTTCCAGAGCTGCCCAGTTTTTGTTTATTATCTAAGTCTATATCAGCGTCAGAACAAATGTGCCTTTAAAAAGTTTTAGTAAGTAATATTATGTATGTTTTTATTGTACGTTTGTATTCGCATATCTCCAGAACTACAAGTCCGACTTAAGCAATAATTATTTTTGGTGTACTATAGGTATTGTTTAACTATAAAACTTTAACTTAGGGAATATTGCAAGTTTCATCAAAATTCGGTTTAGTAGTTTTTGAGATAGGGAATTTTATTGTCGTCTCATAATAATTTTAAAGTCACTTTTTTAGGGTTCCGTAGCCTAAATGGCAAAAAAGAACCCTTATAGACTCGTCATGTCTGTCTGTCTGTCTGTCTGTCTGTCTGTCCGTCCGTCCGTCCGTCCGTCCGTCCGTCCGTCCGTCCGTCCGTCCGTCCGTCCGTCCGTCCGTCCGTCCGTCCGTCCGTCCGTCCGTATGTCACAGCCACTTTTCTCCGAAACTATTAGAGCTATACTATTGAAACTTGGTAAGTAGATGTAGTCTGTGATTTTGATGCAAAAAATATGGAAAAAATATTAAAAATTTCAGGGGTCCCCTAGGTACAACTGAAACAAAATATTTTTTTTTCATCTTACCTATGCGTGTGGGGATCTATGGATAAGTCTCCAAAAATCATATTGAGGTTTCTTATATCATATTTTTCTAACCTGAATAGTTTGCGAGAGAGACTTTTCCAAAGTGGTAAAATGTGTGCCCCCCCCCCCCCCCTCTAATTTCTAAAGTAGGGGCATGATAATTCTAAAAAAATATATGATGTAGATTACTATAAAAACTACCAACGAAACGAAAATTGGTTTGAACGAGATCTAGCCAGTAGTTTTTTTTATACGTCATAAATGGTAAACCTTAATCTAAATTTCATTAAATCGACTGAAATATAAAAATAAATCAAAAACTTTTTAATTTCATAAAAATAAACCTTATTGCTGCTGCGGAACCCTTCATGGGCGAGTCCAACACGCACTTGCCCGCTTTTTTAATATTTATTTTTCTATTTTGCTGCCCGTTAAGCTGATCTAAAAAGTGTTATTTGCGAAAATAAACTTGATTTAAAGGAACTTGGTGTTCGTTCGATTGATTCGTTCGGTTTTCCGCTACAAGACCAAGTTCACCGCAACAAATGGAGAAGCATTTTGTGGCAGCCGAAACCCATTTAATATGGAACTATTCAATAGAATCAAACGTATGCATGAGTAGGAACTAAAATCAATGTGGTTTCCAGGTTGCATAGCTTATAAATTCAAAATATTAGACGCAAAATGTTCAATTAATAATAAAGCACATGTTTTTAATAGAATTCAACCTTTGACGTTTAATAATATGCCCGCCAGCTAATAAGAATTATTTATTACGAAGGGCCTGTTTCACCACTTTCTGATAAAGTGCCGAATAGGCTATTCAAAACTTTTTTGACAGTTTCTCCATACTACTTCATATTATGTCAAGTTAAGTGGTGGATAGCCTATAAAACAAATAGCGCAGCCAGTAGGACTAGCTACAGCAGCTATCCTACCGACTGCGCCACTTTAACCCACCCAGGGACGAAGGAGCCATTTTCAAGAAGAACTCACCCAGGGTGCGGAAGACAATCGGCCTGCTTCTATACTTGTGGCCGCCCCACAGCGCGGCGACGGTCACCTGGTACTGAGTGTCAGCCTCCAGCCCGCTGAGGATCACAGCGTCGGAGTTGCCCGCCACCTCCAGGACCACTCTGTAACTGTTCACGATGAGTCAATTTCGTTGTTTTGTACCAGCAAGCGGGAGGGGGGAAAGGAAGAGAAGAAAGATCGACGAAGATGTAAGGTAGACACTAGACAGTAAACTCACTGTTTATGATGAGTCAATTCCGTTGTTTTGTACCAGCAAGCGGGAGGAGGGAAGTGATGAAAGATGAATTGAGATGTCAGACTCAATTTCCACCGTTGCGGAATGGAATGAATTATGGAAGCGACTTTTTGCAACGAAACTGATATAAATTTGGCTATAGATAGCCAAAACCGTAAAATAGATAGTATAACAATTTATGAAAACAACACGACACAAATTAAACACGAGCCAAAAAAATTTGGACGCACGTAACCCGCAGAATTCTCGAGGCGAAAATGACGCTTTCATTCCGTTTCATTCCACGGCGGTGTAAATTGAGCCTAAGGCACAGATACATATTAGTTTAACAACCTAAGGTAGATACTGGACAGTGAAATGACATTTCAGAGGTCGGATGTGATTATACGTGATGATGTGATGATATTTTTACTTGAACAAAGGATGAAATTGAAGAAATAAACCAGAAGAAATAGAATCTAGTAAAGAGATGATTCTCGAAATATTTAGTGTAAATAATCTATTGCGTACTTTATATTATACTTTTAACTTTTTCAAATTGAATTAATAATGAACGTTAAAGACTATAATAATAATTAATATTTAATATTTGTGTACATTCAAATAAAGCTCGTTTCCGGCGGAAATTATGGGAGCTCTCACTTTCCATCAGACAACATCGGTCCATTTGCCTAAAACATTTCCCGTTTCGTTAACGAAACAAAAGACCCGCTAAAACAATAAATCAGTGAAAATAATGGTTATGTTGTTTTTTATGTTTTTTTCTGTATTAGATAATAATATTATGACAAAGGAGTCAGCTTGCAAGATAATGTATTCGGACAAACGCAGTAGAATGAAAAGTAATAGGTAGAGGTCTATTCAGGCATTCAAACCCTTTTGGGATACCTGCAATCGTGCCTTATATGTGTATATAAAAGTGTGGTTTTCTGTCTATTCATATTTTGTTTAAATATCGTACTTCTCATGATTTTATCGCCTAACCGATTTTGATGAAATTTTGTATAGTGACACTTTTGGTCAAGCCACTTAAATTTTGGGATAGGTTAAAGAATAGTTTTTATTCCGTAACAATCGACAGATTGATAGATAGACTGAAGAAATGATAGCACGATTAATAAATAACAAATCATATTTGTGTTCGTAGTAATCACCCGTCCACGCAAATCTTGCCGCAAGTCTGACAATCGAATTATGCGTAATTGACTTGACGTGCTAATTACATTCGCCAGGTGTTTGACATTGACATGACATGTTTGATTGGATTATGTGTTTAAACAAAACTGTCGACGGTGGTAAGAAGTGACCTTACAAATTTATTTTTATCCGACTCTAAAAAGGAGGATGTTTCTCAATTCGAACGTTGGTAATATTATACAGTTTTTTTGTTTGTTCGTGGATAACTTCGCCGTTTGTGTGACAATTTTGATGATTTATTTCTTGTTGGAAAGAGGATACTTCACGGAGGGTCCTATGATAAGGAAATACTGTTTAAATTCAGTTTCCTGTTGAAATTATAAAATACCTTACTTAGACATAATATTATGATAATATTATAAACATAACTAAATAGGCTAAGGTCTTGAGAGAGGCCTATTAAAAGATGGACAGCAACATAACTATAAAAATAAAAAAATAGATTAACAATTTTATTTCTTAAATACATAAAAACAAATGTTTACCACCAACAGAATTCAATTCAGCCGTTCACTGTTCCTTTGTACAAAAATTGGTTTAGAAACTTGTTTTTCAACTACACAACGCACGCCGCTGAATAAAAACATGTTTTTTCAGGTATCGGCAAAACTTTTTTTAAACTATTGCATTGTAAAAAATATTGATGAGTACTACAATAAATTTAGCAAGAAAATAGTCCAAAAAACCTATGCAGCATTTTTTTACTACAGGCCAAATCTGTCACATTTATGGTAGGCTATTATTTTAAGCAAAAATACTTTATTTTCGAAAGAAAGAAAGAACCATATTTTGCATAATTATGACCAAATTTTGCATTCTTATGCCGCTATATTTATATACCGCTGTGATAGCGTTTGGCATACTACTTACTAGATGAAACCATGAATATTGAACGTAGAAAAAAAGATTTTTCTACGTTCATGGATGAAACCAGCAATTGTTGCGCCATAATTTGTTTGTTGCGCGAGAACCATACATATTTCCGGGATAAAAAGTATCCTTAATATGTCCTCTTCCGGGACTCGCGAGTCCCGGAAGAGGACATACCAAATTTCATTATAATCGATTTAGCGGTTTAAGTGTGAAAAGGTAACAAATAAACTCACTGTACGACAATGTACGTCGCAAAATCTTTGTCTGTAGGTACTCAGTACAAAAAAATATTACTAAGTACTATATTTTCTTAATTATTGTAGTTTGATAATTACTGTAATACTAGGTTGGCAATTGAGAATATTTGCCAACAAAATGCCACGATAGCGTTATAGTTAAAACCTTTATTCATTCTGAGAACAGGGGCCTGAGTCAAGACGAATTCGTAATCGCTTCGTTATAGAATCGCCGATCAAAATGTATGAATTGACATAAGCGTTCGTTAATATGACGTTGACGTTCGACTCGTCTTATGTCAATTCCATACATTTTGATCGGCGATTCTATAACGAAGCGATTACGAATTCGTCTTGACTCAGGCCCCAGTTTTCTAAAAGTCGAAAATTTATATATGCCCGCGGCAGCCTGACAAAGTTACAGAATATGAAAATAGCTTAAAGCGTTTTAAGCCAACAACAATAACTTTTCACACAGTTCGAATCTCTTTCTTTAACTTTTATTGGATTTCGTTCTAAGAAAATATTAATTTCATGACTGTTGAGTTTTTATAACTCTCTTAGGACTAATTTTTATGTTCATCGTCGATAGGTAGATCCCGAAATGTAAGATCTTAGATTTACAGTATTTAGTGAGTAAGAAAAGCCGAATTTTATTGCAGTTATAATGTTTGCCATTTGGCAATCTGAATGGGCTTGAAACTCGACCTTATTGCGCAATCTGCTTTTAAATATCACAATGCACAATGATATAAATTACATTAGTTACATTAAAACTTTCTTTTTATTAAATAAGGAAGCAAACGAGCAAACGGGTCACCTGATGGTAAGCAACTACCGTCGCCCATGGACACTCGCAACATCATAAGAGCTGCAGGTGCGTTTTCTTGAAGGTTTGCTGGTCATATAGGTCCGAAAATACTGCTGGTGACAGTTCGTTCCACAGTTTTACAGCGCGCGTCTAATAACTAGAGTATATTGATAAACTTAACTTTATAAATATACTCTAGATAATGCAAAGGCATTTCTGGACACTTACAGGCACTAGATAGTTAAACATAAGAGAAGAATCAAAACTTTATACCCGCCTAAAGGCTTGAAATGTCTGGTAAAGACAATCTAATTTAAGTTATCTATTTCTAAATTGAAGGATCTTAGAGTTAATTTACATACGTACGCTGTTTATTTCATACTAGCAACATAATAGAAATATAACAGTAGAATAACTCAGTTGAGTCCTTGAAAATTGAAATACATAATTATATTATTATGACGTTCAAACCAGACAATATTCTTAATACTCCAATCATTATATTATACATTTGGAAATGCATGTCAACCAAAACAGCCAAATTTTGGATATTATGTGGGAGATGGCTAGAAAAGCTTAAGTTCAAATTGTCGACCAAAATAACCTTGTGGGTTTTCCGCCATCTTGAAAAAAGGGTTAAATTCAGTTTTTTCATCTTAACTGGGTTCTGCGTCGAGATAATTGAGTTGCGACACTACGCCGTACGGAAATAAAAATCGGCCTAGTGCGAGTTGGACTCGCACACGAAGGGTTCCGTACCAATTTAGGTACTTCTATAATTCTACTAAATTAATGTACTTTACTTCAGGTAGTGAAACTACATTATAAATTATAATATAAATAGTATAGTAAGCCAGCTAACCTTCCTGAAACTAATTTAAACTACAATTATCCGTAAACAATAGAGCTCACCTTTCTCCTGAACCGTGTTTGTTGAGGTCCGCCGTCCGCGGCTCACTTTATACATTATTCCTGACCCGCTCGAACCAACTTCACATTACTTAATGAATTAAGGTGACGCCATGTTAAAGTAAAAAACCGTGTTGGATGTGTTTTAGATTGCTTGTTTTCTATGCGAGGCTGGCCCGGCCTCTCATAGAAAACAAGCAATGGAACAGCAAAAAATGGAAAGGGCGTAGCGACAAAATGGTTTTTGTCGCGTAATTTAAAAACCATAAATACATTTCATATTAGCTATGGACAAATTAAAGTGTATACTAGAACCAATTTATGTACAAATTTTGGAAGCTTATAATTATCACTCTCCTCTGTTGGCAAAATAGGAATCCCTTTTTTTACAGAGGTCTTTTTGATTGATTATTCTGTGTTATAAAAGTTGACCAATCGTGTTATGCTATGGGTAATTCAAAGACAAAGACCTGATGAATACTGACAGTGAACTTTAATTTCTTAGCTTTAGTCATTGCTGAGAAAAATGGACATCGCTACAGCCAAATTATCAAGGCGTCACCTTAAGGTAAGCACAGATTTTGAGATGGCTTTTGAAAGGAAGTAGAAACTTTACGTGTATTTTGTATAATTTAAATTATCATTCCTGTTTCGATGTGAATGCGATAGAATAAGCTAAAGAAATAATAGACAACGGTTTTACAAACTTAAAGTTTGATAGACGCAAAGTACTTATCCATACGTTTTTCAGAAGTTACAACTTATTATACTTAATTTTTACACATTTTTTTGCCACAGTCTCTCAAGAGTCAAGACCTATATTCAAGTGTTGTAGGATGTAGAACTTAAATACTTTAGAATTTCGATCTTTCTGTACAACAACCTTGGTTCAAACTTACCTGTTTGCTGCTGTTATATTTTTAACCGACTTCAAAAAAAGAAGGTTATCAATTCGACGCGTATGTATGTAATATTTCCAGAACTGCCCAGTTTTTGCATAATATGCAAAAATTATGTTAATCTATAACAGCTTCTGAACAAATGTGCCAAATTTCAAAAGTGTATGTATGTATGTATGTATGTATGTATGTTTTTATGTTTGTTCACGCATATCTCCGGAACTACAAGTCCGATTTGAGTGATTCTTTTCTTATTGTACTAGGTATTGTTCAACTTAGGGAATAGTGCAAGTTTCATCAAAATCGGTTCAGTAGTTTTGGAGATAAGAAGTTTTCATTCTCAATTACGTACAATTTTGAAGTCGGTTTTATCTTTTTAAAATACAGTTTTCGTGTTATAATTATTATATTATGTATGTACCATCTAATTATAACATATACAAGGAAATTTTGCCACATAAAAGTTAACGGTTATTCAGACCCAAGTACAACTTGTACGTCAGAATATCTCACCTGGCGTCAGAGGGTTTGTAGGTGACGTCATACTTCTCCACCAGCTCGGCGGTAGTGGACCAGGAGACGCGCACAGTGGTCGGGTTGAGAAAGGTCACAGTTATGTTCTCGGGCACACCGGGGCCCATTGAACCTGAAAAAAGTCAAAATTATCATGTATTAAATTAAGAAAAAACACCCATGAATCTAAAACAAGTTATATCAAAAAAGTATCTTGAATCTTCATTGTGTGTTAAATTAAGAGAAATAGCCGAACAAACGATTAAAAAGTCTGGAATAAGAATATTAGCCCTTTAAAGTCACTGGAAGTCACTTAGGTCTTATGCTGAATTTACTTTGCCGCGGAACTGAACGGAAGCGACTTTTTGCAACAGGACATAACACAATGAACTTTAATCAACAGTATAACACACAAATTAAATACTAATCAAAAAATTTGACGCGCGTTTTCCGCGGAATTCTCGAGAATTTCCACGTCATGAGGCGAAATTTACGCCTCCATTCCGTTCCATTCCGCGGCGGTGTAATTTGAGTCTTTCATGAAATAGATCCCAAATATTCTAGCACTGAACGGTCCAATGATGATGAATTATAGCTAAAAACATTCTAGATTATACTGTAAGCTTTTAAATAAATTATCAAAAAATTAGTAAACCCGTTTGGATACTACGATGCCACGGACAGACAGACAACCACATCAAACTTATAACACCCCTCTTTTTGTCGGGGTTTGAAATGCGCCTTGACAGCTATATGATAGAATTCAATTATATTACTAAACGCAGTTTTACTTTTGCATAATTTATTGACTAAAAGCGTTATGTTTTTCACTTTGACTTGTATGCTCTATCTGGGTGCACGGCAGTGCCCCGCCAAGGCGAGCCAATATATCTTTACTTTTTACAATTTTGTTGACATTACTACATGCATTTGAATATATAATATTATAATTATTATTCACGCTACATACACCAAAACAACATTTTTGTCTGTATGTCTGTCTATCTGTTTGTTCCGGCTAATCTCTGAAACGGATGGAGAGCCTATTTTGACGGGACTTTTTTTGGTAGATAGCTGATGCAGTAAAGAGTAACTGAGGATACTTTTTAACCGACTTCCAAAAAGAAGGAATATATATATATATATATATATATATATATATATATATATATATATATATATATATATATATATATATATATATTATTTTACTTGGACGCGGGCGAAGTCGCGGGCAACAGCTAGTATGAAATACAAATGTAATACACACAGGAAAATCGTAATAATATTGTGAGTTCGAAAATGCATGACAGATAATAAAACTGCCTTTCAACGCTGAAGTTGCTGAATCAATTTAGATGAAATTGGGCGAAAAAATAATGATATTAATAATAATAATAATAATAATAATAAAATGCTTTATTCACACATTACGACAATGCACAGCACACACAGAAACAACAACCAAGCAATAACCCAAAAGAAAGAAAAACTGCTTAACTAAAATAACAACATCAGAAAGAACAACAATACTATGTAAGAGCATACAAAACAATTCAACAAAGAAATAATAATAATAATGGCATCATTAGGCAGTGCATTGCATAATGCCGAAAAGGATACCCACTCAGGTGTATTACCACGGCACAGAATACTGCGCCGCGGTACCTGATCTTCCGTGGTTCCTATAGATTACGCATGACGCACGACAGATTCAACATAATTATGGTTTAACATAACGAATAATAATATACATAATATAATAATAAATAAAATAATAAACATCTAGGAATACTTAAATAAGTTTAAAACGATAGCTGCTATTTACGATAAGGCACCATGCACGAGCGCACCTGTGACGCAACGACATTCCATGCTTCGGGACTTTCGGGAAATACCTATTCCCGCGCTTCAGTGCCTGAAACGAAGTTATACGGGGAGCACGCGCTCGCGCCGACCGCCTGTGACCTACATAATATTTTATGTAGGTCAAGTTCATATATTGATGAATAATCAATTTCATTTATCCGGAAAAATAAATGATTCTCACGCAATAAAGAAACTTCAACGTAACTTCGTTGCCAGCAACATCTTGTGTAGTCAAAAAATGCTTAGAGTGAGTTGCACTGGCTTACTTTAACTATAACTTTAACCATAACAAAATGTGAAATGAACTGTCAAATCCCTAGCAAAAGTCGCCATATTTGACGATAACCTTAACCTTAACTTTAACTACGCTTCTGGTGCAATTCACCCTTAGTCTAAATCTAGAATCAATACTGAAAAATATTACCATGATAATACATCATTCGAAAGAAATTACATTGCGGGTTCCCTTTTTCCACTTTTTAATTTAAACGGATAGTGAATGGAAACTGTTATTGGATCTTCGAGGAAAACTTGGATTACACAAAGAAGCCTACGGCCTTAAAGTGTGTAATTTTACTCCTACCACCCTTGGGGAAGTTAATTTTACAACGTAAAATTAAAACTTCGGAAAACAAAATTGCGTTGTCTTTTAAGGCAGCTTCGGGCCATGGTGGTAGCAAACGATTAGAGAGTTGATATTCGTCTGTGATTGCCCGTAATTGACTGCTGTGAAGTATCAATGATGAAAATTATTGCTATTTAATATAATAGCTCAACGTGGGTCTTAAAAATGTCTCCCCTAAAAAATTTGCGCCGAGTTATGCCGAAAGAAAATCAGTCATCTTTCCAGGATAAAAATAATCCTACAATAATATTATGTCCTTTAATATTTGGAATATAATTAAATATCTTAATTTTATTTTAATCTAAGTGGTCAAGTCAGAAAGATAGAAACACTTATGTAATATTTAATTTGTGTATGAATTCTGCCAAAATAAATAGTTAATTTTTTTGATTTTTGTTACCTAACTCAACAGAATTTTTCTAATGTCTAAATCTGTATATAGTGAATATGCTCCACTTTAAATCGCTTCACAAATTGTGGTCAGAGTAATTTTAGTTCCATTTAATCCCGATATAGGTGACCTACTAATGACCACCCCTACACATGCCCTACTGAAAATATATTCTTAGTAAGGGCCATTAATTTAATTAACAGCCCAAATTAATAATTTTAAAAGCCTCGTGTAGTAAGCATATTTTTACTAGATTACGCCCGAAACTTTGTCGCGCATATACTCGTCTATCGGGCGGGAACCGTACATTTTTTTGGATAAAAAAGTATCCTATATCCTTTCCCGGGACTCAAAGTATATACATACCAAATTTCAGCTAGATCGGTTCGTTGGTTTAGGTGTGAAGACTGAAGAGATAACAGACGGACAGACAGGCACACTATCGCATTTATCAACTTTAGGTCCCCGAAAGGACATAATATGATCCTTTTTATCCTATAAAAAAGTCCGGTTCCCGCGCGATAAACGAATTTTGGAGCAACGGAGTTGTGGGCTTTATCTAGAAAGAAATGATTTTGTTACCGCAGCCAATATTTATTGCATAACATTCTAAAGAGAATTACCATCGCTCTAACCGGCGATATATCAAAATTCCGACGCACCCCAAAATCAGAATTAGCATTTAAATTGTGTACGAAATATAAAGATTAAACTGTTCTATCATAATTTATTTGAAATTGATAACCTTTTTATTCATAAATCAATCAGTAGTTAAAATAAATCTAAATTTTTATTTCTGAAAAGATTTAAATCAAATACTTTTAGAACGTTGTTGCTACAGGTGCCTACCACCGGCTCGGGAACTAACCCAGCGAGAAGAACCGGCGTACCGGAAACTTGCAGAACAAGAGGAAGAAACTCGCATGAACCGGCTTATAACCGGTTAATTTTAGATGGAGGTAGAGGTGGATGGATAAAATAAGTTTTCATAAACTGAAATATATTGCAACAACTAAGCTGCTAGCTAAGCTGTTACCTTTGGCTGAATTTTCACCTGAGTGCCGTTGCGTGGAATGGCTAAAGCGGATTTGACAAATGAAGATTTTCTATTGCTTCTCAAAAACACATTCCTCGCAGCGCACCTGTGGTAACGCAGATGCATCATGCAGGTCAACAAGGATGATTTTACATGGATGACGTTGACATAATAATTATCTACATATATATAGGTATGTTACGCTCAAAGACCGAAAACGCTCAGTGAGCAAAAAATTATATTATATTAGTAAATGCGAAGCAGCGATCCCGAATGACACATTAAAGTTTTCATAATTTTCCACTTTTTTGTTAAAAAGTAACCCCGTGCGAGTTTGTTACGCCGGTTCTACTCGCTGGGTTAGTTATCGAACTGGTGGTGGCTGCGACATGTGGTCCGACATTCTGAAAGTATTTGATTCTTTATTCAAGAATAAAACTATTTTTATAATCTTTTATTCCACTTGCCACTTGCATAACTTTTTTATTTTTAAAACGGCAGCGTTAGCTCCGATTCCGTCGATCCTATCTACGAGGAAAAACATCCTTGTAGTATAATTATTGTATCTAACAAATTACTACAAGTGTTTGGGCTCATTTATCATAATAAAAATGTAAATAAAAATATACAATCTTACAAAAGTAGTTTGTAAAAACCGACTTACCAAATGGCTCCAAAATCTAAGCTACGACGATACTGAAAAGTTAATGGCAGTTCCAAATTTATAGACACGAAAATGAACAAACAAACACACACACACACACACACTCACACACACACACACACTTTCACACACCACACACACACATACACACCCAGAAACACACACACACACACACACACACACACACACCCACACACACACACACACCCACACACACACACACACACCTTCATCACATCTTTAATATACTACCTACACGATATTCATACTAACCTGACTTCACCATCTCTACCTGTAAAATATATTATCATCTAATCTAAAACTGGAACATCTACTTCTAAACTGTTTTTGTAGAGCTTCTTAATTTGGGATAGAGGCCTGGTGTCCTGAAATACAGGCTCACGCCCAGTTTAGGCACCAGTCTCCCACATGAAACCTACCGATAACAATGTGCTATTGTCTAAGCTACTCTCTATTTGTGTCTATAATTATACTTTATAATATTATCTTAATCATTCTATTTTGTGTCTATTAAGAATGTACTTTCTGTCTTATAATATTATGTGGTGAGAAATAAATAAATTATTATTATTATTATTATTATTATCATAAAGCTCCTTGTTTTTAAAACAAACACCAAAGTAATTAATCATGATTTTATGACGCGTAATAGCAGGATTATATAAAAGGTTATCATAAAAGAATACAAGTTAAAAGGGTCAGGCCCTTTTAGGTCCCGGCCCTATCAGCGGGCCAGGAACTACATAAAATGAAAGGGTCCCAAGAATAGTTAATGACTATGCTTTTATTATAAATTGCTGGTAATAATGCTAAGATTTTGCGTTTATGTCCTGACACCTGAGCAATAATGGTTTACTTTCTTTTGCTTTACACGAAAATAGGATAACATTTTAGAGGAGTTTCCTAAATATTGAAAGAATCTAGATGTCTGTTTATCCTTAGTCAGCCAAGTAGCTGAAAAGTAAATGATGAAGGGAAAGTTACTGACAAAACGTATACATACGTTTTATCAGATTTTTCACTTTTTGCCTTAGACTTTTCTTCTGTCTGTCGAATTTCAGTTCTTATCTAGACTTATTCCAATGAGAAAAAATGTAACAAAGATATACTCGTACATTTTGGGATTTCCGATATGTTTTAATACATCGGAAACTAGAAAGCAAAGAGTTATTCTCTAGGGATGGGAAGTCCATTAGTTGTCTAAAAGCACATTTGTTTATATTACATCGACGTAATGAAGATGACTTGATCAATAATTCACCGGAACGGGAAACGGGACAGGTATTGGTCAGTTAAGTGACCTTTATAAGTTCGTATTTGTTGACCTAAGGGTCAGATCACATTGCAAAATGATGGGTTGACAGCGCGATGCACTTATAAATGAGTTATTTAAAACTGAACTTTGTTTACCTACTACATGAAATAATAAACATTAAAACAGTCTTGCCGCCTGCAAATTGTAACATCCAGTTTCAAATAATGGTTTACCGTAATGCCTCGCGACGTTGTAACTAGAACTACCATAAATGGAAACTGTATAATTCAAAATGAAACCAAAAATAATCACTAGGAGCCTCCGCTAGACGTGACCGACACCCGTGTAGCCCGCGGCGGACGCAGAAATGTATGAACGGTCCCCGAGTTGGACGAGACGAAACTTAGGTATCTTGAGCAACTATACTCACCAGCATCAGTGAAGCGCAGCAGTAGATAGAGCATGAAGACAGCAGCATGCCATGCAGCACCGCTCATGCCCTGCCGCTACTGAAACTTCGTACACTCACCAGCATCAGTGAAGCGCAGCAGTAGAGAGAGCATGAAGACAGCAGCATGCCATGCAGCACCGCACATGCCATGCCGCTACTGAAACTTCGTACACTCACCAGCATCAGTGAAGCGCAGCAGTAGAGAGAGCATGAAGACAGCAGCGGGGTGCGCGAGCGGCGCTCGCCGCATGTCGCGCGCACGCCACCGCTCATGCCATGCCGCTACTGAAACAAACATGGTTGTCATTGACATAATGTAACATGGCAGCAACTGTCAGTAAATTCCAGCAGTAGGAGACGAGATTCCAAGAGTTATTCCGGAAAAGGTGATCCGCCTTTTGGACGTTCTTATCTCTAGGAACATGTACAGAAAACTTTCAGCATTTACAAAATTACGGCTAACACTGTCTCTTACTCTATAACGTATTTTGATGAATTTAAGCTAAAGGAAAACGGGCAGAGTACACCCGCGACCTGCAATAACGCTGAAATGTAATATGTCGCCGAAAATTGCAACAAAAAAGAACAAATGATAATAGCCGAGAAAAGAGCTTTCAAACTAGACAACTCTGACAGTTATAATAATTATTGTTGGTGGGTCCTATAATTATATATTTCTGCCCGTCCTCCTTTGAAAAAAAATTTGCTAAGTTACAATTTAAAATAAAAAAATAATTTATGACTTACTGCATACTTAACGAATATAAGTAAACACAATAATATCAAGAAAATAGGTCAGAAACGATTGTTTTGTAATGTTACGTAAAATACAAGCAATTGATTTCGGATCACTTTGTAACAGAACCAAAATAGAGGAGTGGTGATGACAGCACTGTTGTGTTGCTGTTAAGAACAGAGCCGCCGGGTTCCGCAATAGCAATAAACATAAATTTCTATTGTCTTTGTGTTACATCTGGTATAAAAGTTGCATTATTTCTGTAGTTTTCACAGGTCAAAGTTTTTTACCAGAATCACCAGAAGCTCGTTTTGTGTGTAGAAAAATTATTTAGATAGATTAGAATATAAAAGATTATAAAAAGACATAATAATCGTAATAGTTCATACAATGCTTTGAATGATGTAATTTTTTGGACATATTATAGGATATATTATAATAAGTATTTCATACTAGATGACCCGGTGAACTTCATATCACCTCCCTCCTAAAAACCCTTCCCTGGACTTCCACAAAAATTTCAAGACTAAAATTAGCCAAATCGGTTCAGTCCTTCAGCTCCTTCTACAGTTTTAGCGAGAGAAATAAAATTGAAATTTCATTTTTATTTATAATAATGAGTAGTTAGTTGCTATGTAGGTATAGAGGTAGTGACTTAGCACTTAATAAACAACAAGAATATTTTAACCAGAGCTCAGTTCAAAACAATTTCATTTTGGATTACAATTATCTTTGTAGAGAGTTGGTAAATAGTGATTAGTTTCCCTTTGAACAGCTACTGCGTAGTAAGCTAGTGGATTCATCATCATCACCTAGAAAAAACCGACGCATGTTTTTTCTTAATTTATAGGACCTATAAAACTAGATGATGCCCGCAACTCCGTTGCGCCAAAACTCGTTTATCGCGCGGGAACCGTACATTTTTCGGGAATAAAAAGTAATTTATGTCCTTTCGCGGGACTCAAAGTATCATTGTATCGAATTCCAGCAAAATCGGATCAGCGGTTTGGGCATGAAGAGGTAACAGACAGACATACAGACAGACACACTTTCGCATGTATAATATTAGTATGGATACAATAATAATATTAGCGGTCGTGTCCGGTATGAAGGGTAAACGGTGTTACAGAGAATTATTGGCGTGTGACTTGAAGAGTTTTTCTTTAAGAAATTACTATGCTTTCATTATAGCTGGAATGCTAGGTCTAACATAGCAGTAGCTAGCTCAGTTATATAGGCTCATGTTAATGTATTAGTCATATTAGCCAGGACTAAAACCACTTAACGCGCAATAAAATAAAAACTCACAAACATAATATAATATTTCCAAAATGCGTAGATAAAACATGTGTTTTACAGGTACATATTTTATTAAAGTACCCTTTAAATAGGACTTAAATGACTAGAAAAAAACCATTTACCTTTGGTTTGTCACTAAAGAAAAACATAGTTTGTGTAGCTTAGATAATGGGTGTGTTGAGCTGCTCTCAAAAGCTGTTTGCGTTGCAACGTTAACCGTCCACGACGCTTATAAAAGCTTCTGAAGCTCCATATCGCTTTGAGCTTTCAGTGAACTTCCAGTGATTATGTGATCGGGTGTTGTATGATGAAATTTTATGTTCTATTAATTTAAAATTAATTGTGAGTATTTTTTCTGTTGTATTTTAAGATTATCCATTTCTCGTATATAGCTAACAAAAAGCGCATTCTAGAAATACTATTGAATATTGAGATAAGGACTTAATATATTTTTTTTCTATTTATTTAAGTTCGCTTGGAACAACAAGGTTAATTATGGTTATTTTATGGTCTTTAGTATAATATTTTAAGAGGTTTACTACTGACTCGTATTACGTAGTTTCTGAATTTTGAAATTTTCTTTTATTTCACAGAAAATTATTTCTTTGTACTTATAATATTATAATTGTGAAGGCGCAGCAAAATAAAACCTAACCTAAATCTTTACCTTAAATATGACGTGTTAAAATATTTAAAAGCAATTCATATTTGAAAGCCTTGTTTTTATTTCACGATGAATTTTCAATTTTCAATTTTGTACAAAAACGCTAGGTAAAAATTAAATTTCCGTTTCTTTGAACGTTTTTCCTCTTAATTAATACATTTTATAAGCGCTGGAAGTTTTAGGAATATCGAACACTTCCGTAGGAAAGCTATTCTTCGGATAAATAATAATAACTCCCGCAACGGTTTCGGTGACGGTGGACGGTTTCATTGAATCCAGGCCAGTTGCGCAGGAGGATTTTATAGTGCCCAAGTATGTGCACACTACACAAGAGCACTCTCTTTTCTTTTTACTCTAGTAACCCAGTGGGACAGAAGACCGACCCGACTGGCGAGAGATCAGGCGCAGAACCGACTTTTTTACATGCCCGTCGGACGCATGGAGATCTGAGATCTCACTTGTCAGACAATCAGGTGACCAGCCTGCATTGTCCTAACCAAACCTGGAAATAACAAGTTTCCAACGCAGGAATCGAACCCACGACCTTCGAGTCAAGAACCGCGCTCTAAGCCATTGGACCACGGAGGTGTAACGTCGGATAAATACTAGGGCCACAGAGAAAATTGTTTGTAAAAAGCCTTTGGCCATTGGCCAGGTCCCATTTTCATACTTACAAACAACACCTAATGTGACGATGTCGACATTCGAGACCCAACCCAACTCCCACCTAATCACACATAGGATTCTTTTTATCCCTAAAAAATGTACGGTTCCCGCACCATAAACCAGTTTCAGTACAACGGAGTTTCGGGCGTCATCTTCTGATATATTATCATCTATATTATCTTATAATATTATATAAAAATGAATTTTCAAATATGAGTTGCGCTAAGACTCGAAAACGGCTGAACGGATTGGGCTGATTTTAGTCTTAAAATATTCGTAGAAGTTCAGGGAAGGTTTTAATGTGACACGAAGTTCACCGGGACAGCTAGTCAATTATAATTTTCATAATATTAGAAAAAAACAACTGTTCAAATAATTATAATATGATGATCAACACACTTCGTTTATATAGACTAACGTAAATTTTAATAACGAAAACCTTCTCACCCTCAGTAATTTTCAATAAAATATTTTATTCACCGTTAACCCATTTACATGTAAACCTTTAATGAATATTGGACGAAGGCTATCCGAGGCCACGTTATCGATAATGTGTGATAAGAGCCTTTTGTGTTACGTTCAATTAATTAGCAATTTCGTCGAACCGATAAAAATAATATTTATTACTAGCTGTTGCCCGCGACTTCGTCCGCGTAAGTATAGTAGATCACGTCCCAAGTATTATTTTTCAAAAATATTCAATGTACAGAATTGACTTTCTTACAATTTTATTACAATATGTATCTCACCAAAAACATACCTGTTAAAACGGGGCCAAGTTCCTATTCACTAATTGTTCGCCTTAAAAAAGAGTTGAAATCCAATTCAATGCCAAGTTTAGATGCACTTCCAAATCGATCATAATCATCTTCATCAACAGCCTGATCCTAAATACTTCTAAATTTGAACTTGGCAGGTTAATTTAATCACATAGATATCTTATATTTAAATTTAAAAATTATACATTATCAAGTGCTACTAGCATGAATACCTGCCAAGTTCAAATTTAGAAGTATTTAGGATCAGGCTGTTGATGAAGATGATTATGATCGATTTGGAAGTGCATCTAAACTTGGCATTGAATTGGATTTCAACTCTTTTTTAAGGCGAACAATTAGTGAATAGGAACTTGGCCCCGTTTTAACAGGTATGTTTTTGGTGAGATTTCAATACTTTTTTTAAGGAATCATACCAATTTGTTTCTTTCCTCCTCATCTTATTTCAGTGTATTTACTTGTACATATTAATTTTTATCTCAAATTCATAGATGAGCCGACTCACGCTTGACCAATTACTCAAATTTCTTAATTTTTTGTTAATCTACATATAACAAACAACCTGTGTGCCAAATTTCATAACGCTACGACAACTGGAAGTGGCCTAGAGGTTTTGATTACCGATTTTTATCTCAAATTCATAGATGAGCCGACTCACGCTTGACCAATTTCTCAAATTTCTTAATTTTTTGTTAATCTACATATAACAAACAACCTGTGTGCCAAATTTCATAACGCTACGACAACTGGAAGTGGCCTAGAGGTTTTGATTACCGATTTTTATCTCAAATTCATAGATGAGCCGACTCACGCTTGACCAATTTCTCAAATTTCTTAATTTTTTGTTAATCTACATATAACAAACAACCTGTGTGCCAAATTTCATAACGCTACGATAACTGGAAGTGGCCTAGAGGTTTTGAAGCCGACTCACGCTTGACCAATTTCTCAAATTTCTTAATTTTTTGTTAATCTACATATAACAAACAACCTGTGTGCCAAATTTCATAACGCTACGACAACTGGAAGTGGCCTAGAGGTTTTGATTACCGATTTTTATCTCAAATTCATAGATGAGCCGGCTCACGCTTGACCAATTTCTAGAATTTCTTAATTTTTTGTTAATCTACATATAACAAACAACCTGTGTGCCAAATTTCATAACGCTACGACAACTGGAAGTGGCCTAGAGGTTTTGAAGCCGACTCACGCTTGACCAATTTCTCAAATTTCTTAATTTTTTGTTAATCTACATATAACAAACAACCTGTGTGCCAAATTTCATAACGCTACGACAACTGGAAATGGCCTAGAGGTTTTGATTACCGATTTTTATCTCAAATTCATAGATGAGCCGACTCACGCTTGACCAATTTCTCAAATTTCTTAATTTTTTGTTAATCTACATATAACAAACAACCTGTGTGCAAAATTTCATAACGCTACGACAACTGGAAGTGGCCTAGGAATTTTGATTATCGGTCAGTGAGTCAGTGCCAAAATTAGCTATTTTTACAAGGAAATATTTCAGGATCTAACAAATCTATATGTATGAAATTTGGTATATTGCGTAAGTACTAGTATATAATTAGGTAGGTAAAATTTTATCTTTGCTCTCGCAATAGGCACTGAGATACAAGGGGGTCAAAAGTGCGTCGAAACCGTTCGTGTAAATAGTGCACGGCATGCGCGCGGCCTGCTGGAACTTGGCCGCGCACTCCGTGCGCTTTGATAGATGACTTAGTTTGTTCCTACAAAGGATAATTAAGACGCAATACAAACTCCACGATACCTTTTAATTATGAACAAAAGTTTCATGAGGAATAAGGGGGGGGGGGGGGGGGGGCGCAGCCCCCCCAAAACAAACGACACTGGAAAACCGTATGTGTAGTTTAGTTTTTAACTTTGTTCTTAAAAAAGATGTATAACGCCGCAACACCGCTTTGTTTGAAGCGAAATTTGGGGAGGTGGGGGGGGGGGGGTAGGGGGGGCGAAGCTCGCCCCCCCTACCAAGACAAAAGTGTGAAGGACAAATTTGTAGGAAATTTTATGGGCTTTCATTACGTACAGGACATTTTTTCTCTACAACGCACCGTTTTAGCGATATGAGCATAAAACTAAAAATATTGAAACTTGAGCCCCTCCCCCCCCCTAGGTGATATCGTCATAATATATAGCCTATGTGTTGACCCGACCTCTATATAATATTCGTGCAAAATTCGAAGTAAATCCATTCAGTACTTTCTGAGTTTATCCCGGACATACATACAGACAAACAGACAAACAGACAAAAATTCTAAAAACTATATTTTTGGCTTCCATATCGATTGTAGATCACGTCCCAAGTATTATTTTTTTAAAATATTCAATGTACAGAATTGACTTTCCTACGATTTTATTATATGTATAGATTTACTGTACATGTTGCTCATGAGTCATGAGTGATTTTGCTTAATTATTATTAATATATTGTTGCTAGATGACGCCCGCAACTCAGTTGTGTCAAAATTCGTTTGTCGCGTGAGAATCGCACATTTTTTCAGGTTTAAAGTACCTTCCCGGGGCCTGGGACTTAAAGTATCTCCATACCAAATATCAGCAAAATCGGTTCAGCGATTTGGGCGTGAAGAGGTAACCGACAGACAAACAGACAGACTTTCGCATTTATAATAATATTAGTATGCCTTCTAGGTAAAAGTTGATGATTACTGATTATAAATCAATATA
Source organism: Plebejus argus (assembly GCA_905404155.3). Classification (NCBI taxonomy): domain Eukaryota; kingdom Metazoa; phylum Arthropoda; class Insecta; order Lepidoptera; family Lycaenidae; genus Plebejus; species Plebejus argus. The sequence goes on along the minus strand of FR989942.1, from coordinate 9,891,412 downwards.
ATTATAATGACTGAGCGATCAGTTTCGATCGAAATCGATACATTTTAACTAAACCACTTGACAATTAACAACGTTTTTTCGAATATTTCGCAGATATAATTTTGAAAAAGAATTGATATTATATTTAATTATCATTAACTTCGGAATTGAAAATTTTATGGAGCTTTTCTGATTTGTAATTTTCTACACGAAATTGAAAATGAAAGGTGACAAAATATAATATAACCTTTTAAATTCTGCCAAGCCTAGAACAAACTAAATACATATGTTTATAAATTACTTTATTAAAACATTTAATTGCACATTATTTTGTTGCGTGTTAATGTAGGGTACAAATTATATTACAAACTGTATAAAACTACTTAATGTAAGTATGCCTCTAAAAATATTGTGTAGAAAGTTTAATGTTAAAAATAAAACTACTAATAAGCAGTCTTATAACTTCGAATTCTCAAATCATACTACATTTTAGGGTTCCGTAGCCAAAATGACAAAAAAGGAACCCTTATAGATTCGTCATGTCTGTCTGTCTGTCTGTCCGTCCGTATGTCACAGCCACTTTTCTCCGAAACTATTAGAGCTATACTATTGAAACTTGGTAAGTAGATGTAGTCTGTGAACCGCATTAAGATTTTGATGCAAAAATGGAAAAATTATTAAAAATTTTAGGGGTCCCCATAGGCACAACTGAAACAAAAAAAATTTTTTTCATCTAACCTATGCGTGTGGGGTATCTATGGATAAGTCTTCAAAAATCATAATAATTATTGAGGTTTCTTATATCACATTTTTCTAACCTGAATAGTTTGCGAGAGAGACTCTTCCTAAGTGGTAAAATGTGTGTCCCCCCCTCTAATTTCTAAAGTGATAATAATATTATGATAATTTAAAAAAAATATATGATGTAGATTTCTATAAAAACTACCAACGAAAATTGGTTTGAACGAGATCTAGCCAGTAGTTTTTTTTATACGTCATAAATGGTAAACCTTAATCTAAATTTCATCAAATCGACTGAAATATAAAAATAAATCTAAAACCTTTTAAATTTCATAATAATAAACCTTATTGCTGCTGCGGAACCCTTCATGGGCGAGTCCAACTCGCACTTGGCCGCTTTTTTTTAATAATGTCTCTCTTCCATAAAATATAGCAAAAGGTTCAAAAGATATGCCTCTTGACCTAAAAACCCTCAAACCTTTCACCAGATAATAAGGAGCCTGTCAATTCACGTCAGGGTTTCCGCTAACAGGAAATGTCTCGAGCCAATCTTTTATCGGGGAAAAAAAGGTCCGTAATTGGCAACCCTAATCAAAGGTCAAGACGTTTTGGACCCAATCGAGCAGCGGTCATCCCAATGATTGGAAATATAAAGGAATATTTTGTAACATTAAAAGGCGTATATCGGAATGATTTTACCATTAATTTTCCATCTTTATGGTAAAAGATGGCCCCATGCGAGATTCTCACGCCAGTCTTCTCGCCGGGTTAGTTCGCGAACCGGTGGTAGGCATCTTAGTTTCTACGTTCTTTTTATGTATGACATTCAAACACTATTTATAATACCTTATTTTTAATAAAAATATTTTTTAATTTTATTCATAATTTATTAAATAAGCTCGACTGTTTATAACCAACAAGATCTTAGTGTCTTAAAACACACTAGGCCGAATTACGCCGGCGTAAATTCCGCCGCGTTTCAAACGCATACAAAATACGGACGGAACGCGACGGACGACACACTATGCCGAAATTACGTCGCGAGCCAAACTTCCGTCGTGCCGAGTCGAGCGTAAAGTTCGGCAGTGGTAATGTTTTGTATAGCAACACACTATACGCGACGGAGTTATGAAAACCGAACATAGCAAATCCAACCTTAACTCCAAAGCGTTAACGCACACATTACATCTGAGAATTTTCAATACTCACTTGACGCGCGCGTTTCGCAACGGAAATTCCGCCTCGTAGTTTCGGCTCTTCGCGTAATTTATAGTGTGTCGTATCAGACGGATGCGGCGGAACGTAATTTCGGCAACGGAAATTACGACGGCGTAATTCAGCCTAGTGTGTTTAGACACTTAGACTCGATTAATATTATGCGTCTGTTACCGTACCGTTCCGTATGCGATGTTTGGCAGTTACACCACGAGCTCTCAAGCATTGTATGTAAGTGATAGCGCGAGTGCGCCGCTATTTAAAAAAATCGTTACATACTATTACGTCTTGTGATCTCGCGGTGTCGCGGCCAAACCTCTCATTCGTGCGGACGCATAATATTATAATTCCAGTTGTACTAATAATACGTGAATCGAATTATAGGCTCTACGTTCGATCATAAACGTAATAAGCTGTTTAACGTCTTGAGCGTGCCTAAATAATAAACACACGTCATACATGCTTAAAGCGTCTCCCAGACAGACGCAGCCAGCGGTGGCGGTGGCGGTCAGCTGGATGGCTTGAGAGTTCTAGGAACGACACAGACACACGCGGTGGCGGTGACAGTCATCCAACTGACCGCCACCGCCACCGCAGGCCACGTCTGTCTGGGAGACGCTTAATATTATAAGACTAGAAAAACATTACCTAATTTAATGTCGCATTGTCACAGTTAGTTAAAAGCTCATGACATTCAAATAATCATACCACAGATGAAAACAGAAGTTAATAGCCTTTAAAAAGCATCATGATCCCAGAAATAAAAGTGTACCCCCAATTTGGGGCACTTTGATGAGTTTTGTGAAAGTTATTCAGTCCGTCGTCACCGTTCTAATTAATTATACGTCGAGAACACTCATCAGGGGTTAGGAAGTTTGTCCATCTTCAACGACAACGGAACGTCCTTGACAAAAATTTAAATAAAATGCCATTTTATAACCATAGGCTTTTGGTTTCATTTTGCTCTACGTCATTACAAAGCGGTGGTGCATGGGTCGCTAAACCAGTGTCGGTAGAAAATGAAACCTAATAGCCTAGGTCATAAAGTGGCATTTTATTTTAATTTTTGCCGGTGACGTCCCGTTGACGGCGGTGATGGACAAGCGGCCATACTCTGTAATCTCAGACCCACGAAGTCAAATCTCACCTGTCAAAGTTGTTAATTTCCGGGAGAATTTGGTGACATTGAAGAGATATTTTCACGAGTCAATTTGTCAGATTTTGATGAAGGTATTTTTATACTGAACTTTGTTTTCTATTATTTTTGTGAATTTACTAAAAATGCTACAAATGACAGTTGTCGCTGTCTTAAAGTAAGGCCGCGTTTCCACTGACGCGGAGTGGAGCGGAGAGGAGCTTAGCGGTGCCGAATTGACCAATCACCATGCTCGAAATCTTCGCTCCGCTTCGCTCCCCTTCGCTGCTATTCCGCTGGAATAGCACGATTGGTCAATTCGGGCACCGCTAAGCTCCCCTACGCTCCGCTCCGCGTCAGTGGAAACACGGCTTTAGCCTTTGTCACTGCGCATAGTATAATAATTATTAATTATTATAGTAATCATCTAGTTTTGACGCAAAAACCTTTTCGTCGAAATCCTTTTTTGTCTCTTTTATAAATTACTAGCTGTCCCGGCAAACGTTGTTTTGCCATATAAAGTATTTCTTCTTCATCAGTTGATACAAAATCTTACCCCCTCTTTTGACCCTAAGAGGGGTGGGGGGGGGGTTTATACACCAGATGTTAAGTTGGAAAACACAGTAAATAATATGTAGTAAGTCCAAGAAAAATGTTTGATACAAAATCTGACCCACTTTTTGGTCCCCTTAGAGGGGTGGGGGGAGGGGAATTTTATACGCCAGATGTTAAGTTGGAAGCAGACAAACATAATATCTGCGAAAACCGTATGCAAATCGGAAAAAGACAAATATATCTGCGAAAACCGCATTCAAATCGGATCAGTAGTTTTCGTGTGATGCTGGAACAAACATACAGACAGACAGACAGACAGACAGACAGACAGACAGACAGACAAAAAACTAACCACAGTTTTGGCTCCTATAGCGATCTAGTGACACCCCCCGCTTATTATTTTTTGAATATCTTTAATGTACAGAATTCACATTTCTACAGTTTTATTATAATATAATATAATATGTATAGACTAGATGACACCCGAAACTCCGTTGCACCGAAATTCGTTTATCGCGCCGGAACCATACATTTTTCCCTCGTAAAAAGTATTGTCAAGAGTATCACCATATCCAGCAAAACCGGTTCACCGATTTGGGCGTGAAAATGTAACAAACAAACTGACTTTTTCATCTATAATATTAGTAAGATTTATACGAAATACTTTAAATTCGTCTTAATCTAGTTTTAATGAATGAATTAGTTTACGAATGAATTAAAAGTTAAAATGCTGCCAGAATAATAAATATAAAAGCTATGTAAATACAAGAAAACAACTCTTGTTGAAACGCTAATTAGTAAGCTGCAGACATAAAGTGCCAAAGTGTGTTCGCACTACGCGATATAGGAAAACGCTACGATTATTCTATCCCACCCACTACTATTAATAAATTATTCTATCATACCCACTAATATTAAAAATGCGAAAGTGTGTCTGTCTGTCCGCCTCTTCACGCCCAAGCCGCTGAACTGGTTATGCTGTTTGATATAGAGATACTTTGAGTCCCGACGGCCGCGGCCGCTGCATGACGGCGCCGCTTTTGGAGGAAACCAGAGCTTAACCTGTAAAGTAACTTACAAAAAATATGTAACTTGTAAAATAGTTGTCGCATAGTGTGTACAAGGCTTTACAAGCATCAGAAGTGTCTCGTAACTGAAGCAGTTTTAATTTTTATGCTAACCAAGCCTATATAATAAAGTGTATGTTGTTCAGGTTCTCTTGAATTTATTTTTACTTTTTGTTGTCAAGTACTGTAATCTCTTTTGGTCAATTAAAATGTAGTGGTCGTATTCATTAGAGTCAAATTCATAATAAATAAATCGACTTTGCTAAAAAGATTGTTTTTTAAGAGTGTATATAAGTATTGTTGTATGTATAAGTTTATTATATAACATACATAAGCAGATTTCATACAACCTGTACGGTTTTCGTAAACAAATGCTCGGTTTTCATCGTCACCTCTACAGTTTTTGGTGATACGTAAACGAACGGCTTTCTTATGCGAAATAAAAAAGTATTATGCGCCAATGTGTTTTTTCTTATAATACCTTAAAAAATATAGAGGTCGAATCCTCAGTGATAGAATTTTATATGATGTGTAAAAATATTAACTCAGTTTTTGGCAATATATGAAAAATTCGTCCAAAGTTAAGTGCCCTGTAAACGATCAAATTATTTGTCAAATTTTACGTGTTCGTCAAACAATTTGATAGTTTACTTACTGTACAGCTTTGCTTGAAGCGTTTGTCAAACTGTCTACAATGAAAAAGTGAATTTCGTCAAACAAGTTTGTCAAACAAATTTGATCGTTTACAGGGCACGGTGTACGAAACGGACTTTTTGTACACCAGTACAAGCTTAAACACTAAAGTTTTCGTAGACACCTCTACAGTTTTCGTAGACGCCTCTACAGTTTTCGTAGACACCTCTACAGTTTTCGTAGACGCCTCTACAGTTTTCGTAGACACCTCTACAGTTTTCGTAGACACCTCTACAGTTTTTGTAGACACCTATACAGTTTTTGTAGACACCTCAACAGTTTTTGTAGACACCTTCACAGTTTTTGTAGACACCTCTACAGTTTTTGTAGACACCTCTACAGTTTTCGTAGACACCTCTACAGTTTTCGTAGTCACCTCTACAGTTTTTGTAGACACGTCCTGTTCATTTTTCGTAGACACCTCTACATAGTTTTCGTAGACACATGTTCATTTTTCGTAGACACCAATACATAGTTTTCGTAGACAGTAGTAAACTTGCAATATAAGTAATGAAATTTTAGATGACATTTTATTTGGTATATAAATTTGTAATTAATATTATATTTTATACTTATTATATTATGTAACTTCTAAATCAAGCTTCATCGACTATTCAAATTCAATAAATTATGCAAATTTTAATTTCTTCGTTTACGTTTACACAATGTCTGGAAAGTTTTTCGAAGTAAAACAGAATAAACATTTAATATAGCTAAAATATTACAGAAATGTCTAGATTTCATCACTATCTGATTACAATTTTAGTTGTAGAATGAATCACCAATAATAATTAAAAAATCGGCCAAATGCGAGTCGGATGTTAATTATTAAATTACATATATATTTCAGGCCTTTGTGAAAATTTCAAGTGCCTACCTGTTGATATTATTGATTACGAGCAAAAAGGCCAAAAAAATCACGTTCATTTTATGGGAGCCCCCCTTAAATATTAATATTATTTTGTTTTTAGTATTGTTACGAATGCGGACACGTAGTGTCATCTAGCGGCAACCAGGCGAAACCATCACAGACAGCGTAAATCCCCTATTCAATACCAGATGCCGCTACTTGCATGTTTTTGTTTACTTACGCGTACAATCCAGAATTTTCCCACGGTTGTTTACGTATTACGCGAACCGGTATTGTTCTCGGAAAATTCCCGAACTTTCTTTTACTTGCCTCGACCCGTATAAATAGGGCAGGTAAACACGCCAGGAGTCAGTCTTCGAATGTTTTCGAGTGAGCGATAATCAAAGCGACTTCGGAAGTGAGAAACAAGTGACTTAGTGAGTGAACCAGTGATAGTGCTTAGTGTTTGAACTTAGTGCTTAGTGTTTAGACGTAGTGATCTAGTGTGTGTAAGTGTAGTGTAAGTGTTAGTGTAGTGTAAATAAAAGTCTTCAAGAGAGTCACCAGGTCTTTTTTCTCCGAATCATCGAACCTTAGCACGTAACAACTGGTGTCGGAAGTGAGGTTTGGAGATGCCATTGACTCCGAGAGAGGACTTCAAGGGGAGTATCAGGACAAGGGCACAGCGAGCTGCTGCCATTGACTCCGAGAGAGGAGTTCAAGGGGAGCGTGAGGACACCGGCGCAGTGCCATTGACTCCGGGAGAGGACTTCGAGGGAAGCGTCAGGACAAGGGCGCAACCGGCTGCGGAGGCCACACCCACTGGGGACCAAGCTCCGCCCACTGCGGGGCAGGACCCACCCGCTGGCCCCGCCCACCAGGCTCCGCCCACTGACCACGCCCATCAGGCCCCGCCCATTTTGGGTGTGGCCACGCCCACTGGCTCCGCCCACCAGGCCACGCCCACTCAGGCCACGCCCACTCAGGCCACGCCCACTGGCCCCGCCCACTGGGCCCCGCCTGCTCAGGACCCGTCGACTAGTTCCATCCATCCTGCCACGCCCGTAGCTTCTACAGCACCTCAAGTGGCTCTTCAATTAGAAAGTTTAATTGGGTTAATTCAGGCTTTACAAAAGTCACAAGAGTCACATGATCGCAAGCTCGGCGCTTTGCAAGAGGCACAAGACCGCAAGCTCGGCGCTATGCAAGAGTCACAAGAGCAACAAAAGGATCTTCAAGAAAAGGCGCTTCTGGCGATAAAGGATGTCAGTGACACGGTGTTAAAGCTTCGCAAAGATGTGGACATAATGGACGAACGAGTTACCGGGTTGGGATTAGATATGGAAAATATGAAAACCAACATCACCGAGCTACAGAAGAAAGTAGTGCGCCTGGAAACCACAGGAGTCGCGACGTCTAGTGGAACTGCCGGAGCAGTGGTACAAGGGCCAAAAGTCAAGGTGCCGCCGTACGACGGTACTACTTCTTGGAACGCTTATCGTCAGCAATTCCAGACGGTTGCTACTGCCAACGGATGGACTGAAGACCAATGCCTGACCGCTCTCACTGTTGCGCTCAGAGGGCAAGCTTTGTCGGTCCTAGAAGCACATACAGGAAATGGGTTCCAAGATCTGATGGAGGCGCTTGAATCCAGATATGGGGAGCGACACCTGGAGCACGTGTTCCGTGCCCAACTTCGTGACAGAGTCCAACGCTCAGGAGAGGGACTACAACAATGGGCGTTGGAAATTGCAAAACTGGTCAAGAAGGCACATCCTGGAGCAGACTCCAAGATGGTTGACTCGAACACTATTCAAGCCTTTGTCGACGGGATTAGGGACCTGGAAGTCAGAGCTGCAGTGAGGCTACGTCACCACACCTCGCTAAAGGAAGCGTTGGCGCATGCTTTGGAGGTCGAAGCTGTTCGCCATGAGATACAGCAGACCCATAAGATCTGCAAGGTCTCCGAGGAAGTCAAGGAAGTTAGGACTCCTGCAAGGAAAAGATTTAAAGCCATGTGCTATAAGTGCGGTAAGCGGGGCCATCTTCAGCTCAACTGCCCGCAGAAGGAGACTCAGATGGCAAGAATGAAGAGACTCGAGGAACGCATTGAACAAGTAGAGGAGCTGGAGAAACAGGGGGCTTCAGCCAGGACTAAGGGGCGAGTACTGGCCGACGCGGAGGAAGCCCCAATAACTGTTGTCTCCCAAGCAAGCAGCGGGAATAGTCTTGTGATTCAGGGGACTATTAACAGGACGGATTGCAAAATGACTCTAGACACAGGAGCCTCTAGAACGATAGTGAACCCAAATCTGGTAAAGGCCGCAAGGGGACATAAGAGGAGAATTAATTGTCGGCTTCTTACTGCCTCCGGTCAGCCAATACCCATCCTGGGAGAAATGTCAGTTATGATTAATGTAGGGGGGTCCTCATACCCTCATGACGTTATCGTGGCTGAAATAATGGATGATTGCATCTTGGGCTTGGATTTCATGAAGAAGCACAACTGCAGGATTAATGTCGCTGACGGAGTTTTCCAGTGTGGCGAAGAAGAAATTTTCATCCTTGGAGGCGCCTGCGGGAAAGTCGCATGTGTAAAGGAAATCATTATACCTGGACGAGCGGAAGCCCGGGTGCTGGTGAAACTACCGCCAGCTGGAAAGAACAAGTCTAACAGATGCGTGTTGATCGAAGACACACCCACCAAGACATCAGCACGAAAACTGATGACGGCAAGAACCCTTGTTAGTGGAAGCAGTCACGCTGTGGTCCGGGTTTTGAATCTTGGTGAACGTGAGATCTGCTTGAACAAAGGTGACGTCATTGGAAAGTGCGAGGAAGTTGTCTGGATGAGAAAGTGCAGTTCGACGACAGACGCAGACCCAGCAAACAGCATCAACAATGGATTAGTGACTGAGCTACTCGATGACTGCAAGAGTAATCTGACTTATTCGCAGAGGATGAAAGCTAAGAAGTTTTTACAGCGCCACGCGAATATCTTCTCCAGTCAGGAAGGTGACCTTGGAAGAACGTCGATGGTTCAGCACAGGATAGATACCGGAAACGAGAACCCGATTCGTCAACGAGCAAGACGGATACCAATTGCAAAGGAGAAGGAAGTGGAAGGCCTTTTGGAGGACATGAGAAGGCATAAAATTATTGAACCGTCTGCAAGTCCGTGGTGCTCACCTGTTGTGTTAGTAAAGAAGAAAGATGACAGCACAAGATTTTGTGTGGACTACAGGCGTCTCAATGATGTCACTAAGAAGGACAGCTACCCATTACCTCGGATCGACGACACTCTGGATACCTTGAGTGGCATGAAATGGTTTTCGACCCTGGACCTGAAATCTGGATACTGGCAGGTGGAAATTCATCCAAAAGACAAGGAGAAGACAGCTTTTTCCACCGGTAAAGGTTTATGGCAGTTTAACGTCATGCCCTTTGGATTGTGCAACGCACCTGCCACATTCGAGCGACTCATGGAGTGTGTACTGGCAGGCTTAGTTGGAGAGGCTTGCTTAGTCTACTTGGACGACGTCATCATTGTTGGCCGCGACTTCGAGGACCATTTGCGAAACTTAGAACGAGTTTTCGCCAAAATAGAGGGGGCCAAGTTAAAGTTGAATCCGAAAAAGTGTCGTTTATTTAGGAGTAAGGTCAATTATCTCGGCCATGTTATCTCCAGTGATGGAATCCAGACGGACCCGGAGAAACTGGAAGCAGTTCAAAATTGGCCAACCCCTAAGAACAAAACCGAAGTGCGAGCATTTCTCGGCCTATGCTCCTACTACAGGCGTTTTGTTAAGGGATTATCGGAGATAGCCAAGCCATTACACCGGCTGACAGAAGATAAACGACAGTTTATCTGGGACGAGACTACTGAAGATTCTTTTCAGAAACTGAAGAAACATCTGTGTGAAACACCAATCCTGGGGTATCCACAAACTGAAGGTCAGTTTATAGTCGACACGGACGCAAGCAACACGGCCATTGGAGGGGTGTTATCTCAAAAACAGGGTGAAAGAGAAGTTGTAATTGCATATTTCAGCAAATCTTTATCCAAGCCAGAGAGAAACTACTGTGTGACAAGAAGAGAACTCTTGGCTGTGGTAAAGACGCTACAACATTTCAGCAAATACCTCATCGGCAGACAGTTTTTACTGCGAACTGATCACGCAGCCTTGAAGTGGCTACTGCAATTCAAGAACCCAGAAGGTCAAGTAGCACGATGGATTGAGCAGCTCCAGGAGTACGACTTCAAGACCGAACACCGCAGCGGAAAGTCGCATGGGAACGCCGACGCACTCTCACGAAGGCCGTGTTCAGAAGACTGCAAACATTGTGTTAAGCAGGAATCTAATGAAGTGACAATAAATTTAACGAGAACAAGTCCTTTGGGTCCATGGGAGAATGATGCCATGAGGGAGGCTCAAGAAAAAGATGACGACCTTCGGCACATCATCACATGGAAGAAACGGGGTGACGTAAAACCAATCTGGAGTGAGGTTGCACCCACTGGCGCTGTCACTAAGGCGTACTGGGCGCAGTGGGAGAGTCTGGTACTTCAAAACGGAATACTCTACCGGAAATGGGAGAAGACTAACGGCAGAGAGTTCCATCTTCAGATAGTTGTCCCAAGAGCGAGAGTACCAGATATTCTCCGTGAAATGCACGATGGCGTATCAGGAGGTCATCTAGGTGTCAAGAGGACGTTAACAAAAGTGCGGGAACGATTCTACTGGTTGCACTGTCGAGATGACGTGCAGGATTGGTGCCGCAAATGTACTACTTGCGCTGCAGTGAAGGGACCACAGACCAGGAGCCGTGGGAACCTGCGGTTGTATAACGTTGGCGCACCGTGGGAACGAATTGCAGTTGATGTAGCTGGGCCATTTCCTGTAACGGAGTCGGGAAACAAGTATTTCATGGTCGTCATGGACTACTTCACCAAATGGCCTGAAGTGTTCGCCATACCAAACCAAGAAGCTACAACAGTTGCTTCTAAGCTTGTGGAAGAAGTGATATCTCGCTTTGGTGTGCCTCTGGAAATCCATTCCGATCAGGGCAGGAATTTCGAATCGCAGGTCTTCCAGGAAGTGTGCAGAATCTTGGGAATGCATAAAACGAGGACCACCGCGTACCATCCGCAGTCTGATGGAATGGTTGAGAGATTTAACCAGACCCTTGAGAGGCATTTGGCGAAATTGGTAGATGACAAACAAAAGGATTGGGACAAGTACATACCGCTCTTCCTTCTGTCGTATCGTACCGCCGAGCATGAGAGCATAAAAGCTACCCCGGCGTATGTCAATTACGGGAGAGAACTGCGAGTACCAGTAGACCTCTTGACAGGAGGGTCACCGGAGGAACCAAAGACCGTACAAGACTATGTCTGTGATTTGAGGGAAAAGATGCGCTATATACACGGCATGGTTCGGGAGAATGGGTTACATTCAAGTGAGAACATGAAGACCAGATACGACCGGAAATCGAACACGAGCGGCTTCGAAGAAGGGACACTGGTGTGGCTGCATAACCCAACTCGTCGAAAAGGGAAATCTCCGAAGTTGCAGACCAAGTGGGACGGCCCATACAAAGTGGTTACCCGATTGAATGATGTGACTTATAGGATTCAAAAGCAACCAAGAGGGACATTCAAAGTGGTACACATAGACCGTCTGGCGCGTTACCATGGCAGTAACAATGATGCTCGGGACGAGCATTTCTAAGAGGGGAGTAGTGTTACGAATGCGGACACGTAGTGTCATCTAGCGGCAACCAGGCGAAACCATCACAGACAGCGTAAATCCCCTATTCAATACCAGATGCCGCTACTTGCATGTTTTTGTTTACTTACGCGTACAATCCAGAATTTTCCCACGGTTGTTTACGTATTACGCGAACCGGTATTGTTCTCGGAAAATTCCCGAACTTTCTTTTACTTGCCTCGACCCGTATAAATAGGGCAGGTAAACACGCCAGGAGTCAGTCTTCGAATGTTTTCGAGTGAGCGATAATCAAAGCGACTTCGGAAGTGAGAAACAAGTGACTTAGTGAGTGAACCAGTGATAGTGCTTAGTGTTTGAACTTAGTGCTTAGTGTTTAGACGTAGTGATCTAGTGTGTGTAAGTGTAGTGTAAGTGTTAGTGTAGTGTAAATAAAAGTCTTCAAGAGAGTCACCAGGTCTTTTTTCTCCGAATCATCGAACCTTAGCACGTAACAGTATCTTTAATTGTAATAGCGGTAACAGATATACACAATCTATGAAAATTTCAGAAGTCTTACTAAAGCGGTTCTTGAGATACAGCCTGGTGACACACAGACAGACAGACAGACAGACGGACAGTGAACGAAGCCTTAGTAATAGGGTCCCGTTTTTACCCTTTGGGTACGGAACCCTAAAAAACAACGGATCGCAATCCTGGAGGACTGGCAAAAGGGAAAATGAAACAGCGTACGCAGGCAAAGATTTCTTTCCTCTCCTACGCCGCGCCAGTGCAGTCTACACTCCCTCCGTGATTATACCAATGTAAATGAGCATTCATAATGATTGAGTTATCAAGAACACTTGAAAAACGAAAAAATCACAATATTATAATTTTATTAATACTTCATCTTCCTTTATACGAGTTAATATAAAAATCTGGGCTTGTGTTAATTAAAACATGAAGTTCGTCCAAGCGGGTCAGGAATAATGTATGAAGTGAGCCGCGGAAGTCGGTCCTCAACAAACACGGTTCGGGAGAAAGGTGAGCTCTATCGTTTATGAATAATTGTACTTTAAATTAGTTTCAGGAAGACCAGCTGGCCTGTACGGTGTTAATGCACTTATTTTATATCCTGAAAACAAGTAATCCATATACTAACTTGCTACAAGTCAAAAGCTTTGTGAGGCCTCGCGTTGTCATACCTTGACTGACTGGTAATAAGTAATAGTTCACATCTACATATAAATAAAAATTTTAAATGTAGATGTGAACTATTATCGCCTCTGTGGTCTAGTGGTACAGAGCGCGGCTCTTGACTCGGAGGTCGTGGGTTCGATTCCCGCGTTGGAAACATATAACATGTTTCCAAGTTTGGTTAGGACAATGCAGGCTGATCACCTGATTGTCTGACAAGTAAGATGATCCATGCGTCGGATGGGCATGTAAAAAGTCGGTCCTGCGCCTGATCTCTCGCCAGTCGTGTCGGTCTGCCGTCCCACTGGGCTATGAGAGTAAAGGAATAGAGAGTGCTCTTGTGTACTGCGCACACACTTGGGCACTATAAAATTACTCCTGCGTAGCTGGCCTGGTTACAATGAAACCAGCCACCGTCACCGAAACCGGTGTGGGAGCTATTATTATTATTATAAATAAAAATTACTATGTTAAAGCACATATCAATAGACGTGAAAGTTTTTTCGTAAAGTGTACCAAGAGTGCTCAGATTATGGAATAATATTATAGGTACTATTATATGATTAATTTGAAAGTCTGAAAGTCAGGTAGATTGTCAAACTTGTTACCTCTTCATTTTCAAAACCATTAACCGTTATTGAAGAAAAGCATGGAGATACTTTGAGTCCTGGGAAAGAACACTGGATATTGAAAAGAGTAAGGTTCTCGCGTGATAAATAAAAATAATTGTTTAGGTTAGTACTGTATAAAATTTACATGTCCCGTTATTTGTCACAAGTTTTATTATTGTTTCAAAAATAGGTTTCACCGTTTCGCTACGTATTATTATAAACGTGTAGCTATTTCGTTTAGCAATATTCAATAATTCAAAACTAATGAGACTAATACTTAGCAACTAAAAATATTTTATTGGCAAGCTATCGGTGTTCTAAAAGAAAGTATTTAGATCGCTACGTGTTCCTGTGACTAACGAGTATTTCCGTTGCCAATAAGAGAGTAACGTCTAAGTTTCGATAGGTAATTATTAGCATTGTTGTAATTATCGCGATAACAGAGTACTAATAATATTTACATTATTATTACTAATTAAAATTATTATTAAATAATTAAAATAAAAAAAAACATCGTAATAAATTTTGTTATCAACAAAATTTATTACGATGTTTAATACGAATTTTTTTTACATTAAGATTTTTGCAACGCTGAATGCTGACGTAGTCAACAGTACCTGGATAACTTTTACCAAATTTTTAATGTATTTTATAGCGAGAAAATTTTGAACGATTACCTGGAAAATTAAAAATATTTAGAATATATTTTCACCTCCGTATAGACTTAGTTCCAATGACGTAATGTCACTGCTTTTAGCCCGGCTGCACATTGTACGACATTTCTGATCAGAAAAAGTTGAACGTCCGGCTGTTACGTTCTCTTACGTTTTGTACTGAGCCGAGTGAGCTCGAACTCGCCGGAAAGATATTTCGGATAATGTGCGGTGTGGCGATCCGGTGGAATTCAAATGTTTCTGGTCAGAATTCGGACAATGTGCGGCCGGGCTTAACAATAACTTCATAGATATGATGGAACGACATCCGTCGGGCCCGCTAGTTATATATCGGGGCGTATTTAGTATATCAAACTTCGCCGAATTATTGAGGCTTCTAAACGTTTCATAAAGGCATTACGCTAAATTACACAAAACTTCACCTGTTAGAGCTTCGAAGTGAAACTTAGATTCAATTACTTCAAAGTTCCACTTACGAACTACGCAGTTCATACTATCAGGTTCTTTGTCATTACACAATGTCTTAAGAACAATGTCGTCAGCGAATTTAACAACAGCGAATTTCACTTGGAGTGAATAATTATTAATGTTTACATAACTTTATTTTAATTAAGATTTTGATTACGAACACTGTCAATCGACGAATTTTCTGTCGAACGATTCATTGATTAAAGCTCTATGTTTAATAATTAAGTGTGGTCATAAGTTTTAATTTTTTGTGTCGATCGAAGTTAAGGTAAGGTGTTCTTTTTTCAATTATTTAAAATCGAAGTCATTTAATTTCATAATCATTGAGCTCTGTTTTTTACGTGAAAACTTTCGGTTCCGGTTTACATTTTGGGGCGGGTAAAAAAATTGTAACTCGCGTCAGGACACAATATGACCTAATCAAAAAATTCGTAAAACGTACGTGACTGACATGTAAAGTAGCCCGCAAACGATCAAACATAAAACACGTACAAACTACGTGTTTGACGTGTTTGATGTTTGATCGTTTGCTGGCTACTTAAGACAGAGAGTAGACTGCCAGCGGCGAGAGAAGAATATCTACTCCTACCTGCTCTGCTGTTTCGTTTTCACTTCTACCAGCACTCGCCAAGTGCAACCTGTTGTTGGTACGAAGTTCCTTATTGCGCGTTCGGCGTAAAGGCTAGACAGAACGATATATTTTGACCTCGACACTTTTTTATTAGTACCTGTGTAGTAGGGGCAGGGGGCGCTGACAGTATTCCTGTGCGTGAATTAGATGGCGTTTTTTGAGAATAAACAACGACGCTTTGTTAGTATTCCTGGGCGACAAAATAGGGCGTTTTTTAATAATTTTTTGAGTGTTTATGTAATATTATAAATATTACATAAACACTCAAAAAAAAGGTTTTTGAACATAAGAATTAAGAAATAACTTCGTTCCATTCGGGTGTCCCTTGACACCTCTCAAGTTTTTTTTTATTCAATTAATACATCCCTCATATAAAACGAATTATATGTAAGAATATTTTTAGATATAAAACATGCTAAAACCATCTTTTATAAAGGAGCATAGTAATTTATTGTTCAATTCCCTCGTATTACTGAAACTCCTAAATTCCGAAACACGCGTGTTTTGGTCACGGACGGCTACGCACCTTTTATTTAACGAAAAAAGATTTTTCTCGCTTTTTTTTCATGTACTTTGAACTATAAAGTAATCTACAATGATTTGACGACCTCTGTGGCTCAGTTGGTGGGCTGTTGGTAGCTCAAGCCGGGGGTCGCGGATTCGAATCCCGCCGACGCGACGGAACAAAAAGTTTTCAAAGTTCCTGGGTCATGTATGTGTATTAAAATATATGTGTACCATATAATAAAAATCTTAAATATAATATGTTATAGCATAAAAGTATTAGATATATATTCCGTTATCAGGTACCCGTAACACAACACTACTCTCCAACCGTCTTACGGTTTTTCGATCAGCACACATGACCTGACGCGAGTTTCACAGTTTTTATCCATCCCACAAAAGTGCTCAACGCCGCTTAAGAAGTTTCCACTTCAAAAAGTGTCGTTAATTTTTTTTTCATCTAGCCCCCTTTTGCAACGCGCGATAAGGAACTTCGTTCCAAAAAGTTATACTTTATATCTTATCGAAGGTTAGGTAGACCTTTAGAACTGGATAACTCCACAGTTGCTGGTCGTTCTTACCTCTATAGGTTTCATAAGCAGGAAAACTTTCAATTTTAATTAAATTACGAAAGGCTAGAAGTCGCTGGCTTTTAGACCATAAGGCGGACTTGCGTAGATCTGGGTTAAAGCTAACTCTGAGTTACACATCATGTCATTTCCATCACTCTTTAAAGTGAGTGACAGATATGACATGATGTTTAACTCAGAGTTAGCTTTAACCCAGATCTGCGTAAGTGGGCCTAAGATGTCTAAATGGCATTTTATAATTAAATATTATATCACTAACCTTAGATAGTTCCGGGTTATTCGTGTTGTTTTGTCGTAAAAAACACTTCAGAAAATTACAATTACTAAAAGATCAATTTATAAAATTGGCTCGATGGTTGTAATATCAGAAATAAATCAAGATAGAACGGCCACACGCGTCCGTTGCTAAGGAATCGCGCGTGTCAATTTTTGCTTTGCTTTTAGTTAGAACAAATAACTTACCCGTGGAAAGAAATACCTCTTTTTAACCGATTTACTTTCGTACTTTTGTTTTTACAATTAGACACTGCACAATGAGGCATTTTTGCACAACCCCTCCGGTGTAATCAATTCGAGACGTGCGCGCTGACTGAATAAACCTTCAACGAATTTTGCCCACTTGTGCAAGTTTGAAACACGCGTACTCCACCCGCTTAGCCGTTCTATATTGATTTATTTCTGTGGTTGTAATATTGAAGTGGCATCATTTATTCAACCGAGAAAATGTGAAAAGTGTTACAATTACTGTATTAGATGACGCCCGCAACTCCGTTGCAAAAAAAATCCAGGATAAAGTATCCTATGTCCTTTCCCGGGAGTCAAAGTATCTTCATAACAAATTTCAGCAAAATCGGTTCAGCGGTTTGGGCGTAAGAAGGTGACAGACATGTTGTCTGTTTGTCAGTATTTATATTAGTGTGGACTAGCTAACCCAACGTCAACGTAGATACGTTGTTATTAACCCAGTTAAGATGAAAAAACTGAATTTAACCCTTTTTTCAAGATGGCGGAAACCCCACAGGGTTATTTTGGTCGACAATTTGAACTTAAGTTTTTCTAGCCATCTCCCACATAATATTATCCAAAATTTGGCTCTTTTTGTTGACATGCATTTCTAACCCTATTTTTTCCGACGTAATAACTGGACTATTGGGAGTTTAGCTTGATTGTGAATATGAAGAGGGTCGGGCATCAATAGCGAGTACTATTCGAGCTGATAAGGACTTGTATAGGAGTTATATAATGGTGGTTTGACATTTCCACCAAATACTATAGGAATTAGAAACCCATCTCCATCTTCGGCCATGATGATAAAACCATGATGGTCTATCAGGATCTCTTATTATTTCACTTTTGCTCAGACATTTTAAGGTAAGTACGGCTAGGCGAGACTTACATTAATAAAAAAAAAAATTATACAAAAATAAATCCTTTGGGGAATGTATAGGTCACCTGTATTGAACTCTAGTTCAGTGTGAAAGTAGCAGCGCTGAAAGAGCAAAATTTTTTTCACTTTTGTATGGGGAAACTCGTGACGCGCTTTAGCGCTGGCCCATACAAAACGCAAAAAACTTGCGCTTTCAGCGCTGCTACTTTCACATTGAACTCCTATATAAGAAACACGTATACAGATGCTAAAGTTATTTATAGTTATTGCTTGTATTACACTCGTTCTATATGACGCCCGCAACTCCGTTGCGCCAAAAATCGTTTATCGAGCGGAAACCGTCCACTTTTCCGGCATAAAAAGTATCCTTAGTTATTTTCCAGGTTTCAAAGCGTCTCCATGCCAAATTTCATAATTATAAATGCTCCCATGCGACTTTCTTACGCCGGTTCTTCTCGCCGGTTTAGTTCCCGAACCGGTGGTAGGCCTCATGTAGAGTGTAGACGTTCTAAAAATGATAACTTTGATAACCTATATTTTAGAAATAAATATTTTCATTTTATTTCATATTTGTAAAAAAAATGCGAAATATGTAGAATAAAGTACAAGGTAAGAATCATCATTCAATTCACATTTTCTCCCTGGCGTGCTCGCTTACTTTCAACCATGGTTTTTAGGGTTCCGTACCCAAAGGGTAAGAACGGGACCCTATTACTAAGACTTCGATGTCTGTCCGTCTGTCTGTCTCCAAGCTGTAACTCAAGAACGGTAATAGCTAGAGAGTTGAAATTTTCACAGATTGTTTAACTGTTGCCGCTATAATAACAAATACTAAAAACAAAATAAAATTAATATTAAAGGGGGGCTCCCATACAACAAACGTCATTTTATGACCTTTTTTGCTCTATATCAATAATGGCAAAAGGTAAGTAGTTACTTAAATTTTTCTCAAAGTCCTTAGTAAGTAATATGTGTACTTCAATATTTAATAATAATATTAAAATAAAATAGAAAATTAAGGGGCGCTCCCATACAAAAAAAAACACAATTTTTGGCCTAATTTTGCTCTATAATGGTACGGAACCCTTCGTGCGCGAGTCCGACTCGCACTTGGCCGATTTTTCTTAGACTTGTGTTTGGACGAAACAAGAGCTTCTTAGTAATTATGTCTCTACTCTCCCTATCTCAAAGCATTCAGCTGTCTAATGAAAGACGAGACGCTACTGAAGAAACGTCCTCATATTTTGAGTTTATTTTTACCTTTATTTTAGCGAAAATTAAAACAAGTAGCTGTAGGTTGCAATGAAATTCAATAAAGGTAAAATTAAAATAGTATGTGACTAACTTATTGTCACTCTACGTAATTCATTTTGACCCTAAAAATAAAAAAAAAACAAAGAAAACACGACCTACACAGTGTTATAAACTGCTGGACAAATTTTAATGAAATTTGGCACTGAGATCACGGAGAATAACATAATAATAGTACTGTCCTGAAACTTTTTATTACAGAAAAATTAATAACGGATTCGGCAAGATAGCCGGCTGCGTTGAAAATGATAGCATTATTGTTTAACTCTGAACCTTATTATTCCATCGATAGTCGATACCTACTGACCTTTTTGCAAAAACAACATAAACAAAGTAATACCAACATAAACTCAACACATGAAAAACATGTTTATTTTGAGAAGATACACAATTTCATACGAGTTGTGTATACTAGTACGAAAGTTGGTTCGTCGTTCGAAAGTTTAAAATAAGTTGCTCGTTTTCATGCAATTCGAAACTTACACCTTAGTTTATTAGAAAAACTTATATAACCTACATGGTTCAGTCATTAATATGGCTGTTGACTCGAAGGTCAAGTTCGATTCCCGCGTTGGAAAAATGTTTTTTTTCCAAGTTAAGCCGAGGAAGAGAACGATAAAGAGAACCATATTCTCTTAGCATTGTTTTTACTACGTGTCTTTTAATTATAAACTCCTAATGCTACTCTATTAAAATTTACTAAACTAAACTAACTAAATTATTATTATTATTATTATTGGCCCACTGTGTCCCACTGCTGGGCAAAGGCCTCCCCTCTTTTCTTACACAATTCGCGGCCGACCCAAAAAAAGGTGGCGCGACGAACTGGATGCGTTCGATAAAGAGTGGCCTGTAACAGCACAAACTAACTAAAATTACTCTCTTATTAAAAAGATATTAACTAAGGTCTATTTATTTAAATATCGCTGATCTTTCCCTTTTCTAATATTTCAGATAAAGGCAAACAGACCTTTTTATTCCCTGTTAAAATTTTTTTTCAACTCTCTGGTACAAATGATAATAGTACCCCCCACACCGGTTTCGGAGACAGTTGCCGGTTTTCAATGGAACCAAGCCAGTAACGCAAGAGTAATCCCAGGTATGTGTGCAGTACACAAGAGTCAAGAGCAATCTTTTGTACTGTGCACATACTCACACGACGGTTCACCGACACGACAGGCGAAAGACAAACGCAGGAACGACTTTTTACATGCCCATCGCTTGAATAATCTCATTTGCCAAACAATCAGGTGATCAGCCTGCAAAAACCAAATTTGGAAATAGCATGTTTCCAACGCGGGAATCGAACCCAATATGTCCTCCGAGCCAAGAGCCTCATTCTAATGCCGTGGCCGCATATACGTAGTGCTTCGCGAAAAAAACCGATACTATTCGACGATCTGCGTGTATCGTCCAATAGTGTCGTCTCATAGCTCGAAGCTTCGGACGATAGACGCAGGTGCGTCCGGGCCGTGAGCCACTGATCCACAGAGGCGTTAACAATACCTATAAGTTTTCCTGTACATTGTCAGAATTCAGCTAGCTTTTCCTACACCAATCTCTCAACACGAGTTATTGTGTTATTGGACTATGGCTCCCTTGTGTATGACTATCGGAATAACAATTTACCGAATACACATTGACTGTATGAAGAGGGTAACACAATAGACGCATGTATCTATTTGAGGTTACACTTGACTTGTCATCTAGTTAGGTAATATATGATTATAATAATATGTAAAAGTATTCATTACTTTGAGCTCAAAGGGATAAAATAATTTAGTACATGTATGTTTCATACTCAGCACGATCATCATCCCAACTTAGTACAATAGGATTATTCATATTAGAAGCAGAGTAAACAGAACTAACGAGTAGGCCGACTCAGAAGAGATCTCGAAAATACGTTTGACATGGTTTGTCGCATAAAGTTAATATTCCGCTAGGTATATTCTTCATGGTTTGACGTTGGTTTGACGTAGCATGTCTTATCGGCCGGCGCGCGCAGTACTTGGCATTCTGAAACATTATAATAATACTCCCCACACCGGTTTCGGTGACGGTGGCCGGTTTCATTGAAACCATGGCCAGGTACGCAGGAGTAATTTTATAGTGCCCAGGTGTGTGCGCAGTACACAAGAGTACTCTCTATTCCTTTACTCTCATAACCAAGTGGGACGGCAGACCGACACGACTGGCGAGAGATCAGGCGCAGGACCGACTTTTTACATGCCCATCCGACGCATGGATCATCTTACTTGTCAGACAATCAGGTGATTAGCCTGCATTGTCCAAACCAAACTTGGAAATAACATGTTTCCAACGCGGGAATCGAACCCACGACCTCCGAGTCAAGAGCGACGCTCCAGACCACTGGACCACTGGACCACTGAAACATGTTGAAAGTGGCAGTCAAGCCTAACTCGCGTATATTCGCCCGTTTGTTTGAAGTCGAGGTATTCCTTTGTTCTGTGTACTCTATTAGAAGTATCACACTTTTCAACTTACATACAGTAGATCGGGAATCGGAGGCGACCAATTAAGAGGTCTAGTGAAGCGATATAACGACTTCGGTATTTGAAATGTATCACTGCTAAACTCTTCTTGTTTACACGCTGACGATTATACTAAACTCTTCTTATTTACGTGCTGGGTTTTATGATTGTCTATTGCTAGAAGCGTCATGAATTTTTAAATCTTATAGTACGATAGTGCGTGTAAATCTGCGAGCAATGATAGTGTAAGTGCGATGTTGTATATTGCAGTTATTATTATTAGGGATATTCCCCAATCCTCTCCCATGCCGCTCTTCCGTCGCCCATGGACACTCGCAGCATCAGAAGAGCTGCAGATGCGTTGCCGGCCTTTTAAGAGGGAATAGGGTAATAGGGGAGGATAGGGAATAGGGATGGGAAGGTAAGGGAATAGGGTAGGGGATTGGGCCTCCGGTAAACTCACTCACTCGGCGAAACACAGCGCAAGCGCTGTTTCACGCCGGTTTTCTGTGAGGACGTGGTATTTCTCCGGTCGAGCCGGCCCATTCGTGCTAAAGCATGGCTCTCCCATCTTACGAATATTACTACATTTGTCTTTAACGACTATATCTTATTTCTCTCTTGCCTTATGACTTAGACCACAACTATAGCAGATTCTCTAATATATTTTTCCAAAAAATTCACAGTTCTAGGTACACACCTTGACCTCTGACATGAGCGATGATTTTTAGAGGACATTTATTTTAACAGCATAAGGTTCACATTCACAGAAGTCAGAGGTAAAATATTCGTAAACGGACACTGCCAAATTTAATATTCATATGTTTTTTGTAAATTTAATATTCGTAAAAAATAAAGGCTACCCTCAACCGTGGGACCATTTCGTATACGGATGAGATGCCAATTGTGAATAATTCGGGCACGGTTGTCGGGCATTGTGTATATTGACTAACCAGTGGCGTAGTAGTATTTGAATATAACGGGATATGGAAACATTCTATGAAGTTATGAAGTATATGTGATGAATTATTGTCTATCTAATTTGTAAGGAAGGTTCTCCCTTTTCCTTAAGGGTGTAAGTAAACTAAGGGATAGTTTAGACGTATTAAGTAGATAATTAGTACCTAGTAACTTAATTTGAAGTGCCTGCCCGAAATGTGTCAAGTGACAAGCCCTGCCTGCCAACATAATATCAGAAAATAATCAAAATTCTAATTTCCTTGTTTAGTACTTAAGTAAATTCTAACTCCCTACTTGCTACTAAATTTTGTGTTTACATGCAATAAATAACTTAAAATTAATTTAAGTTAACTAACACGTGTGAACCAGCCATAAGCGATATTACTTTAGAGCGCGTACTAGTGTTCCTTATAGAGTTCATTACAGAAGCAGTGCTTACTTTTTTCTTGACGCTGATGATATAGATAGATATTTTGTTTCTATGCCAGTCTTTTACTATGATCCGCCCTTATATTTTTTTTCTTCATAATTGCGTCGATTTCATGAATAATTACAAAATAACTTTAGCATTAGTAAACAGTAGAGCATATTATTCATAATTGACTATTGATGCCGTTGAATAGAACGATGTACACAGTTTATGCGTGTTTCCAGATAGGTATCTGGAAACATGCATAACCTGTGTACCCTTTAAAGTTTAGACCAAGGCAGGATCATGTAAAGCGCGCCTAAAACTTATCTCTATGTTGAAGTTTGATCTCAAGAACACGACTGAGTTACGCTATTGTATACAGGGTGCAATTAAACCTTTCTGCCAAATTTTGATATATTGATCCTTGTTAAAAATAAAAATACACGTATATTTTCTTTTATAATCACTCAGTACTAAAATGTTGAGAAATAGCTTCCGAAAGTTATCCTAAAAAACACTACAATTAATGGACACTACGAGTCGCTCGCGCGTGACGTGCCCCCGCGCGCGCGCCTCACCCCGCGTTACCCCCGCTAGTAACCGCCGCCGCGAGTGACCATTCTGCAACAATTTTAAATGGGATAAAGTAATATGTCATTAAAAAAATAACACCCAATTTTTTTTTATTAAATGGACTCTCCTAGTGATACCTAAGCCCTGGAAAAAATTTGGCAGGAAGGTTTAATTGCACCCTGTATATATACAGTACAAATATTTGTATTGTGCATAAAGTTTATCTAATAACAATAGTTTGTTATTCCGAAAACTCCCTGAACGCTTTGAAGGAAAGTTCATGTTTATCTTTGTTTCACCTCAATATAAGTTCTGCTTGTTGGAAGCTCGGTTTTGAGCTTTCGAAAGCAATTTGAGCTTCTTATACTTAGCTTCTTTACAGTGAATCAGCTTCAAAAAAGTCTTTCTGTGAAGCTGATTCACTGAAGAGAAATACGATATTTTCTGTTATCGCTATGTTTTTTTTAAAAAGTACAATGAATATTTCCCTGGACCTCAGTTATTTTTTCAGTAACTTCGACAAAAAATATATATACTTATTTCAAGTTCTAAACTAATAAGGTTAGACCTATAACCTGTATAAATATGTATAAAATCAACATTATTAAACAAAAATCCCGGAAATTCTGTTTTCTCCAATCCAGAAAAAAATTGAAAATTAAGGAAATTGAAAATTTAGTCAGTGGTAATAGTAAAAACATGGTTTGAAAACGACTAATTTAGCATTTTGTATTTAGTTTTAATAAAATTTGGGGAAAAATACCCTTAATTTAAATAAAGATTAGAAAAAGGTGAAACAATGGGGGGCGCAATTTTTTTTTCTCAAAGTGGGCAGTAGACAAAATAAGTTTGGGAACCCCTGCTGTGGGCGTGGAATATGTGGCTTTTCTCGTGGTTGGTGGTGGACTCTATGTCTACATTTCAATGAAATCGGTCCAGTCATTCGAAGGCGTGATACCTTTACCAACGGAAACAAAGATTCATTTTTTATTCAGTAGACCCGCGTTAATTCGACAAACCTTTTGCACGGCCGTCTCAGATTAGCGAATAACGAATTTGTCAGATTATAGATTGGCGATTGCTGCCTAGATTTTTATACATTACAATACCTTAAAATCATAATGATGATATGGTTTTATCATAACTACAAATCATTTTCCTAATGCTAGATACTTATCAGCGAGCTGTAACCGCAACCGTTTCATGCATTGTATTAAAAAAAATTATGAACAAAAATGAAAATTGGGCAAAATAAGGGCAAAATAATGTTAATGTACCAAAATTACCTAGTGGTAGGTATGTCGGATTACAAGAGGCGCCGGATTAGTCAAGAGCCGGATTAGCTAGGGTCTCCTGTATTAGATTTTAAATATTCTTTTTTGGTGCAAAATGTATCCTTCCGCAACTTATTCGTGACTATAACAATATGCGAGTAGACCCCATAAAGTTTTGTGACATGTTTGTCTTGTATAATTATTTTCGTATGAAAGCGGCGGCGCCATTATTTATTGAAACGAGCCACGATGAGTTTAGTCAACCGATGATCGCTTAAGGCAATGAAAAATGATATCCACATGCAAAACTTTGCGAAAATGATAAATGATAAAGGTGGTGTATTGTGTTCGAAAGTTTGAACACATGCTACAACCGTTAAAGGCCTGATTACACCGGCCGAGTAGAGGCGATTGTGACAGTGCCCTCTTATAAATACGACAGTGTGTCTGTCCGTCTGCTACCTCTTCATGCCCAGACCACTAAACTAATTTTGGAGAAATTAGGTAGGGAGATACGTTCGAGTCTCGGGAAGGACATAGGCTACTCTTTATTCCGGAAAAATGTACGGTTTCCGTGTGGTAATCTATTTTATCGCAAGGGGGTTGCGGACATCATCTAGTATCATATTATAATATATTATGTGCTCGGCCGAGGGCACTATCTGCAACTCTACTCGATAGGATGTAATCAGGCCTTTAGGTGAAAATTACCTTTTAGGTGTTGGGGAATTATGTACATTCGACTTTTAAGACAATTTTTCAGCTGAACATGAAAAGGATGCTATGTAATAGAAATAAAGAAGAAAGATAGGTACACATTTAATGAAAATACTGCTCTTAATGAAAGTACAGAAACACAAGTAAAAACTTAAATATAATGGCCGGCTCACATTATTCCAGCGATCCATTCCAACTCAGAACTCTGGATTAGAATTAGTAAACCGACACTGGGGTGCATCTCATGAAATGCAATTTTGCAAAACAAGCATTGGATTGGATTACTGGAGTGCAATAAAATAAACCGGTCACAAGGGTGAGATGTACTATAACAAACACAAGGAAAACCGATATAACCAACGAATTAGGTCAATATGAGTTTCTTCTATTTCAAGCGAAATCAATACTGAACTAAATAGTGAAGTTTTAAATAAGGTATCGATATCGAATGCTAATAGTCGGAAAGTGAGTCTGTCTGCATGTCACCTACTGGCGCTACAACTGAATTTAGAAAGGCCTGTGTGCGTTTTTTCTAAAATTTGTCATGATTACATCCTTTCCCGGGATACTTTGTATCCCAGGATAACATATTATAATACTTAACAAATGACCACGCAGTACACGAATTTCAGCACTTGTGTGTAAGTAATGTAAGTACCCGTATAATTAAGTAGCAGCTTTAAATGTTAGTAATTGAGCTTATTTACGACAAACCATCAATTACTTACCAGTGTTCTATAATTAAAATTAATAAAACTTTAAACTAAACCCCAGGAAACCTCTTCAACAGCCGAAAATAGTTTTTAATTAGAGAGTGAGAAATAATTGGTCGGTGTTAAATTTTTATTAACGTCAAAAGGTTGCGTGCTATGAATAAATATTTGCCATTGCGACATTATTCAGGCCTCCAGAGACCGCGGTAATGAATGACTTATGCATGTTGATAGTGTACGTCGGGCTTTATGTGCTTAGTACAAAATTAGGGTTGGCAAAAACAAAAAAAAGTTCGAAGTTGATTCATGGAATGCACCTGTGAATCCCTGGCGGATTGGGGACATCGGCCGGAGTATGTGGGTCTCTCCGAGGAACTACCCACTAAAACCCCATGGTGCTCCACTCCCCGCTTAGGCATAGTGACGGGTACGATCAAAACACCGCAACTCTACCAACGGTTGTCCGCATCTTGCAGACTCAATAATCAATATGCAGGCTTTTCTAGGCCGTTCATGGAATACTGGATACACCTACATATTGTGTCGGTCGGATTATATCAAGTCTATGTTTACTTATTTAATAATTAAATTATAATCCGTCAGCTGCTGGACTTGACATAACACGATCAAATAATGTACGTTCGCCATCTGCCTATAAATCTCTCTTTAATCTTATAGATTCTTATGTTAACAATATGTAATTATGTTACCAAAAAGTTTGTAACAAGAGCGGATTCCCAGAGTCCTCAGTTGGAACTTACAAGTCCGGCTTTTGTAAGCTTATTTTAACTTCCAGAATAGCTTCTGTAAGTTAATTACACAATAGCCTAATGGAATACGGATTGAATTGTGTTATGTGAACAAAATAATTTCAACTTTTCAAGAGACTTCCGAGGCCGGCTTATGAAAAGATGGCGCTAGGAGCTGTAGGCATACCAGCCAGAGTGGCCGGCGGTGGCGCAGAAGACAGAAACGTGGAAGGTTTTAGGGGAGGCTCTTTCCCAGCAGTGGGACAATTTGGGCTTATAATGATAATGATAGATTTCCAAAAAGGAATTTTATAAAAAGAATTCAACGTTTGGATGTCGCTATTTTTTACTATCCTTTCGAAGTAATTTATTCTGTCTATTCTCTGATCGCTGAATTCTGTCCGTAGCGGTCATTGACCTCCTGTCAAAAATTTGTCATGTTTCGTCGTTTTCTATACAAACCGCGATTGACAATGATGTGACAGATGTTTCTAGTCTAAAGGCGTATCGTTTTTTGCAGACTCGATGTAAACTGAGTATAAAGTAAATCACTTCGAACTTCATAAATAGTTGAATATTATGATTCTGAGAGTTACCAAGAAGTTTTCCGATGAATCTATAACAGTCTGTATCTTTGTAAGAGTTTTTTTTAAGTTAACAGAATACAGTGCGAGAATTTTTCATATAGCTCCTAGGCTAAAAAGGCCAATGACCGCTGGTGTCACCTTACAGTATTTTAACTATATAGACCTCAATATAAAATTTCAACTACATGGTAAAATTGATCGAAAACTGTGCATTTCTTGAAATGATTTATAGAGACAGTAACAGACATCAATCCCAGAAAAGTTTAAGGTGAGTAGGGAATTATTGGGCATTCTGTCCCACTTGTCCAACCAAAAGTTGGATAGAATTGTCTGTCCTGCAAAGAATCACTTAAATTAGAATGTGTCTGTCCTGCAGTTGAAATGATTGGGCATTCTGTCCCACTTTTGTTCGCTCGCGGTGCATAAACGAACAGGAGGGCATCCTGTTCCGACACACCGAACCTCCGTTCGCTCGCGCTCACTTCGGTGTACTCGGTGTGTCAGGATGCCCAATAGCTCCTGTTCGTTTATGCACCGCGAGCGAACAAAAGTGGGACAGAATGCCCAATCATTTCAACTGCAGGACACACACATTCTAATTTAAGTGATTCTTTGCAGGACAGACAATTCTATCCAACTTTTGGTTGGACAAGTGGGACAGAATGCCCAATCATTCCTGTTCGTTTATGCATCAAGTGATAAAAAATAGCTTCTCATCGATGATTGGATGGTTGAAAGATCTAGCTAGCTATTATAGGAACATTTAATTTCGTATGTTTGAAGTTATCTGTTTATATGAGTCAACACACTGCATGATTATCATTTTGTCATAATCCACTAATCACAGTGGTCGATTGGATTAAACAGTTATGAAATTTCTGAAACAAAAAGAATCACTTAAATTAGAATGTGTCTGTCCTGCAATTAAAAATGAAGTTAAGCGACACGGAAATTTACTACCAAATACCATTCGCAGTATTGTTTGTGGTCCCTCAAACTGTGGGAAAACAAACTTAGTAATCAGTTTGTTACTACACCCGAATGGTCCACGATTCAGAAACCTTTATGTGTATTCAAAGTCTTTGTATCAACCTAAGTACGTCTTTTTAGAAAAAGTATTGGAAAAAGTTGTGGATACATCGTATCACAAGTATAATCATAACAGTGAAATTTTAAGTCCAGAAGAAGCCTTACCTAATTCTATCATCATATTTGACGATGTTGCATGCGAAAATCAAAATAATATACGTGATTATTTTGCTATGGGTCGTCACAAAAATATTGATTGCTTTTATCTTAACCAAACTTATACTAAAATACCCAAACAACTAGTAAGAGATAATGCCAATCTCATCATATTGTTTAAACAAGACGAGATTAATCTAAGACACATCTACGATGAACATGTAGGGTCTGATATGACGTGGTCGCAATTTCGTGAAATGTGTTCAACTGTGTGGAGTAAACCGTACAGTTATGTGGTAATCAATAAGGATTGTGAACGAAATAATGGTTGTTACAGAATGAAATTTGATACATTTATAATAGTGGATTAATTTATTCTATAAAGCTTATACGTACCCCACTATGTAGTAGTACAACTTGAGACATCAATCAGAGTAGAATTCTTAACATGGAGCGGAATCTTAAGGAACAAATTGTGAAATCAGCGTCTGCAGTGAAAAGAAAGGTAGAAATGATAAAAAATACTAAAAACACAAATGACATGGTACTGGAGACGATATTTCAACCGATCGTCAGTCCGCTAAAATTATTAGCAAGCAAAACTGAAAAAAAACGTCATGACGAAGACGAAAAAGAATCTTCAAAATATGGTTCACATGAAAAAGAAGAATCTGAGACGGATCTTGATGATGAAGAAAATTCAGATAATGACGACTTTAATTCTAAAACACCTGACAAAACGCTTACTACATCATCTTCTGAGGATTATGATATCCATGAGAACTCATTTAAATCTATTCAATCCTCACCAAGTATCGCAAACGATTCCTTGTCTTGGTCTGCATCGCCTGAAGCGCTGAAAGAAGATATACCATATGGAGTAAGAAGTGAACGAGGAAAACTTTGGCTAGGCAAAACCCGTTTACACGATGATGGAAAAGTTCTGAAAATTAGAAGCCGCTCTTTAAAAAAAACTTCTGGTCTGGCAGAATTGTTGTACAAAAAAAAACCTAATTTAGATATTATTACAGAGGAAGACTTACAAAATTATAAATTGCTACTCATCGACACTAATGCACATAAACGTAACTGGAAACCATCGAACCAAATAAATGGTAATAAAGGGTTCAAATATACTCACGTGATAAAGCCACTATTTAAATTCGCTAGAAATAATACCAGTAGCGTAGAAAGTCTTCAGCGAGGTGAAGGAATCGACATTTTGAAAGAAGTTAAGAAAGACACTGATTTAGTATACTGGAATGATCCTAATGAGTTAGTTGAGAGACTGAAAATATTATGTGCATCTCAGGCGGCTGGTAATACGGGATTAGATAATGAAATTAATGCCATACTTGAAGAAATGAAAGAAGCTGGTATCATTAAAAAAATGAAATATATAAGGCTGCCATCAGGAAAATTTAGCAGTTCTATTACACTATAGAACCTAGCAAGACGGCAATGAATATAGACAAATTTGGTCATCACGTTCATAAGCGTTTACGATTATCTGAATTTTCTGAAATTCTTAGCGATACATTGGTAAGGTCCGATACAGGGGAATTCGATTTAAAGTCATCGAAATTAACAGGGGTGCAAATTCCAGAAAAAGACGACGAGGCTGTGAATAAAGAATACGTAGATAAAAGTGTCCAAGCCCTTAAAAATGAAATGATGAAAATCCAAAGTAATGTCAGAAACTTTCTCCATAGTTTAGAAAAAATTACTACTACAAATTTAAGTAAAATGTACTACACAAAACAAGAAATCGATAACATGATTGCAGCAAAATCTGTTCAGAATGAGTAAACAAGATATAGTAAATGAACTACACAGAGGAGCGAGACGAAACTTCGTTCGTCGACATACGGTCATTAAAGGTCTGGATGATTTATGGCAAGCTGACCTAGTGGACTTACAAAAATATTCGTCGATTAATAAAGGATTTAAATATGTTCTCATAGTGATTGATGTTTTATCAAAATACGTGTGGGCTAGACCGTTAAAATCAAAATCTAAAAAAATTGTATCAAGTGCTATGTGCAGTATATTAACAGAATCCACACGAAAACCTAAAAACTTACAAACAGATCTAGGTACAGAGTTTTATAACGATTCTTTTAAGCATTTAATGAAAACTTATAACATAAATCATTATTCCACATTTTCTGTAAAAAAAGCTTCTATCGTCGAACGAGTAATAAGAACTATAAAATCACGTCTTTACAAATTATTTAGTTTATGTGGAAAATATGAATGGTATAAAAATAATTTAAGGTCCGTTGTGCAGAATTATAACAATACTGTGCACCGCATTACAAAACATAAACCAATAGACGTTAACAGTTCAAATCAAAATACAGTTCGATTGAATATTATCAAAAGCCAACAGCCAAAAAAAGTACGCAAAGAATCGTCTTTTCGAGTTGGCGATTTTGTTCGTATAAGTAAATACAAAGGCGATTTTTATAAAGGTTACACCCCTAATTGGTCAACGGAAATATTTCGCATCATAAAAGTCAACGAAACTAGTCCTCAAACGTATCAATTACAAGACAAACATAAACAAAACATTGTTGGTTGTTTTTATGGAAAAGAATTACAAAAAACTAAATTTCCTGATATTTATCTTATCGAAAAAGTTCTAAAGAAAAGAGGCAACAAACTTTTTGTGAAGTGGTTAGGATTGGGTGCCGAAGAAAATAGTTGGATAGATAAAAGTGAATTAGTTATTTAGATATATAAAGCACATAATCAGTGCTATATCACAATACATACTTATCAATGAAGGAAGGCAGTGGTGTAATCAATAACTTGATAGACCATTTACCGTTTGAGTTGCATTTACCTGGATATCAATTTTGCGGTCCTGGGACGAAACTTCAAAAACGAATACTACAAGGCGATCGAGGAGTTAACAAATTGGATGAAGCTTGCATGCATCACGATATTGCTTATATAAATAAAGATCCTAGTGCTCGACGTAAAGCTGATTTAGAACTTTTGAGTATGGCAAAGAAGAGGTTGAAATCAAAAGATGCTGGTAAGGGAGAAAAGATTGCCTCGTGGATAGTAAAAAATGCTATGAAAACAAAAATCAGAGCTGGAAGTGGTATTAAATCATTTAAGAAGGGTATTAAAAAAATACATGCTCATTTAAAAAAACTTAAATCCAAGGATCATCACTCTGCTATAAAATATGCGTATGCAGCTGCGAAAAAACTGTTCAGTAAAAAGAAAGGAATATGTTTACCACGTATAATTCCACTTCCAAAATGTGGTGGACTTTTACCACTTATTCCTATTTTTGCGGGATTGTCGGCGTTAGGTTCATTAGCAGGAGGTGCAGCAGGTATAGCCAAAGCCGTTAACGATTCTAAAGCAGCACAAAAGAGTCTCCAAGAATCTGAAAGACACAACAGAATGATGGAAGCGGTCGCTCTTGGAAAAGGATTATATATTAAACCTCATAAAAAAGGAGCAGGGTTATATTTGAACCCATCAAAAAACTAATTAGGCGGCTGCCCAGGCGTGCGCTTACGAATTTAGACATATTGGAGTATGCTGGTGAAATTCCATACTTTCGCGGCGTTTACATGAGAGATACGTTGCCTTTAAAACCTAGAAAAATAGAATGTGGAATTGTAAATTTAGATAGTAATGTGAATCCTGGCACACATTGGGTAGCCTATGTAAAACAAAACAGCTACGTAGAATACTATGATAGCTTTGGTAATTTAAAACCACCATTAGAACTGATGAAATATATGAATAATTTGCCCATAAACTATAATTATAACAGACATCAAGCATTTGGAACAACAAACTGTGGTCATCTATGTATTAAATTTTTAAAAAAATATTGGAAGAAACATTTAAATAATATTAAAAATAAATAAACGTGTCAGTATCAAAATGTCTTTCACTGTATCTATAACCGGGAGCGGAGCCTCTTTGACGACAAACTATTCTCCGACGTTGGAACTTCTTGGAGACTATGAATGTGGTCTTTTGTACTTTTCAACTTTTAACTCTATACCTAATATTGATGGACGAAACAACAAGTTTTATTACGGTGACAATGAAATGATCGAAATTCCTGAAGGGTCCTACGAGCTTCAAGATATTTGTGATTATTTGAAAACTAACATAAAAAATACATTGCTAAAACTGAGATGCAATAATAACACATTGAAAACAAATATATTTTGTTCTAAAGACGTTCATTTTAATAAAGATGATTCAATTGGGAACATACTAGGCTTTGGAATGGAAACAATAAAAGCTAATATAAGCACTGATTCACAGTATCCTGTCAGCTTTCTATCAACAACTATCGTGAGGATTGAATGTGATGTAGTTAGTGGTTCATTTGTGAACGGAAAAGCAAGCCATATTATTTACGAATTTGTTCCTAATGTACCTCCTGGATATCGAATAATAGAAATACCAAAAAATTTAATTTATTTTCCAGTCAATCAAACTTCTATTAGTTCCATCAATATAAGACTGTTAGACGCTGATAACAAAGAAGTAAATTTACGAGGTGAAGAGGTACAATTGTATTTACATTTTAGAAAAAAATGATAAATTTCCATAAAACCCCTGACATATCAAATGTCCAAGTCAGTCCTAAAAGATCTTCTCGCAAAGACACACGACAGCAGTTAAAAAAGAAGCTTACTAAAAGCAATAAAGAATACCTCAAACTAATTGGTTTAATAAAATGAATATTTTAAACATATCTCAGCAAACCTCATACGACAACAGCATCGAAAGTTTTGAGTATCATTCATACAAACCGTACGTAACAAGTTTCAACAAGAATGATGAAATACGAATCCCCATCAATCAACAAGACCTATATGTGCTGCCTTCGCTCAGCAGTTTGTATATCGAAGGCAAAGTAATTGTCTATAACAGGACAACTAAAGAAAAGGTTTCAAATATACATTTCGTTAATAATCCAGCATTATTTCTATTTCAAGACATAAGATATGAATTAAATGGAGTAGAAATAGATAAAATAAAAAACGCTGGTGTTACTACGACCATAAAGTCTTATCTGTCCTTAAATCAAAACGAATCAAAATATGCTCGAGTTTGGGGGTGGTCGCCAGAAGGTATAAATAATACAAGTGGTGAATTTTCTGTATCCATTCCTCTAAACAAGATTTTAGGATTTGCGGAAGATTATGAAAAAATTATCATTAACTGCAAACATGAGTTAGTGTTGCTTAGATGTAACACTAACCTTAATGCAATCAAGTTGAAAACAGGAGAAGTTTTGGAAGATATTGTTATAAGTAAAATTATCTGGAGAGTACCTCATATTAAAGTATCTGATCGCGAAAGAATAAATTTACTAAAACAATTAGAAAAAGATCGAGCTATTCCATTAGCATATCGTAACTGGGATTTATACGAGTATCCATTACTACCCAAAACTCGTAAACATACTTGGTCCATTAAAACTTCATCTCAAATAGAAAAACCACGATTTGTTGTATTAGCTTTACAAACCAACCGCAAACAGAACAGTGAATTGTCGATGGCGGAGTTTGATCACTGTCACGTACGTGATGTAAGAGTGTTTTTAAATTCGTCATACTATCCATATGAGGGATTAAACGTCAGTTTTACAGAAGACAAATTTACTTTATTATACGAACAGTATGCTAGATTTCAACAGTCGTATCACGGACGTCGGTCAGAGCCGTTGATGAGTTTGAAAGAATTCAGAGACGTTGCTCCCTTATTCGTTATCGACTGTTCGCGACAGCACGAAACATTAAAAGGGTCAATCGACGTGAGAGTAGAAATCGAAACAGACCAAGAAATACCCGATCAGACAGCTGCATATTGTCTGATATTAAACGACTGCATATTTGAGTATAAGCCTTTGAGTAATATCGTTAAGAAAATATCATGAATAGTAATACAATAATCGTTGACTTACAAGGATTTAAAAATAATAATAACGACTTTTTAGTAAAAGAATTATGTATAGCCACTCAACAGCATACACATACATTTTATGTTAAACCACCATACCCATTCTCAGCGCTAACCGATGATGAAAAAAAGAATGTTCGGTGGTTAGAAAGAAATAGAGGGTTTCGATGGAGCGAAGGCTATATCGATTATAGAGAATTCAGAAGAATTATTAAGCCTTACTTAAAAGACCGAAACATTATCGTAAAAGGTGAAGAGAAAGTGAAATGGGTGAAAGAACTGTGTGATCATAATAATGTTGTAGATATAAGTTACAAAGACATTCCAAGATTTGACATTCTGTTCGATCTGTATTGTAAGGACAAATCGTATAACTGTTTTATTCATAAGAAGTATTGTGCATTAAAAAATGTATTATGTTTAAAAAAATGGTGTTTAGAAAATAATGTACACTTTCAATAAAAAATACCTTATATTTATTGCTTTTTATTTAAATAATTAAAGTTGAATGAAATAGAAATAAAACAAATATATTCACATCATACATTTATTTAAGCAATAATTACGTACACATTAATTTACAAAACAAACCCTAACTTATATTATTTTCATACAAGTATATCTTACAATTTTATCGACTTATTCATTCTAAAGTCTATTGCGACCCTACAGCTAAAACAAATACTTTATACCAAAGTAAACTAAAACCAACTCGTATAACTGTAATTACATATTTTTTTTGATATATTACTGACTAACTTCTCGGTTTGGTCCATTATTTCATCACCGTTTTCATTTACAACATATTGTGCGGATAACAAAAAATTATCATCGTCTATACTGTCACAATGTTGCTGGGATCCATCTAAATCAAACACTGAGATCTTTATCAGACGGAAACCTTTTTTGGGAACGCTGTTTACCACAAACGAATGAACTGGAATATGCAGTTTACTTAATGCACTTTTAGAAACACATTTTTTTCTTAATTTTGCTGGACGACGTTCCCGAATCTTAGCGTTCGGCTTTTGCTGAGCTTTCATTTTTAAAAACTCTTCCGTAAATCCTTCCAAAGGATCTTGAGCATACTGGAAAGTATCCCCATATTCATGTAGGTAGACATTGTCTTCGGATGTAGCAGTCAAATCTTTTACGCGTTCCATTATCTGTAAAAAAAGAAAATATTTAACACCAAATCAGAAATCTTTGCAATTAACGATTATTTTTATGTATTTTAATGACTTAAATCAATAATAAATCAACTTACCGTTGTGTAGTCAGGTCCAAGACTGTATTACCAAAAATACGTAAATTATGTACACGTGAGTAACTATAATATAAGTTAAGGTTTGTTTTGTAAATTATGTAGACGTGATTAACTAATTACAGTGCTTGTCGACGCAAGAATGAATACTAAAACAAAGTCTTCACATTATTATAATAGTGATTGCAACATGTATGTGGTATTATCATAAATGAGGACTCATGTTACAAACTGTACCGCGCGTTCATATACGTCGTAGGTACTACCAGGCATGCGCGCGCGGCACGTGTGGATTAGGATTATGTCGGCACTACATATAGGCGAATGCGTTGGCCGACGCGCTGGCCCAGTGCCGCCTCCCTACAAGATGGTATATAGATACCTACCGCCAACGCGCGAACGCCCGTTCTACACATTGGGCCAGCGCGCTGGCCAAGGCGTTCGCCTATAATATGTAGTGCCGACATTACTCAAGTAAAGCATGTTTCAACTTGATAAAACCTTACGTTACTTGAATTTAGCATCAGCCTGCAGGTTTGCTTGCAAAATCTATGTAGTCGTGAAGTAATAAATAAAACAATTAATGTATTTAATAATTGATATTTTATTTCTAAATCTACATAATAATTATTATATACATACTAAATACACAGGTTATGCTACGAAAGTAAACAATACAAAGAATTTCTTAATTAGGTACAGCTTATTAAATCTAGTTAAAAGTTAAATATACTACTGTGACCCCATGCTCTAGTTGAAATTTTATCTTTAGATATGACTCTCTTGTCATCATCACCAGACAGAGCAACTTTCTTCACAGCACATGTATACAACTCATGTTTTATTGACTTAAATAAAACATTTGTTTTGTGAACAATGTTGCCTTCGTACAGAGTTTTTTGGTAATCAGTAACATTGAAATTGCTGACAATATTTTTCTTAATTCCTTTCGCTTTTTTGATTGTGCTATTTATGGTTTTAATACAATATAACTTTGAACGAAGGCCTACAAATTCACTTATGATTTTACCCGCCATTTCATCCTTGAACAAACCAGGAACTTTTTTATTTTGAATGGGTAAATCATATTGATTACTATTACAAAAATTACTAGTATCAAAGTAAGGCAAAAAATGTCTTTTTATGTCATCATAAAAATCATGGGTCCGTATATGATATACAAAACTATCAGTGTCCGTGTAACACATTTGTACATTATTTTTATAAAAAGGTTTAATAACAGAGTAATGAAAGTTATACATATGACTTTTTGACAATTCTAGTACGGTAAAACCAATGTATATTGGTTTATCCAAAATTATTTGATCAGGGTTTAATTGTACCGCAACTAGATTTTCAGTAAAAATCGTCGCGCTATGGAAATTTGGACGAGCGATAAGCTTTTGTGCACAATGCCTTTTCTTAGTCACATTATTATTATCAACCCACTGATTAACTAAATGCACATTGACCCTCTTCTCATTATTTTCTAAAGTTTTTCCAAACACACTGTTATTCAAGAGTTTGAAAAAGTCTTGTTCAAATGTTGAGGAACTTTTTTGCCTCAGAGCAGTATTCAAATCAATATATTGTTTTAAATATGGACTTTGTCGAAAACTAATCACTCGATGAATTTTCTTTAATATTAAACCATGTTTTAAACATGTTTGCAAGTGAATGTAATGTATAACATACTTAAATTTATCATATAAATTTGGAACTAGTTTGAAAGTTTTCCCCCCGGGTGGAATGCATTTTTCAGAACAAAATGGTAAATCATTATGTAAGTTATGTAAATGTTTAGGATATTGTAAATCCACTTCTAGAATATAACCACACTCTGCATCGATCGGTATTTCGGTTATATTTAATTTGTTGATTTCTTGTTCATTAAGAAATCTGAAATCTGATAATGGTAAATATTGACACATACTATATCCATATAAATTATTACAATCAATATAAGTGACGTAGGAAGGAGATTCTGATGGTTTGTAATTTTCTAAGTAAGGATTATTTGCTTTTGCATGTCTATGAGAGCACAGACATACTCCTCCCCTGATACCACTCTGTAACATGCGCAACATCGACAAGTCATCGATAAGTTCCAATTGTATTCCTGTTTTTAATAACATCGCATCAAAAGATAAACTGGGTGCTGTTAAGTAAAAAGCTGGGTCTAATTGATAGTGTTGCTTGCAAGTCTGTCTAAAATTTTCAAAGATATCTGCCAGTAAAAGCACATCAGTTTTTAGATATAAATCCGTATAACTACCTAAATCTTTGATTTGAAATGTTGACCAAATTAAGCACGCGTGCTGGTAATCCTCATCAGAAATATCATGATCAGTTAGGGAACTATAAAAGCATTCTTTTGGGGGTAGACTTTTTTCGTCATACCGCTTCCACGAGTTCATATATTCGTATGGATAAATGCCTTTACGAGTGAGTAACTGAAATTCATCTTCATCGGGGAAATGATTTTGTAAGTTTTTAAACATTTCCGGTTTTAATGTCTCTGACAATTTGCTTAAGCTTGTTCCCAAAAACTTAAATGAATCAACGAATCGAAGTTGAAAAAACTGATTATTCGTAACTGGTACAAATTTGGTAAATGAGATGTAGTTTTCTTTGGTTTTAGGTATTATTTTAATATTACCAGGAACCTCACCTAATGCTTTTATAAAAAGATGACAATCATAACCAGCTAAGTTATGAAAAAAAATGGGGACGAATGAAGGGCGTTTATACTGTAAATTACAAAACGGATGCGCAGCTCCGCGGTAACGACCAGTAACGTGACAATGGTCACGGACTTTGTCCGAAAAAATAAAATTTTCACAAATATGACAACGTGTGGCATTATCAAAGTCAGACTTATCCGCCATAGAAAATATCATAGGGACAGGTGTACTAAGTATATCAAATATTTTTTGTACGTCTTTAAGAATCGAATCTACAAACTGCTTATCACAACCAGGTCCTCGATATGATACGTACCGATTGTAACTAGGGTCATCACGACAAACAATATAATAACCAAAAGCTATAGGTAAATGTTGGTGTAACGTAGTCGTATTTTTGCTAGAAGAACAGTTAGCTTCAGTATGGGTTTGTAGCATCGATTCAAAATCTGCGTAAATACAAAATGGCATGTTTTGTTTTCGAGCATAGTTTTTAAATTTAATTACTGAGCCCTTATTTGGGAGGACAGTTACAACGCCTCCACATAAATGGTTTTCAACTTCTTTAGAAGTACTGAAAAATATCAAGCACAAATCACAAAAGTACAATTTGCTGTGATGAGATGTAACTTGGCTTCTAAACAGTCTAGAAGGTTCTTTGATCAAACAATAATGAGAAGTGTTATTATTTTCTAAAAACAACAAATGTATAATTTTCTCGTTGCATGTTTTATTAATGTCTGATTTATACAACGGCCCAACAATAGTTTTACTTTTTTTTAAACCATAAATTATGAACTTAATATTAGGATTATTTTTTTCAAAAATTTTAATGTCATGGAAAGATACAGGAAAAAACATTCCATTTATATTAAATAATTCACGAAAATTAGGATATGACGAAATTCTTTCAGGATGATTTTTAGCTGGATATAAGGCTGCTGTCACACACCATAGAAAGCAATGCTGATCTTTATTCATAATATTTAAACACGCCTTTTTAGCCTGAATTGATTTGGGTAAACTGATAAAACTCGAACCGCTAAGTGGTTGATATTTATTGATATTAATCTCAATGTATAAATTATTTAAAAATGTCCACCCACTGTCACGATCCTCAAATTCCTCTATACTAGTTTTTAAATAACTAACTGTTTCCAAATATATTTTTTCAAAATCATAATTACTATGTAATATTTTATTTTTGGTTCCAAAAGATTTTATTTCTTGTGAATTATCATTGAACTTCAAAAACGTCCCAAATAGTTCGAAATTAACCTTAACACATGAATGTTTAATAAGGTTTTCATCTAAAAGAGATTTTAACTTGTTACGAATTTCGGAAAAAAATATATCTACTGAAGCTAACTGAAGTTGATCAAGAGGTAATATCTTATAAGTTATAATGCGATTACGAAATGCAGAGCTGACGATTTCTACACCATCACTGTATTCTATTGTCTGTCTACTTTTTCTATGTGAATTACTTCGCAAATGACCTACCCATGATTTACTATGTACAGATATGTTACACGTCGAACAGAAAGGCATTTTATTCTATTAAAAAAGACAATGCTATCAAAACAATAATACAGTAACCGATACTAATGTAAAAAAATTAAAAAGGTTATAAATCTATTCTAGTATATTAAAAAGAAAATTAATATCTACTATAAATTGATTAACTGTAAACCTACTTAATAAAATTTATTTTTTGTCACTGTAATGGATGGGCTCCGACTCCTCAAACTCAGTAAAAGCTTGTCCTAAGAAGTCTTGCAGTGCCCCCCAAGACGATGATGACTCGTCACACTGGAGCTTTACACTTACCAGCGCCGTCTTGTATCGCACATTGGCAGCGTGAGACACGTAGTCCGATTTTTTGTAGATCTTGAGGTCCACAAAATATTCGCCACCGGTCTTTGCAGTCCGACGAGACGTTCCCGTAGAAACTCGGCTGGCGAAGCTTGATATTATTTCCCCGCAACGAGATTTGGGTTCACTGCAACTAGCTTCCTCAGCCCGCAAGATATTGAATAAGTCCGGTCTCCTTGTTCTGTAAAAACACAAAATTAACATATTATTATCATTAAAATACAATAATCGAGAATAAATATTAGTAAGAAAACAAACAAAATAGGAATAAGTGTATTGCACATTCACTTTTGACTGTAAACAATTAGGTGCCTAGTTTTATCAGACTTCAACAGGATACTGAACTAAGTTTTGATAAATAAAAAGTAGGAAATCATTGTAACTATGCAAACTGAATTATCGTGGTTGGGACTGTGTTGACAGTTGGCTATTACAAAGACAGTTAAAAACCAGCAGAAACAGAAATAGAATTTCAGCAAACGTAAAGTAGGTAATAATAATCGAACATACCGTGTAGTGTTAAATTCGTGCGGGGACGAGTATTTTCGCTTTCGTCGAGCACTTTTGTCTGATGAGGTGCGGGTCAACTCCAGCGGAGGAGATGAGTCGAGTTGCTTTTCCAAGCCAGCCTTGCGTTTGCTGGTTGACGCCTTTGACTTCTTTTTCGGTGCTACCGACACCACAGATGGGGCCTCAAACTCTGAATCGGACCTATTAAAAAAATAAAATCATTTATTTCGGGTTTCTAAGACCCATAACATTACAATATTTACATTTAAAAATTTCGTTATAATATTATCATTAAAATTAGTCATTACATTAAAACTACAATACATTTATATTTTATTAAACAATAAAAATTTAATAAAAATTGTAAAGTTAAAATTATTGTTTTTATAAAATAATAAAAATAAAAAGAATTTAAATTATTTTTTTAATAATTAAAGAAGAAATTAATATAAATTATTTTACCATCTTGATGAATTAGTCACAAAAAAAGAGTAATAATATTAATTCAATACTCACTAACATTTTAGTTGAAGTTGAAGACTGGTGCGAAGCCACTTGAAAAGTTGTGACTTGTTCCAACATGCGTCGACTTTTATTGTTGGAAAACGGTCTTTGTCATCAAAAATGTGTAATAGTTGTCAAGCGCGAGTTGATATGTGCGTATGTTTGTCCGTTTTAATGTTATCAATTACATCATCATTGATCATTACTATGTAAAACATATGAAATATATAATTGTAAAAGAATTAAATAAGATAATTATATTATACGTTTCTTTAATAGATATATATGTAATTTCCATCGATTTTGACATAAATTTAATGTTATATAATTTTGCTTGATTTTAAATAATAATTAATAATATGGAATGTAAATTTTCTGAAATAAATGGTTTGATTTGATTTGACTGATCATGCATCCTCAAAATCTAGGTATCTTTATACATCTGTGTATTTTTTAAGCATGTTAAATGTTGCATACTTTTATAGCGAATTTAATCTTGAACCAATACCTAATTTCCAAGAAGAGATTAAAATTAAATAAATTATAATTGTTTAAATAAGCAAGTAAATCCGAATATTTAATGTGTATGTGAATAATTGTGATGATATTGTGGTAAATAATATGAAATATAAACGTTTTTTAAACTAATGATGCCTTACTACAATTTTCGACCTTATTATTGATCAATGTAGCTGAATATGAAATAAAATTGAATAAACAAGAATCTACGTCGCGCGCTCGCTGCGGCGTTTCATTGAAATGCTTTGTAATTGTATCTCTGCTGCTGTTCATAGTAGGGGAGGCAAAATATAATATAAATCATGGTATTATATTATTATTGTATCTTTCCCTTTACTTTAATCCATCAGTGCTTTAAATAAAAGCTTCTTTGGGGTCTACACAACGTTCTCTATTTTAATCTGACAATTTGAAATCTACTTAATAGTATATTTTTTAACGCACCACTCAGATAATCTGATTTCTATACCACGTTAACTATAGACATGTGGGAAGCATACACAAGCTTAATCTGACGCGGTCAAATCACTGCAGAAATCACCGCTTTGGCTCCCTACTATAAAAGCGAGTGTCGGTTTAACAATACGTATGTGCAATATTATATTCTTGTTTAACAGCTTGCAGCTTTTTCCATATCAGGGATGTGAACTAGAAGCGAAAACTCGATTAAAGAGATAATTTAAGAGGCGATAAGTTTTTACCCTATAAATCCAATAAATTATAAATGAATATTGTGTATATTAAACACGATTATATTACCTCTAGTCAAATTATGAAAATTATCATCCTTTAAATGATATCGATGTTTATAATTCCTTATTTTACTAAGTTATGAATTTGACGCATGGTTTAATTTGTAATGGATAAATCTTATCGAATTTATTTATGTCTTACTGATTATTTGTATAACTATTAATTTGAGTTATCGCAACACTATGTGCTTTACGCAAAATATAGTAGTTTCGCC
Organism: Plebejus argus; assembly: GCA_905404155.3. Taxonomy (NCBI): domain Eukaryota; kingdom Metazoa; phylum Arthropoda; class Insecta; order Lepidoptera; family Lycaenidae; genus Plebejus; species Plebejus argus. The sequence goes on along the minus strand of FR989942.1, from coordinate 9,848,153 downwards.
TACAAATTTTTTTAGAAATAAAGTATTTGATCCCTTAATTAATAGTTGGATAAAATTAATAGTTGGATACTATAATATATAGTAGGTTTGATAACCCTATCGACTCGGTCGGTCTGTTCCTATGATTTCCCGTCTTGGCTCGTTCATTTACAACGCTGTGCGAGGTGAGTATCATCGTAGTTTCAGCCCAGTACAACAAAAGTGTATGGGAAGATAAAGGAATAGTTAAAAGTAAGTGTAGTAGTTATTGTATTCATTATAGATTTAATTCACTACACAATTATTTAAGTTTTGATTTAAATTGATAATATTTTAGTTTTTGAAAACGATTCATTATTTATTACATTGATACATTTTAAAATTAAATAATTACCAATATATTCATTCGTTACCCATCAAATATTTTAATCTATTGTGTTACTCTTATTGATTAGTATTTTTCTATATTAGCTTCATGATTTACAAAGAAAAGTTAATGCAATTAGACCAGTCGTACCATGTTATAATAAATTTAATTGAATAATGTAATATAATATTAAAATCTACCTTATTCATAAAACACTATTATACTTTTACGTGTGTTGTTTGATGGAAAAAAATATATTTTATTTAGTATTTTCCTATATTAGCTTCATGATTTACAAAGAAAAGTTAATGCAATAATTAGACCAGGCGTACCATGGTATAAATATCTACCTTATTCATAAAACACTATTATACTTTTACGTGTGTTGTTTGATGAAAAAAAAAATACATTTGTTTTTTTTCAGATGCTTGAAAATTAGAGAAGTTCATCAAAAATTACAGCGGAACGCAGAAAAAGGATACCTGGCATTCTATTTTAATTGTAAGTAAATTTGAATCTAAATGTATCTAGTTTATTGAATGAGGTTTATGTAGTAGATACATATTAGAGGTAATTATTTAATCAGAATAATAATTATTATCCAATATTTTAATAATAACAAATTTAAATATAAAAATTCATAATATTATATTTCCTATAAAACCTACGAATAATAAAAACTAGAAAAACTGTTATTGCATAATATAACGTTAATATTTTCGAGATTATTTGAATGCCAAAAAGTCGAAGTTATCACTAGAAACATAATTAATCCATAATTTTTTTAGATCAAACATTACTCAAACATCCTTAATCGTCGTCGTAGTTTTAAAGTACTCGTGACTCTAAATGGTGATTATTATGTAAGTGTGGATGTACATAACATTCTTTTTTTTCAGATCGGATGATCAATGATGAAGAATTCTACATTACACAAACGAAGACATTATTTTGTTTATTTTTATAAATGCATAAAAACTGGTGTTTATTTATTGATAAGATCCTAAATTCCTATCCCCTGAAATGTAAGCTTAAACATACTAAACATCATAGTGTGTTGGTATATTTAAGCCGAGGTATGTTTTTTGGTAAAAAAGTAGGTGATCTTACCATTGACCGTAACCGATTACGAGTCAGTAGTATGATCGGTGCATGATCTTACCTACGGTAAGTGGCACACTGACACACCGAAGTGAGCGAACAGAGGTGCATGTCATGAGCATGTCCTTTCATTTACCATCAGTTGATGCATAAACGAACAGGAAGTATTGGACATTCTGTCCCACTTGTCCAACCAAAAGTTGGATAGAATTGTCTGTCCTGCAAAGAATCACTTAAATTAGAATGTGTTCTGTCCTGCAGTTGAAATGATTGGGCATTCTGTCTCACTTTTGTTCGCTCGCGGTGCATAAACGAACAGGAGCTATTGGGCATCCTGACACACCGAGTACACCGAAGTGAGCGCGAGCGAACGGAGGTTCGGTGTGTCGGAACAGGATGCCCTCCTGTTCGTTTATGCACCGCGAGCGAACAAAAGTGAGACAGAATGCCCAATCATTTCAACTGCAGGACAGAACACATTCTAATTTAAGTGATTCTTTGCAGGACAGACAATTCTATCCAACTTTTGGTTGGACAAGTGGGACAGAATGCCCAATACTTCCCTACTAAGGTGGCATATGAATTTCCGTGTGACGAAGTTATGGGTAATCTTCTTAGAAATAAAACAATTTTATGCTAAGCACTCACATACGGATTTGCTCGATAGTTTTACTCCAAATCGAGTAATAATTACATTAAATAAACTGACAGCTCGAAGGCTCGCATCGAGCCGCTCGAAGGATTGATGGAACCGGATCGAGCCGGATTGATAGAATGAAATAATATATCGATTTAGAATAAAACTATCAAGCAATGCTGAATGTGTGGACGAGAGCCTGAGTCGCGGGTTTTGCTCGACGTTATTGCTCGATCGAGCAAAACCGTATGTCAGTACTTAGCATTATATTGCTTTACTTCAAATTGCTTTAAATCACATGAAAATATTGTAAACATTTGATTTTTAGCTTAAAATCGATAGTATCAAACACAAATTAAGTTTAAAATGTACAGTAACCGCAGCAAGCGGTCTGCGGTCTTTACAGAAAGTTAAGCTTCATTGAGCGCTGTTCCTCACTTAGTTTAGCTACAAAGGCTTGAAATATCACTAGATGGTTTTCACGAGTCACGACTTATGTTTAGTTTCTGAATATTGTCCACCTAGGTGGTATATTTAATTATTATCTGAAAACATTTGTTGAAAAATTTATACATATTTTTTTAAATATTTTAGGGTTCCGTACTTCGCTAAGTCTTAGTTGTCCGTCCGTCTGTCTGTCCGTCTCCAGGCTGTATCTCAAGAACCGCTCTAGCTAGACTTGTACCTTGTTGCCTCTATAACAAAAAATACAAAAAAAAACAAATTGAAATATTTATTCCCAATTTTTTTATAAAAAATATTTCTATCACCCCTAGCGTTAATTACATTGATAGTTGTACTGACGTCATACAAGCGGTAAATACGGTTAAACAACCACTTCTTGTTAATAACCTTCCGCGAAACTATTTCAAAGTGTAAATAGGGTCACCATATAGTCTGTTTGTTCACATTTTATGTGACTGTAGACGTGTAGATGGGTCACCTGATGGAAACGATAGTACAAACTCCAACTGACTAAGCATATTTTCTTCAGAAAAAATACGAAAGAAAGAAATCACATAGATAGTCGCAAAGAACACAAATAGTGTTAAATTTTAATGCCAAAAAAGGCAGATTTTCTATGACTAATGTGTTATATTTTGGGTTCTTCCGTAAAAATAAAAAGATTTTTAATGGGCATGCTAATTGCGTCTCTTGATTACGAATGCCAAAATGAATTTTTTTTTTTTTTTTTTTATTATAATAATTAGGGTCGTCTATGGGCTAGTCGCCCATATCCTTTATTTGTCTCATTGTTATAATATGGTCGCGTACCAAGATTACATTTCCTCTTAATCTACTGTAAGTCCATCACGCCTTGGACCTTTTAAACTTATACATTATTATACTATTGATATTATTGTATATTATATTATGCTTAATACTATTATTATTTATATAGAATATTACCTAACTTAATAAATATTATATATATATTTATCACAATATTATAATATTTGATGCCCTGAAGGGGCGTATGTGGTCCCAGTATAGCCAGTAGATTCGACATTTTTGGATTTCTTCGGGTATGGTGCTGCACCCTTTGCCTTTAGATGTTGTGGCATTGGCTTGGTGGAGAGCGGTCACTCAAGCTGGGTGTAGTTTCAAGGATCTTAAGAAGATATCGTTCTGTGACGAATCTACTAGCTACTACTAGTGGGGTCACCAGAACCATGTTCCCCATATTTTTTTTTTTTTTTTTTTTTTTAACATTTAATTTTTGCCGACCTTTGAAGACTGTGCCTCGCTATACGGCCTAGGACTTGGTCATTTCTGTCCTTGATCGCCATTTTGATGTTATATTCCATTATAAAATCGGTTGACGCCTCCAAAGATCTTTTTATAAAGCTGACCACGGCGTCCCCATCGGTGTCAGTGTAGTAGACACAGGTGCAGTTAGTGTGTCGAGATATAGCTACCACTGCGTGAGGCACGCTGTCATGGATATCCAGCTTTCGGGATTTGGTCTGTATAATAATCACCGAAGGACTCGTTAATCCCTGAGCTTCATGTATTGTGAGGACGCGAGATCCCGTTCCCGATCCGTAGCCTATGTTCGTTAGGGCTACTTTCTCCTCCTGCGTGTGTACGAGATACAGGGTATTTGGATCGGTTTTAGGTATTCTTGCTCCTGTATATTTCTTTAGCTTTAGGGACCGCACTTCTTCCTTTGATGAATATATGTTACTGTAGACCATGCTTAGGGCGTAAGCCACATCCATAGGGCTCCTGTGTGTGCAAGACAACTCCTGGGTAATGCTAGTTACCAGATTTGGACGAGCGTAATTGAGTTTGAAGAGGTTTTCACGCTCAATAAATGGAAGTTGGTTAATATCTCCAATGAGGGTAACGTCGTTGGCGCCTATTAATAGATTTGCCATAACGATTGAGCCGAAATGGTTCATAAGGGCCTCGTCAACTATCATCCTTTTATAGGTTTCCTTTGTCCCATTTACCAGCACGGAGGCCATGGTGCGAACCTTATGTTTTACTTTATTTCCAGTTCGCAGCAATAGCCTCCGCCTTAAATCCTCGGCTGCTTCGATCGTCGTTGTTATTATAACGTCCGTTTCCTCATTGAAGTTATTAATGATCCAAGTTGTCTTCCCACAACCAGGAACCCCATTTACCCACGAATAGTTGATTGGTTTCGCAAATATGTCCCAGTCCATGTCGAATTCAGGGTTCCCAGATAAGACTTCCGCCTTTTCTAGTATCCTGTCTACCAACATTATTCTGGTACACTCCGCTATTACAACTATGGGATCCTCAGATGGTATGGTATATTTTAGTCTTCCCGTGCGCTTTGATTCTTCCTCATCCAGGAGCACGAACCCGCAGTCGGCACTTAATGCCGCCATATACTTTCCTGTCATATCCCCGGCTAGTTTCGTTGAGGTGTAATTGTCGTATATAGCGGCTTTTGCATCCTCGAGTCTCACTTTTAGCAGCTTTTCGTTTTGTTGCTGATAAGCCTGTATGATCTTATTACAGGTCAAGAGCTTAACAGTCTTATTTGCTCTTATTATCGCCTGGAACTCGAGAAAGGCGTTTATTTTATGGTCTGCGCGGTTCTGGGCCAGTCTGAGTTTTGGCGGGATCACTTGCCCGAGATCGGCTCTATATTTTTTATTTTTGCCCGTTGTTTTTTGTTTAGGTGGCTCCCTCAAGAAAGCCTCCATTGCTGATGCCTGCCGGTTTGTTTGTGACGAGGCCATGATCCGATAATTGGTATTTTTATCGTCTTGTTCACTGGTTTCGTCTTGGCTCTTTAATGGCCCAGCAATTTTTTCGCAATAGAGTGCTTTCTTGATGGAGCACATAAACGTTTTTATTTTGCCCATCGTCTGCTTGGTACGATTTGTTTTGTTTTTATCCCTCTCTTTCTCATCTGCTTTAATGCTTTGCCGTGCCTCTTGGAGCCGTTCACTTGCAGAGGACGAGCTCGCCTCGCCACTGGATTTGGACTCTGCCGGTTGATCGTCGCGATTGCGTTTGAGGAAGCTTAGGTCTTCCCCCCTGTTTTCGTAGACGATTACCTCGTGGTGTTCTGAGGCTTTTACTATGCCGTAGTAATTTGCAGCCCTACCTCTGTCCTGTTCCAGTGACATGGCATCTACGCTGATTATGCGTGAGGTGGTAGTTTGTCTCGTCCCCATTGCTCCCAACTCCATCAAAGACGAACAGGCCCGTTCAAAGGCTGTTTGCGCATCCCATTCGAATACTAATATCGTTTTGTTGCCTGATTGTAGTATTCTGCAGGGTTGGCCTGCAAAGTCGGATGTTGGGAGGGCTAAATATTTGCTCATTTTCATGTTCGTCTTTGATGTGCTTCCGTTTAGGATTACTGATAGTCCCGGTGATATGTTGACATGTTTGGGTGAATTGAGGCGGCTGTATGTTATACCCAGTGTTTCTTTTGGGTTGGACATGAAGAGAGGGATTGGCCTTAGTCTTATTCCTGGTGCCCCGTTTTGTCCGCGACCCAATAATTGTTGGGTTTGCGTTGGGGACGACTGTGTTTCAGTTGTGCTTGTGGTTGACTCTGCCCGTTGACTTTCAGTGTGTGTCTGTGGTTGTGTTGGTGTCTGTGTTTCTGTTGGCACCTGTGTTGATGTATCGTGTGCTTGTACGGGTGTTGGGATTTGTGTTTGTGTGCGTTGTGTTTGAGTTAGTGTGTGTTGTGTTGATGTATTTGGTTGTTCGTGCCTTTGTGATATGTTTGGTTTGTTATGGCTTGTATACAATGTTGAGCCATTTGCTGCGGCTGCTCTGGAGACTACTTTGCTAATGAATGCCATCAATGGTTCTCTAGTGTTTTTTTCCTCAATGATGGTAGGGAGGGTTGACTGACTTAGCTCTATTTGTAATTGTATTTCTAGGTCAGATCTATAACTGCCGAACCTTGGGCATTCAAATAGCAGGTGGAATATAGTCTCTTCCTTTGCGGGGTCACAAATGCAGGAGGGGCTGTCTTTTAGGTGGAAGCGATGCAGGTAAGCTGCGAATCCTCCATGACCGGTCATAGCTTGCACGTGTGTGGGTGTTATTGTTACGTGCTTTAGTATCTCCCACGCTTTTTGAACTGTGGGGAAAAACACTTTTGTGACCGATCCTGTTGAGGAGGATTGGTATCTTTCCTGCCACTTCACCGTTGTTCCCTCCCTTATTTTTCTCCTCACATATGATATTGGCACCTTGTTGTAGTCCGGTGCCGTATTCATGGTGAGCGCTGCCTTTTTTGCCAGCTCATCCGCTCTTTCATTTCCTGGGGTACCCACGTGGGCTTTAAGCCAGAATAACCGCACTTTCCTGCCTTCTTCTGCTATGTCTTTCAGATTTTTCTTCATTTCAATCGCTAGTGGGTGTGTTGCCAGTGGATTTCTTAACATGTTTAGTGACGATCTAGAGTCGCTCATGATGTTGATTAAGCTTTCCTTTAATAATAATAATAATAATAAATCATTTATTTCAGACTAAGTCCATAATTTGTTAGTAACTACAATAATTCTTAAAAACTATGTTAGTACTTAGTAGACACAAGTAATAATAATAATAATAAAATTCAATTTAAATATCGGTTTGGCCTGTTTGCGGCACTAGGTACGTGTACATGTATACGTACCCAATGGCGCACAATGGGACAGTCAAATTTGTCACTAATTATCCTAAGAATGATGTTGGTGCTGTCACGAACTCGGCTCATCAAGGAGGCAACCCGTTTTCGTATAACGGCTTGGAAGCCATCAGTATGCGCTTGTGCGAACATATTTGATGCGCTGCAGAATCGTGGTAGCCCCAACATCACTCTCAGTGCATTGTTATATTGAATTCGGAGAGCGTTGTAAGCCCTTTGCGTGTAGTTGACCCACAGATTGCACGTGTACATACTTTGGCAAAAAGCTTTAAAAAGAGTTATTTTAACTTCTGCACTACACTGTGCAAATCTGCGGGCCAACATATTGCATCGGACTGCCATCGCTCTCCGCTCTCTCTCCAGATCACTATCGTCCCTCAAATCCTCGGTCACTATGTGACCAAGATATTTGAAAGTCGATACTCTCGTAAGAGACATGCCATTAAGCATCACAGTCGGTACTGTGTCTACGTTACGTCCCTTTGCTTTAAAAATGACAATATTACTTTTCTGGACGTTGTAGACAAGGCCGTGTGACTCCGCATATTTCTCACAGACACCGATCAGTCTCCGAAGTGCTGAGATTGATGGACTCAGCAACACCATGTCGTCCGCATAACTTATGCTGTTTACAAAGTAACCATCAAGTGAGCATCCAACCTGGGTGTTGCTGAGTTCATCAATCAATTCATTCATGTATAAATTAAATAGAGTAGGCGACGATAATCCACCTTGCCTTACTCCACACTCCAGCCTATACTCATCTGACAACTGTCCAAGCCATCTGACCTGGTTTATCTGGTTTTCGTACCAATATTTAAAAAGATTTATTGCATCAGATGGCACGCCACACTTTGCCATCTTAGACCACAGAATATTGTATCTTACCAGATCAAATGCCTTGGACAAGTCAAGAAAAGCCCCATAAATGCATGTTTTGCGGTCTGTATAGTACTTGATGATATGCTTGAGAGACAAAATCGCACACTCAGTGGATAGCTTCGGTCTAAAACCAAACTGCGCGTCATGTAGGTTAAGTATTTTTTTAAGTTGTCTCTCAAGCAAACCATCAAGCACTTTAGCCGTGACTGTGGCAAGTGATATTGGCCGATAATTGGCCTTATCTGATATATCTCCAGTTTTGTTTTTAGTTACAGGTACTACAACAGTTCTCATAAGATCTAAAGGCAGATAGGAATGTCTTTTACATATTGTAAATAACAATCCTAAAAGCCTAGGTAAATGTGGACCCGCATGAAGGAAATGCTCAATACTGAGGCTGTCATGGCCTGGCGATTTCCCTCTGGTCATTTGTTTAATAACTGATAATACATCTTTACCAGTAATTCGCTCATAATTGCCGGCGATAACAGCCTCAGCACTATTCATCTCCCCAAATGGCTGAGATACATTTCGAACAAAAAAGTGAGCCCTAAACATATTAGATATATCCTTAGGTTCACTTATACCATTAACACTCACCGGAACATTAGATTTGGGACTTATCTTTTTCGTTTCCTGCCAAAATCCACGAAAGTCTTTATTCTTGTGTTTCTCTACTATGCTATTCATTTTAATCAGTTCTTGGTTATTCTGACAGTGCTTTAGTTTTGTTTTAAACAAAGATCTAGACTCGCACATGTCAGTATAAACATTACCAACACGCGGCCGACCACAACGAACCCAGTTCAAAAATTTTTGTCTAGCATCACGGTGAGCGCTTCTGACATATTTGTTCCACCCCACAATGTGACGTTTTTTTCTTTTATTGCCGTCTTTACCTCTGTAGGTATAAATAGCAGCATCTTGCAAAGTACTAACAATTTTAGAATATAAATTATCAATTATAGCTAAATGTTCCTCGCTTTTGATATTACATGGCGCATCACAGCATGAGCCTAATTTATAAGGAAAATCAATTTCTCTTAGTTTTTCATTACATAATTTAGTGTATAATTCTATTTGACTTTCGTCTCTATTGCCCCAGACAATTTTATTATTTGACGCACACGGCAACCGAAGTGTCGGTCCTACTGTGTATATGTTACACTGTATTTCTAAAGGGTAATGATCTGACCAATAAATATCATAACGTACCTGTACTGAGACTACTGACCGTCGCGCGGACTCGGTGATTACGCAGTGATCCAACCATCTTCGACTGCCGTGTGCCTCGCTGACGAAAGTAAAAGTATCCTGTTCTAGCATACTAATGTCAATGCAACACCATTTTTGCTCATTACAAAAATTTAACAATTCAGTTCCAAAGTTCTCCCCAGGATGTGCATTAAAGTCCCCTAAAATATAGGCTGATTCCACGTCACATTGTTCAATAATTGCTACAATTTCACTAAGACACTGAACATATTCTAATAAATTGTCCGAACAGTCCGTAGGCATGTACACACTAAATACAAGAAATTCTCGGTCTGTAGAAGTTATTTTAATTGCCGCGATTCTATCGCTTTCACATTTTATCACAGATACACAGCTAAACTTCCTTTTGTTCCACAGCAGAGCCACACCGCCGTACGGTCTCCCTCTCAATATGCCTTGCGATGTGTCAACAGCTGATTTACCATAGTAGCTAAATTGTGTATTAACTCGACTCAGTTCCGATATTTCCTGAGGCAGGAGCCAGGTTTCTTGTAATGCAATAATATCCACTGTTTGACTTAGAATTGATACACAATTCAAGGACCTTTTAATATTTTTACAGTTAAAGGTTATGAATGAAGTATTCTTGCTATCCATAATATTAAGATTTTTTTATCTCCTCTTCAATTTTTCTATTTCGGAATTCAATAAATCTGCGGAAAGATATTCCGTCAGGCCATATGTTCGACTCCATAAACACATTGAGCTTATGTTTAGGCACTAAAACTTTATATGAATTATACTCCCTAGGTTGTTTTGTCTTGATCTTAAAAAGTGAGACTTTAATCTTTGTTTTGCTTTCTATGTATGTAATAATGTCTTCCTCCCGAGTCTCCTTATGTACGTTGTTTATAAACAACGGCACTAAAATTTCAGCCGCTCTAAATTTTTCTGACTCCGTGCAGGTGCCTTTTTCCCCAGCAAATCGATTCCTATACCTATATTTCTTTTGTCTAACAGTTATCCATTCATCTTTCTTCTCACAATCTTTCCATTCTCCTCGACTTGCTATTTCAGCCATAGTTATATTGCGTCTTATAACTCCCGGCGAATGTGTGCTTAATTCTCTGCGCAATACGTTTGGTTTTTGCTTAACGACGGAACCGGTTTTGCCAGTCCAGACATTCAGCTGTGATGTCTTTGCCATTTGGATCGCCTTAGAAAGCGCATAGATTTCAGATTGGAAGACGGTATTGTGCGGTTCTAGCCGAAAAGTGGAGTATCTGGATTCCCGGCCGTTATTCCACCACGTTAGAGCAGCTCCGGTTTTCCCCTCTATTTTACTACCATCCGTATATATTTGGGGGCCGGTTATTTGGTGTTCCTTGGTGGTGCTTTGGCTCACGTCCTCCAGGCATTCGTACTCAGTTATTATGAGTTGCGATGGATGTGGGTTTTGAAGTGGTCCCACTTTAGCTTCCACTTCCCTGTTTGGTGGTAGGTATTCTTGTGAGTACCCTTTTTTAATTTTGAATAGGGTTGCCGCTTCTTGGATTCTCAGGTCTAGGGGTAGTAAGCCGGATATTATTAGTGCCGAGGTTAGGGATACCTCCCAAAATGAAATTGCCAGTCCTGAGTTTGGACCTTAAAATCTCCAACAACAGCTATTTATATAGGTAAGTAAGAATTTTGATTAGGTTATAGCAAACTGGTTAGAAACTCTACCTCTACAGGTAATAGGCGTAATACAGAAAGTAGAGTAAATAGGTATGTCCACACTATGCCTTTTTTGTTCGTCAAATGCATGCGTCATAGCGCAGTCAACGGCGCACGTGAGGCATGCCCGCGACGCATGCGCTCTGACCGTATCCAAAACTGTCACTTTGTTCTTTTCTCAAAAATGATATTGTTGGCGTTGCGTTCGTCGTTATTGAAAACGCCAATTAACAAGAGTTGAATACAAAAAAGATAAAATTGAAGACGAAAGCGCTTAGTGTGGACATAGCTTTTCTACATTGAACGCATAGGTAGGATCAAGGTGAGGAAATCCTCACTCTGGGAAATAAAATATACTTAAGCGTAGTTTCAGGCTGGTTTTGTGAGCCCACGGTATTGATCCGGTCAAGCCTGCTCATTCAAATGGCTCTCCCATATTTACAGGTATACAAAAAGTATTTATTCAAAAAATATGTAACACTAATAATAATAATAATCTTTAAGGCCGTCACAGACTTAGCTATAATATATATTAATATATTTATAGCTAGGCATATTACTATATATTTTCTATACAATTTTCGCGTGACCACACACTCAGCTATAATATATATTTCTGGTCTCAGTGTGTTTAGTACGGTATATTAATATAATTATATTATAGCTAAGTCTGTGACGGCCTTTATTGTATCCACGAATATATACAGTTTTAACATACACATCAGTTACATCGAAGTACAATTTTGGCGGCCTTATCGCTAAAAGCGATGTCTTACAGGCAACCATCTAAACGTTTAGAAGAGCATCACTACAGTATGACTTAATTTAAAAAATTAAAACATAGACCTGAAGCACAATATAAATAACTAGCTGTCCCGGCAAACGTTGTTTTGCCATTTAAAGTATATTTTCTACATCATCAGCTGATACATGTTTTACCCCCTCTTTTGTCCCCTAAGAGGGTGTGGGGGGGAAGGTCATACACCAGATGTTAAGTTGAAAAACACAGTTAATATCTAATAATATGAAGTAAGTCCACTAAAGAAAAAAGTTGTATACAAAATCTGACCCCTCTTTGGTCCCCAGAGAGGGTTGAGAGGGGAGGGGGGGGGGGGAGGATTTTTATACACCAGATGTTGAGATGGAAGAAGACAATTATAATATATCTGTGAAAACCGTATGCAAATCTGTGAAAACCGTATGCAAATCGGATCAGTAGTTTTCGTGTTAAAGGAAAAAGTTTGATACAAAATCTGACCCCCTCTTTTGTCCCCTTAGAGGGGTGGGGGGAAAAAATTTTATACACCAGATGTTAAGTTGGAAGAAATATATCTGCGAAAACCACATTCAAATCGGATCAGTATTTTTCGTGTGATGCTGGAACAAACATACAGACAGACAGAAAGAGTGACAGACAGACAGACAGACAAAAAACTAACCACATTTTTGGCTTCTATAGCGATGTAGTGACAAAGGTGTAATTTCGGGTGTCATTTCATATCTTTTATGTACAGAATTTTCATTTCTACAACAGAATATTGTCTTCCTCCCGTACGCGCTTTGGTGACGCCCACTATTTTAATTTCGCCATAACTTCAAAACCAAACGTCCAATTTTAATCATTCAAAGACCAAATATTATCTACATAAACTGTACTTAGCGATAAAATAATTTATTTTGATAAGGATTAATAGCGTGAGTAAAATATATCCGTTTAAATGTAGTCCAAAAATAATCAGGATTTTTAAATAAATAAATGGTTATTGTGCCTCACTCGACATAGATAGGTATAGTGTGTCGCGGACTTTTTTGTAGATATTTATAAGATCTACAATTACTTAGAACATTTTATGGTTCTATCTTTTATAGTTTAGGCAGCGTACGCAAAATAAGTAACTTTTCTAGCAGATTTTTTACACCTTGCGTCCGAAAAACTCAAATATCTTACGGAACCCTACTTTTTTCCAAAATAAAATGTAGCCTATGTTCAGCAGAAATAATGTAGGATTCCAATAGCAAAAGAATTTTTCAAATCGGTCCAGTAGTTTCGGAGCCTATTCGACTCAAACAAACAAACAAACAAATCTTTCCTCTTTATAATAGTAGTGTAGATTTACAGTAAGTATGCAATTACATATTATTCTGAATTTTAAATTCAAATTTTTATATTTAATATTATGGCTTATAAAAAGTTGCAAAACTTATGTTTAATATAATTATAAAAATGACATTATTTTCGTCACAGGTAAATGAAAGTATTGAAAGTGAATTGTTTGCTTAAAATGCTTCATTTTACAATATAATTTAGAATTTTGGATATTTTACCCATACATTCTCTAAATCCATTCAAGCAAAAGTAATACAAAAAAAAATCTTTAAATTACCTAAAAAACAGACGAAAATAGGAGCGGTCTGTCAGAACCCATGTCCATAAGTATGTTACAACTTTTAGATGTCCATAGGTTAAACTTTCGTTTGGACACGTGATCTGAGAGGAAATTTGAAAGACGAAATAATATAAGAGAACAGTAAGTAATATTATACCTCTCTTTCTACGAAAATATTTATGTTTACTACAGCTGTTTCTTTCTTACTTCTACCCCACTCTCGAATTGCTATCCGTTTTTTACATCAATTTCAAGGACACAGCTGAATCTACTATATGGAATTTATACTATGATGTTCACACTTTGACCTTCAAATATAGGTGTAATATAATAAAAATATTCAAGTTGTCTGTTAGCACGCGAGGGTGACGACACTATCCCATACATTACCATTAACCATAATCAAGATTTCATGACAGCATTTAAATTCTGATTTCTGTTATGTTTATTAAAGCAATGGAAACCGTACATTTTGCCACATTCAAAAGTAGCGGTTCTTTTTAGTCTACACTCTACGCTGTATACTCTATGTAATAATGATAGTTCGTAATTATTATTTATTAATGTAAGTAACAAGAAAGGCTTGCAACGAATAGCCTTTGAAACTACTGTACCGATAATTTACAAAATTTTGATGAAACAAAAATTTTCATGGGGAAATATATATACGGTAATTCTTGCTGCGGTTAAGTTTACATTTTGCACGTGTTTTTATAATCGTGAAAATGTAAGGTTTACGATAAATGAACTTCGGTAAAACTAAGTAATAAATTGTTAACTTAAAATGTATGAGATATAATAAAAGAGTAGTTATAAAATAATAATCTGTACAATTTAATAATAAAACTGTAGAAATATGAATTCTGTACATTAAAGATATTCAAAAAATAATAAGCGGGGGTGTCACTACAACGCTATAGAAGCCAAAAATGTGGTTAGTTTTGTAGTTTATTTTCTTAGTAAGTATATAAACAGAAAGCATCTCCTAAACAGTTAAGCCTCTTAGGTTTTTGTATGGGAAACTATTACTGTCATAATTATATTGTTTTCTTGAAAAGTTATTGTTATATACTTTGAATAAATGAATAAATAAAAAAAGTACCTAACCATCAAATTATCATAATTTTGCGTTACGTATGAAAAAAATATTGTAATATTCAACTTGTGTTTTCACACATAATATTCCATGGAAATGACGAAACATACCCTCCATCCGATTATGCCTTCAAACGTGCTCGCGATTCCCAATCACTTTCGAATTGCCGAATATGATTGAGGAAGTAAAATAAATAATATTATGTTTACGACTGAGTATTTTCATAACGCAAGCACGTCTTTCGTTTGACGTTTTAAGTGTATGGAAGAAAATTTATGAAAAAATAATATGTTATTTTGATCCGCCATCTTTTCCTTTTTAGCCTAAAATAAGGTTCCATCGTCTCCATTATAATGATTGTTCATATTGTTCCCTTACCGTTTTATTAAATGTACTGTATGCTTCTGTCAAACACATTACAAAATTACTTGAGGGCAACCACCCTAAAATATGGATATACTCGTAGAATTTAATGTTTGTACAATCTTCTTCTTCTTATCTCTTATATATAAAAATGGAATTTCAAATGTGTTAGTCACGCTAAAACTCGAAAACGGCTGAACGGATTGGGCTGATTTTAGCCTTAAAATATTCGTAGAAGTCCAGGGAAGTTTTAAAGTAACACGAAGTTCACCGGTACAGCTAGTTTACTATAAAGTATGTCATAAAACAAGTTGCACTTTGGAAGTGCCGGCAGATGTCAAAAAGAAACATCAATTACTGTAGAGCAGTCATAAATTTTCACCGCGCGGTAGACGAAGAATAAGGAGATCACCGGCGGTCTGCGGTCTCCCTCGGTCTTATGATTCGATCAGGTCACGTGAAGTTCAAAAATGTTCGCTCATCCCAAAAAAAGTTCATAAGGCTAAAGAGAAATATTAGATTTGAAGCATATTTTCTAAACTGAATTATTAAATGTTCATCCCATCATAATTACACATTTCGATATTTTAAAGTTAACGCCTCTAGTCCACCGACGCTGCGAACTGCGAAACCAATGCGAAACCAATGCGAAACAAAAACAAAACAGGAATAGAGCGAGATGCAATTATAACGCATTGTCATGTGACAGATGAGACAGTAAATCGTTTCGCCGCTGTTTCGCAGCGAACTGCGTCGGTGGACTAGAGGCGTAAAGGTGCGTTTCACAACGCTACCATGCCAAAGAATTTTTTCACTCCAAAAACATCTTAGTCTTCGGCCAAACCTACGCGTCAGCACAGAATATAATATATTAGTAGTGCGTTAGTAACGCGGGAGTCGGGACTCGAGCGGGACGCGGGAAACCGTAGATTATTCCCGCTCTGCCGACGCGGATGCCCCGCGTTGCAGACGCTCCCGCTTCGCAGTCGCGTTGAACGCGTAGGATTTTCCGAAGCTCAAAGCATTTAAAAATCAATAAATGTTATAAGCTAGCATCAACTCCAACAATAAAAGTAAATTAGTACTAATTTACGCTCATAGTTTTACGACGACCAAGTTTATGGTGCATGATAGTACCAGGTAATGACGGTCATTTGAATACCCCACTAATTATATACTACCATGAACCAAATGGGTTGAAATAGTGGTAATAAATTATTATATTATCATTATCAAAATGCGTTTTTTGATTCATAAATTAACTAGAGAAAATAATACTATTGCCATTCTCAGTGTTTTCATATAAAATCCTAGGTGCTTATGTTATAATGGATCCATCTGCTAACAGGTAGCATGCCTTTTTCAGTTTTTATTAAGTAAAAGTAAAAAAAAAGTAAAAAACAAACTGGTAAAACTGTCCTAAAATGGACAGAGTATAGGCATATAATATACAACATAACATATTTTAGCTGCGCAGTAAATAGAAAATAACTATGTTCCCCATTGCTTCCTATCTAACGATGTGCCGACGGTGTCCTCTCCCTCCGTCTTACGAATATTTGAGCAGGCCTTTACCAAAGCCGTTTTCTTTATCGCTTTAATAAAGAATCGTTGATCAAAATGTATGCAATTGACATCACATGAGTCGAACCGCGAACGTCAACTTCATGATGATATTATCGCTTCAATTCCATACATTTTAATCGGCGACTCTATAAAGGACAATGGGCAAAAATGTATGGGCTCCGTCCTCACCTACTAACAAACATAGAACTGATACGAATGTGTACCTAAAGTTCCCCCTATTTAATTTAAATCCTTTGTTTTAGTGTCAATTCCATACATTTTAATCATCAATTCTATGCATAAACATTTTATGAAGTTTTTATCTCGACTCACAGTTTGTAATATAGATACATCTACTCTACTACATTTAACTTATCGGCTACTCAGATAGTAAGAAACTCACGATGCGTCATCTTTGAATTTCTACGTGAGTTTCTACGACGCGACGTCGTGCCGTATATCGTGGCACGTCACGATGTCGCGTCGTAGTTTTTTACGATGCTCGTCGTGTATTCCCACGACACGACGTCGGATCATGAAACGACGCCGCGTCGTAGTACGACACGACGTCGTATCGTATTTTTGTGTCCCGGCCGTAAGAAAATTAATTCGTCAAATACATATTTTGCTTGTGATCTTGCGGTATAGCCGCCAAACCGCGCGTTCGTTTCGCCGCATATTATATCCAGTCCAATTGATGCCACAGCTCCTATGGCCTTTCTGAACTACACAGTTTACCATCAGAATTATTCTTGCGTGACACAAAAACTAATCTATATCGAGTCTTTCCTAAAATAAAACAAATTAACAACGTTCAAATTCACCGAAATCGTTCATCAATATCGAATTAGACTGTCAAATCGACGATTTCGAATCGATTATTGACATTTCTTCGCGTTGTTAGCTTTGAGGCAATTCGCTGATCAATCATCGATGGAGTAATCGCGAACATAAACAGAGATAGGAATCAGGAGACAAACACCATTGATGAGGAAACAGGCTTATAATTAGTTGGAAATGTCAAACATTTAATGTAATCTATAGGTTAAGATACGAACTAAGATAGTTTGGCAAAGCAAGAAGGTAATCAGCAAAAACGATAACTGCTTGTAACACATCTGATCGCGATCTACCAATAACAAATAGTCTGAGCACTGATATACTAGTAGCCATGAACGTAGAAAAAAGGCGGACGGAGTCTTATTATACACAGCACTACGTGTCTTCGGAGTCGGCCACGCACATATTCTTACGCCTGTCAAATGGCCGGACTAGCGTAAGAATGTGTGCGTGCGGACCGTGTACATGCAGTCAGCCTGGCTGAGTCTGAAGACACAGTGCTGTGTATAATAAGACTCCGTCCGACTTTTTTCCTACCACTTTCCAAAGTTCATCATCTCAGAGACGTGTGAAAGGTTGCCTGGAAGATATTGCTTTAAGTAATAAGGCCGCCTTTGTGTGCAGTTCAATTAAATTATAATATTGTATTTGTATTTGTAATGTAATATGTGCACAATAAAGTATATTTGTTTGTTTGTTTGTTTGTTTAGCAAGACCACTTGCATCCCACTAAACTTCAAAGATAACTACAAATCAAATATTGCGCCGAGCGATCATTAGTTTTGCAGGGAGCTTTCAGCCAAAACTTTAGCTAAGTTATATTTATGCATATTTTGTACAATTTATAATATATAGTAAGCGTGATAATCAAAAAGTGTGGGAGTTTTCGCTGTAAGTGACAATATGGCGCTTGCAATGTATTATGTTAATTTCCATACTTTATTTTAGCAATATATTGAAACAATTAATCAAACTAAACTACCCAGTGTAGCTAGGAAAAAAGTATAATTATTATATTAGATTTCACACAAGGTTATTATTTTACACGACTGGTTTCGATAAAATCATCATCATGAATTTCCATCAAGGGCACCAAGAAGTTACAGTACATTCAATATCATATAATATTATCTAAACGAATCTACACACACTGGCAAAATTAGCGGAACATAGTTAAAAAGGGGCACAACTTGAACTCAAGTGGGTCGGGCTGTCTGAAATCCTTTTATATAGTTTCTAAGCTCATTTAAGAAATAAAATATTGAACAAAACTGGCAATTTGAGAGATTTTTATTGCAATTATGCCATAATAAATGTTTTTCGATGATTGACGTTGTAAGTGTTTCTGATAAGAATGGCGTTTTTAGCAGGGTTCAAGGTATGCCAGCTCATTTGATTGTTTGGTTTTTGGAAGAACACATTGCTTAGATATAAAATTAGTGATTTCCCAGCATCTACGACAGCTAGAGCTGTAACCACGATAGAGAAAGGTCACACCTACCGTTCGGTCAGTCAGGCCTTAGGTGGGTCAGCTTCCGTGGTCCATCGTAACTTTCAACGCTACAGAGAGACTGGATCTTACGTCTGGAGACGAGAACAAGGCAGATATCGGGTGACATTGGTTCAGGATGACCGTTTTGTTAGGGTACAAGCCTTAAGAAATCGACCTCAAACTGCATTGCATACACGAAACCTGTCGGAACAGATCCGAGATGTACGTGTGAGCGATTGTACAGTAAGAAGAAGACTCAAAGAAGTTAAATTAAACTCAAAAGTGCCAGCAAGGGCACCAGAACTTGAGACAGGACACCAAAGAGCCAGGCTAAGATATGCGCATGAACATCAAAATTTGACAAGTGTATGAAATCGTATGCTGTACAGTGATGGGAGCAAATTCTGTGTAAATTTTGTTGACAGGCGATAAAGAATGTGGATAAATCGTAAGGAACGCTATAGACCATCAAACTTAACGGAAACAGTGGCCTATCATGCAGGCTTCGAAATGGTTTGGGGTGGCATATGACTTGGAGCCCGCACGGAGCTGATGATTGTTAATGATGGTACTTTGACAGTACACGGCTAAAGCACAGATGTCCTAGAACTGCATGTTGTGCCTTTTACACAATTTTAGGCAGTAGCTTCAATTTTATGCGCGTCCATAGAGTAAAAAAATCGGGCATTATTACCTAAATTATGCTGGCGTAGCCTAGGTGGAGAGGCCAGCACGGTCTACGGATATGGATCCGATTGAGGACGTGTGGCACATCAATGGGTGAACGGTGCGAGTTAAACCTCCAGCTCCAAAACCTGTTTAGGAGCTCGAGTTGGCGCTACTGGAGGAGTAGGAGAATATCCCACAGGAAATGATTGACAATCAAAATGCAAGCATGGAATGGCGTATCCAGGCCCTCTTGAGATCCATAGAAGGCATTAAACGCTTTTAACATGGCATTTCTTAAGTAAAAATGGAGAATTTAACTTAAAAAATTACTACTGAAATTTCAAAGATTTTCTTAATTTTTGATTTTTGCTGATTTTTTTTCTTTTTACACGATTTCATGCCCTAAATTTATATAAGTTTTATTTTTTTATCATCAATTATTGAATTAATATGGAAATATATAAAAAACATCGAATAATTTTCAAAAAAAATGAAAATTTTGTTATGTTGCGTTGCGGTGCGTTTAGTTTGATAAAGGATGATTCATAGCATAGTTCATAGTGTGTATCGCCACAGGATGGCCACAGGTATAAAAATAATAATTTAATCACCGCGAGACCCTGATAGCTGAAAACCTAATAACGTATTGCCTAGCAACGTAGGTATAGTCGGAGCGCTGACTACGATTTATAAATTAATACGATTTTCACACGAATAGTGGATGTCCCTAAAAGAGAATTAAACTTATTGATATTAATTATTAAATCACTATAATTTCATAAATGAGGGTGTATTTTAAAACAAGTTGGTAAGTATGCTAGTTTGTTTGATTTTATTGATTCATGAGGCAAAGACATTACAAACATAACATTGAAAACAAAAAAAAAACTATTTCTGTAAGACTCAAGATTAAATTGTTAACATTTTTAATTTTCATATTTAATTGTTATGCATTTTGTTTCCTCAGATTGCGTTTGACTTAAAAATCTTCCTCTTGAATCACTATCTATTAAAGAAAACCGCATCAAAATCCGTTGCGTAGTTTTAAAGATTAAAGGGAACAAAGTGACATGAGGGAAAAAAGCGACTAATTTGTTTTATAATAATATATTGTAGTGATTTGTCAATGAAAATCGATCACATCTCCAAAACTTATCCAGCTCTCGAACTATGTTCATAATGGGCTAAATGGATTTATAATATTGATTGAAAGGTGTTATTACCGAACAAATTAAACGTAGCCGTATGCCTTGACGTTATAACATAGTTTTACTATGTCATATGAGCATTTTACCACTGTGCAGTAAACACGGTTATGATTTATGTGTATGTATGTTCGCAGCATCAAACCTAATAGCCGGGTGCCGCTTGGGGCTTAATGAGTTAAAATAGGTAGTTGGTAATTAATTCAAGTTGTTATTTTGCATTCAATGCTGTATAAAACTACTGATTTCATTTTGAATAAGTAACTATATAAGAAAAAGCGGGGAGGAAAATATATTTTTCATTCTGCATAATTACTCCTGTACTACGTTTCCGTGAAAGAGATCATACTCTACTTACACAAAAATAAGAAAATAAAAAAAGAAAAAAAATCCAATAGTACTTCATCCTCATTGATATCGGATTAAGCGAATACGTTACATTTCCTTTATTCCATTTCACGGAGATTATGTTGACATGCATGCATTATATTTACTGTAAATTAAATATTCTATTATCAAATTGCGGAATTCTGTCTGTAGCGGTCATTGACTCGCTGTTAAAAAACGTAAGTCAAGAACAGAGTGTGAATTATATCACTTCAAACTCATAAACAGTTCGAGATTATCATACGAAGAGTTACCAAGACGTTTTCTAATGAAACTTTATTACTTAATATATTTATTACATATTATATATATATATATATATATATATATATATATATATATATATATATATATATATATATATATATATATATATATATATATATATAACATTTCTTTACAAGAATTCAATTTATTCTTAAGTTAACAGAATGCAGTGCGAGTATTTTTCACATACCTCATAGACTAGAAAGGCCAATGACCGCTGGTGCCACCTTAAATTGTCCTGACTATTATAGTTAGTTTACTACGGTGGTGAGCACCCTACCCTATACAAGTAGTATTAGTCTGTACTCCGTACTCTAACCTCTAAAGTATTAGTCCATATCCATACTAATATTATTAATCTCATCTATTTGTCTGTCTATAACCTCTTCATGCCCTAATTACTGGACAGATTTTGCTGAAATTTGGTATGGAGATAGGAGATACTTTCAGGACATAGGATACTTTTTTTTCCGGAAAAATGGACGGTTTCTGCTCGATAAACTAACTTCAGCGTTGAGCTGTTGCGAGGGTCATCTAGTCCTTATCCAAATTGTAACTCCTCCGTGGTCCAGTGGTTTAGAGCGCGGCTCTTGACTCGGAGATCGTGGGTGCGATTCCCGCGTTGGAAGCATAACATTGTTATTTCCAAGTTTGGTTAGGACAATGCAGGCTGATTACCTGATTGTCTGACAAGTAAGATGATCCATGCGTCCGATGGGCATGTAAAAAGTCGATCCTGCGCCTGATCTCTCGCCATTCGTGTCGGTCTACTGTCCCACTGGGTTATGAGAATAAAGGAATAGAGAGTGCTCTTGTGTACTGGGCACACACTTGGGCACTATAAAATTACTCCTACGTAGCCGGCCTGGTTTCAATGAAACCGGACTTTCGGTGTGGGAGTTATTATCCAAATCAGTTAAAGCGTGAACTGACAGCCACTTTCATATTATCAGTATGGAATATCAAGGCTAACATAAATGGACAAAGCTATATTAGAAATGGTATTTGCTGATATGACGTCAGTACTACTTAAGGTGTGACCACACTAGGCACTGGAGTGTCCCATCACAGAGTACTTTATTATTATATAGCAATGGTTCCCAAACTTATTTTGTCTACTGCCCACGTTGAGAACAAATTATGTTTTATCGCCCCCTTTGTTTCAATTGAAAGTGTATAGACTAGATGAAATAAATCACCCCCCAAACCTCTACACAACGCCCCCTTTTAGACCTTCAGCGCCCACAAAGGCGAGCAAGACGGCAAAGGATAACGCCTATCGCCCACTTTGGTAAGGCTGATATAATATTATAAGAATGTTCCATAGAACTGGCGCGTCGCGTAATGAACCATATAAAAAAATTAAGATCACTTCAGATTACCACGTGACCAACCGATGTTATAAATTATCAAATGAGCCATTAATAACTGTATTTTAAAAAGATAAAACCGACTTCAAACGTACGTAATAATTGAGAATGATAACTTCCTATCTCCAAAACTACTTAACCGATTTTGATGAAACTTGCACTATTCCCTAAGTTGAACAATACATAGTACAATAAAAAAAGAATCACTCAAATCGGACTTGTAGTTCCGGAGATATGCGTGAACAAACAAAAACATACATACCTACATACACTTTTGAAATTTGGCACATTTGTTCAGAAGCTGTTATAGATTAACATATGCAAAAACTGGGCAGTTCTGGAAATATTACATACATACGCATCGAATTGATAACCTCCTTTTTTTGATGTCGGTTAAAAACTGAATTGCATTAACTAAACAAAACGGTAAAAAATTAAATAAAGGTCAAGGAAATATATCAATTAAGTGAGTACAAAACTTATGGTACCCAACTGTTGGGTTGCCTATTGCAATCCTTTCCTTGAAATCCTTCGATCGCGGATTCTTGTAAATCTATCGTTCTCGCGGCCACATGTAGCCACTTGGAAGTCTTGGGAGTTGAAGAGTTAATTTAAAATTTCATCACATCACCTCGTCACGTTGCAATTTACTTACAGCTTTCTAACTAGTGATGCATCACGTCGCATCGTCGCGTCACTCTGCTGCAAGTTACGACTTACACTTAGTGTGGTGTCACCTTTATATCACGTTTCAGTCCATGACATGAAACCCGTAGCGCGTGTACCAAATACAATTAAAGAGCTCTGCGTATCACATACTAAATATAGATCCTACGTGCATGCATAAAAATATAATAACTCGACAGCCAGACTTTTAAAAATATAATAACGCAAGAGCCGGCAACAGCGAGAATTTCGTCGTTTTATAAAAGCTGAGTTTGTCTGTATAATATTATGACCTTTATCAGTAGATGTAACTGATTGTACTGTTGGTTCTTGGTGGAAATTCATATTGAACACTAATGAAACACAATTTTCGTGCACTTTTTCCACTATATTTAAGAAATTATAACAATTTTAACAAATTACACGACCGGTTTCGAATTAAATCATCATCAGGTGTAAGTTTAACGTCGGTAGTTTTAAATAATTAAATACAATCAAAACAAACATTAGGGTTGTCAGCATCATGGTATTTTTAGGGTTCCGTAGCCAAAATGGCAAAAAAGGAACCCTTATAGATTCGTCATGTCTGTCTGTCTGTCTGTCTGTCTGTCTGTCTGTCTGTCCGTCCGTCCGTATGTCACAGCCACTTTTCTCCGAAACTATTAGAGCTATACTATTGAAACTTGGTAAGTAGATGTAGTCTGTGAACCGCATTAAGATTTTGATGCAAAAATGGAAAAAATATTAAAAATTTTAGGGGTCCCCATAGGTACAACTGAAACAAAAAAAATTTTTTTTCATCTAACCTATGCGTGTGGGATATCTATGGATAGGTCTCCAAAAATCATATTGAGGTTTCTGATATCATTTTATTCTAACCTGAATAGTTTGCGAGAGAGACTCTTCCAAAGTGGAAAAATGTGTGTCCCCCCTCCTCTAATTTCTAAAGTAGAGGCATGATAATTCTAAAAAAATATATGATGTAGATTACTATAAAAACTATCAACGAAAATTGGTTCGAACGAGATCTAGCCAGTAGTTTTTTTTATACGTCATAAATAGTAAAGTACAACTGAAACAAAAAATTTTTTTTTTTTCATCTAACCTATGCGTGTGGGGTATCTATGGATAGGTCTCCAAAAATCATATTGAGGTTTCTCATATCATTTTTTTCTAACCTGAATAGTTTGCGAGAGAGACTCTTCCAAAGTGGAAAAATGTGTGTCCCCCCCCCTCTAATTTCTAAAGTAGAGGCATGATAATTCTAAAAAAAAATATATGATGTAGATTACTATAAAAACTACCAACGAAAATTGGTTTGAACGAGATCTAGCCAGTAGTTTTTTTTATACGTCATAAATAGTAAACCTTAATCTAAATTTCATTAAATCGACTGAAATATAAAAATAAATCAAAAATATTTTAATTTCATAAAAATAAACCTTATTGCTGCTGCGGAACCCTCCATGGGCGAGTCCAACTCGCACTTGGCCGCTTTTTTTATAATTTGGTAGAATTTTTCTTCCAAATATGACTATTTTTAATGATGTTAAAATTAATATTTAGTTGGATTTACTCATTTTATATTGATAAATTAATAATGTTATGCTGGTAATGTCACATATACAGATTTCAGAGCCTAAAATTAAGTAATAATTGTTAAATTTCTAAATTAAAATTAAAATGTCACAAAATTTCCGTAAAATTATTAAATGTCAATTAAATTAATATAAAAGATGTCAAACTAACATTAATAAAACTTAATAAGACGATACAATTGTCTAATTAAATCACCAGTAATTTAATTGAATGGTCCATAACATTAAAATTATAAAAAATTATATCTATATGAATGTCAAATAAATTAAACTAAATTAAATCATGTCAAAAATAAATTATAATGTCCATAAAATTTAATAAAATAAATAAATATCATGTCAATAAATTAATCAACTTATCAGTAGAGAATAGAGGTAAGAACATTTTTTGTCATGGAAACATTGGTAATGTAATGCCGAAGCGTATATATTTTTTGAGATAAAAAGTATCCTATGTCGTTTCCCGGGACTCAAACAAAGTTTATCAACATCGGTTTATCGGTTTAAGCATGAAGAGGTAACAGACACACGTTTGCATTAATAATATTTGTACCGAAAATTAAGGTGCTCCCCCTACGGAGATGCCGTAATTTACTGTATTTAGAGCCTTATAAATTCATAATTTGAACGCAACAAAGTTATAATAAAAATACAGCAATAATCTTCAGTTTAATATCAAGTATCAACATTCCTTTCCTTGTTTTTAATTTCCTATTTTTATTTACTGTACTCATGATAATATTAGCTTCCAAAGTAATAATTAATTTATTAAAATTGAGGCATACTTTCGGTATCTCCTTAGTATTTACAAATTACGTTTAATTGAAACACACGACAATAATGCGACAATAGCACAATAGACATAACTACTCTATCTGACAATAGATAGACAATTTCATTAACTACATATTCCACGTTTGATTTTTTTTCGATCAATTTTGAACTAAGATAAGTAAAAAAATAGGATTTTTGTACGATCTCGGCAACACGTCAAATGTGTGGTCAAGGTAGTTTGCTCGGGGATGGCTTTAAGTTCTTCAAGCTATAACGATATAAACAAGCATTAACTTCGATCTCAGTTCAATGCTTCGAAAAAAATCAAGAAGTTAGTTCTGAGTTTAAACGAATAACGTCTCTATAAGAAACATTATAGAGTACAGTCGCTTTGGTAGAGCTAAATCTTTATTTTCTTTTTGATTTTGCGCAAAATTTTCTTTTTCCCAGCGATTTTGTTTCTTGATTGAATCCGAGTTAAAGTTGCGTTAAAGTTGCTGCGGTAAATAAAATTTTCTATAACAATTTTAGGAATATTATAGTAAATCATTTACGAATAAAATGTTATTGGCCATAGAAAGTGAAAACGAAGTAAAAAAATAACGTATCCGTACAGAATTTCTACGATTTTAGTAACTTCTAAACAACAACAAATATAGAAAACACAACATCATACAAGTTAATTAGATCTCCGAAGAACAACAAAAGAACATTCCAACATACACATTCCAACGTACAAAGTAATTAAGAGGTCCCACAAATCTGATTAACCCTCATTCAGGACCACACAAATAATTTACTTACGGTCACGCGCTCAAAACATCTTTACACAAACCTCAAACACTGATTATTATTATTAACATGTAACGTACTAGATACGCACTTTTCATAAAATATGTTTTCTAATTTTGTATGTTTTCTAATTCTTTTTAATTATTTTGATTTACGGGAAAATTATTACTTAGTATTCTGAATATTATAACGAATGAGTTTTAATTTTCATCAAAATCAAGTTTGCTCTCCTTTCAAAGGACAATACTATTAAAAGTATGAAAAAAAAACCCAGAGCGAACAGATACAGGATGTAGCTTAGAATTTCAGTGATATTAAATGAAATCATTCTGTATAAATTGCAATATAAGATATTTTCATAGCTAAATAGACGAATTTAGCCATCAAATCAGTGTTTTTTTCGGAATTCCTCTCCTTTTAACAGAATATTATGACGTGTAATAATTTTCACAAAAATCGGCCAATTTTCAGAATTTAATCGATACAAACCTACAAATCCTGTCTGAATAAATTCTGAAAACAGTTTTCATTGCATCGTAACTTCTATTTACAATTATGATAATCATAATCATTTCAATTCTTCGCTCGCTCTGAAGATCGTCCTTCATTTGAAACACATTCGTTGTATATGGCAAAACAATATTTGCCGGGTCAGTACATATGAGCATAGTGACGGTCCAATCTAACCCGCCATCGAAATGGCGCACATTTCATGTAAACAAGTAAAAAGCGATGGCCTTAATATGGCATTAATTAATTAGACATGGCGCTAAGCGCATTTAAAATTAACGGCAATCGATATGGAAATGGAACGTTATTTTAAACTTAAGGTGACGCCATGTTAAAGTGAAAAACCGTGTTGGATGTGTTTGAGATTGCTTGTTTTCTATGCGAGGCTGGCCCGGCCTCTCATAGAAAACAAGCAATGGAACAGCAAAAAATTAAAAAGGCGTAGCGACAAAATGGTTTTTGTCGCGTAATTTAAAAACCATAAATACATTTCATATAAGCTATGGACAAACTAAAGTGTATACTAGAACCAATTTATGTACAAATTTTGGAAGCTTATATCACTCTCCTCTGTTGGCAAAATAGGAATTCCCTTTTTTACAGAGGTCTTTTTGATTGATTATTCTGTGTTATAAAAGTTGACCAATCGTGTTATGCTATGGGTAATCCAAAGACAAAGACATGATGAATACTGACAGTGAACTTTAATTTCTTAGCTTTAGTCATGCTGAGAAAATTGGACATCGCTACAGCCAAATTATCAAGGCGTCATCTTAAATAGTAATGCGCCCCGTTCACGTAAATACCGGTTATTTATGTTTATTTTACGTGTATAGCCATTTTAGGGTTAGGCTTCCATCCATACCAATATTTACATAGTAACTATTTAGTATTCTGTGCTAATGTCATTATAAACGTAAAAGACGTGTATGTCTGTCCTAATTTACCTCTAAAGGGTCCCACACATTAACAGTCCGCCTGTAGGCTTTGGTCGGCAGGCTGCCTGACAGTCATTGACCGTCGATACAAAACGATACAAAATCATCAGGGGAACTGTGAGTCTGTGATCTTTTCCGATTAACTGCCAGGCGGCAGCCTGCCGGCGAACTGTTAATGTGTGGGGCCCTTTAGTGTCTAAGCACACTACGCCGAAATTACGCGGCGTAAATTCCGCATGATTACGTCCGCAATGTCAAACGCATACAATATACGGACGGAACGCGACGTAATAGTGTGTCATCGGTAATTTAAAATATATTGCGGACGTAATTATGCGGAATTTCCGCCGCGTAACTTCGGCCTAGTGTGTTTAGACACTTAGCTTAAATCGCTGAACCAATTTTGATGAAATTTGCTACGCACTATGAGTACGGGAAAGAACAAGATATTCCAAGGTACCCTACAAAATGGACGACTTTTCTGGCAACAAAAATGAGGACAACTCTAGTTTTTTCTATAGTAACACTAATATTATAGAGACGAAGGTTTGTTAGTAAGTTCGTTACTTCTTCATGCAGAACCTACCAAACTGGCTTTAGGTTAGGCTCCAGTTAACATAGGCTACTTTTTAACCCGAAACAGCGTCCCTAGAGAAATCCTTACTACCTGATTGTTATTTAAGTTTTCTTTTTACGAAGCTAGAAAGAGTTCAGAAAAGAAATAAACTAACGCGAGCAACGAGTTTTTCATTATGCAATTTACAGCAAAACCAGTTTAATAAATATTCTTGCAAGTGCATTCAAGCCCGTAGCATATTGCTACATACTAAAATTATGTTGAAAGTTGTACTTTTATGTTTGTGTCAGAAAAAAAAAAATGAGTCGTAATTTTCGAAGTAAAAACGTCTTTTGCGTTAGAGCCATACGTCACCGGGATGCCATCATAATAATAGCTCCCACACCGGTTTCGGTGACGGTGGCCGGTTTCATTGAAACCAGGCCAGCTACGCAGGAGTAATTTTATAGTGCCCAAGTGTGTGCGCAGTACACAAGAGCACTCTCTATTCCTTTACTCTCATAGCCCAGTGGGACGGCAGACCGACACGACCGGCGAGAGATCAGGCGCAGGACCGACTTTTTACATGCCCATCCGACGCATGGATCATCTTACTTGTCAGAAAATCAGGTGATCAGCCTGCATTGTCCTAACCAAACTTGGAAATAACATGTTTCCAACGCGGGAATCGAACCCACGACCTCCGAGTCAAGAGCCGCGCTCTGTACCACTAGACCACGGAGGCGACCACGGAGGCGGGATGCCATCATGGCAACGTGGCTAGTAACATAATTATTACCATGGCAACGTCTGGCGTCTCTACGTCGCCGCAAAGCGGTGTTTTTCTTAAATTCTATGAAGACTTAAGAAAATACCTTGAAAAAATTTGCAAATATCTATATCACTAAAATCAGTGACTGATTAAGTGACGGAGCATACTTTGACGTGCTAACAACTGGCAAACCAGCGTCACCATTTGCCGCATGCGGAGCGGTCGACTCTGGCTCCGCTGGCTACTTGGCAACGTCGCTAGTTGGTCGCCAGGTGAGTTACCCGTCATGACCCCTTGGAATTACGCCGAGATGTAGCTTCACTCTGCATCCTCTATCGGTTGTATTACGGGGAGTGCTCTGAGGAATTGTTCGGAATCATACCACCTGCAACTTTTCGCCATCGTCCCACGCGAAAAACATACCATCCTCATCACCTTGATGAGTGGCAGTCTTCCACAGTGCGTTTTTCGCGTAACTTTCTGCCGCGCACTGTAAAACTCTGGAACGAACTGTCACCAGCAGTATTTCCGGACCTATACGACCTGCAAACCTTCAAGAAAAGAGCGTATTCCCTCTTAAAAGGCCGCCAACGCACCTGCAGCTCTTCGGATGTTGCGAGTGTCCATGGGCGACGGTAGTTGCTTTATACCATCAGGTGACCCGTTTGCTCGTTTGCCCCCTTATTTAATAAAAAAAATGATACATCTCATTAGAACTAGTTGGCGATGCCGCTGGCCACATCACCATGGCGTCCCGGTGAGGTATAGCCCTTATGCATTTTTCGCTATTGTTAAAGAATTATATTATAATAACAACTCACAAGGCTCAGACTGCTGACGCTTCGTAAGGGAGGGAGACATTTACCTGCCTCTCGTTTTAACGCGAGGTGAAAAAGAATGCCTGCCCAGCCGGGCTAGCATACGCCAACGAGATATCTCACTCTCGAGATAATTAAAAACTACTCGTCTCATAATGTCAAAATCTCGACATTGTCTCGACAAAACTCTATAAAATGTGTTATTTCGATGATAGATCTACGCGAGAAAAAAATTTTGTCATGCTGTCATGTCATGGGGTCGATAGAGATGAAGATACAAACTATCAAACATCGAGAAACATGTAGAGTGAGATATTATCTCGTTGGCGTATGCTAGGCCGGCAGTTGTTCCATTGATCGATCTTTATAAGTTAATGCTTGCGAATTTGTTTTCACATGACACGAAATAACTTAGCAATCTGTGGACTGTGACAGGGATAAGTTATACTCACTGTACAGGTAACAAAACTAAAAATACTTTAGGGTGCGTATGTAACCCTTATATAGAGTTCACTGTGAAAAGTAACTTTTTTTACATTTGTATGGAAAAAACTCATTACGCAGGGGCGCTTGCCCATACAAATCACAAAACAAACTTTTGCTCTTTCAGCGCTGCTGCTTTCACAGTGAACTCTTAATGTACTTATGTAATTAAAAGTATTATCACTTAGTATTGTTACAGCAAGTACAAGTAGTATTAATCATCGGCACGGTTAACTTCTAACGCATTATCGAGTGCGTCGTAGTACGCGATCGTTTGACGATCAATACCAATCACCCGAGACGACCTACATCATCCGACCCGTATTAATAATCAAATATGTTGTTTTTACCCCCATCATGGTGGGTCTTTTACCCTTTTACTTAAAAGTACGCTGTGTATATGTTACGGCTAATAGCCGAAGTGTGACTACACCTAGTTTTACTACTAGGTATATTATACTCTACTCCCAACAGAATCAGAATTGAATCGAGAATCGAGTAAGCTCGATCTCAACAGCTTTTGCTACTATATACTAGAGCATTATGAGATTATAGAGAGGATAATAAGAGAGAATACATAGAGCATAGAGATATAATATGTCAGATAGTAGTCTAGTATTATGCTAGATAGTATACTAGCATAATCTAGAGCAAAATCGTGCTGTGGCTCAATAATTTGGAACTAATTCGATCTCTATCTCTCGCTAAACATTGACTTTTAAATCCTACTAAATAGGAATTCTAAAATAAATGATATGATTGACGTTTGCTTATATTTTAACATAATTTAAAGTCCGTGATAACAACAACATTATGAAATACAAGTCAGGACTATATCAAGCTAACGTCTCAAATATTTGTATACTATGAGCTGTTTACACTCCAGCTTCTGTGTTGATTTAGAGAAACATGAATTTTGACATTTAGAATTCTGAATACTGACCGATATTTATAGATCAAAGAAATATACTTTTATCTTAATGCACTAACTAAAGGCTCTGAAATAGATAAGATATAGACCATGTATACTGAAAAAATGTATCGTTCCTGCTAAATGTACAGTCCGACAAGGCTTTATATGAATGTGGCGGGAAAAGGAACAAAACGCTTCTATCATACAAAAACGTCATTTTTGACATGTGTTTGACAGTAAAGTTCTCCTTTAGCTGGGCCGCACATTGTCCGAATTCTGATCAGAAACAGTTGAATTCCGCCGGACCGCCACCCCGCACATTATCCAAAATATCCTTCTGGCGAGTTCCAGCTCACTCGGCTCAGTACAAAATGTAAGAGACAGCGCGGACGTTCAACTGTTTCTGATCAGAAATGTCGTACAATGTGCGGCCGGGCTTACCAGCAGCGCCTATTGACATCATTGACACATTCATTTAAAGCCTTGTCGAACTGTACTATCACAAGAAACACAGTTAATTACAATTTACACATGAGTAGTAAAGAATAGGATTTTAGAAGGCGATAATTATTAAGAGTATAGATTACAGACTACGAATAATAAATTTAATAGTTTTTATTATTCGTAGATTACAGAGGAACTAACATTGCGATTGCAGCTTCTTCGAAATATTATGATTTATTGTTTTAGTATCGAGCTACAAAATAAAATCCTCTTCCGAAGTCATATGTAATAAATGTACATATCTTCCAAAGTATATAAGGCCCACGATGGACCAATATAATCATGTAGAGGGCATGTCTATGATTTTCCATATTTGACACCGATTGTGTTTACAATCATAGTAGTCCAGCAAATCCAACGTGTATGAAACCACTCGCATTAAAACAAAGAAAATATGAATCATTCCTTAATTCCCTAACATTTTTACAGTCTTATATATTATTATCTCAAATACGCCTATTCATCGTGTCATTAAATCGAGAACAGCGACAAAATTGTAGGCATTTAGACGTCGTATTATCGGAGACAATGACACATCTTTAATTTTTTATGACCAATGTAATATGTATCGATCGACGGGGTCAAAGTTTACAAATAGTTCCCAATTAAATATGTAAATGTATTGATTTCCTTTCGCTCCCGTTTTTTCTGAGGCAAGGTCGTGTGTTCACGCACCTGATTCTCCTCGATTATTGGGAAAATAAGGAAAATATGTCGCTAAAACCATAAGGTATTGCTGTCGGCTTATAACACAAAATACGTACTATTTTAGGTACTATCAGAGAAGTTGATTCATAGACAGATGGCAGACCTAATTACTACGTATTTTGGTTGCTTTTTGTCAAAAGTAGTCGACAGCTGATGATGACCAATTGATATAATCCGATCAAATGATGTAGGTCCGTCAACTGCCTATTAATAATTTTCTTCAATGGTACTAACGTACTAGAACCTAGGTATTCAAACAAGCTGTTCCTTTTATCGACAATTTAAGAGAAAGCTTGTAAATATAGAGGACAGTGAATTTTTAAGGATTAAATATTTATAACCATTACCACGTCAAAATTTTTTAAACAGGTTTTGCGGAAAGAAGCGATTGTTTTTTAAACACACTTTCCACCGCCTTCACTGAGGCCGTAGACAAACAAAGTCCCTTTCGTTAAAAACGATGACGAAATTCGTTATCAAAATATATGGGATTTGACGTTAGTCTTCGCAAGCGAAATGTCATTTAGCGATGACTTATGTCAAATCGCATACATTTTGATAACGAATTTCGTCATCGTTTTTAACTAAAGATACATTGTCTAAGGGGGCAGAATTATCATTAATGATTGCTTGTATGAAAACTTTGTGAAATACAAACGCTTGTATGTTATGAATCGTGATATAAAACTGTAGCTTATACGTATAATGGTTCACCACACCTTCTCACATTCAGAGGTGGCAACGAAACCCACATTATGCGGCGAATAAAAAATGTTTTATGCAGACCGAGGCTTACTCTTCAAAGATATAAAACAGCTTATACATACATAATGTTTCACCACACCTTCTCACCTTCAGAGGTGGCAACGAAACCTACATTAAGCGGCGAATAAAAAATGTTGCAGACTGAGGCTATACTTTTCAAAAGACAATGTTGTATTTTTTGCTGCTGATAATGAAGACAATGTTGTTGTTATTTACCAAATATATACAAACTGACACAAAGTTTCCTGGTATTATTATATTCCTGGTGTTATTTTGAAATAGTCATTTACTATATTAAAGTAGCATATTAGGAGTTGTAGTAGAAAGAGAAGGAACTATTTATTTAAAAAATCTCAATGATTTTTATTTAATCAATATGATCTACTTAAGAATCACTTAAATCCTAAGCCCCTAAGGACAGGAAAAGCCAGTAGGCCTATCGTTTGTATTTGGCTATTCATAACATAGAAACGGCCGCTTTTAAAGAAACTCTGTGTGAGCTAATTTAAGTTAATTTCTGAGTGATCCTAAAATAACAATATAGTTTAAAATGACGAAACTTTTTGTACAAACAATACGCAATCATGACAGACAAAATACGATTTAAATTTCGTAATCCGTAATAAGATATAAGATGCTAACCTAAATATTTTTGTAACCTTAATCCACGGAAGCCGGACAAAACAAAATAATTTGTGTAATGAGTAAACTGACAGCTGTACTGTTTTATCCGCCATTTTTAGACGCGACGAAACGGAGACGTAATAATATAATATGTAAAAAATATATATATATATATATTTTTATTTTACTTATAATATTATCAGCCTTCTCGATTGACTAATGATATTTTCTTTGACGAACTTCACTCTGATTGATTCTATTCATGTTTCCAGTGAACTTCGTACGAGTTGCAAATTCTAATGAAACCAATCAAATCTCAAAGGAATCGATAGAAAGATATACTTCAGAAATTATATGGTCGGAATCATTCTGTATAGAATTCTATTATATAGGCTTTTCAATTCAATGCTTTCATTTTATAAAATTGCAAAGATTCTTTATTACAACCGACAATATTGTAATATTTGATGTGTTTATAACTCCTCCAAAACGGCTCAACCGATTTTGTTTTTGAAAGGTAAAACAATCTTATCTTGAGTCTCCAAAATATGGGAAACGTACATTAAATTCTTATTTCTAATTAATAATTATAATATTGGTAGTTATTGAACGACTATATTCTACGTAGTAGAAAATTTGGCTTGCGTTCTTTGAACTCCCTTCCCCCTCCCCTTTTCTCTTCAACATTTCCGTCGTCAATGTTTTCCGTCTAACGCCACTTCGTAAACCCTCGAAACGTGACTTTCCATCAAGATGAGTCTCATTATTCTTAGCAATTAAGTATCTTTGTGTAAACATCCACTCAGAGTTTTCAAAATCGAAGAGTTTTCGAAAGCCAGAAAATCGTTGACGAATCGACAAAAACGTGATAGAGTTTACTGTGAAAGTAGCAGCAGAACCAAATTGTTTTTATGATTTCTAGGGACAAGCAGCCCAACGTCATGAATTTTCCCATACGAATTTAAAAAAGTAACTCTTTCAAAGCTGTTACTTTCACAGTAAACTCTATACCAAGGACTTAGGTACAGTCTTCCACACACCCTAAAGAATTATCACTTAGTTTTGTCACACCTTAAACTAATTTAAGGAATGTAGATAAATAAAGTTTCAGGTATATTATGTCAATGTAAAGTCATAAATATACAGATGTAGTATAACAGGCGAAATATAATACAGTCGAATAATACATAGCGAATTCAGACATTTTGTAGCAAAAAGTCGAATATCAATGGATTTTCTAAAGTCACCAGAGTACAATTAGGTAATACATACCTTGTGAGTAACCTTCCAGTAAGACCTAAAGCAGGCTTACACATTATAGTTTATACGATTCGAAAGATATCGTATTGATAACGTACTGTAATTGGTGTACCTTAATAAAATAAAATACAGTATATAGTTTGAGAAGGAGAGGAATCTGTTTCAGTATAAAAATAATAATTAAATAGATATCGGATTAAATTTTGTCTCGGAGTCTCGGAAACCCAAGACGTGTAATAAATTGTCAGATTATAATATTATCGAATTTGTTGTAGAATTAATATTATAACTATATTTTTTTTTCATTAGCAATATATTTTTTAAAGTATTTCTAACATAATATTTAAAATCAAAATGATAAAGTTTTTATCTGAATAATTTATTTAGTTCAAAAACCTAGAGTTTAAAGCTTGTTTCACTTTTATAATAGATTCGTCATGTTTTAACGTTTAGTTTTCGCAATTTTAAAGTTACTTACATCAATGAGTATTTGCCAGAATAATGCAGTGATAAGCATGTCGGATTATTAGAAGCACTGGAATACTGAGGGTCCACTGTATTTAAAAAAAGACGCTGAAAATGTAAGAACGTTACCGATTTATCGTGTCGTATAATGTGCAAATGTTTTTACAGTAAGTTGAAATTACAACGTTATTCGATGCGGTAAGTTTTCGTTAAGCGATCCCCAGTCGGGATAATGACTGTTTAGGTCTCACCTTACCTGAGAAGTTATTTTATTTTAGTTAATTTTACTTCAAGTCAAAGTTTATATTCATTTGAAGTTTTCAGAACGTTTATTTTGCTGTCTGGGCTGGTGCTGGACTCTAGCGTCAAAACTTTGCAGTAATATATTCCTTTTGTATATATTTTACTCTGTGAACACCCTGTTGCTTTTGGCCGTGAGCCAAGTCTTAGCGAAGATAAATTTTGATAGGTCATTAGATAAAATAAAATGGGTTAAACACTACTTAACTCTGACGCTTAAGCTGCTCTTAAAAATCCTTTACCCTCTCTTTGTTTCGATAAACGGATTAGCAGATTCTCTATCAGCATTGTTCTTTGTGCTACGTCTATAAATAATGTCAAAAGGGTGACTTAACACTAACTGTCACACTCAGAGATATTTAATGATGATCAATTTAATGAAGAGACAAGAAAAAGTTGATGTCTCCGATTTTGATAATATTTAATTACTAGCTGTCCCGGCAAACATTGTTTTGCCATTTAAAGTATTTTTACTTCATCAGTTGATACAAAATGTTACCCCTCTTTTGTCCCCTAAGAGGGCTGGATAGAAAATTTTTTTACACCAGTTGTTGAGTTGGTAGAAGACTAATATATCTGCGAAAACCGCATTCAAATCGGATCAGTAGTTTTCGTGTGATGCTGGAACAAAATAGACAGACAGACAAAAAACTAACCACATTTTTAGGTTCTGTAGCGATGTTGTGACACCCCCGCTTATTATTTTTTGAATATCTTTAATGTACAGAATTTTCATTTCTACAGTTTTATTATAAATTATGTACATAGATGTATAGATTCACAGATAATGTGTGGTGGTCCAAGAGCCAGTGAGACACTTTCGTCATTATATTAAGGCCGTCACAGACTTAGCTATAATATATATTAAAATACCGTACTAAATACACTGAGACCAGAA
Source organism: Plebejus argus (assembly GCA_905404155.3). NCBI lineage: Eukaryota > Metazoa > Arthropoda > Insecta > Lepidoptera > Lycaenidae > Plebejus > Plebejus argus. The sequence continues at coordinate 9,811,133 of FR989942.1, read as the reverse complement.
ATATATATTATAGCTGAGTGTGTAGTCGCGCGAAAATTGTATAGAAAATATATAGTAATATGCCTAGCTATAAACATATTAATATATATTATAGCTAAGTCTGTGACGGCCTTTACTTATAAAAGTCTAGTTTTCGCTAGTTCTTGCTCTATTGGGCTTATGTCAAAATCTTCATTTTACAGTTATTAATAATTATTCTTCTTTAAAAGGCTGATTTTAGTCTCATACTGAGCGCACACCGACCGTTGGCGATGGCCTGAAAATTGAAATTCATGTGAGATGAGATGAACAGCAAGAGAATTAGATTCTAGGAAGCGTTTTTGAATAACGCCTAGTGGTCTACTTACATTTCGTTGTCGGCTCCGACGATCAGGACGAGCTGTCAGCATGAGACTAAACCAGGTTTAAAAATATATAAGTACCTAATATTTAAGGAATGACTTCTTTGACATAAATTATTATTCAGCACTATGTATGTATGTACTTAATAATAAAAGTGCGAGTCGGAATCGCGCACGAAGGGTTCCGTACCATTATAGAGCAAAATTAGGCCATAAATTGTGTTTTTTGTATGGGAGCCCCCCTTATTTTTTTATTTTATTTTAATGTTATTATTAAATATTAAAGTACACATATAACTAAGAATTTTGTGAAAAATTCAGGTACCTACCTGTTGCCATTTTTGATATAGAGCAAAAAAGGCCAAAAAAATCACATTTGTTGTATGGGATCCCCCCTTAAATATTCATTTTATTTTATTTTTAGTATTTGTTGTTATAGCGGCAACAGATATACATAATCTGTGAAAATATCAAATCTCTAGCTGTTACTGTTCTTGAGTTACAGCCTGGAGACAGACAGACAGACGGACAGACGGACAGACGGACAGACGGACAGACAACGAAGTCTTAGTAATAGGGTCCCGTTTTTACCCTTTGGGTACGGAACCCTAAAAATAACTGTCCTTCTCTAAGAACTACTATATTATCTTCATATCAACATCAAAATTCACTCAAATGTCTGTTTCAGTTTCGCCTCAAAGTAATTTGCCCACAAATGAAAGCAATTAAGTTAATTAACAACGAAAGAAACAAGCGGGGCTTATCGTTACAACGTAATAATATAATTACATACAAAATAAATGCTGTAAGTACCGCCTAGAAAGTCGCCGCTCGACCAGGCAAAGAAGAAACAATAAAATATTATGTACAGCTTTCGCGCAATACCTTAGAAAGAATACCGTGGACAACTACGTAGGTATATAACACGTTCAAAATATATAATAACTTATTGTAGCTTATTACTAATAACAGACCTATAGGAAGTTAAATTTTAATAATGATGTTACTGAATAATAAACTATTTATTTTGACGTGCAGTGTTACTGGGTAACCTGCATAGTACATGAATAAATAATTTTGATTTGATTTAAGGACGCTATTACAAATATCAGCGATTTTCCGGTACCCTATTAAAGAATTAGGAGTCAAACTGCGAGGATATTTTGGTTTCAAATGAAAGATAATATATTCATCTCCACGACTGTACCATAAAAATTCTATAGCCGCATACAAAATTTTCACATAAAATACGTTTTAACCATCACAATAATCGCAAAATATGAAAAAAATGGGGTCTGATTAGGTACCTTAATATCTAAATACACTGAACTGAGGAAAATAAATATACAAAAAAATTGTTGCTTATTTAGTCCTCTATAAAGTCCGCTAAAAATTTTATATAAAAATAAACAACTTTTCCAGTTATAAGAAAAATAAGAAAATTTCTCAAATATTATAATATATTACGTAGTAGAACAACGTCAGCAGTCATTGCGGTCACTTTGTGTGAATTGAATCGCGTACGTTTTATCACTGGTAAACTAGTCAAAAATACCGGGTGAATAGTCGGACATAGAGTAGGGGAGGACAGAATGCTACTTTTATTGCGGAGTGAAAAATGCTTACAGTTGGGGTCTATTCTTCTTTAAACAAAAACAGACCCGGGAAATATTATGTAGTAATAAAAAAATTTTGAAAAATTATCGCATCTCGATATGGACTGGCCCTATAATTTCAACCTCATAATAATTATTAGATTCAAACGCCGTACTTATGTTTACAACATAACGACCAACTCAACTTGCCCACTCAACTAAGTTTACAGTTTCAAGCTTGCAAATTACTCTAATTTATTACAAGTATTAATATCGCGTAGTGAATTGAACTATAAAATATAGAAGCTTCTGTACTTTCTGCTATAATCACTTACTTGATTAATGAAGTAGAAAGTACCTTACATGGTTTTTAATAACTAGAACTGTATATTTTTTCTGTGATTAAAAGATGACTATTATTCTTTTCCCAGGACACATAATCAAATTTTATTAAACTCGGTTTTCACTGAGTCAAACAAAGATAGTCTTACTGACACATTTTCACATTTATAACTTTAGTGGATGGTTATAAGATTCTGACAAATTATTCAGACCACACTATAAAAGATTTCACAAATACATGTGAACATAAAAAAACGTGATCGACGATAACATTATACCGTATACGGTTCTAAATAATATAGATCGGGTTTCCCAGACATCGCTATTATAAAGCCGGAAAGCCAGAATTTCTTTTTAATAAATAAAAACAAACTCTCTTTCGATTAAAGCTGATTTTGGAATGTATGTAAGAATCTGTACTAATATTTTTAATTGCGCAAGTCCGCCTTTCTTCTTCGTACGCCTGTTAAAATTTGATATTAAAAGTATAAGGATAGTTTTTAGCCTACAAAATTGCTTTGCTATGTGATAAAGGATAAGGGACAGCTGTTATAATTAAATCACCTTCTGGCTGGTACTAAGCTCAGTTTTATATTTTCTTAAATCGGGCTAAACTGACTTATCACGGCAATTTCTGTAAGCTAAGATTGACGGCGGTAACCAACCACGAAAGCTCTTTGATACGCTCTCCGGAAGCCCAAGGGACACGCTAAACTTGGGGTCCACCAAAAAATCATTAGAATAAAAGTTAGAGAAGTAGGAAAGATAAAACTTGGCTTTCTATTTATATCACCAAACTTTAAATAATGCTAGCATGAGTGGGAAGGAGAGAATAAGGTTATCACCATTTGTTCGAAGCACTCACGTCAAAGGATTTATATACGATGATTATAACCTTTACGTAGCGATACTACGGTATTTATTACGTTGCGTGCCGTCATGCTCTCGCTAATGAGAAACGGCTACACGTCACTCGATTCCACAGAACGCCGCTAATAAACTTGTAATAGGCATGATGTTTGTAAAATGACTTGCCATAACGTAGTGGTAAAAATAGAATATGCCTAGCCTAGATAAATAATATTACACCTGGATAGAGTATATGCGTATAGCGTATGGCTACGCGTAACACTGCTAGCAGGTAAGCGTAGCGCCAGTCTTATGAGTCATAAAGCTGTAATAAAGCGTAGCTGCACTCCTTACTCTCGCATTTTCACTGCTATGCATCATTATGAGTAGCAGTGAAAAGCCGTAGCATTGCTTATAAACCGTTATAGCCCTCTACTGGGTTACGTAGCACTGCAAAAAAGCATAGCACTACACATACACACACATTACGTAGTAATGAAGCTACGCAACACTATGCGAAGCAGTGGAAGTTAAGCGTAGCGTTGCTTACATACGCACACTTTCACTGTGCGTAGCAGTGGAGTTAAGCGTAGCATTGCTTACATACGCACACTTTCACTGCTACGCATCACTGTGCGTAGCAGTGGGAGTTAAGCGTAGCATTGCTTACCTTACATACGCACACTTTCACTGCTACGCATCACTGTGCGCAGCAGTGGAAGTTAGGGTCAATTCAGACCGCAACGCAACGCGTAGATGCATTACTAAATTTGTACTGATTTGACAGATGTCAATTGTGTGAGACGTCTTTGAAATAATATGTCAAATCCATACAAATTTAGAAATGCATCTACGCGTCGGGTGCGGTCTGAATCAACCCTTAAGCGTAGCATTGCTTACATACGCATTACACTCTCACTGCTACGCATCACTTGTGCTTAGAAGTGAATGTCAAGCATACTGCGTAATACGTAATACTAGTACTGCAGCGGGAAGGCGTAGCATTGCTTAGAAATCGTAGCCCTCTACTTCAGAGTTTCGTAGCACAGTTGGTGACTCGTAGCACTGCAAGAACCGTAGCACTGCTACTGAATAGTGGTACGCTTCATTGCAGTGCTACTTACAGATCATAGAATTTTTATTTTTGTAATATTTCTACTTTGAGTAGCAGTGAAAGCAAGTAACGGGTACTTCTTATATTATACTAAGTACTTCTTATATTGTACTAAGCAAGTAACGGGTACTTCTTATATTATACTAGAGGTCCGCCTCGGCTCCATCCGTAGTACATACACATAGCAATCAGGGATATCTTAGCGTGCTGCGCATCTTAACATGCAGGGTGAAAGGATTTTCGTAATCCAGTAGTTCCTGAGATTATCGCGTCTAAACAAATAAACAAACTCTTCAGCTTTATAACATTTGTATAGATTACCTTTGTGCGTTGCATTGCACACAGTAAGTATGTAGCAATGTTAGAGAGGACATAATATTAATAATTATAATAATATCTCAATTACTAGTAGCGCGAAAGAAAAACTAATATAAATATTGCTTTTAATAATAACAATTTCCATATAATTTTTGTTCTAGATTTATTATCGAGAACAATTTGAGCTAGAAGCAATTAAATGAAATAGCCAATTGCTTTCGTACCTACTGAAATCGTTGTTTTCGCAACTTCTGTATCCTGTTCAAATAATGTTTCCCAGTTAATAAAAGGTGCGCAAAGTTTTATTAAACGCCAACACGTAAAAAAATAATTGCTATTCTGAACATTTCCATTTTAATTTATTTTCGAAATTGAAACATGTTACATTCAGTTTTCTAAAATATTAAACGTATCGTAACTGTTCTGTTATTTTTCAATCACGGTTAAAAAATTTTTGTAACGTGAATATATTTTTTTAGTTTTGTTTGTATTGTTTTACAGTTTGATTCATAATATTATAATAATAACTACCTGATCATTTTAATTGTAAATTGTAATAGGGCTGTGCCGCGCAGCTCTGTTAAAAATAACATGATCTTTTAAATTATACGTCTTGCCTTCATCTTCAATTACACTATTAAAATAGCATCAAAATCCATGGTGTATTTTTAAAGATCTTAGCATATACTATAGGGACAGAATATAGCAGAGTTCTTTGTAATTACAAGCTATGTCAAATATGTAATATGTATTAATATAATTAATTACACGCCCGCAATACTTTTGCGCCAAAATTAGTTTGGCGCGCGGAAACCATAAATTCCTCCGAAAAAGGATCGTAATATTATGTCCTTTCCCGGAACTGAAAGTGTCTACGTATGCAGCAAAATCGGATTAGCGGTTTGAGCGTGAAGAGATAACAGACAGATACTTGCGCATTTCTAAAATTAGTATGGATTTATTGGTCTGGATTAACCCTTAAAGCAGGGGTGGCCAACCGGTCGATCGCGACTGTTAGTCCAGTCGATCGCGGCCAGGCAAAAATATAAATAATTAGATCAGACTGCGCAATGACCAATAAGCTACACTATGCTGTTTCATTTAAGATTTCAATAAGTATGTAATTAGGGTACTTGGTAGATCGCACAGGGTTTCGTTAGTAGTAAACAGTAGATCTTAGGTCTAGTCAAGTTGGCCACCCCTGCCTTAAAGGATACAACGGTGTTATTACACCCAGATCACTAAATCTTTCGTAATAGGTAAGTAGCCCCCAAATGCGCAGAGAAGACAGTGATAAACAAACTCAGGTTAACTTTCTCTGTACGCCGGTAGGATAGGCCGGGTGTTTTTAAACCCGTTGTAATCCTAATAGTTAACAATTTCATTGTATTCCTTTAAGGGTTAAAACCGTCCCAAGTATTTTCCTAAAGCAATAAAGTCTAAGGAAACAGCTTGTCCACTGGCACTCATTTTTCATACTGATAACTCCTGTATAACTCTGGCTGGTTAGGATTAAAAATCTATCTGTGACAATTTGTATTTTTATGTTGTCAGAAAAACATTGTTAATTATTATTGAGAATATATCGGAATTCGGATTGCATCAAGACATGGTTTTATTTATCTAATAAAATATCACATCTAGCGGTTAAACATATGATAATGTTGTTTAACCATATGTTTAACCGCTAGATGTAGATTCATGCCATCATCGTTAATAAAATGCAAGAGCGAATGGTGCTGCTTATTGCAAAATCGACATCGATTTGAACTGAGACAATTTTTTGCAATATGATTATTGGCTAAACAGTTATAGCACAATTTATTGTCTTGGACAAAGTTACGCTTGTGGGCGATTGACAACCTCACGAACTCTTGACAACTACTTATTTTGTGATCATTTTGTTTACAAAAGCAACAAGGAATCTTGTAGGAGTGTAAGGAGTTTACTATACCACCAGCCCTAATATTACTTTTATTTACTTGAAATTTCGGTACACAATTTGGCATGTTACTTGTTTCTAGATATTTTTCTTTTTTAATGATAATCATTTACAAATTATATCAGTACGCGGCAAGGAACAGAAATTGGCATATTTTTCAGACGATACGTACTCAGAGATGGAAGAATTTTATTTAGAATTCAAATCGGAATTACAACATCATTTACAGGAATTTGCGACAGTGTATAGCGATAAAACCAGGGAAGAAGACTGCGCTGGAAATTCTAGACAGACCAATTCGTTTGTAAAGCTGCCACAGATTAGTATACCAATTTTTTCAGGTGTCTATACTGAATGGCTCAGCTTCCGGGATTTGTTTATATCACTGATCCACAACAACATGGCAATAGACAAAGTCCAAAAGCTGCAGTACCTGAAGGCCCATCTCACCGGAGAAGCTGCGCAACTTATAGTTCATTTACCTATTACCAATGATAATTACGATCAGTGCTGGACTTTGTTGGAAGAGAGGTATAATAATAAACATTTCTTGGCTAATTGTATACTTGGGGATTTTTTTAATCAAAGCGACCTTCCAACAGAGTCAGCTACGGCTGTTAAACGATTATTAGATAATACCACTAACATGTTGCACTGTCTTACGAATTTAGGTATTGATACAAGCACGTGGGACATAATTGTCATATACGTAGTAAGTATGAAGTTAGACAGGGAGTCCAGGAAACTGTGGGAGGCACGGGTAAGCGAGTTTACCAAATTTAATAGATTAGCTACTTTAGAACAATTCAAAGATTTTTTGTTAAATAGATTCCATGCACTTGAATATCTTCAAACAAATATGCCCGATTATGTACCGAAATTTCAAACAAATAATAGTAAAATTAGGCCTGGTGGAGTAGTACACTCCTTACACTCCTACAAGATTCCTTGTTGCTTTTGTAAACAAAATGATCACAAAATAAGTAGATGTCAAGAGTTCATAAGGTTGTCAATCGCCCACAAGCGTAACTTTGTCCAAGACAATAAATTGTGCTTTAACTGTTTAGCCAATTATCATATTGCGAAAAATTGTCTGAGTTCAAATCGATGTCAATTTTGCAATAAGCAGCACCATTCGCTCTTACATTTTACTAACGATGATGGTATGAATCTATCGGGTAATAGTGCATCGGAAAAATATATTGCATCGCAACTGTTAAACGATAGGGAGGAGCCTTCAACAAATAGTTTTTTATCTCAAAATAATGTAAGTTACTATTCATTATTAGCAACGGCGATCGTTAATGTGAAGTCTGAGACAGGAAGGATTTTACAATTACGGGCTCTGATTGATCCAGCATCACACATATCATTTGTGTCAGAGGCAGCTGTTCAATTACTTAGTTTAAGGAGATCAGTAGTTAAAGAGAACATATCAGGAGTAGGAGGCGTTCCATCTGTTGTAGTGAAGTCGAAAACTGAGCTTAATCTTTATACAGCTGATAGTACAGTCAAAGTCGAAGCGTTCGTTTTAGACCAATTAACAGGCTTATTGCCACCTAGGAGAGTAATGATTGAACCGTGGCCGGTTCTGAATAATGTCCATATGGCTGATCCGGAATTTTACATACCTAATAAGGTTGATCTTCTGTTAGGAGCGGATGTTTATGGATTAATTTTAAAGGAAGGTTTATGCAAGGGCCCTTCAGGATCTTTAGTCCTACAAAATACGATTTTCGGTTGGATAGTAACTGGGAGCAATGAAAAACGTCAAAGCCAAGAATTTTATGAAAAAATAGAAAACTTAAGGAATGGACAGGGACTTAATAGTAAAGGGTTATGCGGGACCACTTAATCTAAGGCTGTCAAAGGGTGGCGGAACTAGAGAAGGGACATAATTATTGGTCTTTTAACTTTTTTATGAAGTGGCTAGTGGTTTGTCATCTAAAGGTTTTTGGTGGCTTTTAGGAGGTTTGCTGCTAGGAGGGGGCATTGCAGTGACTTGTATAGTGATAATTCAACATCGTTAAGAAACATATACCGGGTCGGACAAGGTTACGCAGATGGTAAAAATAAAATGTAAGGATACGTGTTTAAAGCGACCTGTATCAAAAATTTGTGTTTTACCTACTGCCGAATAATATTTGGTTGTCTAGAATATAATTAATTGTTTATTTTTTTGTGATGTTTAAAGTTAATTTTATCTATTTTTAGAGAACTTGTAGGTGTTGTCAATGTATATTCTTATAAGGTACTTTATTTTTCTAAACTATGACGTGTATGGTAAGAAGCGACCATATTTTGATTGAGATACAGTCCACTTAATTAGTATTCTGTTATTATTTTAAATGTTATGTAAACATTTTTAGTTGTTATTTATCTTAGAGTGCTATCTTTTTCTGTATTATAGTTAAAGACTGTCGTCTTTGGGGGGGGCTATGTATAACTCTGGCTGGTTAGGATTAAAAATCTATCTGTGACAATTTGTATTTTTATGTTGTCAGAAAAACATTGTTAATTATTATTGAGAATATATCGGAATTCGGATTGCATCAAGACATGGTTTTATTTATCTAATAAAATATCACATCTAGCGGTTAAACAACTCCATTGGTCACTCCATTCGTATATTTAGAAAGGCGTTACCGCTTCGTCACGTAGGAAATAGTCGTTTAAGCAATTGTATACCTTATCACCACTTAATAAAAACTGAATTGGCCTGTGTGGGCTTTAATACGATATGCCTGCGGAAATTGCTTTGACGATATCTCCAAAAAGGTTATGTACTAATTACTTTTTTACAAATTGGTTAACTGTCTTCATTTTAGTACGGTTCTAAAGTAATTTCTTTAGTGAGGGTGATGTACTATGTAATAATCGATGATTTCAAAACTGGGGTTAACTGGACTGGACGTGTGTTCAAAAAAACCTCATACTCAAGAAAATTCTCCGTCATGAGTCATACATAACTCAAAAGATTAAGGAGCCACCGCACATTAGAGACACGACAGTTTTTAGACAATCTTGTTTCACATAGACGAGTCAGCTTTACGATTAAAAAGAAACAGTTGTGTCTACCACGCGGCGCATACCAAGACGAAACTGTTTTGTCTGCGACGACGCAACGCATACAATTGTATATTCATCAGTAGAGAACGCTCGGATCAGACTAGGTATATCGCTAGACAGTTTTGTTGCTGATGTGCGCGCTCGCATACACTTCAAAGGGAAGCCAACAGCCGTGCAGTTCTTGTACATATATATTAATATATATTTATAGCTAGGCATATTAATATTATATATTTTCTATACAATTTTCGCGTGACCACACACTTAGCTATAATAATATATATTTCTGGTCTCAGTGTGTTTGGTACGGTATATTAATATATATTATAGCTAAGTCTGTGACGGCCTTTAGGCAACTTTGTCTATGAGACGTTTTGTTTCAAATGTGCGCGTCTAGTACTTTAGTGTGATAGAGATAGATTTAGTGCGATAGTCTGTCTAAAAACTGTCGTATCTCTAATGTGCGGTGGCCCTAACATGTCAAAAATGTGTTAAGTCAAAATGGTCCCAATACAAACGATTTGGGTCCAATCAGGTGTCTCTTCTTGCCTCGACGAAACAATATAAGTTACTTATATTTATTAGTATCTTATGAATGTTATTTATTAGTATTTTATTAAATTCAAGAACCTTCTTTGTGATTCATGTTTATACTTATGATTTCAAAGGAAAAGCACAATTAAACCTAATACTTAGAGCTCTTTAATCTTTATCTATTCACAGATTGTAATTAAGTATCAAAGTAATTGCTACTTATCTCCGAATGAGTAACAAATTAATTGATGGTTTTTGGGATGGGTAAATACGGGACCCTGTTGCGTCGCTGTCTTTCTACCAATACTGTCTGTCATAATAATATGTTAGTTTGTCCGTTTGTCTATCGTGTGACCGTCTGTGTATCAGCTGTTGTCTGTCGTCTGTCAGCCTATGGGCTGTAACTCATGAACCTTAATTGCTATAGTGTAAAATTGATAATAATCGAATGATAAGGCAAATATTATTACAAAACATAATATTTTTATACGAGGCTTTACTTCGAATAATTATAAAATACCCATTAGTTTAATAATACCTAATATGTTCAAATTTGTTTCCGCTGGAAAGCGACTTAAATATTATATATAGAAGAAAAACATTACCTGCCACCAATTTTATTGCAGATAATTCGAATGAATACGTCGTTGAGTATTAAATATAATATTATGATTTCTTATTCGAGACCTACAGATAAACATATTTTAGAAAAAAATCATTTTCCCGTTTACACGCTGATACACCTATACAGCAACTTACTAATTTCAATGTCGTTAACTCCATAAGTATAACATATTATCGATCCTTTATTTTTAATAACTTGATAATAATTACTGAACTTACCTCCTGACGAGTCTCTTAGGAGCGCCCTGAAATTCCACTTCCCTCCAAATCGAAACACCTTTAACAGTAAGTACACTTAACTTCAAATCCTAGCCACTAACACAAAAAAAATTGCTGGATTTGAAAATGGAACGTTTTGACTCGATATTAAAAATTTACGTGAGCAGCGAAGCGCGCGGTGACGTGCACTCTCGACGCGAGCGAACTTCAACTGAAGAGTGAAGACTGAAGGCGGCCGGGCGAAGCTTAACATAGAGTCTAATAACTTCAGCGTATTCTAATTTCAAAATTCATTCTTATTTCAAAAATACATAAAAGTGTGGGGTAGCATAGAAAAATACTTGTTTTCTGGATTTGTTTCGTAATTACTAGGTTTTCTTTTATGTACCTACTTACCTACTAAAGTTTAGTTACGGTTACCTACGGTTTAGTTTTAGATGATAATACCTAAATTAAACTCATACTTAAGGTTGTAATTTCTGAGCTTTAACATGAGTTTATTTGAAACCGCTTTGAATTGGCCAACGTAACCTTAAAGGTACGCTCACATTGTGACCGGGGGCAGCGGAGCGTTCCGCATTTATCATACAAGTTTTATGAGCGACCGAGCGTCCATGGCCTAGTGGGAAGACCGTTGGTTCGCACTCGAAGGGGTGCAGGTTCGATCCCAGATGGAGGCGATCTCAAGTACATTAACGGCCGTTCCCAATATTTGATCTATCTCTTACTTGAGATAGGAATAGCTCACATTAGACATTAGCTCCATATATTTTATGTCAATTCTATGTCAGCTGCGATCGGTTGTATGTCAAACTAGAGATAGATTGAATATAGGGAACGGCCATTAACCGACGATCTTACGGTGAAGGAAAACATCGTGAGGAAACTCGCATATGGTTGGTCCCAGGTAATATTATATTATTGACCTGCTCATTCCTCTAGACTAGACCAAAAGCCTTATGTACTTGAGCAACCTGGATACGTTCTACGAATAATAAAAACTATACCTACGGGCATGACTACAGTTATATTTGAAGCGTGGTTACTCCACCCTAAAAATACTGTGCAATCCAAAATGGAGGCAAAGGCCATGTTTTGTTTTTCTTTATGACCCATCGCGCACTCGGTCATAGAACTTGTATGAAAAATGCTACCCGCCCCGGTGCGCCCCGTCACAATGTGTGCGAAGCTTAACAGATCAACAAGGGGTTGAAATTTGAATAGATTTTTCGTCATAAAACCTCAGAAATCGCCCTTTTATACGCACAAACGCTTTTAATAATGGATAACCAAATTCTTCGCAGTTTTCATGTATTAATTTGGGTGTTTCTTAAAGGCTTATGAAGCTTATCTATTAGCGTTTAATCAGTGTAATCATCAAGGATTATCTCCCGCCCCCATCACCTTTGACATTCGGAGAACTAATCACGACTCGTTATTTAATCTAAGAAGTTTCCCCAAGGGTTCTCAAGTTTGTATATCACTCTATTCACAGTACTCACTTTGCTATTGCAAATTAAACTATATACTATCTTCAAAATTGTACGTAATTGAGAATTAAAACTTCCTATCTCCAAAACTACTGAACCGATTTTGATGAAACTTGCACTATTCCCTAAGTTGAACAATACCTAGTACAATAAAAAACAATCACTTAAATCGGACTTGTAGTTCCGGAGATATACGTGAACAAACATAAAAACATACATACATACATACATACATACATACACTTTTGAAATTTGGCACATTTGTTCAGAAGCTGTTATAGATTAACTTAATATACAAAAACTGGGCAGTTCTGGAAATATTACATACATACGCGTCGAATTGATAACCTCCTTTTTTGAAGTCAGTTAAAAATACAAAGAAAATGTCGTGAGAAAACCTGCATTAAGTCTTCGGAGGACGGAAAATCTATCGAGACATTTTCTTTTGAGTTGATGATTATTATAGTGACGAATTAAACTCAAAATAAATATTTGAAATGCATTTGTGTATCATCCCACAAAAAATACATATTGAAATGTTAATGCAGTTAAGCTCTTTAGATTATTTTAGAACAAGAGTGTATTCATAACTCAACATTTTTTTTGTGGGCTAATACACAATAATAATTAAAATATTTTAGAGTTTACTGTAAGAAGCGCTGAAAGAGTTACTTTGATTTCTTTTCTTCTATGACAAATCTGCCACTGTATATCCAAAGAGTAAAGACGGGACCCTCTTCTGGGACTTCGATGTCTGTCCGTCTCACGTCTGTATGTCCGTCTGTCTGTCTCCAGGCTGTAGGTATCTCAAGAACCGCTATAGATAGACTTCTGAATTTTTAACAAATTGCCATACAAAAATATAATTTTTTGCTAACTTTCTCTCTATAACGGTACGGAACACTTCGTGCGCGAGTCCGACTCTGATTTTCTATATTATGTCTATGAATGCAAGACTTTAAAACACAGTATAATATTGCATACTAGTTGCCCCGGCAAACGTTGTTTTGCCATTTAAGGTATTTCTACTTCATCAATTGATACAAAATCTTAAGTTAAGTTGGAAAATACAGTTAATAATATGAAGTAAGTCCATTAAAGAAAAAAAATTATACAAAATCTGACCCCCTTTTTTGTCCCCTTAGAGGGGTGGGGGGGGTGTTTATACACCAGATGTTGAGTTGGAAGAAGACAAATATATCTGCAAAAGCCGTATGCAAATCGGATCAGTAGTTTTCGTGTTAAAGAAAAAAGTTTGGTACAAAATCTGACCCCTCTTTTGTCCCCGTAGAGGGGTGGGAGGTATTTTTTTATACACCAGATGTTAAGTTGGAAGAAGACAAATATATCTGCAAAAACCGCTTTCAAATCGGATCAGTAGTTTTCGTGTGATAGTGGAACAAACATACAGACAGACAGACAGACAAAAAACTAACCACACTTTTGGCTTCTATAGCGATCTAGTGACACCCCCCGCTTATTATTATTTGAATATCTTTAATGTACAGAATCCACATTTCTACAGTTTTATTATATGTAAGTATAGAATTCTTAAATCTTTAAAACTGTCTTTGGGTAAGTTAGTCTTGTTATATAGTTTAAATTGAGATGAACGTAGATGCTTATGTTCAAATTCTAAGGATGTGGCCCAAGATAACAATTACCCAAGATGACAGAATTACCATAATTGACTTAGGGGAAACAAGATGTTTTATTTGATGCATTGTTATGTTTCTCTTCTCTGTCACACCCTATGTGATAAAGTGAGATAGTAAAGGGCTATTTTCTTTTCTTTTATGGCTCTGTATTATTCACAAAGCGAAAATAAATTGAGTTAAGTTTATTTTTGGCAATGCTTATTTTTAGAACTGATCAACTAATTACAAGTATAATCCTTACCTATTGAACTTTAACTAAAGACCTCTGTGGATCAGTCACGTGGTTGAACGGGTAGCGCTCAGCTGCGAGTCCGTTTTACTATTTGTTATTATAGCAGCACCAGAAATACATAATCTGTGAAAATTTCAAAAGTCTAGCTATAGCGGTTCTTGAGTTACAGCCTGGAGAGAGACAGACAGACAGATGGATAGTCAGACGGACAGACATTGAAGTCTCAGTAATAGGGTCCCGTTTTTACCCTTTGGGTACGGAACCATAAAAACCGTGTTGGATATGTTTTAGATTGCTTGTTTTCAGTGAGAGGCCGGTCCTGCTTCTCATAGAAAACAAGAAATGGAACAGCAAGAAATGGAATGGGCATATGCGACAAAATGGTTTTTGTCACGTAATTTAAAAACCATTAATATTATATTATTTGAAATAAGCTTTCGAGAAATTAAAGTGTATGCTTGAACCAATCTATGTACAAATTTTGGAAGCTTAAATCACTCTCCTCTGCTGGCAAAATTAGAATCCCTTTTTTTTCATCTTTTTTGATTAATTATTCTGTGGTATGAAAGTTGTCCAATCGTGTTATGCTATGGGTAATTCAAAGACAAAGACATGATGAATACTGATAACGTATCCAGACATACATCCATACATACATCATACATACATACATACATCCAAACTTTCCCCTTTATAATATTATAGTATGTGCGAAAGTGTATCTGCCTGTCTGTATGTTAAGTACCTCTTCACGTCCCTACCGCTGAACCGATTTTGCTGAAACTGTTATGTGGATACTTGTGAGTGCCGAGAAAGGACATAGGCTACTTTTTTCCCGCGCGATATACGAGTTTTGGCGCAACGGAGTTGCGGGCATCATCTAGTATTATCATAATCACTCTATCACCTATTATCGGTGCTGTAGAGCCTTCACACAGAGAGTATATTTAAAAAAACCGGTCAAGTGCGTGTCGGACTCACGCACGAAGGGTCCTGTACCATTATAGAGCAAAATTGGGCCAAAAATTGTGTTTTTTGTATGGGAACCCCCCTTAATTTTTATTTTATTCTAATATTATTATTAAATATTAAAACACACATATAACTAAGGATTTTGTGAAAAATTCAGGTACCTACCTGTTGCCATTTTTGATATAGAGCAAAAAAGGCCAAAAAAATCACGTTTGTTGTATGGGAGCCCCCCTTAAATATTCATTTTATTTTATTTTTTAGTATTTGTTGTTATAGCGGCAACAGATATACATAATCTGTGAAAATATCAAATCTCTAGCTATTACCGTTCTTGAGTTACAGCCTGGAGACACACAGACAGACAGACAGACAGACGGACAGACGGACAGACAACTAAGTCTTAGTAATAGGGTCCCGTTTTTACCCTTTGGGTACGGAACCCTAAAAAGCCTTCTTCACAAAACGATTTTAAGTTTTTTATGTGGCCGCGTAACATACATGAAGCTTTTACTTAAAAGTCTCCGGCTAAGTAAAAGCTTCATTTTGTATGTTACGCGGCATACATTGTAACCTCAAAATAAAAGATTCCATTAGACATGCGTACTTTACGCAAACATAAAATATCTCCAAGAAATAAAGCCAAGAGTTCTTGTAGAAACAGCGCGGTTTGCTAACTTTATTATGTGCTGTAGGCCGTAACATGAAGAAGTAATAATTGTTTAGTGTACGTATGTCTTCCTTGTGTAGAGTTTACTATTAAAGTATAAATACTATAGCAATAAAATAGCAGTTTATATACTATAGTCTCTAGACTATATTCTAAATCTAGACCGACATTAGGGCATAGATAAGCCTGAATTACCTACGTGTTACAACCCTGAGGGTCTAGGTCTGAACGTGGGTCAGATTATGAGGGCAAAAAGCTATTACGCTTGTCTATAAAGATTTCATTTAAACAATGTAGTTAGCTTATATTATTATAAATACCATAAAGTGCTAAATTCCGTAATACGAATCTAGTCACAAAACTTAGTCCAATATGTTAATAATATTATCATAGATGAAAGTGTATTTGGCTGTCTTTCCGTCTGTTAGTTATTTGGGATAAAGGAGATACTTTAGATTCCAGAAAATCGCGCTAACTTATAAATAATACGGTACATGTAGATTGTAGATATTATCTAGTTTAAAATAATATTATGTCAATATGCACTATATAAAGGAACAAACTAAACATAATATATTTTGTGTTTAGAAGTCTTTAGAAGTCGCTTAAGTTTAGCGCTCACTCGCTCGCTAAACTTCAGAGTTTAGCGACTTCTAATGACGTTCTTAATAATTCTTAATAATCCTGAAGGTAAATAAGAAATAAGACGAAATTATTTACACAACATGTATATTTTCATATGCAAATCAGTCTTCAAAGACGTTCTTCCAACTCCAATATTTACAGGCGGGACTGAAATAGAAATAAATAATTTAAATATACTCAAATATTAGTTTAGCGTTAAAATAATAGGTCTGAGGAAATAATATTATAGTTCCAATATTCAAAGCTATTAAGCGACAGTAAGAAATTATAGTCTGTGAAAATATTAGAACGTTATAATATTGGCTACATAGAAAGATACAAAGAAATACAATTCCTACAAGGATATTATTTTAATTAAGAAATTAGAAACAATGCCATCTTGTAAAGTGATGTTCGAGAGACACCTGTTTCACACTTATTTTATTACGAGTATCGCGTGACAAGTATCACTGACAGCTCTTAAATAAATAATCGGCCAAGTGCGAGTCGGACTCGCCCACGAAGGGTTCCGTACCATTATAGAGAAAAATTAGGCCAAAATTTGTGTTTTTGTATGGGAGCCCCTTTTAATTATTTATTTTCTCGCAGCATCAGAAGAGCTGCAGGTGCGTTGTCGGCCTTTTACGAGGGAATAGGGTAATAGGGTAGAAGAGGGTAGGGAAGGGAATAGGGGAGGGTAGAAAAGGAAATAAGAGAGGGTAGGGAAGGGAAAAGGCGACTACCTACTTGTTCGCAAGTTAGTAAATTAACTTCTACGTCACACTAAATAAAGCTGAGAATTCAGTGCCTGTCAGTTGGGTTGGCGTCGACTCAGTGGACCTTCAACTTACCTCAGGACCAACGTGGATGGCCAGCAGCATGTCGTACTCGCTGGCGCCGAGGTAGATGTTGGCGCGGCCATCGTTGCCGACCGAGATGGACTTGCCCGTGCACCTGTTGTCACGTTTCTCGCCGGAGATCACGTCGCAGTAGGTACCGGCGGGCAGGCAGGTCTGCGGTAAAACAGTAAGTTGTTAAGCATGAATTAATTTCAACAGATTTAACCGTACGGTTTTTTGTAATCTTTAACTAATTAAACCTAATACCATCGTCATTTCTATTCGCTTTTTTTCAGTAAAACCGTTTCCATCCAGTGGTGTAAGTTATGGTGTAGTTTGGATAAAAGTTTCTTCCAACGTCATAATATTATCTGTTTTTGAAATCACCAGATGGACTTTTTGCTTTAGCAAGAACACGACTATAATTAGGCAAGTTCTGGTTTAGGTTTCAGATGGTTTCAGTTAACAACCACTGCAGAGTTCAGCAGAAAGCGATGTGCTTGCATGGTCACGTGGTACCACCAGATAATAGGAATCTCCGTTACGCTTTTCATTTTAGAAACACAACTCTTATAGCACAGTCTGGTAACATACCTGCAAGTTCTGGTTCAGATCCCAGTTGTCGTTGTTGAAGGCAACGAAGCCGGAGCCACCGCGGCAGAAGGCGATCTGGTTGCTTCCGTTGTCCCACCAGTCGTTCATACCGGTGTTACCAGCAGCGTTGCGGAAGGCCACCATCGAGTAGATCTGACGCCAGCGGTGCTCGCAGATCCAGCCGTTGCCGCAGCTGTTGTCCTGTTAAAAATGAAGATTAGATTAGATTTTTTTTTTAATAAAAACTTGTACATATCTCTTGAACTTCAATATAGATCTATATTATCACGATCACCAAACTCCCAGAAATTCGTCGCCTTCGTTTACACGTATTAATACATAACTAATTTTATTAATTATGTCCTTCATCAGTTCAGCTATTCACGCATTAGAATTTAGGAGATAATATAGACAGACACATCTATTTATATTAAGCCGGATCCAGTTCAGTAGGATTATGATAATATTAGACACTTGACTATTAATATGAACCGAAATAGATTGGTATTACTGAATCGTTAGTTGTTAATGGCTTTAAATATCAATATTGGTTGGCGATAAGCGACGTAACTCTCAATGACACTTAGGCCGGTATAAATAGTCAGTACTCAAGATGCATCCCGGTCTCAAGACACGGTTTAGGCTTTGTGATTGGTTGGCTGTCAAAATTTGGACCAATCACAGAGCCGAACCGCCGGGCCCTAATGGGGGAAACTTGTGAATCGCGAAACAGATTAACGATAACGGCAACGGTAACGGTAACAACGACAGGGACACGATGATCACAGTAATGATAATTTAAACAGTGGTTCCGGTTCAGTGACGTAGATGGTTTTATTAAAAACAAAGCAACTACGCAGGAACGATTTTATAGTGCTCAAGTGTGTGCGCAGTACAGAACACTTTCCTTCACTCTCATAATCCATCCGGATGACCGACACGAATGTGAAATGCTTACATTATATATGTTATAAAAGCAAAGGCTATGTGCATTGTGCTTATTACATATGTATGCAAAAACTACTGAACGGATTTTTATTAAAGACGTGGTATTAGTTTAGGCTCTGGATCAATATATAATATTATATACTAGCTGACCCGGCAAACATTGTTTTGCCTTACAAATTATTTCTAGTATCAATTATAAAAAGTAGATAAAAACCTATTCTCAGGCCTAACGAATGTACATAGGCACAAAATTTTATTAAAATCGGTTGAGTTGTTTTGGAGGAGTTCGTGCACAAACACTGTGACGCGAGAATTTTATATATTAGAAGTTACTCTTTGTTTAAAATAGTACAGTTCCGTAGGATACTGTAAAAATAGGTCCTTCACAATATTATCGAAAACCACTGTTACTCCTAATGACAATTTCGAAGGGTACAATTCAATTAAAGCAAGATTGATTGTCTCCTTCGACAACCTTTTCGAAGTTCATTAATCTCATATTTTCTAGGGTTCCGTACCCGAATACTCATAAAATGGTATGTCTATCACCAGGCTGTATCTCGAAAATCACGATATAGCTGAAAGTTATTTTCACCTTTTGAAATAATCACAAATAATTAATTTTATGGTGCATATAATTTATGTAAGAATATTACGGCCAAAATTAGCCTGAAATAAAAAAAAACATTTTAATGCAATCGCAAAAAGAAGTACGCACTTGAAACATTCATGAAATACTTTTATGATAAATAATAAAATATTAACTTATAAAAAATACGCTATTCGGAGGGGACCTCTGATACAACAAACACTTTTACGAGTATTTCCTGCATTAACTGTACTCTTGTTTAGGCAATGGTAGGAAACCCTTCATACACAAGTTCGAGTCATACTTGACTATTTTTCCAGCGTCCAAGGTCTAACTGACCCTATCTCGAAGGACTTAACGATGTCTTCATTACTTGAGGAACTGTAGGACACATACAAGGTCGAGACTGTTGAGTTGAGGGTGCATGCCCTTAGGGCATTGCCGTCACCACTTTTTATGATTTTTAATGTCATATTTAAATGCATCACCAGAGATTATTATTGTAATTTAGTTCGTCTTAGCATGAAGTTATAAAGTTAGCGCATTTAATCGGCCATGTTTCTAGCTGAAAGCTTATAATATTCAGACCATAATATCAGAAATCTCACTGATAGAATGAAAGTGGCATAGAAAAAATTTGGTGTTAATAGAGCTTGATAGCTTTATTACGACAATATTAAAATATTACACAGTTAAGCTTCCTGGTAAATCACCCAAATAACATTAGCGTTTTAATAAGTTTAGGTAGCAAGATGCAGTTAACGTTCCACGCGTAATAAATATGTGTAGCTATTTTGATTTTAGGGTCAAAGCCAAGTCATTGTGGTAGTCAATTTCCTATTATACTTCTCAAATGCCAATATAATATCAAAGCAAAATTATTGTAGTATTGTGAAACATTTAAAAAGCAACCGTCTGCACAAGGCGCTAAGTTTGTATTATGTACTACTTGGATGCTAAATGCTAATAAAGTCTTTGAATCTTTGAATACTTACAGAGTTGATGGAAGGCGAGACGATGTTGCCACTTCCGTCCATTGGGGGTCCAGCTTCAGTATTGGTGAAGTCAAAGCTGCTCATCAGCTGTGGTTCTCCGTAGGGATGCGCCAACATGAAACCGATAGCTCCCTTGTACTGCTTAGATGTCTTGTACGTGAGGATGTCACCACCGGCGCCGTGACCACGCTGGTTGTCGTGGTTGTCGATAAAGGTAAGAGCATCAGCGGAGGCTAGGAGACCCCACTGAGGACCCCAGTTGCTCAACCATCTGCAGAGGAAAAGGTGACATGGTCAATGCTATGCTGATTTTACGCAAATGTGCCAAGAGGAGAGTAGTGGTTTTCGAGTATACCTACGAGTTTTGTTCTTCTAGGGACTAAATGGTTTAAATTTTCCACCACCAGAAAACTTTAAATATCGTCAAGCAAACGATATCACTTGCTTTTAAGATCTTTCTTAGTTTTTGGATTCCTGATTTTAGAATAGCTTCGCCACCCAGGTCAATGAATAGATGTAGAAGACAATACGCTAGTAGTATGTACCAGCTAGCTTACCTCAGCTGATTGCCACCGCGGAAAGGGCGACTGAGCTCCATTACGAATCTGATCTCCATGACCGCTGCCAGTGAAGTATACTCATCGCGACTAATAGCTTCGCCACCCAGGTCAATGAATAGATGTAGAAGAGAATACAGTAGAAATAAGCACCAGCTAGCTTACCTCAGCTGATTACCACTTGCACGGAAAGCGCGACTGAGCTTCCAAATCTGAATTCTCTGACCGCTGCCAGCGAAGTATGCCCCTCACAGCTAATTCACCACCCAGGTCATTGACCTCCTGATAGATGTAGAAGGGAATACTCAGGAAACAAGTACCAGCTAGCTTACCTCAGCTGTTTTTTGTTTTTGCAATTTGGGGTCATCTATGGGCTATCCGCCCATATCCTTTTACCTCAGCTGATTGCCTCCGCGGAAAGCGCGACTAAGTTCCATTCTGAATCTGAACTCTGTGACCGTTGCCTGCGAAGTATACCCCTCATGCCGCGGCCACATAATATGCGTAGTGCTTCGCGCTAAAACCGATACTATTGGACGATATGCGTGTATCGTCCAATAGTATCGTCTCATAGCACGAAGCTTCAGACGATAGACGCAGGTGCGGCCGGGCCGTCTCGGCTAATTCACCACCCAGGTCATTAACCTCCTGATAGATTTAGAAGGGAATACACAGGACAGTACCACAGTACCAGCTAACTTACCTCAGTTGATTTCCACCGCGGAAAGCGCGACTGAGTTCCATTCCAAATCTGAACTCTGTGACCGCTGCCAGCGAAGTGTACTCATCACGGCTGATAGCTTCTCCACCCAGGTCAATGACCTCCTGGTAGATGTAGGGTCTGGCGCCAGAGGGGAAACCGTGGTTGGTGTTGAGGTTCTTGAGACGGCCGTAGATGACGGACAGGTCGCCGGGCCACATGTGCTTGGCAGCGTCGATTCTGGGGGAAAATATAACATTGTAGGCTTATAATGTGCTATCAGAGAAGTTGTTTCCTAGGCAGATGGCGGACCTATGTAATAATTGGTCGCGTTGAGTCAAACCCATCCGACCGATCACAAGCTAACATTGAATTGACATACATCGACCGTTTCTTCGATGGTGCTAGGCCGCAACTCTGTTGCGCGAAAATTCGTTTTCCCCATAACCGTACATTCTTTCGGAATAAAAAGTATCCTACGACCTTTCCCGGGATTAAAGGTATCTCCATACCAAATTTCAGCAAAATCGGTTCAGTGTTTGGGCGTGAAGAGGTAACAGACAGACATAATAATAATAATATCTATGGACCCTTCACACCACGTCAGTCTGGCCCCGTGCTAAGTACCTGAAGGACTTGTGTTACAGGTACCAGAGAACGGAAATATATATTTTAATACTTTTAAACTATACATTTTATTTTATTATATCATACACATGTTTAATACACATCCAGATCCGGGAACATTGAAAATTTTTTGTTCCGTCGGCGGTATTCGAACCCGCGACCCCCGGCACACTCAACCAATTGAGCCACAGAGGTCGTCAAATACAACAATATCCATTTTCACATCTCTACAACTGTAGAAATGAAAATTCTGTACATAAATATATTCAAAAAATAATAAGCGGGGGGCACTACATCGCTATAGAAGCCAAAAATGTGGTTAGTTTTTTGTCTGTCTGTCTGTATGTCTGTATGTTTGTTCCACTATCACACGAAAACTACTGATCCGATTTGAATGCGGTTTTCGGAGATATATTTGTCTTCTTCCAACTTAACATTTGGTATATAAAAATTTTCCCCCCCACCCCTCTAAGGGGACAAAAGAGGGGGTCAGATTTTGTATCAAACTTTTTTCTTTAATACGAAAACTACTGATCCGATTTGCATACGATTTTCACAATATATAATATATTTATCTTCTTCCAACTCATCATCTGGTGTATAAATTTTAATTCATTTTTTTGCAAAGAAAGATAATGTGATTTAAGATTGTTTGCGTTTTAAACTGGAACTGAGTTAAAATAAGGATGGACAATAATAGTTGTATTTCAATAACATTATGATAAAGTGACATAAATATTTATAGAAGCTATATTCGGCAACCGAAAAGTAGGTATAGTGCCATATTGAAGGCTGGCCTGGGCCTATTAATTTCAACCCAAATCCCAATGAAGCCGACTCATTAGTGTTTTAGCACGCCTCTTAATTAACGAAGTATTCATTTAAGTCTATAATATGATGAGTGATGACACTATAATATCAATCACTTTTTTAGCGTTTCGTGTCCAAACTCACAAACTTGACTTTTTTATATTTTTAATAATCTAGACTTTTGCAGTTTGTTTAATAATCTAGACTAATGAGTAAATATTTTAGTTTCTTTACATTGTACAAAGTGCAAAAGTACTAGAATTATTTTAGTAAAATTAAGCACAATCAATATAAAATATATCACGGGAAAGGACATTTTTTTTACGGGAAAGGACATTTTTTTACGGGAAAGGACCTTTTCGTCGAGAAAATATCGGGGGATTCTGTACACGCAATCAGTAAAATATTAAAATAAATACCTGAATCCAGCTACACCTAAGTCGATGAGATGGTTCATGTATCCGGTGATCATCTGACGGACGTACTCCGAACCCTGGTTCAGATCCTTCAGACCGGAGAGTTCGCAGTTACGGACCTAAAAACGTCAAAATATGTTGAGCGCCGCGTTACTTCACCAAGAATATGGTGATGCACGTTGTTTGTTGAGTACCTAACTTTGTTACTACAAAATTTTGGGCCACCTGCCCATACTGTCTACAAAATTTATTTTGTCTATAAAACCGCCAAAACTCGGTTATAGCTTAGAAAGTAGGAACCATTCATTCTTCCGGGATAAAAAGTATCCTATATCTACATAAAATCTACATACAAATTTCAGCAAAATCGTTTCAGCGATGTAGATGTGTAGAGGTAGAGATGGACAGACAGACACTTTCGTATTTATAATATTAGTATGGATAGTATGGATTTCATCGTTGCATATTGAAATTTAACAAGTGCATGAAATGCGTACTGTATACATTAAAAACATAGACTGCTTTTGTATGCTTGCATATTAATAATATTATACTAAAGAGCTATACCTACAAAACAGAAAAACATTTCCAAAGCTCTTGGGAAACGACGCAAATACAACCAAGTGCGTATTTCCATTTTCTCGCCCAGATTTATAAATCAATTTCCCAACGAAATTATTAGCTACCAATTAAACAAATTGAATGAGTAAACCTCAACAACTTGAAAGGTTATTGCTAAATTGATCGTAAAATGAAAGCTTATGATTTAAAGTATTGCCTTGGCGTTACTTTCAATAATTGGTTTATAAATTCAATTACAAATCACATTCCGTGTTTGAAAGAGTTTTAATTTCATAAAGATATTTTATTTTATTCGTGCGAGTTTGCGAAAAATTTAATTTGAAAAGATTCGATTTTCAATAAATTGTGTTACAATACAAAGAGACGTAGATTAAATGGTTGTTGCTTATAATGATTCATTTGTCTTTTTTTTCTGAGAACCATAACTTTATGCTCCTAAAGACCTTCAAGAATATTTAGGCTTCACAAATCACTTGTTGCTAAATTAGTTGTGTCAGTAAAGAAAGCTAAGTTAATTTTGATATTTTACAAATTCAAAATATTATAATATTCACTCTAATTTAAGATGTATATAGATGCAACAAAAGATTTTCAAGATAGATAAATAAGAGCTTGTGATGTCTAGCCATTTAACAACAAGCTATATCGTGATATAGCTTGTTAATGATGTACTTATTATAGACATTACAATGCTCTTAAGGGAATAAGGGGACTGAGAAACGCACCAATAGGTAATAAGTATGACGTGTTTTAGAAGAATAAACTCACTCTATCGGGGCAGCAGCCATAGTCGTTGCCTTGGATGACGCAGATGGGCCAATTGAAGTCGTTGGAGCCGTAGGGCACAGCGGGGTAGTGCCAGTTACCGAAGTTGGCGGTGCTGCCCCCAGTACCGACGTTCTCGTTCCACGTGCCAGTCATGTGGTTGATGATGGCGTCAACGTAAATCCTGGTGAAGTAGCCGATAATGGAGAAAAGATGGAAGATGCAAACTAATTATACTATACGAGAAATTGATTCCTATGTAGATGGCGGACCTGAGTAATTTAGTCGCGTTAAGTCAAACCCATCAGATCGATCACAGCTAATATGGAATTGACATAAGCCGACCAAACAACGTAGGTCCGTCAACTGCCTAGGAATCAATTTCCTCGATGGTACTTTAACGATTCTATTGGCGGCCAAAAAGGAAGATCTTCTGACCGACCGAGATAGCATGCTCGGTCATGCCGAAGCCCCCAGACGTCATTTCAGACGTTGTATACATCTTGCCGTTCTCTGAAACTTCGATAGCGCGATGCAGGATTGTTAGGCTAATTGTGGGTACCGCCACAGTACTATCAATATCAATATTGACACCAATATTCACCTGTATCAGAGGAGACAGAATTGTATCATGTATGCGGTATGCCTATTGTAAGTTGAAAAGAATATAAACCTACCTGACTCCAGCGTTGTTGCAGCGCCTGACCATGTCAGCAAACTCCTGCTCGTTACCAGACCTGGTGATCAGGCGGTAGGAGATGGGCTGGTAGCGCTCCCACCAGGGGCGGTTGTGGGCCCAGATCACCAGGTTCTCGTTGGGTGGGGAGATCTAGAATGATAAGTCATGTTAGAATCTGAACTTTTTATTACGGTGCGTCCGGGTTATGTTTTACCAGAGTCTGTATGTGATGAACGTGTGAATGTAGCTAATTGTATATTTTTGTACGTGTAGTTTTTTGGCAAACTGTACTGTGTACAGCCAGGTCGGTTTATAGCTTATAAGGTGTCATTATAGAGAATCTTTTGGAAACACGAGCAAAGAAATTTTTGGAAACTATCACATTAAGCTACGATGCTTTTGTGTAATCTGGGGATTGGACACAAAATCAGTGAAGAATTGGTTTAACGGCGGAAAGGGACTGACAATCTCATCATCCCACCTCATGTTGTGAGACTAACTGAATCTTTTGTGGTGTGCATTTACGGAACAGCCGTTTATGAAACTTCACAATGTTATGGCGCATTTTGATTAGTCGTTAACTCGTACGGTATACAGCATAAGGGGAGTCCATGCAGCCGAGATAACAACTAATGGCGCATTTTCATTGGTCGTGGCATGCGTTTCAGAAATCTCCCGCACCCCGCATGCGGACCCTATCGACCAGTGAAATTGCGCCCAAACATGGCCGGCTTCCATCCAAATGGACGTACATAACCTAGGTTCTTGGAGTGTTGACTGACGATTTGGTTGAATAGACGTACCGATAATGCGTATTGCACCCACTTAGGATTAAAAAAAATTTGTCCTCATTCTTATTCTTTTTACATAGTAATAAAATTGCACACACGTCAATATGAAAAGATTAAGGCTGCCTGCACACTTCGCACGCGCCGAGTTGTCGCGGCGCGGCGTCTGCGCTGCGCATACGTTCATCGAACGCCTACGCTGGACAAACGCTAGTGTGAAGGCAGCCTTATACCAAAATTCAAGCACGAAGCTTCTTATTTTTATCTACACTCAACATTTTAACACAAATTTCCAAGAAGAAGCTATCCGCTATCGCGCTTCAATTTATTACAAGTATTCCCGGTACAGAAATATACCAACTTTATTCTAAGAATTGGCGGATATATTTCTTTGTGTACAATACTTCCCAAAATTTTCAAATTTTCTTTGTTATTTCTTTTAATTCAGGGGCAAATTATTGTTGCTTTGAATTTTATGCAAGAAATATTTTCTGTTGAAACAAAACTATGTCTTGCTCTGAAAATAAAATCTCATTATTTGGAAAGTGTAATAGGTAGAAATATTACGTTATTTTATACTAGCTGTCCCGGCAAACGTTGTTTTGCCATTTAAAGTATATTTTATCATCAGTTGATACATGTTTTACCCCCTCTTTTGTCCCCTAAGAGGGTGTGGGGGGGGGAAGGTCATACACCAGATGTTAAGTTGAAAAACACAGTTAATACCTAATATGAAGTAAGTCCACTAAAGAAAAAAGTTGTATACAAAATCTGACCCCTCTTTGGTCCCCAGAGAGGGTTGAGAGGGGAGGGGGGGAGGATTTTTATACACCAGATGTTGAGTTGGAAGAAGACAAATATAATATATCTGTGAAAACCGTATGCAAATCTGTGAAAACCGTATGCAAATCGGATCAGTAGTTTTCGTGTTAAAGAAAAAAGTTTGATACAAAATCTGACCCCCTCTTTTGTCCCCTTAGAGGGGTGGGGGGAAAAAATTTTATACACCAGATGTTAAGTTGGAAGAAGATAAATATATCTGCGAAAACCACATTCAAATCGGATCAGTATTTTTCGTGTGATGCTGGAACAAACATACAGACAGACAGAAAGAGTGACAGACAGACAGACAGACAAAAAACTAACCACATTTTTGGCTTCTATAGCGATGTAGTGACAAAGGTGTAATTTCGGGTGTCATTTCATATCTTTTATGTACAGAATATTCATTTCTACAACAGAATATTTTCTTCCTCCCGCACGCGCTTTGGTGACGCTCACTTTCGTAATATTTTAATTTCGCCATAATTTCAAAACCAAACGTCCAATTTTAATCATTCAAAGACCAAATATTATCTACATAACCTGTACTTAGTGATAAAATAATTTATTTTGATAAGGATTAATAGCGTCAGTAAAATATATCCGTTTAAATTTATTCCAAAAAAAATTTAGGATTTTTAAATAAATAAATGGTTATTGTGCCTCACTCGACATAGATAGGTATAGTGTGTCGCGGACTTTTTTGTAGATATTTATAAGATCTACAATTACTTAGAACATTTTATGGTTCTATCTTTTATAGTTTAGGCAGCGTACGCAAAATAAGTAACTTTTCTAGCTGATTTTTTACACCTTGCGTCCGAAAAACTCAAATATCTTACGGAATCCTACTTTTTTCCAAAATAAAATGTAGCCTATGTTCAGCAGAAATAATGTGAGATTTCAATAGCAAAAGAATTTTTCAAATCGGTCCAGTAGTTTCGGTGCCTATTCGACTCAAACAAACAAACAAACAAACAAATCTTTCCTCTTTATAATAGTAGTGTAGATTTAGCAGTCGCCTTAAGAAATTATAAGCATTTTTGTGAGGAGTCATTATTAACCCCTCAAAAGTTTTTTAATTAAGTTCTGGAAAATTTTTAACTTACTCATTTTTTGTAGAAATTTGCATTAGAAAAAAATAACGTTAAAAGTATTTCTTGAAATATTTTAGAGATCCCAATTATTGGAAATTTCGGTGGAGAATATTATTAATTTTATCTAAAAATCAGTCTACTACAATGGGTATTAAAATTAAAATCGTTTGTAACTTGAAAAAAAATGTATTTAATAAAAGTACATTGTTCTATCTCATTGTTGTTTAAATATTCCTTGCCCAGGCATTTATAAGGAGATTATTTTGCCCATACAAATTGAGTAACCATATCGCTCTATGATATTTTTGTGAGCGTAGCGTACGGGAGGCAACAGGTTAAATGAAAACTTTGTGAAATTTAAGTATTTACAATGCTATTAAACTTAAGTATATTTTATTTTAAGGTCAAAAGGACTTGTTTCTCTTTATCTACATAAGTTACTTTAGGTTGAGGTAATATTGATTGTAAATATTACTTACTTAATATAATGTTTTAAAAAACAACATAATATTTTCGTAAATCGTAGTAACAATGTTGGAGCACTTAGGAAATTTCATTCTTGTTAAAAATATCTAACGAAACGACGAAAACAATTTTCGAAGTTGTCACTAATAAAATGTTTTGCAAGTAAATACGAAATAAGTTTGAAAATTATCAATTACAATACGAGATTATTACAAATTAAAAACATTATCTAAGTTTTTTACTTGGAAAATTTTTGTTATTCCTTCCACATCACTAGTAAAGTTTATAAGACATATTAATATTATTTTGTGTTCGACTTCAAAGATCATACTATAGTAAATTTATATTATATAATAGTATTAAAAATATAACGGTGGTTAAAATCCACAGGGTGTAACACAATTAAGTGATAATACTTTAGGGTGTGTACCTATGTGTTCCTTGTAGAGTTCACTGTGAAAGTAGCAGCACTGAAAGACCAAATTTTTTGTGATTTGTATGGGCAACCGCCCTGGGGCGAGTACGAGTTTTCCCAAACAAAAGTGAAAAAATGCTCTTTCAGCGCTGCTACTTTCACAGTAAACTATACACGAGAGTCATAATATTATTATGTACTATCAGAGAAGTTGATTCCTATGCAGATGGAGGACCTAAGTAATTTAGTCGCGTTACGTCAAACCCATCCGACCGATCACAGCTAACACTGAATTGACGTAAGTCGACCACATGACGTAGGTCGGTCAACTGCCAGGAATCCTCGATGGTACATTGTACAACCTAAAGGCTAAAGTATTATTACTTACTTTTGTGACACCCTGTGTAGAGTTTGAATAAAAAATCGTCAACAAAAAATCTTCAAAATTACCTGAATACCGCCGAATCCTCTCGGTCCCAGGAACCTCTCACACTCAGCAGCAATGTCGTTCCACTTCCACTCAAACAGGTGGACCATGGTGCTCCTGCCAGACGCATAGTACGGGTTCTTGTACGCCAGCGCCGCGGTGGCGGCACATAGCAAGAGGACGAAGCGGAGCATCCTGACTGTAATTCTAGAAGGAAGAAGATAAGGGTTTTTATTCCACTTAAATCCTTGATTAAGGTGACGCCATGTTAAAGTGAAAAACCGTGTTGGATGTGTTTGAGATTGCTTGTTTTCTATGCGAGGCTGGCCCGGCCTCTCATAGAAAACAAGCAATGGAACAGCAAAAAATTGAAAGGGCGTAGCGACAAAATGGTTTTTGTCGCGTAATTTAAAAACCATAAATACATTTCATATAAGCTATGGACACATTAAAGTGTATACTAGAACCAATTTATGTACAAATTTTGGAAGCTTATATCACTCTCCTCTGTTGGCAAAATAGGAATCCCTTTTTTACAGAGGTCTTTTTGATTGATTATTCTGTGTTATAAAAGTTTACCAATCGTGTTATGCTATGGGTAATTCAAAGACAAAGACATGATGAATACTGACAATGAACTTTAATTTCTTAGCTTTAGTCATTGCTGAGAAAAATGGACATCGCTACAGCCAAATTATCAAGGCGTCATCTTAAAAACAATCCTTACTATAATGCGAAAATGTGTTTACCACTTCTTTAAACAGCTAAAGAGATTTTGATGAAAGTATAGTTCCATATATCCACACTAATATTAAAAAGTGTATCTGTCTGTCTGTCTGTCTGTTACCTCTTCACGCCCAAACTACTGAACCAATTTTGCTTTGGCATGGAGATATGTACTTTGAGTCCTGCCGGCCTAGCATACGCCAACGAGATATTTCACTCTCAAGATAATTAAAAACTACTCGTCTCATAATATCAAAATCTCGACATTATCTCGACAAAACTCTATAAAAATGTGTTATTTCGATGATAGATCTACGCGAGAAAAAATGTTTGTCATGCTATGCTAGGGTAAATAGAGATGAAGATACAAACTATCAAACATCGAGAAACATGTAGAGAGAGATATCTCGTTGGCGTATGCTAGGCCGGCTGAGAAAGGTCATAGGATACTTTTTATCACGGAAAAATGTACGATTCCCGCGCGATAAACTAATTTTGGCGAACTAGAGTAGGCGTCATCTAGTACATAAATATTTTTCATTCATTTCACGTATAGGGCATTAAAATAAACATAATATATTGGCGTATTTTATGAACTATAGATTTATAAAAACAAGTATTACCATATCTGGTGTGACAATCAACGTTTTTCAATGCAATCACACTGATTATTTATGTATTTGATTGTTATCCGTGAATTGCATAAGACATATTAATTTATCTATGGCTTATAAGTAATGAGTAATGGCTATTGACTAATGACTGTGTTTACTTATTTTTTAGGCGCACAAACGGAAATCTATAACACAAAATTGCTGTAAGTCAAAGAAAGCTTACAAAAATTGTGTAAGTCTTTGATTTAAGAGAAGGAAAGAAAGAAAGAAACACATATTTTCAAATTTCAATACACACAAGACACAATTATATCAACAAACACGAAAAAACAATGCTAAAAATTGTTTTTATTTGTTTGTAGTGAGGCACCACTTGTTTTCAAGTGGAGTTGGTAAAACTACTTCAAGAGAGAGCAACAATTGAACGCAGTACAAAAAAAGAAGAAGATTTCTATTTTTATAGCCGAAGAATACCTATCTGGATATAAATAAATAAAAAAATTCAATTTTTTAGACTTGCTAAAACTCAAAACGGCTAAACCGATTTGGTTAATTTTAGTCTTGAAATATTCGCGGATGTCCAGGAAAGGCTTATCCGATCATCTAGTATTTTATAGAAAGAAAACCTACTGTCTGTCTAGTATTAGAGAGTATAGGAAAAGTCTTGAATTATACATTGAGCGGTATTTATTCGAGCAGAGTTTCACCTTACACGTTTCAAAGTTAATTACAGAATGTATCAATCAATGCAATATGGCTGGCTTTTATACCATTTTAAGACAAAAGAGACGAACTTCCGTTGACAATTCAAATATAGTAAAATCATATAAAATACATTAAAAATTAAGAATAGCTAAGAATTAGTTGAGTACATAATTCTTAATATTAATTAATGTACTTCTCATATTTAAGATAATTATTTACTTAAATATGAGAAGAGGAAGTTGTGTAACTAACTATCTATGAAAATCAAGTACCTTACTTATTACTATTTAAAATATTATATCACTAATTAAATTTATATATAGTGACTAACATAATATACAGATTTAAATAAAATAAATATAATATTATGTAGCTTATCCATTGACATCCGCTAACACTAGATTAGTCTAAATAAAACAAACTGCCACTCGAACTTTTGCTTACCGTTTATTTTTATGTTTTGTAAACTTAAAATACCTAATATTCAAATTTATAGTCAACTAGATGATTCAAGGTATCTCCATGCCAAATTTGAGGAAAATCGGTTCAGCGGTTTGGGTGTGAAGAGGTAACAGGCAGACATGCCACACTTTCGCAGTTTATAATATTATATTAGTATGGATATGAAAGTATTAGATTATATTTCTAAAAACTTTACACCAGCTGATGATGATTTAATTCGAAACCGGTCGTGTAATTTGTTAAAATTATTATAATTTCGTAAATATAGTGGAAAAAGTGCACGAAAATTGTGTTTCATTAGTGTTCAACATGATTTTCCACCAAGAACCAACAGTACAATCAGTTACATATAATAAAAATAATAATCTGAATAACAAGTTTGACTTGTAGCCAATCTAGCCAATCTATAATATTATAAGTACCTAGTATCTTCTTACCTTCGGCGTTGACTTCAACCTACAATAACATTGTGGTGTTAACTTCGGATCTATTCAAATATCTACTTACAGACAATGTCGACTCTTTATAGATTTTGATGTCTTGTACTATGGTCAGTAACTTTATAATATTATAACAATATTTTATAGTAGCTAGATTCTATACAATATTCAAGTAGGTAATAAATAATACAGTAATGAATAATAATAATAATTATATTACCTGCCAAAATCACAGTATTTGTGTACTATCAGGCCACCCACTGCGATACCACTTATATATGAATATGATAATATAAGATAGTATATATTTTAATCATAATATGTTTAATCTGCGATAAGCACGGTCAAAGATTCAATGCGTACAATCACGAATCAAAAATATTTTTCCTAACAACAATTATAATATTTAATTATTAATCATTAATAATATCCTTCTTCACTACATCACTACATAGTATAAAACAAAGTCGCTTTCTCTGTCCCTAATTCCCTTTGTATGCTTAAATCTTTGAAACTACGCAACGGATTTTGATGCGGTTTTTTTAATAGATAGAGTGATTCAAGAGGAAGGTTTATATGTATAATAACATCCATTAAATAGTGGAGAAGTACTGTTATTTTTGAGGTTTCTAATGTGATGTCGTAAATAATTACATTTTTTCCGCTTACATTGCAAACGCAGGCTGAACCCTACGAGTTTTATCAAAATAATGTACTAAGTATTGTACACATTGAAAAGGTCTACAGAAAAGTCCGTGATGGTATATGTCTATCTCTTATGGATAACCCACAATAACTTTTTTTTGTC
This sequence comes from Plebejus argus, assembly GCA_905404155.3. Taxonomy (NCBI): domain Eukaryota; kingdom Metazoa; phylum Arthropoda; class Insecta; order Lepidoptera; family Lycaenidae; genus Plebejus; species Plebejus argus. Next base: position 9,777,673 of record FR989942.1, on the reverse strand, counting down.
ATTTACTTTTTACGACTAATAATGGCTAATTTTCGAAGCGATTTTAACCAATACAGCATTAATCCTTAACCAATTAAATACCTTGAATACATTGTTCATTTAATATAGATCTATATGGCCCTTTACACCGTATGATTTAAGTGAATATTTTTGAAGATATTACAGATTTAAAAATTGCGGGACGTAGCGTTTGCGGCGGTCGGTACCGGCCGGCCGCCCGGTGCGGCAAGAGCGTGCCTATAAATAGCGCGTCTGAGGCCGCGGTTTTATCGGCCGCTTGGCCTCTAACCTTTTTGCTAAGGCTGATGCCTCCAGATTGGAGTCTCTCCAAAGCCTGGCCCCTTGGCATGCTCGCCCTCCCGATAGGAGACAATTTCCACGGGAAAACATTCCCCCGGAATCCCCGGAATCTATTGAATCGTTAGACTAGCTTCGCTATCGTATTCTTCTTACTCCTCGAATTCTACTAATTTCGACCAAGAGCGAGCGTGGCGGAGCTTGCGATCCCATATCGCAAACTCTACCACGCCGCCCACAAACTCGCAAGGGCTTAAATAGGTTCGCAAATCCAAATCGCCACAAGGGCGAGCGTGGAGGAGCTTGCGACCCCATCGCAAACTTCTTCACAACCTGTCTCGCTAGGGCCGGAGCTCGGGTTAGTAACCCCAACTCCGGGCAAGTGGGCATGGGGGAGCATGCGACTACATCGTAGACTCCCCCACTCCCCCCCCATCTGACTTCGCAAATATTAGTATAGAGTCTTGGGTAGTACTACGCATATGATTTCCTACATTTCAAATCTCAGCCATCGAGTGTGAGGGAGCTCGCGATTTTATATCGCGAGCTCCCTCACACCTTGAATCCAATTCGCTAGGTTGGTAGGGCTCTAGCTTCGAAATCTTTCTCCAAATTGTTATTCTAAATTATTAAAACTCGCATTCTCGCCTCAATCAGAACATAGAAAGAACACAGAACACGTCGCACTCCACAAATCATCTTACCACCCAGCGCGCCTCCGACTCTACCTGCTCGAACTTTCGCCCCTCGTCGCTGGCAGCCTCCGCTAGGCCTTCCCCGGGTTACCGGGGATCTCACCTGGTGGGGTGGACCGCCGGGGGTGATACGGGCGGGTTAGGAAGGACGGCCGCGCAGGGAGTAGAGGTGACTTTGTCACCCAACTTAGGGATTCGTCCCGCCCCAATACCGCCTCATCTTTATGAGGTGCGGCAGACCCCTCGGGCAGGGGGCTTAGCCCCGATACCGAATACCCACTTCCCCTCAAAGGGTTGTGAGAGACCATACCACGACGGCGGTTTTCCCTATTAGCACTTTGAATTTAGCAGCGATCGGACGCGTTTATTATAAAAACGTGCTTTTCAGCGCGACAACGTATCAGTAATTATAAGTAAGTTACGATAATTAATAATTGTATGATAGTGGTTTTAAAACATAAATTATATTCTATTCTAAGGTTAATTTTTAAATCGCACTTATAGTAATTATAAGTACCTACATAAGGTGAGATATTTTATACCCGTGCGAAACCGGAGCGGGCCGCTATGTTTTTATATACAACGTTCACAGTTTTTCTGTAGTGTATTTAGTATCAGCATTGCACCCGTGCGAAGCCGGGGCGGGTCGCTAGTTAAGATTTAAAATACATATAAAAAAATCGGCGAAGTGCGAGTCGTTCTCGCGCATGAAGGGTTCCGCACCGTTATACAGCGAATAATGTTTTTGTATGGGAGCCCCCCTTAATTAAGTATTTATTATATTTTAATTTTATTATTAAATATTAAAGTATGAATATAATTAAGGATTATAATAATAATATCTATGGACGCTTTACACCACGTCAGTCTGGCTCACAACGGAAATAACAATAATATATTTAATACTTTTATACTATAATTACACATATTTAAGATTTTTATTAATACCTATATTTAAACACATCCAGACCCGGGAACATTGAAAACTTTTTGTTCCGTCGGTGGGATTCGAAACCGCGACCCCCGGCTTGAGCTGCCACATAAATACTCAACCAATTGAGCCACAGAGGTCGTTAAATTTTGTGAATATTTCAAGTGGGTACCTGTTGCCATTATGGATTGCGAGCAAAAAAAGATAAAAAAAACACGTTTGTAGTATGGGAGCCTCCCTTAAGTATTAATTTTATTTTGTTTTTAGTATTTGTTGTTATAGCGGCAACAGATATACACAATCTGTGAAAATTTCAGAAGTCTAGCTATAGCGGTTCTTGAGATAAAGCCTGGAGACAGACAGACGGACAGACAACGAAGTCTCAGTAATAGGGTACCCTAAAAAATAAACTGGATGTAATTTTACAGGTTTTTTGCAATCTCGGTTTAGAGTTTCAACTTGTCACAATAATATTTTCAATCACTTATGCTCGATCTGATTAGCTGCCGATTAAAAGATAGATTCCAAGTATTTTCTAGAAAAAATCATGACTTATGTATGGAAACGTCATATGAAAATAATAAGACTGATGACTCTATTCAGCCGGCCTAGCATACGCCAACGAGATATCTCTCTCTACATGTTTCTCGATGTTTGATAGTTTGTATCTTCATCTCTATTGAAACGTTTTTCTCGCGTAGATCTATCATCGAAATAACACATTTTATATAGTTTTGTCGAGATAATGTCGAGATTTTGACATTATGAGACGAGTAGTTTTTAATTATCTCGAGAGTTAGATATCTCGTTGGCGTATGCTAGGCCGGCTGGTTGTTGATAATAATCTATGTTCATATGTAAGTATATTATTATAATAATTATTATAATAGTATAATAATTATTCTATTATTATTGACTTGACGTCCGCAACTCCATGGCGCCAAAATCAGTTATAACGAGGGAACCGTACATTTTCCCGGGATATATAAAGTATGAAGTATTATAATATGTTCTTTTCTGGGATTTCAAGTATATTCTCTATACCAAATTTCAGCAGAATAGGTTCAGCGGTTTGGACGTGAAGAGGTAACACGATAAAGACTAGCAGACTTGGCATTTATATTATTAACATGATTAGCTTCAATAATTAAAAATCTATTGACTACTTATCATAAAATCTAATCAGTAATTTAGGCGCTGCAGCAAAACGAATAACTAAGCAATAAGCATACATAGATTGCCAGAATCATCACCCTTTTTGGTTCCACCGCAGTCGGTAAAAACAATTTTAGCTGGTGCATTTGAGCTGACATTTAGCCAATATTCAAGCTAATGGTAGCCGCACCCATATGTCAGTCCTTCCGGTGTGAACAAACTTGCAATAAAAATAATGTCTACGTGTATGTCTGTTTTTATCAGACTGCGCCAGATCACTGCGCTGATCATATTTTCGTTTCAGGAAGCCATTTTTAGGGTTCCGTACCCAAAAGGTAAAAACGGGACCCTATTACTAAGACTTCGATGTCGGTCCGTCTGTCTGTCTGTCTGTCTGTCTGTCTGTCTGTCTGTCTGTCTGTCTATCTGTCTGTCTGTCTGTCTGTCTGTCTGTCTCTGTCTGTCTGTCTGTCTGTATGTCTTGAGCCTGTAACTCAAGAACCGCTATAGCTAGACTTTTGAAATTTTCACACATTGTGTATATCTGTTGCCGCTATAACAACAAATACTAAAAACAAAATAAATTAAATATTTAAGAAGGGCTACAACAAACTTGATTTTTTTGATATTTTTTTTCTCGATATCAATAACGGCAAACAATAGGCACTTGAAATGTTCAAGAAATACTCAATATTATTAGCACTTTAATAACTTATAATAAAATTTAAATAAATAAAATTATTAAGGAGGGGCTCCCATACAAAAAAAAACAATTTTCAGTCTATTTTTGCTCTATTGTGGTACGGACCCCTACGTGCGCGAGTCCGACTCGCACTTGGCCGATTATTTATTAAATAAGGTGGCAAACGGGTAAACGGATCACCTGATGGAAAGCAACTACCGTCGCCAATGGACACTCGCAACATAGGAAGAGCTGCAGGTGCGTTGCCGGCCTTTTAAGATACGCTCCTTTCTTGAGAGTTGCAGGTCGTATTGGTCCGGAAATATTTATATAAATATTAATATAATATGTACTGTAGGTATATACTATAATAATTTTGTAAAAGACATTACCAAAAATATCATAAATCATGATTATAATACTCATAACATTATGCTTAACAAATACTTAGCTTTAGTTTAAAATTTAAATCTATAGAAAAAACTTCATCAAAATTTTCAATAATATGGAGGAAAAAAAACACAGCTGGTGTTTTAATTTTTTATTTATGTATTTTGTTGGTTGGCAGATAAATGATATCCAATAACATCCATGTTCCATTACAGCGCCTCTGGACTTCAGTATAATTTAGACTGAAAAATAAACAGAATTAATGAATTTTTTACAATATTTTCACGACCCTACCGTATAACACTGTAACATCGTAAATTATTTCTCGTTTTAGGGTCATTCATAAAGAGACGCAATTCGATGATGCGTTATTATTATTTTTTATAAAATAAGTGGGCTAACGAGCTAATGGGTCACCTGATGGAAAGCAACTACCGTGGCCCATAGACACTCGCAACATTAGAAGAGATACAGGTGCCGTGCTGGATTATACTTTATAGTGATACCACAGAATATATAATAGTACTGTGATACGTAATTGAAATAAAGAACTGCAGAGTCGCGCAGCGCTGCATCTTAAAAGTACTATCAGAGAACGCCTCCGTCGTCCAGTGGTTTAGAGCGTGGCTCTTGACTCGAAGGTCGTGGGTTCGATTCCCGCGTTGGAAACATATTGTATTTTCCAAGTTTGATTAAGACAATGCAGGCTGATCACCCGATTGTCTGACAAGTAAGAAGATCCATGCGTCGGATGGGCATGTAAAAAGTCGGTCCTTCGCCTGATCTTTCACCAGTCGTGTCGGTCTTCCGTCCCTTTTCCTTTTCCGTAAAGGAAAAGAGAGTGCATATGGCTACGCTAGTAATATATTAGTCTATGGCAGAGGTTACACGATCAATTTTTCATCAATCTGACTGACGGAATATTGATGGTTATGAAAAAGTCCATATTAAAAAATTGATCAATCCATGAATCCGTGGGTTAGACGATAAATTTTTCGTCAATCTGGATCGGATTGATGGATCAGATCAAATTTGGTCGCGTTAAGTCAAACTCATAAGACCGATCACAGCTAACAATGAATTGACATTAAAGCCGACCGAACGACGTAGGTCTGTCAACTGCCTAGTAATAAATTTCCTCGGGTATACACACTAGGCTTCAGTCGACCGCGACAGTCTCGAAATCAGCGAGCAGCGGGGCAGGAGCGGCGGCGGCGGCGCGTACCAATGCAATGTATAGATTTATATGGATAAGCCGTCTAGTACGCCGCGCGGCGAGCGGCTTTCGAGGCCTGTCCGTATAATTTTTTTTTACATACATATTTAGTTACAAGTGAAGCTGATATACCTAAAGCGTGTAATGAGACTGAAGCCATACAGATTCAACGCTACGCGCCTCGGTGTAATTTTATCCTTAAAATTATCGTACACGTGTCTAGGACTAGTCTTCAATGAATTTATTTTTATAATTTATTTTTATTTTTATAATAAATTTGTTTGTATCAAGAAAACGCTAAGAATTTCGCAGGTTCTTTTACCAATTAACTATATGGCTTCTGTTTATGTTAATACATATTATAGACTTAATTAACAGTTAGTCAGGTAGATCAGTTAATTACCTATGTGCGGTATTCAGACTAAGCTCCTTACTATTATGGTAGCGCATACGGGCGACAAACATAGCTATGGACTATAATGTAAAGCGTCGTTTACAATCTGAAAATAACTGGAGACTTAGGTGCTCGAATTTTTTTCCGATATTATGTTATATACCTTATTTGAAGCTCATAATGCTGTTTGTAGACTATGCAAAACGATTTTTTAGGCCCGTATAAATAGCCCGTATAAATAGTCCGTATAAATAGTCAGTACTCAAGATGCATCTCGGTCTCAAGACACAGTTCAGGCTTTGTGATTGGTTGGCTGTCAAGATTTGGACCAATCACAGAGCCGAACCGCGTCTTGAGACCGGGTCGCATCTTAAGTACTACTCTATACGGACTATTTATACGGGCTATTTATACGGGCCTAAAAAAATCGTTTTGCAGCTCTAACTTACTGTTTATACAAATAGTTGGACCACACAATATAATATTATTATAATCTCTGGGAGTTATATTGGGGAAGCAAGCATGCGATGTGTTCTGAAACGCAGTCATTCGATAGATCGACTTTCGCATAATATCCGACGCTGTTCTGTATTTTAATTTAAATATTATTAGTTGCTACGACTGGTTATAGCTAAACTACCACAATGTAAGCTTGAAGTGTACCTAGTTATTACCGTCTACAGAATAATTAGCGAAACGTAAAATTTGTGGTGCGTTTGCACTGACCATAATAGGTAATAGAAACCTATCAAGACTATCGGAATGGCATAGGTTAATTACAATACCTGTGTTATAATAAGAGGTCTTATATCTATTCCTCAGAATACAGAACAAACCAGAAACCGCGAACGCACCCAATACCGAAGCTATACAAACTCCTCTCAAAGAGTGTAGTTTAACGTTTGGTTTACTAGTCTATCTGTGGCCGCCGTGTGACGTACGCGTAAACAAATCCGTTTAATTTTATTTAATAATGCCGTCTTGTGCAGTTCCTACTTGCAGGAATGCAGTTGGAAGAATAAAAAAACAAGATGGGATTACGTTTCATGTGTAAGTAGCTCAATTACATCTAATTTTAATTAAATAATGAATTTCTTTTTCTTGTTCCTAACGTAAACAATTTGAGCGAGTCCATTTTGATAATGTTGCCAGTTTTGATGGTTTCTTTTCCCCCTTTGCTGGTTTATTTTTTAGAAAGTTGACATTGATAAACTAATTAACAAGTACAATTAAAATAATTTAAAGTCATTTTAATATATAATAAGTATATAAATACATACTGCATTAATTAAGTGCAAAGTAGGTTTTCCGTTTCGGTACATTGTTTGAGATATTTTAACGTAAACATAGTGGCAAATAAATAATTATTATTACTTGTTATATGACAGATGTTAAATTCTATAAAATGGTTGGTTTTTTTATTATTATTGTGTTAAAATTAGGTATTCTAATTATTAAAAGTGGCATTTCAGGTTCCCCGCTGATGAAATTATAAGAGCGAAGTGGACTAAAATTATTAGACTAGCTCGATTAGATGAAATTTGGTAAAAAAGGTAAAAAGGTAAAAAAGGTACCTAAATAAAGTTATTTTTTAAACAAATAATGTTTTATTTTACTAGAAAAGCGAATAAAATTTAAATAAGAGTAGGTATCTTAATATTTATTTAATAGTATAACTGTAAGTGTATTGTTGTCCACAAGAAAACATTGCATTATTTTGAAACATGATTTTTAATTCTCCCTAAAAGAGGCGAACTCTTTATAAGCTAGCAACTCTGTACGGGTGGGAAGTATGAGGAATGCGGGGGGTAACGTATTGTTTCTGGACACAGCGGGCGGCGAACATTATCGGCCGTTGGCTCCTTCTGGTTTGTTCTGTATTCTGAGATCTATTCATGAAATTCCACCTACATGCATTAGGTACAGCTACTTCTACTAGTATATTAATTCTTTCCGATACAACTCGATTTACGAAGTGGAGATAACTCTCCAATAGGCATGATGACAGTAAGTAAATTTCATTGAAATAATTTGTGTGTTTAAAGTATCTAAATGCTTGATTATAAAACACTGGTTCTTTTTTTATTTTACATCAAGATTAATATTTTATTGATAAAATAAAATCACTAAATATGACAATCCGCCATGAAATGTTGAACGCCAATCAGAGCGCGTGACGTCACGTTAGAGCACTTTTGACATTGACGTTTGAGTTATTTCTCTTTTACCACAGACATTTTTTTTTTAAATCGTCCCGGTCGGGACAGGCAAAGTGATTACCACAGACAATAATTACTGTCGAATGATTCCTGTACAGCTGTCACTTGTCAGCTGTACTCTAGAGTGACGTCACAAGTGACGCCATGACACCTTGAAGTGTTTTGATGCAAATTTTAAATTTATGATTTAAAAACTAATTTTTGTATACTAAACCATAATTTTTAGCAGAAATATTATGTTTGTTGTAATCAACATATATTTCCGAGTATTATAGAACAGTTTCTCAAAATTTGTCATCATGCCTATTCAGGCTGGCCGCGTACACACGTTTCCGTATTCGATTTCTGTATTAGTTTTCCGTATTAAGAAATCCGAATGCATGGATACGGGTAGATTTATAATGAATCAATTACGCACACATTCGTTTTTCTCCGAACGAAAAAAATTCCGCGCATACGTTTCGAGTGCAAGCCGGCGCGTTAGCCCGTGAAGAGAAACAAAAATTATATTTGTTTTAAAAAAAATTTAAGTTCCCGCGCGAAAAACGAATTTTCGCGCAACGGAGTTACGGGCGTCATCTAGTATAATTTTTCTCTCTGTGGTGTTTCCCGTTAGGTTGCTCTCTAACAAAGAACTTTTTTTTATTAAATAAGGGGGCAAACGAGCAAACGGGTCACATGATGGTAAGCAACTACCGTCGCCCATGGACACTCGTAACATCAGAAGAGCTGCAGGTGCGTTGCCGGCCTTTGAGGGAATACGCTCTCTTCTTGAAGGTTTGCAGGTTTGCAAAATAAAAAGTAATAGGGAATTTCAACTTCTATCAAAATTATTACCTCTGCACCAACGTGAATAGCAATATGCATGTCTTCAGCATCCTTCGGTATATAGAAGTGTGCGTTGCTGCTCTTATTCACACTTATGGTCATTCCAGTACATCCGCCATCTTTCTTTTCCCCGGATATGACGTCACAATACACTCCTTCAGGTAGACTGGTCTGAAAGGAATGAAAACTTTATCTGATTTGGCTTCAGAATTAGGTAGATTCGTGTATTAAGAAGCACATTTCGATTTGCTACTGTGTTAAATTATATTCTTCTCACCTTCGCAACAAAAACAACATCAAAATATTCACATTCGTAGCCGATAGGTACAACCGGTGAGAGATCAGACAATAAGATTTTTATAATATTATGTCCATCAGTCATCACCCATCGGATATACAGTGTGCCACTGTGCGTTGTATCCAACCCTATTTGAATTTTTGTTGTTGTGCTAAAGGTCTATAGCTTGTTTCTTGACTCGGAGGATGTGGAACCAAACCCACGATCGAGTCAAAAGCCAAAGTCTAAGCTAACCTAGACCCTAACAGCGTTTGGTAGCATTATCATACCTTCAAAGAAATATTCAAATCCGCACCAAATTCGCCATTAAAGACAATGAATCCTCTATTCTCCCGCGCGAAAGCAATCTGCTTGTTCCCATTGTCCCACCAGTGGGAAACTGGGGCTGATCCCACGGCATTCCTGAACCCCACCATCTGGTAGATCTGTCGCCATCTGTGCTCGCATACCCAGCCGTTACCACATGTGCCATCCTGTGAAAGAAGACTAGATTCTTAACTAGATGACGCCTGCAACTCCAATGCGCCAAAATTCGTTTAAGCGCGGGAACCGTACATTTTTCCGGTATAAAAAGTATCCGATGTGATTTCCCGGGACGCAAAGTATCTTCATACTAAACAGCAAAATCGGTTCAGCGGTTTTGGCGTGCAGAGGTAACAGGCAGACAGAGAGACACACTTTCGCATTTATAATATTAATTATGGATGTGCACAAATTTTTATACTTTATCACTTTTATCAGGTTTTTAAAATTTTACAATCTGATTGGGCAAGAGTTGTTTTGAGATCTTTGTAATTAGCTCAGGCGCGGGCGCAGCCTGAATTTTTGGGTGGGGTCACTCACTATACTTACTAAAAATTTTGAGGGGGGTCACTCACTATACTATTTTTTTTTCCTTTTATTATTTGGCAAGATTTTGAGATTTTCAATTTGACCTTAAATTTTGGGGGGTCATGTCCCCTGTGCCCCCCCCCCCCCCTTCGGACCGCGCCTGAATTAGCTACGACAAAATACAACTTAAAGAGTTTGTCGATTGTCTGAATAGATTACCAGTGTTTTACAAAAGGAGATCAAAGTTTTGGCTACAGCTGTTTGGGTCGAAAATCGACTATCGGATACTAAGCAATAGTGGGTGAAATATGAGTAGCTATACATAATATTTTCACAAAATAATGAAGATTTTAAGCATATTTCTAAGTCATGTAAGGTTTAACAGTGGAAAAATAAATTGAAGCTAAAATATTTGAAATTAACTTTTCATATAAAAAGGCTTTCTTATTTTCTACAATTTTCCTCGAGATTACGAAAGATTATTAACATTTTATACAATTTATGGATTTTAATATCGGTAATATTATTGTGTCTAGACATTATTAGTTCAATATTAAATTATAATTACTTCTAGACTCTAGTCTATTTTGGATTTTGCTGTTATTAATTATTTAGATTAAATTTTTTATCATTGACAATAATAATTATTTGTATTATCTACGACAGCTGCTGCTGTTTATCATACAACAAGTAAGCTGATAATATTATTATTTTTAGTATTATATACTTGTACTAAAAATATATGGGCGTTGTCATTTTTCAAAAATAAATGTAGGTAGTCTAAAGTCAAACCTTTATCGCTATACCATACCACACCATACTTACTAATCAAAATTTAATCAGATAATCATTATAGAAGTACATTATGGTAGTTTTAAATCTGATAGAAGAATCATAGAACATAAGCATTTGCGTCATCATTGTTGACAAAAAAATGTTTACAAAAGCGATGACCAAAAACATGTGCTGGAAAGTGCTCCAAACTACGTAACTATTTAAGCCTGGCCGCACATTGTACGACAGTTCTGATCAGAAACAGTTGAACGTCCGCGCTGTCTCTTACATTTTGTACTGAGCCGAGTGAGCTAGAACTCGCAGGAAGGATAATATTTCGGATAATGTGCGGGTTGGCGGTCCGGCGGAAATCGGAATTCAACTGTTTCTAATCAGAATTCGGACAATGTGCGGCCGAGGTTATATGCTGCCTGTAGCTTCGTATGTAAATGACCATCTAGAGTCACCGTGCATTGTTCCATTATGAAACTATAACCATAAGAAGTAGTAAATTGAATAAATGAACGTATTAATAAAGTTATCGACCTTACGTACCTATATTCATTACTTACCTATATTAACTCTATGGAGTAGACACTAGAGTTACGGAGTACTATTATATATTCTGTGCTAGAGTCTAGACAGAACTATGGCGTACCTCGACTTCAAACAAATGGGCGTATAGCTACGCGAGTTGGGCGCGAGTACCACTTTCGATTTATGTGTCACAATGCTGAGTTGGTCTGTCAACATCTCCACGTCACGACGTCGTCGTGGTGCGGTAACGTGGCACGGTACGTTGACGCGACGTGCTTAAGACGCTATATTGATAATAACGTCCTTTTTGAAGTAATGCTATAGGAACCTCAGAAATGTTACAAATCTGGTAATGAGATATACATAATATCTTCATAGCCTTATCTATGTTTGAGAAGAACCAGAAACACGATTAATGTATTTTGCCTCGATACAATTTCTCGATCAAAATGACCTCTTAAAAATACGAAATTTGAAGATTATTTTTAAACGAGAATAGATGTATTGTAGGAAATTAGTCTAATTAATAGACACCTTTGCAACCCAAAATCGTATAGAAGCATTTTGTTTAAATGCTCCAAGTTATTGTTTAAATAAACAAAATTACGTTTTTTCGCAGCTTCTGGCCGCAGCGTATTCACGACTTTATAGTCATACAAATTAAGTATAAAATTGCCTTTGCGGTAAAATTACTATCAATATAGCGTCTTAACGTAACGTAAAATGCACATCACGATATAGCAACATTATACGTCGCCAATCGCAATGCCTTGTAAAACTACTATATTCTTTACTACTGATCTAGATGTGGACCGCACAATACGTATTCTGTTTTGCTATTCCGCGAGTCTTAGCGTAATAATAGTAGTTATAGCTTTCCTCGATAAATAAGCTAACACTGAAATAATTTTTCAAAACGGAGAAAGAGAAGAAAAAAGGCGTGCATTTTTACGTTACGTTGACGTATATTTACACGTTACGTCAACGTACCGTGCCACGTTAGCGCACCGTTCCACGTTGATGACGTCGTAACGTGGACACGTGGACAGGCCCTAACGTATTAGTACACGCGCCGGCCGATATAACATTCTACGTCAAACATGGTCAAATCTCTTCTGAGTCGGCCTACTGGCTACTTAAGGTTAGTTCTGTTTTTATTCATAATATTAATAAACCTAGCGGAATAGAGCAACAATCTCGAGCTGTCAAACGAAACCGAAATAGGTTTTCATCTGTGTGAAACATATGTGTACGTAACACACTTACACAGGCATGATTGAATATGAATAATTATTATAATTATGATATTGAATTGTCAACGTGCCGATACGTGCCGACTGGACGTCAAAAAAAGAGTCCTGCTGTCACGCTGTTTTTACCACGCTGTGTAAGGGTTGGACCTCATCTGGCAGCACGGAATCGCCTTTTTCCGTCGCCCTTTCTCTTTCTGTTGCTTAGAACTGCCATTTGCTAGACCAAGACAGAAAGCATAATGCCGATCGCCTCGAGGATTCCGCAGCATGCTATCGCATGGCAGTTCTAAGCGACAGAAAGAGAAAGGGCGACGGAGAAAGGTTGGGGGCGATACCGGTCCGTCCACGTCGTGTCCCTGGGCACCTCCCCCGTGCCATCGTGAGCTTTTTCACGGGGACACGGGAGGGGTGGCTGAACGCCGGTATTTGTCCGTGGGAGAGCCATGCTTCGGCACGAATGGGCCGGCTCGACCGGAGAAATACCACGGCCTCACAGAAAACCGGCGTGAAACAGCGCTCACGCTGTGTTTCGCCGAGTGAGTGAGTTTACCGGTGGCCCAATCCCCTACCCCCCTAGTAATGCCGCAGTTGAAAAACAATTTGTTACCCCAGGAGGGTACCAACTGCGTTGGAGAATCCCTCTCTGGACGTCCATGCTCAGGAACCCTTGGAACTGAACGTGGACGTCCAGGCTGCCCCTCGTATTCTGGGGAGGGCAAAACTGCGCTCCAATCTGCTCGGGGCAAGAGCAAACACACAAAGGCACCCCCCTCGATATTAAACATGGACTTTTGCAATATCAGGGGATTACACTCCAACCTTAATGCCGTCCATTACCACCTTGAGACGGCAAAGCCGGCTTTGCTCTTTTTAACCGAGACGCAGATATCATCTCCGAGTGACACATCATACCTTGCCTACCCAGGGTATTATCTTGAGCACTCCTTTCTGCCCAAAGCTGGAGTGTGTGTGTATATCAGAGATGATATCAGCTCTCGCCGCCTCAGCAATCTTGAGGTCAGGGACCTCTCAACCTTATGGCTCCGCATAGATTGCGACGACCACCCTCGCGTCTATGCGTGCTTATATAGGTCCCATAGTGGTGACCCTGAGACGGACCGACTCTTGGAGCACCTGCAAGATGCTTCAGATTTTGTGCAGCAGCAGATCCCATCCGCAGAGATCATAATACTTGGCGACTTTAATGCCCACCACGCCGACTGGCTCAATTCCAGTAAAACTGATCATGCGGGGAGATCTGTCTGCAACTTTGCCCTTGCGAACGACTTGACACAACTGGTTACTACGCCTACGCGAATCCCAGATGTGGATGGTCAGAATCCTTCCTTGTTGGACCTCCTGCTGACTTCAAATCCTAACGGCTACCAAATATCCGTAACCGCTCCACTTGGTACATCGGATCATTGCCTTGTTAGGAGTTCTGTGCCACTTACGGCGGTGTTAAGACAGCGTGCTGTCAAATACCGTCGTGTGTGGCACTACAAGTCAGCAGACTGGGATGGGATGCGGTCGTTTTTTTGCGTCCTATCCTTGGCGGCACGTGTGCTTCTCGCCGGATGATCCCGACAACACTGCCAACTCTGTTGCCGATGTGGTGATGCAGGGGATGGAACTTTTCATTCCGTCCTCTGTAGTGCCAACCGGCGGCAGATTTCGTCCCTGGTTTGGTTCATCCTCCAAAAAAGCTTCTCGCCGGAAGCAGGAGGCTTACCAATCCTGGGCCAACGCAGTGTCTGCTCGGGATTTAAATACCAGCACATATAAAAAGGAGTACAATCTTGCCTCTAGGTCCCTCAAGAAAGAGATCACTCGGGCAAAGCAACAGCACGTCAATAGAATTGGCAAGAGACTTGAGCGCCTCCCCTCGGGAACCCGTGCATTCTGGTCTCTGGCCAAAACTATTGAAGGAAATTTCTGCAAGCCAACCCTACCATCCCTACACGTAGGAAATGGATCGTTGGCCCATGACGCAAAAGACAAAGCCGATCTTCTGGGCAAGCTCTTTGCGTCAAACTCGACCCTGGATGACGGGGGGCAGAAACCGCCGACCATACCGCGATGTACGAGCATCATGTCGGATATTCGGTTTCATCAGCGCTCAGTGCGAAAAGCCCTCCTTTCCCTTGATATCCAAAAGTCGAGTGGGCCTGACGGAGTCCCTCCTATTGTGTTGAAAAAGTGTGCTCCAGAGTTGGCTCCGGTCTTGACGCATCTTTTTCGGCTCTCCTATTCCACTGGCATCGTCCCGGCTTCTTGGAAGACAGCCTTGGTGCACCCGATCCCTAAAAAAGGTGACCGCTCAAATCCTTCCAACTACAGACCAATCGCTATAACCTCTCTCTTCTCGAAGATAATGGAATCCATTATCAATAGCCAGCTTCTTCGATACTTGGACGGCCAGGGATTACTAAGCGACAAACAATACGGGTTCCGTAAGGGTCGCTCGGCTGGTGATCTTTTGGCGTACCTGACTCATCGTTGGGCTCAGGCAATTGAGTCGAAGGGAGAGGCATTGGCTGTTAGTTTGGACATTGCGAAGGCCTTTGATCGGGTTTGGCATAAAGCGCTGCTTTCAAAGCTTCCATCATACGGGCTGCCCGAGAAATTATGTAAGTGGGTCACTAGTTTCTTAGCAGATAGAAGCATAAGGGTCGTAGTTGACGGCGAATGCTCGGAAACTCAATCTGTTGATGCTGGTGTCCCTCAGGGCTGTGTGCTATCGCCTACCCTATTCATACTGCATATCAATGACATGTTACAGACCAACGGCATTCATTGCTATGCGGATGATAGTACAGGTGATGCTGTATATACCGGCTCCCGCAATATTTCTCGGCAAAATGTCATTGAGAGCCGAAACGAACTTGTGTCTAAAATAGAGAATTCATTGGAGAAAGTCTCTGAATGGGGTAGACGTAACTTAGTCCAATTTAACCCCGCCAAGACACAAGTCTGCGCGTTCACCACTAAAAAGTCACCAATGGTCATATATCCTCGTTTCGAGGGCACATCTTTAACCATCTCCCCTAGCATTGAGATACTTGGCGTCAACATATCGAGCGAAGTCCAGTTCCGATATCATCTAGAGGGTAAGGCCAAGTTAGCCTCGAAGAAGCTTGGTGTTCTTAACAGAGCGAGACAGTACTTCAGTCCGGACCAACGCCTACAACTCTACAAGGCGCAGGTTCGGCCTCACATGGAATATTGTTCTCATCTCTGGGCAGGGGCGCCAAAATACCAACTGCTCCCTCTGGATCGTATCCAACGAAGGGCCGCTCGAATTGTTGACTGCCATAGTGTTTCGAACAGCTTGGACCCCTTGGAATTACGCCGAGATGTAGCTTCACTCTGCATCCTCTATCGGTTGTATTACGGGGAGTGCTCTGAGGAATTGTTCGGAATCATACCACCTGCAACTTTTCGCCATCGTCCCACGCGAAAAACATACCATCCTCATCACCTTGATGAGTGGCAGTCTTCCACAGTGCGATTTTCGCGTAACTTTCTGCCGCGCACTGTAAAACTCTGGAACGAACTGTCACCAGCAGTATTTCCGGACCTATATGACCTGCAAACCTTCAAGAAAAGAGCGTATTCCCTCTTAAAAGGCCGGCAACGCACCTGCAGCTCTTCGGATGTTGCGAGTGTCCATGGGCGACGGTAGTTGCTTACCATCAGGTGACCCGTTTGCTCGTTTGCCCCCTTATTTAATAAAAAAAAAAAAAAAAAAAAGAAAGGCGAACTGCCAGATGAGGTCCAACCCTTACCGATAGTGACATCTCTCTTGCTCAGGCCTTTGTTTCTCTATTCCGCTAGGTATATTAACTTTATGTTTTAATGTGATGGTATGTTTATCATTTAGGCACAGAGCCGGGAGCCCTGAAGACTTACCGGATGTATGGTAGGTGACAGTATCTCCTCATTATGACTGGGCGGTCCGACCTCATGGTTGTCGAAGTGGTAGCTGCTCATCACGCGTGGGGTACCGTATGTATGCGCCAGCATGAAGGCTACCGCTGCCTGTGGGAAAACAATATCATTATTAACCGACTTCCGACCGAAAGGAAGGAAGGTTATTATAATCATAATCATCGCCAATATCGTCAATCATAAAGGCTGTGGCCTGTAGGAATACATCAGTCACTGAGGCCAATTGTCAATCATTATCATGCCAAAAGTCAAGCCGGCTCATTCTTTCCGAAGCATCATCCATTTAAATAGGAGCCGCGAATGTAACAAGTCAAGGCAACGCATGCGTACTCTTAAGGTCTGTCTACACCATAAAGTTAATATACCTATCGGAATAGAGAAACAAAGGCCTGAGCAAGCGAGATGTCACTATGAGTGGTAAAAAGTGACGTGTCATACCATGACAGCAGAACTCTTTTTTTGACGTCCAGTTGGCACGTATCGGCACATTGACAATTAACTCATAGAAAGAATATGCTTGTGTAAACGTATACGCCATGTACACGTACACATATCTTACACACAAAATATGTAAATCAATTTCGGTTTCGTTTGACAGCTCAAGATTGTTGCTCTATTCCGCCAGGTATATATTAACTTTATGGGTTTACACTCTACAACTTAAGATACGATTGCAGATCGATCGGCTCTAACAATTTTGGACTTTAAGAAGATAATCATAATTTGATAAAGCAAAGTTGTAATGGCTGGATAATTCAGTATAATATTATAGTACTCTGTGGTATAATACATCTTTTAGAGGTTCGGTAATCTATATACATATAATAAAACTGTAGAAATGAAAATTCTGTACATTAAAGATATTAAAAAAATAATAAGCAGGGGGTGTTACTACATCGCTATAGAAGCCAAAACTGTGGTTAGGTTTTTGTCTGTCTGTCTGTCTGTCTGTATGTTTGTTCCAGCATCACACGAAAACTACTGATCCGATTTGAATGCGGTTTTCGGAGATATATTTGTCTTCTTCCAACTTAACATATGGTGTATAAAAAATGCCCCCACCCCTCTAAGGGGACAAAAGAGGGGTCAAAATTTGTATCAAACTTTTGTATATTATAACACGAAAACTACTTTTCCGATTTGCATACGGTTTTCGCAGATATATTTGTCTGCTTCCAACTTAACATCTGGTATATAAAATCCCCCCCCCCCCACCCCTCTTAGGGTCAAAAGAGGGGGTAAGATTTTGTATCAACTGATGAAGTAGAAATACTTTATATGGCAAAACAACGTTTGCCGGGACAGCTAGTGTACCTTATAAGCTCGTGGCTCCTTATAATTGAGTACATCTGCAATAGTCCGCTGCGTGTCATGGTTGTCGATGAACGCTAGTGCGGTTCCACTGGGAGACAACCCCCACTCCTCCCCCCAGTTGCGTAACCACTTCATAGCGTTGTGACCACGGAAGACGTTCTTTAGCTCGATTCCGATCTGGACATTTTAGAAATAAGAGCTTAGGTTAAACATAATAATATTTAAAACACCATTTACAAATTATCTGTAACTTGTTCATGCGTAAACTCTAAACCGATTAAGATGAGCATGGATTGAATCGTGGAAAATGATACACTATTATGGTAGTTTTCATTGCTTCTCAAAGAGGCTGCGTGCTACTTTTTTTTTAATGAAATAAGGGGCAAACGAGCAAACGGGTCACCTGATGGAAAGCAACTTCCGTCGCCCATGGACACTCGCAGCATCAGAAGAGCTGCAGATGCGTTGCCGGCCTTTTAAGAGGGAGTAGGGTAATAGGGGGGGGGGAGGGAATAGGGGAGGGTAGGGAAGGTAATAGGGTAGGGGATTGGGCCTCCGGTAAACTCACTCACTCGGCGAAACACAGCGCAAGCGCTGTTTCACGCCGGTTTTCTGTGAGGACGTGGTATTTCTCCGGTCGAGCCGGCCCATTCGTGCCGAAGCATGGCTCTCCCACGTCTCAACTCGCTTATAGTATTCCATACTTTTCATGCAAATTTATGAGTTTAAATGCAAAAGAGTCCTGTATCACGATTAAAAAGCTCCTAAACCGATGTAGATTAAAATTAATAAGGAGGTATTTATAGGAGGACACAGAAACAAACTTGGTAGAGCCCTGCGCCGCTAAATCGTTTTTTTCTATGAAACTGTGGACAACGTCTAAATAAACAAAGCTTGCTATAAATTACACATTTACTGATAACATTTTAACTCTCACCCGAAACTCAGTGACGTCACCCAGGGGCGTATACTCATCAGGCCGAATGGGCTCCCCGCCGATATATATCACCTCCTGGTAGACATACGGACGACGGGGTCCGACCCCCAAATCCGTGATATTGTCCAGACGACTGTAAATCTCGCGAAGGTCGCTAGGATCCATGTGTTTGGACGCGTCTACCCTGAAGAGACAATATTTTAAAATTGGAACGATGTTTTGTTTATTTCTTACGATGTTCTTTTTGATTATTTTGATGGACTGGCCACTGACAGTGAAATTCAAGTTATATCCTTTAATTTTGCAATAATCTTAAGTGTACTGTTAAGGACGCTATTACAAATATCAGCGATTTTCCGGTACCCTATTAAAGAATTAGGAGTCAAACTGCGAGGATATTTTGGTTTCAAATGAAAGATAATAATTATATTCATCTCCACGACTGTACCATAAAAATTCTATAGCCGCATACAAAATTTTCACATAAAATACGTTTTAACCATCACAATAATCGCAAAATACGAAAAAAATGGGGTCTGATTAGGTACCTTAATATCTAAATACACTGAACTGAGGAAAATAAATATACAAAAAAATTGTTGCTTATTTAGTCCTCTATAAAGTCCGCTAAAAATTTTATATAAAAATAAACAACTTTTCCAGTTATAAGAAAAATAAGAAAATTTCTCAAACTTTTTCATACATTTTCGCCATATCAAGAACGCGGCGAGCGTCGTAACCGCCACTGTACAAGGCGCGCTAATATGAATCTTATTTTAATGTCATTAACGTCGATATTCGTACTGACAGACATCCGACCTGCTAATTAAAAAGTTGGAGCATTCTTAAAGTGAAACTTTTATTCTAAAAGGTAAATAAATGGCTTATGTGTTATGACACAAGCGACAATGGTCTTATGACCCATCCGTGTAATATGACCTTGTTTTGGCTTGTATCAGATCTTTTCTAATAGTTGTAGATAAGACAGACATTTTTTTAACAACCAAAATATCTGAAAACACTTTACCTGAAGCCAGCAACACCCAACTTGATCAGATGGTTGATGTACTTCACGATATGGCTGCGCACTACTTCTTGGCTCTGGTCTAAATCCTTTAGGGAGGCCAGCTGACATTTTCTAACCTGAAAAGCATAATATTATTATAAAGAAAAATGGAAAATAAACAAATAAAATACAATGACGAATAAAAAAATTTAAGCAACTTTCCAGTAATGCAAATTCAATATTTTGTTACAAAAAAACATCCCTGAAGGTTCCTTAATAGGTAAGTCTAGATATACCTTTATAAATTCATAGCGAACCTCCACCCAACAAACACCGAAAAGTGTTTATATAGTTTTCGGTGTAAATCGGCTTACGTACTAAGTTCGGTCCAACTTAGTACATAAACCGAAGGAGTACGTAGGTAAATAAGCTACTATAAATTTTAGCTTGAGCTTAATATTAAAGCTTAACATATACCCAGTCAAGAGAGCTTGTTCCAAACTTAGTTACTGCTACATATATTACTACATTATTACTACATAATATATTGTTACGTTTCGTTCATTCAGATGGTGCTTCCTTCAGCTATCTGTCCGGTATTATAGGAGTCACTACGGGTATGCGACCCCGAACTGCTCTAGCTACTGCTGTCATGACCCTTCTCCTGTGACAGTAGTATCCTATTTCCCATTCAACTCCCAACTACCCAATTAGGTGGAAGCTCCCCGCCAACACCGATTGGCGATCCTGGCTAGTCAGTACCCAGTAAGGTGGAAGCCCCCCGCCAACACCGACTGGCGATCCTGGCCAGTCACAAGATCTGCTAATATTATAGCAGCTTATGCCTTATAATATTAACGTTAGAGGTCTCGCTAAAGTTCACTTCCCTACCTCTCTCCAATTGTAGCGGTTTCCCGTTCTATTGGACTCATTGGCAGGGGCAAGAGTGCACCTGTGTTAGCGCGGACACCGACATTTTTAATGTATCGTGCACTATAATATCTCCTGCGCAAATGACTTGGCTATGGACATAGTGGGGTACTGACTTGCGCTCTGTTCTCGCACGTTTGGTGCAAATAATCGGTTACGTCAGTCACCTGCGAGCACACGAACGACGCTTGCAATAGCCACAGATCTAAAGTCGCTGTGGCCGAAATCGGTCGGGATAGATAATATAATATTATTATATTAATATATTGCTACATTATACTGAGCTACAGAAATAAAACTTTACCACAAACTATCTATAACTTACTAGCTGATTTTGAAAATCCTTTATCATAGACTATATTTTTCCATTTAAAGCTTACACGACTCAACACAAAGCGACGCGACGCGTCATATTATTCGACTACAGCATATTCACTATTCAGCACTATTGTTCTATTATTTCTGCTATGAAACATCAACAAAACCCCGCGTCGACGGGCGTTGATTCTCTTCGACGCTTATTCGCGCTTCCTCATAGCAGAAATAACTGTTTCTGAAAAGGCCTACCTCAGTAACATTCTGATAGTTGTTGATATCACAATACGGTGTATGGAAGTTGTCAGCGACGTACGGTACCGCGGGGTAATGATAGTGGTCAAAGTCGGCGGTGCTGCCACCTGTACCCACACTGCCAGCTGGTGCGTTACCAGTCATGTGGTTGATCACGACATCAGCGTAGATCCTGAATGAAATGAAAACTAATGAAGACTACTTGAATCAATCACACAAATTATACACGCTGATCAAATTATTGTCTAACAGGAAAAACGATCCGTACATATTCGGACGGGCCGTAAAAATCCTGTACAATATGATCTTATGGAAAGAAAGTGAGTATTAGATTGAAGATTCTGTTAGACACTTCAAATAATTTCTGCGTTGCTGGCTTGTTTTTAACGAAATCAGTCAAAAGCATTGATTTCGGTGTGGAAGCCGTATAAAAGATATCCGGCTCATACAAATTCTTAATTTGACAGAACTTATATTGCCAACACAATATTTACTGAGTCGACTTGACCTAGGTTTTTCAACTAGCCAATCAATCAATTACCTGACCCCAACATTGTTGCACCTCCTGGTCATGTCCAGGAAGTCCTCCTCGCCCCCCGACCTGGTCACCAGCTGGTACGACATTACCTGGTACCGCTCGTACCAAGGCCTGTTGCCGTTATTCCGTATTATCAGGTTTTCTGATGGTGGTGATATCTTGAAAGAAAGTTTGTTTAAATAATAAACATAAGTACAGGTTTATATATATTTTCTAGATATAAATAATATTATCTAAATAAAAATCGACATAAATAAAAATGCATTTAAAGTTTATTATCCCCACTAACACTGAGAACGGCTGAAGCGATTTAGCTAATTTAAGTCTTAAAATAATCGTGGAAGTCTTGGAAAAGTATAAGGACGCTAACAGAAAAATTAGCAGGTCGGATGTCCGTCAGTAGGTACGAATATCGATGTTAAGGACATTAATTAACATTCATTATCAGCCCGCCTTTTACAATGGCGGTTACGACGCTCGACTCGCCGAGTTCTTGATATGGCGAAAACGTATGAAAAAAATATTTGAAAAACTTTCTTCTCTTGTCGATCAAATCTCATCGAATCTCACGTTGGGGAGAGGGGGGGTCTCGGCAAATCTCACGTAATTTTTTTCTCAACAAAATAATGCTATTTTCGTCCATTTCTTCCAGGTTTTACGTATGCTTTTAAGATTTTATCGTAATTTTCTCATAGTAATATTGAATTAATTTAACAATCCAACGCATTTACGTAAGGGGGAGGGGGGGGGGGTAAAAAGAATTCAAAAAAACACCTCACGTAATTTGTGGACGCCCCCTTACCACAGCAGCTGTAGTAGTCAGTTATTACATAATATGAATAATTAGTCAGGTGGATAGCCCGAACTATCCCATTCATGCCAAAACATGGTACAAGGCAACCACAATAGTCAGCAACTCTCAACTAATAAAAACACAAGTAAAACTTACTTGGACAGCACCATAGCCGTTAGGAGCGAGGAACCTCTCACACTCCTCAGCCACATCCTTCCACTTCCACTCGAACAGGTGGACTATAGTCGACCGATTTGGGCGTTGATTGGTCTTACTGTGGTCACAGGTGACCAGGCCGAATAGGTATAACGCTAGGGTGAAACGAAGCATTTCCTGAAATATTTTTTTATTTTATAATTTACATATTTTACAGAGATTATGTTTTTATACTTAATCCAATTTATACTATATATAATTACGCCAGACTGGGTTATTTATTTAAAGCTTTATTAAAATAACATGCCTCTCTTTCATTGTTAATAATATGAGGAAAAAAGAGATTTCCAAGACAAATTTTCTCACGATTAACTTTTAACACTTTTTAAGGAACGAATTAATTAAAGAGGTAAAATATTTATTTAATACTGATTACAGAATACAGAATATTCCTAAAAATATCGTTAAATCGTAAAAATGTAGTACTTAGGCTTATAGTCCGGTTAAGGTATGACTCAAAGGAACCCTCCTTTGAGTCATTCCGGATTTTTTACGAATGTTCAATATTTTTGAAGTTATGTTCAAAACAAAATGATATTTACGAAAATTTGAATAATTTAGATTTTACTAAATCATTCTTTTTTTCAAAACTAAGCATTCTAAACCAAGAAAAATTACTTATGCTACAATAAAGAAAAGCCTTTGGGGATAACCATAAATTTGAATTATTGTAGAAATGGTCAACGTTTTATTTTTCGATTTTTCCGAAAAAATTTGAAGGGGTCATCTTATTTTTATCATAACTTATTCAATTTTGATACTATTAACTTTTTACAATGCTTATTAGAAAGGTATTTTTAAGCACTTTAAAAAGTCTTAAGAAAATACATGTCATAAAATGCATCGGTTTACCGTTATTTAAGTTTGAATGATTAGACATAGGTACTCGCCGAAAGAAAATAATATAGGTATACCTATATTTTCTTTTCATCTATAGGTCACTTTTAATGAATATAGGAATGTATAGTATTTTAAAGTAGAAATTGGTTTGTTTTTAGGGTTCCGTACCCAAAGGGTAAAAACGGGACCCTATTACTGAGACTTCGATGTCTGTCCGTCTGTCTCCAGGCTGTTACTCAAGAACCGTAATAGCTAGAGAGTTGAAATTTTTACAGATTATGTATTTCTGTTGCTGCTATAACAAAAAATACTAAAAACAAAATAAATTACATATTTAAGGGGGGCTCCCATACAACAAACGTGATTTTTCAAACATTTTTTGCTCGGTATCAATGATGACAACAGGTAGGCACTTGAAATGTACATGAAATACTCAGCTGTATTTAAACTTTAATAATCAATAATAAAATTTAAATAAAATAAAAAATTAAGGGGGGCTCCCATACAAAAAACACATTTTTTTACTATTTTTGCTCCATAATGGTACGGGACCCTTCGTGCGCGAGTCCAACTCGCACTTGACCGTTTTTTTTATTGGCTTTAATTTTGGTAATTACACGTCTTTCGTAAAAACCTATAGTTTCCTAGTTAATTATGAAAAACCGCTTTAAGACAATTATGTATTTTTCTCACGCAAAAACATTATCTTTGATCTTTAATAACTCCGAACGTATTCATTTATTCAAAATACTTTGCATTATAAATTTTGCTTAGAATTTGTGTGTCTATAGATTCCTGGGGTTATTTTTATTTAAAAAAAATCACCCCCCGAGAAGGGTAAATTTTGTCATCCACCCCCAGGGCCAAAGCGTAAGTTGGCAGTATGTCACTTTTGTTTCTTAGGGTATCCCCCACCTACTAACTAATTTTCATGAAAATCGATGGAGGTTCAACGAAATCGGAGATGAAAACCTTCATTGCCTCCACTACATAATATTATAAGGAATGCCATTAAAAATTAATAACATTACGTTCTCTCGATTAAACAGTCGTCAAAGAAAAATTCAGAGCATTTCTTTAATACTCTTGTTCCTTTGCTGGTTACGTGATTTTCATTATATTATGCAAAAATTTAACGTGAAATTTCCAACATTTTTCCGATTTTATTTAAAACTCAAAGAAGCTCTTTAGGTAATACGTTAGAAGACGGTTTACGTTTCAGTTCATTTTAATGTACCTAAACAAAAATCCTGTAATACGTTACATAATAATATTATTATTAGGCCAGAATAATAATTGTTGACATTAATTAAATTAATTGATAATTATCTACAATTAAGTGTACCGTGTCGTCAGCTATTTCACATACATCGATAGTACTAAACGTAATAAGACTAACTAGAGATCGCCCAATGGTCGAAATTCGACCCTAGTTTCAACGACATTAGGACTACTACATATTATTATATATTTTGTAAAAAATACTGACTTTATCATATTTTTTTTCAACTCTTGTCTCTGGGACTCAGCATCTCAGAATGGCCGTGTAAGCATTGTCTAATAGTATCTAAGATTCAATAAAAAACTTCAAAGTTGAGCCATAAATAATAGAGTATAATTCGTATGTATAGGCTTGTCACTCAAAAATCTGTCATCTCCTATAATGTGTGTGTGTTGTAGTGTGTGTAACGTTTTATTTGTTTAAAAAATGTATGATAAAAGCATAATTTCAAAATACTATTAGCTCGATGCACTCCTTCACCATATAAACTATAACTGTGCAAAATTTCATTCACCTACGTTTCCCCATTTTTCGTCAAAAGGGATCCAAAGTTTTTCGCTTATATAGATAAGGCATACTAGCTAAAGACTGAATCGACTTCCTACGGTCATTTGTTTTGAGTGACTAACATCAGAGTAGTACTATTTTCACTTACTTGTTATTCTTCGTCTCAGTTCCTCACAATGTATCATCAATTTTTTGAACTTTTTAACTGAAATTTAGTGTCACGTTTTATTATTCGTAGTATTTTCGGATTAACAATAATAACAAGTCTTCAACAACAGAAAAATTCACTCAAATAATGATTGCACCTTGAGAATCAGTTTAATACAGTAGTAAATAAAATAAAGCGTAGTAAACAAAAAACACGTACACAGTTTACATTGTATTCTACGTATGTAAGCCACGAATCTCGATAGCTAGACTTAATTGACCTTTTGATAGTAACATCTCAAGGAACTCGTTATTGTTTACATTATTAAATCATTTATGAACAATTATATTAAAGTGTGTTAACAGATTCAAATGTCGGTCAAGTTTAAAAGAATTAATACATAGATTTCCTCTTCCCGAAATATAAAAATGTTCTGGTCTTACCGATTTTATCGCGGCGGAGCACTTTTCTTATTCCCAACGTTTCGGCTGCATTTGACGGGTGGACTGAGGTGACAGACGTCCATCTTGCTAAATTTATTTACAACTACGTACACTATTATATTTTTTTACTTTGTTTTAAGTCTCTTTTCTTTCCCACACAAAACTGCGAATTCACATCGCATCGCAACGTAATATGATTTTTATTGTCAATTTTGTTGCAGATATTTGCGATGCGACGCAAATTCGCAGTTATATGTGAGAGCCCTTATTATAGACAGGATCACAGGACATAGCATTACTAAATTTTTCATCGATGCAAAATAAACGTTTTCCCCAAAAGTGCTTAAAAGATTATAGCATCTACGACTACCCCGCGTTCCATTTGATGTAAACGATCAAAACGCTCAAAATGCCTACTATTTTGAGCGTTTTCATCGTTTTTAACATCAAATGGAACGCGAGGCTAGTATTACAATAAAATACAATGAAAAATTCATAATTGCTATGCTATTTATTTATGAACATTGAACGATAACTACTTAGATATTCAATCTTTAAAAGTCTAGTAAAATACTGCTTATGATTAAACAAGACTATGAGAACAGCTTTTCTCTATTGCTACTCTTTACTGCCTACTAAAACTACTGAAATAAGCTACTTATTACTAGTACTAATATTGTAATTATTATGGTGTTCGTTTGTATTTGGCAATGTGACAGCATCACATACTGTTTAGCTTATAACATCTTTCCGAAATCGTCCTCTACCGTAGTGTGTGAAATCTGAAAATAGTTCGTAACTACCAGTCCCGGTGAACTTCATGTCACTTTACAACCTTCCCTGGACTTCTACGAATATTTTAAGCCTAAAATCAACCCAATCCGTACGGCCGTTTTCGAGTTTTAGCGCGACTAGCACATTTGAAAATTCATTTTTATATAAAAGAGATAATTCAGAAACATTATAATAATAGCACACAAAGGGTATCCTGTAAATGCTTATCCTCACTAATCTTTACTAATGTCATAAATGCAAGTATGTCACCACTTCACGCCCAAGCCGCTGAACGGATTTTGCTGAAATTTGATATAGAAAAGCTTTGAGTCCCGGAAAAGGACATAGGATACTTTTATCCCGGGAAAATGTGCGGTTACCGCGCGATAACGGAGTTGCGGGCGTCATCTAGTGGTGTATAAACCTCCCTTGTTTAGTTGAGCCGACCCATTCATGCCGAAGCATTAATTTACCTCACCTTAACACCTGCAACGTGTATTATAGCGATATGCATGTCGAGCCTTTTTACCCGACTGCCAGGAGGGTTATGTGTTTTTACCCGACTGCCAGGAGGGTTATGTGTTTGGCGCGTATCTTGTATGTTTGTAATATTCTTTATTACCTCGTATCTTCAGAACCGCTAAGCGGATTTTCATATTTGAGGTATTGTTAGATTTGTCTTAATGGCCCAAGTGTTCTTAGATAGGTGACATGAAGAAAAAACCAAAATGGTGGACGTTTGACGCCATATTGTGAGGTAAAAAAAAAAAAAAAATTACCAAACATATCGAGTGGGGTATCAAAATAAAGGATTTTAAACACTGATTCTAAGTATGTATATAACTTGCAGTTTCATTATTAAATCGAACGATAAATCTACACTAATAGGGCAAAGAGGAAAGATTTTTTGTTTGTTTGGCTCGGAAACTACTGGACCGATTTGAAAAATTCTTTCACCATTGGAATTCTACATTATTTTTGCTGAACATAGGCTGAATTTTATTTTGGAGAAAAATAGGGTTCCGTAAAATATTTGGGTTCTTCGGACGCAAGGTGTAAAAAATCAACCAGAAAAGTTACTTATTTTACGTACGCTGCCTAAACTATAAAATATAGAACCATAATATTGTAAATATCTACAAAAAAGTCCGCGACACACTATACCTATCTATGTCGAGTGAGGCACAATAACCATTATTTTATTTAAAAATCTTGAATTTTTTTGGACTATACTTAAACGTGTTTAATTTACTCATTCTTTTAATCCTTATCAAAATAAATTATTCCATTACTAAGTACAGTTTATGTAGATAATATTTGGTCTTTGAATGATTAAAATTGGATGTTTGGTTTTGAAATTATGGCGAAATTAAAATATTACGATGGTGGGCGTCACCAAGGCGGGGGTGCGCGTGCGGGAGGAAGCATGGACGGACCTCCGTCCATGCTGATTGTCTACCTAGACAATCAGCTGTGCAGGTAAAAACCCGCCTGCATGGATAAAATATTATACAATCTATAAAAATAAGAACATTGGCTACATTACTGCAAATTGCAAAATTTGCACGACAGAGGTGCTTCCGCGGTACGCTTACTTCAAACTTCAATGTTTACAGACAGACAGACAGACACAAAACTCTTCTTACTTATTATTTTTGCGTAGGGGGTTAATAATTGGGGAGTGGGGTCGAACTTCGAAGAGTTCGAAGTCGAACATTGTTTCTTCAAATTAATCGGAAAAGATTCCTCCATCCTTACCACCTCTTATAGAAACATGTTTAGGTAAGCGATGGTGCGATGTAGAAGACAAACATAGACAAACAAATTTACCTACGCATTTTACCCCCTTACAACTCCTTTTTCCAGTTAAAAAGTAGCCTATGTCCTTTCTCAGGCTTTAGACTATCTGTGTACAGAATTACATAACAATCGGTTCAGTAGTTTTGGCGTGAAAGCGAGACAGACAGACAGACACAGACAGACAGACTGACAGACAGACAGATATACTTTCGCATTTATATTATGCATAGATTTGTATTGCGACATTTAGTTCCAACTTCCGTCAATAGATTTCGCTGTGCTTTCTTTAGATCGCGCTATCGCTTGTCTATACACGTTTGTATATAGTCTTTACGTTTTTTGATGTAACACCTGAGTAATTGTCCGTGCTAAATTACGTTAATGAAAAATGTACAATTGAAATATAATAGTGTTTAAAAATAAAATATATTATAAGTTATAAATTATAAATAAAAAATAAATAAATAATTAGAGATTAAAGAAGAAATATATAAATTTACCATTTCGTTCGAAACATTAGTTGTAAGTTGAAACTTGAAACTTTAATTCGTAACTCGTAAAAATACTTCTCTATTATCATTTATCTTTATCTTTATCTTTATAGACCTGCGGGACTAGCTTGTTTTGAGGTGTTAAGTTTCAAAAATTCTAAAGTTTCTGAATTTTTGTACATGGATGTAGTCATGTCTTATTAGGTTATTTTTAAATTTTGTGTCATTTCTGTTAATAGGTTTTTGAGAAAATCAAAATTTTGTAGTCGATTTTTTAAATTTTGTATAAAACTAGCTAGCAAAAACTTAACTTAAATATAACAATAGCATCATATCTAGATTAGTCTTCGGATTGTGGGTACCTAATTTGAACCATTTTAGCCCTTTGCAACCCGAAATATTGCCAGTTATTTAAAACACTATCTAAAAAAATATTAGAGTTTCTGAAATCACAATAATTGGGATCAGGTCTATTAAATAAAGCCATAGAATAAATTTGTGTCAGATTCATCCACGATTTTTCGAGATTTTAATCATTTTTATTTTTGCAAGCTCAAAACAATACGAAAAAGATACTTTTAATTAAAGGCGTTTAAGTACATATTCAACATCCTAAAGAAGTAAGAAATATATATTTTCATTTTGAGTCCTTTTCACCAATTGCTTTAAAAATTAGAGACAAAAATATGAACAGTATGAAAGAACAGGACGAGTGTGAAACAGATTCTGAGTAAACTCTGTCCATTGTCCTACCGTTTTTAGGGTTCCGTACCCAGAGGGTAAAACGGGACCCATTACTGGGACTTCAATGTCTGTCCGTCTTTAGACAGACATACAGATCCACTATGGATAAACTTCTGATTTTTTAAAATTGTGTATTATCTATTTCGCAAAAGCAAAATAAGTAATAATGTTTTTCCGCGCGCTACGCTGACAGTGATACTGATAGTTTTCACCCGCACACTTCACACCCCGGCCTCCGCACTCGCCCAACGCATTCAAAGATGTCAAAATTTTTCAATTTTGTAATAACTCTCGTAATCCTCGTCAGAGTCACAATAGACATAACTACCAGTAGTTCGACTGCAAAGAAACGGACAGGTTTCAATATATTCTGTCAAATTCGTCGGGTTTCACTAAAATTATGAACGTAATGTACCTCGCGATGGCTGATATAAATTATTTTTAAATATTTAAAATAAAGATTTCAAAATTGGATTCTGACAAATTTGATCGCATGTGCCAAAACACAAACAAAAATACGACCAAAGAGGAACACGCCCAGCAAATATGTCCTAGTTTTAAATTCATAGGTAACAAGTTAACAACCCTAGCGACGAAAATCGTTGCTAGCAGAGCTAGGGTTGATCTACGAATTTAAAACTATGACATATTCGCTGGACGTGTTCCGCTTTGGTCGTATTGTTGTTGTTGTGCTGGGCAGTGACGGTGCATAAATTACAGGGCACAACTTTAGACCGAGCAGTTGTAGATTTAAGTAGAAACTTATTTGCAAAAGGTCAAGCTTACGTTGCTTTGAGCAGAGTGAAGACTCTCTCCGGACTTGCAATTAGTTCTCTTGACGCTAACAAATTGCTAAATCAACCAC
This sequence comes from Plebejus argus, assembly GCA_905404155.3. Lineage (NCBI taxonomy): Eukaryota > Metazoa > Arthropoda > Insecta > Lepidoptera > Lycaenidae > Plebejus > Plebejus argus. The sequence goes on along the minus strand of FR989942.1, from coordinate 9,747,024 downwards.
ATGACATAAACTCATTTAAAGAATTAATCCGGTTACGTAATCTTTCTTAACTAAAAAGACGTCATAAATAAAGTAAATTAATTAAAAAATCAAAAACCCGACTGCAAAAAATTTTAACTAAAAAGACCGAAACAAGACCTAATTCTGCCGGAAGCTTCAAGCCATGTTTAAATTGATACGACCATTGCTTACGAGATTCATGTCAAGATGAATAGAAGGCTACATTGAAAGATATAGAAAAAAAATGGACTACAAAATGCAGTCGGAGGCATGTCGCACCAATTTAAACCTTTTAATAAAAATAATTAATAAAATCATAAAATATGCCTCCGACTGCATTTTGTAGTCCATTTTTTTCTATATCTTTCAATGTAGCCTTCTATTCATCTTGACATGAATCTCGTAAGCAATGGTCGTATCTTGGTCGTATCAATTTAAACATGGCTTGAAGCTTCCGGCAGAATTAGGTCTTGTTTCGGTCTTTTTAGTTAAAATTTTTTGCAGTCGGGTTTTTTGATTTTTTAATTAATTTACTTTATTCTGTATTGAAAAGAACTAAGCTTGGCCGTTCTTATGAACGGTTATCGTCTTGGCCGTACAATGTACATCCGCCATCTTCTCACCGATTATGACGTCACAGTATATTCCCGGTGGAAGACTAGTCAACAACAAAATAAAGAAGAATATTAGAGCATGCTTTGTCTTAAGGTGACGCCATGTTAAAGTAAAAAACCGTGTTGGATGTGTTTTAGATTGCTTGTTTTCTATGCGAGGCTGGCCCGGCCTCTCATAGAAAACAAGCAATGGAACAGCAAAAAATTGAAAGGGCGTAGCGACAAAATGGTTTTTGTCGCGTAATTTAAAAACCATAAATACATTTCATATAAGCTATGGACAAATTAAAGTGTATACTAGAACCAATTTATGTACAAATTTTGAAAGCTTATATTATCACTCTCATCTGTTGGCAAAATAGGAATCCCTTTTTATACGGAGGTCTTTTTGATTGATTATTCTGTGTTATAAAAGTTGACCAATCGTGTTATGCTATGGGTAATTCAAAGATAAAGACATGATGAATACTGACAGTAAACTTTAATTTCTTAGCTTTAGTCATTGCTAAGAAAAATGGACATCGCTACAGCCAAATGATCAAGGCGTCACCTTAATATTCTCTAGCATAGAGCTTGCCTGGTAAAGAAGCCAAATAGGTAGGTATGTTCATACTGGTGTACGGCAGGGTAATCGGTATATTATGCCAATCACGAACCCACACGTCTTGTTTGTTCCAGGTTCCTCAGAGCTAGCTACTTCCTACTAACAAAAGCTACAATTATGATTAATGTCAATAAAAGTGGTTATAAAACGTATTAAGTCATATAAAAAGCCTATTGTAACCGTGTAAAGACAATGGAAATTACAATATTGATCGGAAGCGGCCTTCGTACAGTTTTCATATTGGGCTGAATTATTAAGCCGCCGAAACTTAATTGTCGGTCTAATGAGGGGCCGACGGTCAGCTGACAGATTTTGTTGCTTCAATAACATGGAAAATAAACAAATAGGCTGAAAAACATGTTTCTGAATAACGAAGCCTTTAGTTTATGTCTAGGTAGTTTATGCCGCGGCCGCACATGCGTCTATCGTCACGAAGCTTCGTTATAGACCACTTTTTGGGAATTTTGGAAATTTTGGAAAAAATTGGGAAACACTATTGGGAATTTTTTTCATTTTCCAATGGTATCGTCTCTTAGCACGAAGCTTCGTGACGATAAATGCAGGTGCGGCCCGGGCATTAGGGATATGTAAGTGGCGACCGCAAAGGAAGATCTTCCGACCAAGCGAGACAGCATGCATGGTCGGTCAGGCCGAAGCTCACTGACGTTATTTCGGACGTTGTATTTTGTGGCCGTTTCGTCCACATCTCTGTAACCTACCCAAGCGGTCCCTGAATGTAGGTGCTTACCCATTGGTATTGATAATATGAAAGGTATGAAAAATACTTTGAATCACGGGAAAGGACATAGAATACTTTTTATCCCTAAAAATTTTACGGTTACCGCGAGATAAACGAACCTCTGCGCAACGGATTAGTTAAAGTAATAATAATTACAACTCTCATTCAATCTTTCGTTCATTACAAACCGGATGTTACCAGTAATTCTCCGTTAATCCCTTATCCCTTTTCCCAGCCGTTGCTCAAGCCCCAGGGACCACTTCCGAATATTACATTGTACCCTTTGTAATCGGTAAACAGCAGGAAATTGGGGAAATAAAATTATGCGCCTGGTGAAATTTAATTGCAACGTAGCGCCTTGACGATGTAAATTCAATTCCAATTCAAATTCAAATTCAAATTCATTTATTTCATACCATATTACATAATCTGATTAGTTTCTACTTTGGGTCCTACACTAGGCGTAGCCTGTCTTGCAGGTCCCCAATATTTATTACATAATATTATTATGGTTACATGAATTAATTCACAAATGAAAGAGTTACATATATAATACAATAGCAATACGCTTTTGTTTTAAAGGTTGACCAAGACCAAGCGAGAGGCCTAAGGATTTGTGTTGTATTAAAACGATTTAGCCAAGTTTTTGTACACATTAATGAGCATAATACCTATAAGACGCACACAAATGACAAAACTAAGATCGCTTGGCAAAACTGAAGGAAGCAAATATACACCATACCTAAAATATTATCATTAAAAAACGTGTCAACATCAAATTGCGTTTTACCAATAACATCCTGTTATACTGATCTAAGAAAGTAAAGGAATCGTGTCTTGTATGAAATTTTACCCAACCCCTACCCTTTTCCCTTCCCTACCCTCCCTTATTTTCTTCCCTGCCCTCCTATTCCATTCCCTACCGTCCCCTATTCCCACGTAAAAGGCCGGCAACGCATCTGCAGCTCTTCTGATGCTGCGAGTGTCCATGGGCGACGGAAGTTGCTTTCCATCATGTGACCCGTTTACTCGCTTGCCCCCTTTTTTTTCATTAAAAAAAAAAACCTGGGACAAAAATACCTTAAAATGTCTGAAACCATTACGAAGAAAACCAAAATTAGCCGTCCAATAGATATTCTCAACATTACCTGTATAGCACTATAGCCGTTATAGCGAGGAACCTCTCGCACTCCTCCGCCACATCCTTCCACTTTCACTCAAACAGGTGGACGATCACACGCTTATCTATCCACACGTTGTGGCCATCAGCCAAGCCAAATATCAGGAATTTTGATAGCAGCTTCATTTCTAGGAAGATTCGAGTTTACACCAAAGTTCGAACTTCAAAGGTACACTGTGTAAGAGGGGCAAGCTGCGTTTTCCATTTGTGATTGGGTCAGTCGAGGGTCAGTCAGTCAGATTCTGTCACACGATTCATTGGTTTAGCGTGCAAATGGCAATAGGTTGAAAATACGACCTGCAAACTTCTAGCTCTTCTGATGTTGCGTGTGTCCATGGGTGACGGTCGGTAGTCCATCAGGTGACTCGTTTGCTCGATTTGAAAAACGCGCGTTTGACGCGTCTTTCTTTTTGATTTGATTCTTGCATTTCAGAATAAATCATCGTCACTTCGAAATAGAAATGAATAATAATCAAATCTTAATTGTTTGGTATGATCGAACGTTGCTATCAAGACTATCGAATGTAATTTGCCTTAATACCCAAGTTTATTTGTTACCGGAGCAAACTGACCTTTCATTAGTGCAATCAATAAGGATCCTCGCGTGCGGAACAAGCGCCGAAAATGTTTCGGAATTCCGTAATTATATTATTCATTTATTCGGGCAGATAGGTACATCAAAACATGTTGTTCGGTCATGTTCGGTGGTACACTGGAATAACAACCAAGATTGACGTGTATTTTAGTGAAGAGGGATTCTACATTACGTAATTTCAATCCGGGTAAAGAATACTACTAACGAACATGTAAACAACAATTAGGTGTAAGTACTGAGTAGTGTGCCTACTTACACCTTATTAGTTTTTCGAGCCAAAAGTAGGGCGGGTCAAACTACTCCTGTGTATACACTTACACACATAGGTAAGACACATACACATTACACATACGTAATAAACAAATGCGCATACGTTATACCTACACAAACTAGATATGAGCGCCGATGGGATGGGGACTTTTTCTGGTCGGCGGCGGCGGCGGCGTCGTCGGCAGCGCGTCTCAAATGCGACCTTCATCTGTTTTAGGGGTCCCTACCCAAAGGGTAAAAATGGGGCCCTATTTTACTAACACTTCGATGTCTGTCTGTCTCCACTCTCCAGGCTGTAACTTAAAAACCGTTATAGCAAGATTTCTAAAATTTTCAGAGATTATGTATATATTTTGTCGGATACAAGTATAATAGAAAATACTAAAAACAAAATAAATTAAATATCTAAGGGGGGCTCCCATAAGGCAAACGTGATTGTTTCAGGGATCTCAGACGTACCAAGTTACCAACTTCTTGGTAAACATAATATTACTTGTTTATGTTACTGTACTTACTTTATGTTTTAGTTACTTTATGTTTTGCTACTTTTTATTCGATATCAATATCGCTCAACTAGCATATTAGTGATAAAAACAGCCATTTTTTTTTACTTGCAATTTACGTGCAATACCTTTACATAATATAACAATAGATAACATTGATGATTAACTACGTTAGTACCTAGGCAAACGTCTTCTAAAAGAAGAAAATGCATTACTCGATATAACTATTACATGTATTTAATTATAATTAATAATTATAATCATTTATTGCGAATAATGAAACGTAGTCTCTCGTGAAAGGTTTGTTATTAAGGGCCCCGCCACTAGGGACGACCCGGGATAATTATTAGGTATAGGTAGACTAGATGCCTACTGTCTACTACTATTGTAGGTAAATGACCCACAAAATCTCTTTACGGATTATAAAATTCGATAAATAGTAATTAACTGACTTCAAAAAAGGAGGTTATGAATTCGACCCATATGTAGGTAGGTATGTAATATTTCCAGAATTGCCCAGTTTTCGTATCTATAATAAAATGTTAGCCTATATCAGCGTCTGAACAAAGGAGAATGATTTAAGTCAGCGTTTCCCAACCTGTGGTCCGCGGACCCCTGGGGGTCCACGAGCATATGTATGGGGGTCCGCGGTGTCATCTCTGGACCATACATAATCGAAATTTTTAGGTGTTTGTTTTATAAAAGGGGGTCCGTGAAAACTGTTCCTGATTTCCAAGGGGTCCGTAGCGAAAATAGGTTGAGAAACACTGATTTAAGTGGTCCTTTCCACCACTAACGAGACCCATATTGACTTATTGTCCATTAAATATAGAGTAACTTTCTTTGTGAGACAAATTAAAAATAAGCTGTCAGTAAGAAGTTATGACCATACTATGAAAAAAATTTTTTGGAGTTAAAATATTGATATAGATATTCATCTATTTTAGTGAAAACCAAATAGGAACTCACATAGCTTGAGTAGTTAAAAAGTACAATGTATCCTATTAACACTATTTTATGGAAGAAAATAGAAGAAAACTTTTTCATTCCGACATAACTTTTTACTTACAGAATATTAATTTTTGTTTGCAGTCCAGTTATAATGATTCCGTATTTAGCAGACCATTACGTAAGCACAGAATATATAGTACTCCGACGTAAGTAAGTGTTATTGGTTGTGGACATAAGCACCAAACTCAATACGTTTTTATTACATCTACAATATTTTTCATTCAAAATGGTAAAAAACATGACTTTTCATTCAGCCATAACTTTTTACCGACAGGGTATTTTTGACTGCGGTCTGGTTATAATGATTCAGTATTTAGTAGACAATTTTACTATACCTATAGGTCTCGTTCGTGGTGGGAATGTGGACCAGACGCCATACATTAAAAAACATTCTCCTTTCAAAAGTGTATCGTGTATGTGTGTTTTTATGTTTGTGTTCGCATATCTACAAGTCCGATTAGGAATTATTTTTTTGTTGTACTAGGTATTGTTTAACTTAGGGAAAACTGCAAGTTTTATCAAAATCGGTTCAGTAGCTGTTATTGATATAGAGGATTTTAATTCTCAATTACGCATAATTTTGAAGTCGGTTTTTTAAGTGCCTATGCTCACTGCTGGGTAAAGGCCTCCCCCAGTCTTCCATTTCTCTCGATCCAACGCAGCCGTAGGCCAACTTGGCTCTATCTAATTTGTCTAGTTCATCGTGGTTTTATCTTTTTAAAATACTATTATTATTTAGTATAATGATTAATGTAGCTCTTAGTCTTTGCGAAAGTCATTTTTATTATTGCTTACTTCTTTGTGCTAAAATTTGCTAGACATGGGAACTGTCAATTTTTGCCTATTATAACAGCTGTACCAAATTTAATCAAAATGTATTCACCTACTAGACTTCATGTATCATACCATACATGAAGTCTAGTAGGTGAACACATTTTGATTGATTGATACATATAATATTATTTCCATTATCCATACATGATGTATGGATAATGGAAATATTATGTATTTATAAAATTAATCTACTTATCACTATGGCTGACGGATTTTGTTGTTACATAGTGCAGCAGGTTAAAAAAATAAAAAAAAAATGTAAAAAAAACAGCAATTTATTTAAAATATTTCTTGCAGCTATTTCTAGCAAAACTTTAACGCATACTAATGGAAACAAGGCATAAATTAGATTTAAAAATTATTCAGATGAAAAGAATAATCCAGGATACTTAAAACTTGTAATAAAATTTGAAACCTTGTTTACATTAGTTCGCCTATTCATTTCACAGTTTCGCGTATAATTATGTATATGTCGCAGTCATCTGGTTTAATCTGCGATTCGATCGAATGACTAGCGCATTCATTGAATGACACCATTCAATTGAATGACTAAAGGACAACTCGTCAAGACGTTGACTGTAACGTTTAACGTCTTGACTAAAAATCATAGAGCGATGTCATTAAATGGGATGCTATATTTTTTTTCAAGTAGCCGTTGACGGGGTAGTTATAGGTAAATCCATGCTTTCATATTATTTTATTAGTTATTACAAATAAAGCACTTAATATAAATGTAATCGATAAAATACCAACACAGTGCTATCAGCTGTGCGAGCTGTTTGACGCCATATATTGTTTTAGTGACTAGTAGCGCCGTGGTAGGAAGAAAATGAAATACGTTCAATTACCTGACTGATTTCATGTCTGCTATCTTCAAAACGCTATGCTACAAATCGCTAACTAGTTGAACGTTGAGGGACGATCGTTTAATCGACGTTCGGCCGAGTCATTCGATTGAATGTTGTCATTCAATGAATGCGCTAGTCATTCAATCGAATCGCAGATTGAACCAGATGACTGCGACATATATAAACTTATGTAAGTATAAAAATTATGCATAAGTATAATGCAGGACCCGAAAAAATATACTACAGTAAAACACCCAATATTAATTCAAAACTTCATACTGCAAAAAATCCTATTATTGACATCCTAAGTATTTCCAATAAAAAATCTAAGATGCCAACAATAGGATGACTGCAAACGATTGAGTAGCTTAAACTATTATTAGTTTTAACTCCTAGTTTACTCTATTTCAATGTTTAAACTTGGCGCGGCGTACCTTGATCCCTATGACACTGTCAGTTAATCTCACCATCTAACATTGTAGTGGCGTCGTCGTTAAATGTCACACGACGTAAGTTTTGCAGGACGTAAACGATTTGAGATAATTTCTTGTGTTAAGAATTGTTAAAAAATCTAACGGGATATCATTGTAATGGCATACAGCTACGTAAAATTTATAAAATATAGCATTTTAGCCGCCTCCAAGATCCTAATTTAATGGTGACGTCACTACAACGTTATATGGTGAGATTAACTGTCAGTGTCATAGGGATCAAGGTTTGCCGCGCTGAGTATAGTAAATGTAAACTCTTCTTAAAACATATTATACAAGAGTTCTAACAATAGATTAATTGACAAAAAATATAATTTGATTACCATAAACATATTTTAATGCAGCGGCTTAAAATTATGAGGGCACTACCTATTCATGAATTACAGTCGCACAAGCATAATATTTTGATACTATATTTTGATGTAAAGCAGGGCGTGAGTTACAAACTTACAACTTCTGTCTGTAGGTAATGTTTACAAGATGGCTTTGTTAATTTTTTGGCTACGCACCAAAATATGTTTTTTTTATTTCCCCCGTACTTTATACAGGACAATTATTACATATTTCTTTTCTTCTTACATGGTTCAGATAATTTTTATAGTTTTTTTGGCAGCCTATGACTGTGTTACTTACATGTAGCAATGTAGATTTCCTTATAATTAATAATACATAGAACATTTAGACGACTATACTCAAGAGCAAAGAAATAAAAATTTTATTATTATGCCTTTTAAAATAATATGAATTTATAACAAAATGTTGACAAATCAAACAATGACAAAGAATTTTGATAATGTAATTCATGCAATTTTATAAATTTAATATTTTATTGGATTTTTGGTACTGATAACTCGAAAATAATACTTATTTGTTGTTATATTAATAGTAAGTTCATAACTATTTCAAACATAAAATACTTATAAATTTATTTTTTAAACATTAATAAGAAAACTACTAAATAATAAATTATGTATTTCTTTTTATGTATTTTTTTATCAATGAGATAATTAATCAGTCTTTTTATTATTCTAAGTACTCGAATATAAAGCTACCAATTATTAAACATACTTACCCAAAATAAACTTTGACTTTTTCTAGCTCCTTTCCTCAAGGTTACAGGGGCAAATAATTTAAATCACATAAACTTTTAAAGCATAAATAAAATTTAAAAATACATAATATTACAATAAAAATAAATCAATAAGTTCATCAAACCACGGACATTATTTTGCGTTTTAGTCAAGTTCACCCAAAATTAATGTAAGTATCCTTATGGGTACACTGATAAACTGTTAATTTTTGATATAATTATTAATTTCATTGAATAAATACTTTGATAGAAAATTAATGGGCTTCATACTTTTATTATTAGAATATAATATTATATTACTGCAACGTTTTATGCTATACTGTACTCGGCGAAACATGGCGGTAACGGACATTGACTCCCTGTCAAAAACTTGTCATTTTCTATACAAAACCGCGATTGACAACCTCTTACACTTCATTGTCAATCGCGGATTATACAGAGTGTAACAAAAATAAGTGATAATACTTTAGGGTGTTCTGTGTAATACGTGTTCCTTGTAGAGAGTTCACTGTGAAAGTGCAGCGCTGAAAGACCTAATTTTTTTTTCACTTTTGTATGGGGAATCTCGTGACGCTCGGGCGCTTGCCCTTGTCATTTTCTATACAGTGTACGTAAAACTGTATAGAAAATGACAAGGGCAAGTTCAAAGTGACAAGTTTTGACAGGGAGTCAATGACCGCTACCGCCATGTTTCGCCGAGTACAGTATAGACGGCAGCACCAGCACAGACAGCAAACAAAAAGTTGTGTTCGGCATTTCTGTCAATATTCTAATGTGATGAATGCAACATGTTGGATTTTGATCGGATTATTTACTGTAAGTGACTAGCACTTAGCGCCCTCTGCTTCGACCCTATTCCATAAGTAATCATGAACTTCTCTGTGTGTACTGTGTACCAATTAACAATTAAAACTTTAATAAAAAATAGTTTAAGCTGCTAGAAATTAATTATATTGAGATTATAAATACATAATATAACTAGTTACTATTAATACCATCTAGAACTAATTTTGTTATAATATCAAAATAAAAATTTACATCTAAATCTTTGATTGTCACAAGTCTTCACGAATTGACAAAGTTAATATTACAACAGCTAGTTTCATATAATAAAATGTTTTTTAAAATAAACATTTGTTCACAGTTGAAGAGGTATGAATGAAATGGATAACTAATATAGGAGCAATAACTCATTTTCCCTTACAATTTTAACAAACCTTGTAACTTATCTATTTTATCGTCTAGCAGCTAGCTAATATTAGCTATACATAGAATCCACATTTTCTTGATTACAAATCGTTTTACCGGTCCTAAAGCCTCCATTTATCCAAAATAGACTTTTCAAATTGTTAGTTACCCATTTCATTCACTTACGTCTTCTTCATTTTCCAAACTCGATATCTAATAATTGTGAGCAGTAATTTTTACATACGTAGGGATAAACATTAACGAATATTTACGTTTGGTTGGCAGTCTGACGACTATATCGCTAAAATATTTAAACCAATAGAAGTAAAGTTTCGGACCAGGTACTCAGGGCAGTTATAACGGAGTAGTTTTTGTTATCAGACCAGTCTTATTAAAGAATAAATAGACACAGATTTCTTTATAGAAATTGGTTTTCTTATTTAGATACACAGTAAAGTCCTTTACGTACCTAATCTATAATGCACACATAATAATTTATCAATGGGATACTTTTAGTACTCATCCTTAAGGCCGTCACAGACTTAGCTATAATATATATTAATATACCGTACTAAACACACTGAGACCAGAAATATATATTATAGCTGAGTGTGTGGTCACGCGAAAAATATATATTAATATGCCTAGCTATAAACATATTAATATATATTATAGCTAAGTCTGTGACGGCCTTTACTAATATTTAGTTTCTATACAGTATAGTTCTTAGAGCGAAGAAGAAGCGTTTTTTGGGGTGGGCAACATTTCAATGTGCCGTAATTATGATCATTAAAATATATGTTATGAATCGTATGTAAGCCGCAACGCAATAGAGCAATGTAGCTGCCTTGGTTGCGGTTTCTTTCCGGTGAATCTCGTTAAGATTTTAAGGCGAGACCGCACTATGCGGCGCGACGCAGCGATCAAATTTTCTTTGTATAAAATCGTATGAGGTATCAGGTAAGCCGCACGATGCCGCAGCGGCACTGCGCGACAAAAAACGTCAGTTCTGTGAAACGTAAAGTGTCGCGTCGCTACCGCGTTATGTCGCGTATCTCGCCTTTAGACTGTCTGGCTCACTTACCAACGCGTATCCAAACATCCAAAATACTTAAGAAAATTAGGCTTTCAAAGTTCCTAGACTAGTCTTGGAGCATGAAACAAGGTGTTTGGCGTGTTATTCATATTCGGCGATTGGAACGACCTCTTGATACTGACGTGGGGGTATTGCCGTCGCCACTCTTTCACCTGCAGACAAAATTGTCAAGTCTTAAAAGTTATGAAAGTTCGATAAATTACTTTGATACCAGAGTAAGTGGGTTTAGCAAATCGGGGTTGAAGTAACCATGGATTAATTAAATAATGGACGTATCCTTCTTGTTCTTCGTATTTATGAAAGAGATAATGTGAAATAATCAGGGTTAATTAAAAACACATTAAAAAACACAATAAAACACACGCGTGCAGGGTAGCCAAACACAATATTTTTATTATGAACTTACATAAAATAGATCATATTATTCTATCAACGGCGTGACATTTATTGATTTTAGTTGTCTTTGAATTAAAATTCGTTGTTTGAGTTAAAATAAAGTTAATAAGTAAATACAAATAATATTTACCTGTGACTCTGGTATTTGATCACAAAAACTGACATCCAATAGACGCAGCTCTCGACACTCTTCTAATATTCTGAAAAAGGAAGAAACGCAATTATTAACAGGCTTCTAAAAGCTTGGGCTGTATTAATTACTAAAACTACCTATTGTCATACAATATTATGTTCATGATGATATCGATATCACTAATCTGTAAGAAACAGAAGAAGGCATCCGCTTATACCTGCCCAATCCAGCAAAAAGTATGGTAACACTGCACCGTTTAGAGGGAGGCAAACAAACAAACCTACGTGGTTCTCACTATATTGCGTAATATTAATATTATAAGTGGTATGTCCCTGCCGCACTCGCAATTTAGAGCGAGACTGACATAATATTAAGTTACTCACGCGCTGCATTATCAGGCGTTACTGCTCGCACTCCCAACAGGTCTAGCTGCGCGAGTCGTGGAGCGAGAAGGAGAGATCGCAGGTCTCTCTCGCACACGTTACATAGTTTAGAGCGAGACAGACATGTTACTCACTAGCTGCATAATATATCAGGCGTGACTGCTCGCACTCCCAACAGGTCTAGCTGTGCTAGTCGAGGAGCAGGCAGAAGAGATCGTAGGTCTCTGTCGCACACTCCCTATAGAGCGTAGTTTAAGATCGAGATAGACATGTTACTCACTCGCTGCATATATCAGGCGTGACTGCTCGCACTCCCAACAGGTCTAGCTGTGCTAGTCGTGGAGCAGGAAGGAGAGATCTGATCTCTGTCGCGCATATCCCGTAGAGCGTAGTTTAGAGCGAGACAAACATAATGTGTTACTCACTCGCTGCATATATCAGGCGAAACCGCTGGCACTCCCAACAGATCTAACTGCGCGAGTCGTGGAGCAGGCAGGGGAGAATATCGTAGGTCTCTGTCGCACACGTTACATAGATACGAGTGAGATAGACATATTATGTTACTCACTCGCTGCATATATCAGGCGTGACCGCTCGCACTCCCAACAAGTCTAGCTGCGCGAGTCTCGGAGCGGGAAGGAGAGATCGGAGGTCTCTGTCGCACACTCCCCGTAGAGCGCCAACGAACAGTTTGCGTATACGCCCGCCGGATAATGCGGATAACCATTCACCGGAACCGCCCGCTTGAAGACTATAAAAGCATAAGTTTTTTTTAATGTCCAATAAGGAAGTTAATGAGAATATTTCTCTAGCAGCAAGCTAATTTTGAAAATAAAACAAGCTTGATATAAAATGACAAAACGTTATGTAGCGTCTCCATTGTAACACTATTTTCTTAGCAAAAGGGTTTGTACTATCAGGGAAGTTGATTCCTTGGCAGATGGAGGATCTAAGACCTAAGTAATTTGGTCTCATCACGTCAAACCCACCCGACCGCTCTCAGTTCATTGAATTGACATAAGCCGACCACATGACGTAGGTCCGTCAACTGCCTAGAAATCAATTTCCTCGATCGTACTTTGTATAATGAACCTAATAGACAATGACATTGATGTAATGATTTTGGTATTTTGTCATACATCTTTATTATGAATTGTACAAGTTTAAACTTTACCCCACATTTAAATAAAAGCAACCACGACTATACTTTTAAACATCTAATTAGGAATAAAATGATTACATAATTAATTTAATTTTTAGTATGATATATGAGAGACCAATGAGTTACAAATTTACTCACCACCATCCCACATCCAACTCCTGTAACTCCTTACAGCTGCCCAGCGCTCTGATACCGGCGGCAGTCAAAGAATAGCTCTTCCAGAAGTCCACCGATATAAGGTCGGGGCAGTTGGCACCTAACGCCATAGCCACCTCGTCCATGGCGGATATCATTTTACAGGAACCTGTAAAGTATAAATTAGATTACTATGGAATGACAGTGTTAAATAATGTCACAAAGGGGTGGGAAATATGCGTAGTGGCCGCAAAGGAAGATCTTTCAACCGAGCAAGGTGCTATGCCCGGTCAGGCCGAGGCTCACGTGATTGATTTCAGCTGTCGTATTTACGCCTCTAGTCCACCGACGCAGTTCGCTGTGAAACAGCGGCAAAACGATTTACTGTCTCATCTGCCACACGACAATGCGTTATATGGCATCTCGCTCTATTCCTGTTTTGCATTTGTTTCGCAGTTCGCAGATTCGGTGGACTAGAGGCGTTATACCGACGCACTGAGATAACTTCGATAGCGCGATGCAGGAATGCGGCGCTAATTGTACCGCCACAAACGTAAAGTATCAGTCGACTTTCGAATGTCTATCTTAGGGCTTTATCATACTAGCGGTTGGCGATAGGGTATTTTAGTGTATATGAGAAAAAATTAAAAAATGTATTATTATGATAGTTTAGAGGAAAAGCAATCAGAAAATGTTAGTTTGACTTCATAAGATAGCTTATCATATTTTTAAATGTAGTTTAAAGGGCCCCCGAGACGATCAAACGGTTTGACTCAAACACGTAAATTTTGGTTTGACTCAAACCATTTTGATCGTTTACAAAGCTAGTTTGAACGGTTTGTCAAACATTTACGTGTTTGAAGCTCGTTTGATGAAATTTCATATTTTTGTTGTGTTTGACGCGCCGATTGATCGTGTTCCGATGCGTTTGAACAAACTTTGTATGATTCTTTGGAGGACATTATTTTTAACCGACTAAAAGAGGAGGTTATCAATTCGACGCGTATGTATGTACTATTTCCAGAACCGGCCGGCTGTTTTATCTTATACTAGCTGTCCCGGCAAACGTTGTTTTGCCATTTAAAGTATATTTTCTACATCATCAGTTGATACATGTTTTACCCCCTCTTTTGTCCCCTAAGAGGGTGTGGGGGGAAGGTCATACACCAGATGTTAAGTTGAAAAACAAAGTGATGATGATGAAGGAGGCGTGTTCTGTCGAGGGTCACCAATGTGGGAATAATGCGTGGAGGCCCAAAGGAAGATCTTCCGACCGAGCGAGGTGGTATGCTCGGTCAGGCCGGAGCCCACGTGATACATTTCAGCTGTCGTATATATACTGCCGCGCTCAGAAAACTTCGATAGCGCGATGCAGGAATGTTAGGCGAATGTGGGTACCGCCACAACCTAATATGAAGTAAGTCCACTAAAGAAAAAAGTTGTATACAAAATCTGACCCCTCTTTGGTCCCCAGAGAGGGTTGAGAGGGGAGGGGGGGAGGATTTTTATACACCAGATGTTGAGTTGGAAGAAGACAAACATAATGTGAAAACCGTATGGAAATCGGATCAGTAGTTTTCGTGTTAAAGAAAAAATTTGATACAAAATCTGACCCCCTCTTTTGTCCCCTTAGAGGGGTGGGGAAAAAAAATTTTATACACCAAATGTTAAGTTGGAAGAAGATAAATATATCTGCGAAAACCACATTCAAATCGGATCAGTATTTTTCGTGTGATGCTGGAACAAACATACAGACAGACAGAAAGAGTGACAGACAGACAGACAGACATAAAACTAACCACATTTTTGGCTTCTCTAGCGATGTAGTGACAAAGGTGTAATTTCGGGTGTCATTTCATATCTTTTATGTACAGAATTTTCATTTCTACAACAGAATATTGTATTCCTCCCGCACGCGCTTTGGTGACGCGCGCGACGCCTACTATCGTAATATTTTAATTTCGCCATAATTTCAAAACCAAACGTCCAATTTTAATCATTCAAAGACCAAATATTATCTACATAAACTGTACTTAGTGATAAAATAATTTATTTTGATAAGGATTAATAGCGTGAGTAAAATATATCCGTTTCAATTTAGTCAAAAAAAAAATCAGGATTTTTAAATAAATAAATGGTTATTGTGCCTCACTCGACATAGATAGGTATAGTGTGTCGCGGGCTTTTTTGTAGATATTTATAAGATCTACAATTACTTAGAACATTTTATGGTTCTATCTTTTATAGTTTAGGCAGCGTACGCAAAATAAGTAACTTTTCTAGCTGATTTTTTACACCTTGCGTCCGAAAAACTCAAATATCTTACGGAACCCTACTTTTTTCCAAAATACAATGTAGCCTATGTTCAGCAGAAATAATGTAAGATTCCAATAGCAAAAGAATTTTTCAAATCGGTCCAGTAGTTTCGGAGCCTATTCGACTCAAACAAACAAACAAACAAACAAACAAACAAACAAACAAACAAATCTTTCCTCTTTATAATAGTAGTATAGATAAAATAATATTTATTCGTCACAAGACGTGTACTCCACAGCGCGTACTGAACCAAACTGCGCAGTGTCGTTTGACAAACCGTTCCAACCGACATCAAACGGTTGCATCAAACACGTAAGGTTTGAATCAAACCGTTTGATCGTCTCGGGGGCCCTTTAAGATTTTAGGATTTTTTTATCTATCTTTGAACGCTCCCAAATTTTTCCGCCATGTTAATGACGTCATTGGGATAGTAAACAAAAAAAATGACAACTGTGTCAACTGTCAGTTTCGAATGTCTAATGTCAATTGATGCCTGTTTGTTTACTAACCAAATGACGTCATGTACTCATGACCATAGAGCAAACATGGCGTCCACTAGCGGAAGCGTTTTTGCAAAATACGCGCGAAATTTGAAATTATGTAAAAGTAATGTTTTTTTTTCATACTTACTTAACGTGAGAAAAAAAAAATTGTTTTTGGATACATTTCAAAAATTCGTGTAATACCCTATTGGCGACCAGCACGTAAAAAATAGGGTGCGGACGTGCAACGAACCCGCCACGCAAGCGTCACGTGCTTTTTTAACTACGCGACGCACATTTCACCATGACAAAACACAAAGGTGTGAAAAGGACATGTTTTAGTGTGAAACATATAACTGTCTTTATCACTCACTCCGCATGACCGTGGACAGACAGTACGTACTACGTACCCAGGTTGAGGTGGCGCAGACGGGGGTTGGCCCACACTATGGCGACCGCGGCCGACGTGGACACGTGCGTGCGGTACAGATCGAGCCGCCGCAGCGACGACAGCCGCGACACGCACGACCACTCGCTGCAGGTTACTATCGAACGGAGACTCAGTTCTGAAAATAATATAACACGAGTCCATCTATGAGACTTTATACTACGAGCCTTCACTTTCGTCAAAATGAATATCTGAACTCTTAAGGTGGGACCACACAACGCCTAACTACACTGCAGCAGAGCGAGGCGACACTTTACTTCAAATAGTACTAGAGTACCGCGTTATGCGTACTACCGCTGCTGCGTTAATTCGGTTTACTTTAGCGCTAAATGGGGACTACGACAAAGTACGCTCAAGACATAGCATACACCCTGTATATAGTATAACTTTTCAGCGCTGCTACTTTACGTTGAACTTTATGTATAATATATTGAAATCATAAGTAACTTCCTAAGAATTACCTTGTAAATTGGTGCAGACATCTGCGATCGTTCGCAAGACAGTATTGTCGACAAACTTACAGCAGTTCATACGCAGATGTGTCAACTCTGATCCGCTACTTTTCAGGAAACTGTAAAACACATATCACTTTATGAGCAACGAGCTTTTGCCCGCGGCTTCGCTCGCGTTAAGAAGTATTATTGTATTATACAAACTTTCATCCCCTATTTGAACCCCTTGGGGTGAGAATTTATCAAAATCCTTTCTTAGCGGATGCCTACGTCATAACATCTACCTGCATGCCAAATTTCAGTCCGATCCGTCCTGTGGTTTGGGCTGTGCGTTGATAGATCACCATGTCAGTCAGTTACCTTTGAGTTTTATATAATATATATAATATATAATATGATTACATATATAATATAATATATTGATATTGATTTATTCATTACATTAAAATTGGTTAGTAAATAGGATCCCAGTAAGTATGCCAAACATCTAAACATAATATTTTATAACGTCATATTAATTTGTATGTAAGTACTTCATTTTTATGTTTTTTTTCACCCCAGAAAATGTGCCGTCCCGGCGCGGCAAATGGATTTCTATGTAGTAGTAGCAGTGAACTTCTAGCTAATAGACGTTACATTATGATGCATTATTTATTCTATAATTCTCAGTTACTAAAACAATACTATTCACGTAACTGCTAAATGTTATAACAGATCGTGACGAAGATATGACACTTACTCGACGACGTAGCAAGGTTGCACCATACAGTGACTTCCGCACCACGACAAGTCCAGCTTCTGAAGGAATTTGCACCGCATGGAGAGAGTTAGGAGGACCTAAAATTAAAAGATTACTATCAGTCTTATTATATTCTAAGGGGCTGTTTCACCACTTCCTGATAAGTGACGGATAGGCTATCCACCACTTAACTTGACTGAGTATGGATTAACATTTACCATCTCATTTAATATAACGACACGTTTTAATGGACACAAAAAAATTCAGATATCAGTCTTAGGGTCTGTTTCACCACTTCATGATATGTGTCGGATAGGCTATTCACAACTTATCATTTAGATGGAGTATGAAGTACCCGTCATCTGACGGTAAGTTGTGGATAACCTATCCGGCACTTACTGTTAAGTGGTGAAATAGGCTCTTAGGCTGGTATAAATTGTCAGTACTCAAGATGCATCTCGGTCTCAAGACACGGTTCAGGCTCTGTGATTGGTTGGCTGTCAAAATTTGGACCAATCACAGAGCCGAACCGCGTCTTGAGAGCGGGTCGCATCTTAAGTACTGACTATTTATACGGGCCTTATTCTCGTAGCTATTAGGTTTTGATGCACGCATTTTATAATAGGAAGGAAAATGGTATTTTATACCAATTTATTATTAAATGGCTAACTTACCTGTGACCTAACACAGTGCCAGTACGGCCGCAGGTCTATACTCCTGTATAATATCGCGTCTGACGCCAGCCTTCGGAAATGTCTGTTCACCTGTGCGCATCGACACAACGACTGCATGTCCAGGTATTTCATCACGGAGAGTATTGTCTCGTCCTGTTAAATAATGTGAAATCATCAAAATCGATATACTCTGTAGGATCTGAGAGATCACCTTTGAGCATAAACGTAGAACATCTTTTCTATTTTAATTATCAGATAAAGGATTAGGTAAGCTAAGGGCCAGTTTCACCACTTCCTGATAAGTGTCGGATAGGCTATCCACCACATAACTTGACGTATGAAATATGGAGAATCTGTCAAGTAGTGTTATTTTGTTGAGAAAAAAATTACGTGAGATTTGCCGAGATCCCCCCTCTCCCCAACGTGAGATTAGATGAGATTTGTCTCGACCCTCTCCCCCCCCCTAAGCACCTCACGTAATTTGTGGACGCCCCCTTATTGGTAGGTAGCCCGTAACAGTTTACAGTAGGCCTACTACGAAACCGTTTTGAGACTCAATCGGCTGAGAATGCCGCGTCCCGCTCTAACGACGTACTTTCTCGTTTGTTAGAGTAGGACGCGGCGTTCTCGTACGATTGAGTCTCAAAACGGTTTCATGGTACGGCCCCTGTATGCGAAATCGATACATGTATACAGACACAATATGGGTTTCCCCCTCCAGTTTCTTCAACCTATATTTAACACATCAACTGTTGTTATTTATGCCAGAATATTTTCATTTCTACTTACCGGTAACCGTTGGAAATCACCCAGCGGCGGTCCAGTGCGAGTAATACCATTTTTGCCGACTTTGCTCGCGTCTAATATGTCCTCGTGTAGATTCGACGCTAGCACCTTATTTAAGAGTGTTCCTGAAACACAATAAACACATGAGTGAAGTGAAAACGAAACAGTAAGAGACTTTTATTCGGCCGATAGTTAGACCAAACTGGGGTTTCAGTACTATGCGCGGTAGAAAGAGGAGGGTTCTCTCCTACGCCAGTCGCCAAATAATGTGTTCCTGTTCCTACGCTACGCTGGCGTCCTAATCTCTTTCCGTCTTACTTTTCGATCAAATCACGTGGCTTACACTCCTGACGTAAATCGCAAAAGTGCACAACTCCGCTAAAGAAGTTCTCTCTTCAAAACTCTTTCTCGCGTCCTTTTCCGAGATATCATCAAAATCGATAAAGAGTACCTACGTCTGAAAAGGTAACGTCGCTTTTATATTATATTAGTACGGCTATGTTACCATTTACATTCGCCTGTTATTGTAGGTAGCAGACAATAATCTCGCATTTATATTAGCAGTTATGTAGTAGGTAACTAGACATTGTTTACACCTATTACCTAACAGCGCATGATTCATTACCGCAAGGTTGTGTTACCGCGGAAAAAAATATAAATTATAGAGATATCATTGTTTGATCGTGATCATCTTAAGCCGGGTCCGATGCGACGTGTTTTCGTGTTTTCTAACACCATAACATGTTTGCAAAACAGAATAGGGGCGTGGCCTAACAGTTTTGTTCTAGTAAAAACGCAAAAACATGTTTGCCGAGACAAATGGATAACATCCCCCGCATTCGTCTGCGGGGAAGGGGAAACGACGCATTTTGTGTTCGCGCTCATTGCAGCAAGACTTTCGTTCAATACGAGAATGAATTATGAACAAAAACAGGAATAAAACAGAATGTACCGGACGGGCTGTTATTGCTTTAATATTATGTTTTGTTATGAAATTTGCCCTGCAGGGACAGTCTCTAAACGCGATACATTTCCGTACGTAGCTTTCAGGGTAAAAACGGAATTTTAATAGTCGCAACTCGCACCAATAAATAGGTAACACAGTAGAGTAACTCAGCATGATTTTTTTATTTTAAACGACTTCAAAAATATGTATTTTTTTTTTTAGGTTACTGATCATAATCACGCTAATGACTCAAAGCAAGCAAGAGTTGAAGTCTGTTTTTCTGAGGCGCAGTTTTCCGGTCGCCCCGTTTGTGCCGAAGTGTGCACAATAATAATAAACAAATCATAGACGTAATGTTTTCGTTGATAACCCTATAGGTTAAAGCAGGGGTTCCCAAAGTTTGCGCCGCGGCGCCGCGCGCCGTGGAAAGGCAAGAGGGGCGCCGCGCCGTGAGTCAATCCTCGGCCATTATCCAAAACCACAAATATTATAAAACCAGCTGTTGCCCGCGACTTCGTCCGCATTAACATAGTATAATAACAAAGATGGTTAGTTTTCCCCTTTTTGTATAGTTCCATAAACAAAGGGTAAAAACGGGACCATATTTAAGCAAACGTCAAACGCAAACGTCAATAAACTTGACATGACGGACTTTCATTCAAAATTTCATCCCTAACTTCACCCCCTTGGAGGTTGAATTTCCTGAAACGCTTAAATACGTAACGATTCGTTTTTAATCAGAGCCCAAAAATGAAGTTTCATGTTTCTAACTCAAGAAATGACGGTCTTTCATTCAAACCTTGCGCCGCCTGTAAGCCTATTCGGCACTTATCAGGAAGTGGTGAAACATGCCCTTAATATATTTTGTTAATTATCATTTCCCTGCTTAACCTAACTATAATCATTAAAGGTGTTCATCTATCTTCTCTTATCTTATATTATATAAATAACTGTATTTTAAAAAGATAAAACCGACTTCAAAATTGTACGTAATTGAGAATAAAAACTTCCTATCTCCAAAACTACTGAACCGATTTTGATGAAACTTGCACTGTTTCCTAAGTTGAACAATACCTAGTGCAACAATAAAAGAATCACTTAAATCGGACTTGTAGTTCCGGAGATATGCGTGAACAAACATAAAAACATACATACATACATATTACACTTTTGAAATTTGGCACATTTGTTCAGAAGCTCTTATAGATTAACATACAAAAACTGGGCAGTTCTGGAAATATTACATACATACGCGTCGAATTGATAACCTTCTTTTTTTGAAGTCGGTTAAAAAGGATTTTCAAATGTGTTACTCGCGCTAAAACTCGAAAACGGCTGAACGGATTGGGCTGATTTTAGTCTTAAAATATTCGTAAAGTCCAGGGAAGGTTTTAAAGTGACACGAAGTTTACCGGGACAGCTAGTAATGTATAAAAATCGATTTTCAAATGTGTTAGTCGCGCTAAAACTCGAAAACGGCTGAACGGATTGGACTGATTATAGTCTTAAAATATATCCAGGGAAGGTTTTAAAGTGATACAAAGTTCGCCAGGACAGCTAGTTTACGTATAATATTTTCCTAATAGCTGGGTAGAGTAGGGCGCCGTGACAAAATATTACAATGTGTAACTGCGCCGCAGGCAAAAAAAGCTTGGGAACCCCTGAGTTAAAGTTTAAATAGACAGATTATACCGGTTTGCTTGAAGATGAGTGTACCTATTAATATATTAAAATTTTCCACAGTAGGCGACCTACTGTAAACAATAATAAAAATTCTAAAGATAACAAATTATAGTCACAACCGTACGCGCCGTACGCGTCGAAAGCGCCGCATAAGGTTGAAGGCTGAAGCCAAACGAGCGTACCTAATGAGTGGCAGAATTTCGGTCGCGTACAATTATTTCATACAAATCATGAGTCACAAAATTACGCTCGTGTGAATCAAACAGGAATTTTGTATGAAACTGAATGCAGCGGAATTTCTGCCAGCCGAAATTCTGCGACTCACAACTCACAAATTACGCTCGTTTGGCTTCACCCTTATATAATTATACGAAATGCGGCGCATTACGCGCGTACGGTACGGACGAATGTGCGAGGTTTCGCATAATTTTTCGCAGAATTTATATAATCAAAGAATTCTAAAATTCGGCGCGTTCAGCGCGTGCTCGCTGATAAAATTAAATGTGCGATCACCTTTAAGGACCGATTTCTGAGTTTTTTTTGCCGGAAGTTTATCTACTCACTAGCGCTACGCCTATAATTAGCCAACGTCAAAACCAATGAGCAATTCCGTGAATCTTCAATCTATACTGATATTATAAAGCTGAAGAGTTTGTTTGTTTGTTTGAACGCGCTAATCTCAAGAACTACTGGTCCGATTTGAAAAATTCTTCCAGTGTTAGATTTATCGAGAAAGGCTATAGAGTATAGGCTATATATTATATATTAAGCTAAGCCCAATTGGAGCGAAGGAACAGAGGAAAATGTGGAAAATACGGGGAAAATTATATGAAATTGCTTATTATCTTAAGAACTACTGGAGCAATTTTTATGTTATTTGGCACACATGAAGAATAGAATACGTGAAAAGACTGTCTATTTTTTGCGGAAAAATGTACGGTTTCCGTGAAATTCCGGAAACCGTACATTAAATCCGTAAATTCCTAAATTACGCGAGCGAAGCGGCGCGGAACATCTAGCAGATATATATATTATATATTTTAAAAACCTCAGGTAAAATACGCAATTATTGACTGATGCCCAAATAGTATGGATTTAGGTTGCCATAATTTATACTTGTATAACTATTGTCAATACATATTTTTTTATCTAAGACACAGCATGATAGGCCACAATTTCTCAAGGCAGCTATTGTATCGCAAAGCAGCATTTATTAACCATAACACCTTGTAACCATAATTGCAATATTATCTGCTCTCATTAATTATTGTGAAATAATAATTATTCAGCAATTTACTGCTGAATAGCAATTATGAGACAAAGCAATCAGAGTAGGAAATAACAGGTGACATCAATTAAATATTGCAATCAAACAAAAAGCTGTGATCTAGTAGGTTAGAACTTAGCTCTTAACTCAGGCGTTATGGGTTCAGTGAAAAACCCTCTTAAAATGTTGATTTTCATTTAGTTAGGACATTGCAGGCAATATCCTGACAAGAAAGGTGATCCATGCAACAGATGGGCATGTTAAAAGTCAGTCCTGAGCCTGATTTCTTGCTTGTATTGCCGAGTGTTTGTCTGTCCTACTGGTTAGGATAATTCAGCAACAGAGTGTATATGTATGTGTGTCTTAACAATTTAAATAACAGCAAAAGGTTTTAAGCTTACCTTTTTCCACCACTAGTTTGGTCTTCTTATATGGACTTTGGATAGAGCATTTTTCACTGACTTGTACTGTTGGTTCTCTACCTTTCAACACTATTGCATCCAGCTCTGTATAATATGGAAGTAGCCTATGGTTGAATTCCAGCCTTAATATCCTGAAAACATTAAAGCGTATCATTTGAAGTTCTTGAGCTGATTTAATTAGAAGCTTCATTTCGTTTATATTTATTTGTCTCTGACCTGTGCATTTGTGCAAGCCTAAACTGCAGATTTTTTTTAGTTAAAGAATTTTTAAATTTGGTAAAGAGATAATGCAAGTCAAAAGAAAAGACATGGGAGAGTTTTTTTGACAAAAAAATAGTACAGTCATTTTATAAAGTTTTTTTTATATATTTAATATCAAAGCAAAAGAAACTAACCTTGTAGGAAAATTAATGGGGTTAATTTTAGGGCTGAATATCCGAGGGGTATCACCAGCATATTTTGGCTCTCCCTCCCATAGTAAAGACCATGAGGTGGGACCGAGTGCCCATATCCTGACCAAGGCACCGGGATTGTAAGTCTCAAATACTGCCACTTCGGTAGGATAGACCGCTTTCTTAAATGATACTTCTGTTGACATACAGATGAACAATATTTTGATAATAATATTTAGTCTGTTTTGACAAAATATATTACAACATTAACACAATTTTATGAGTGCTAATTTGTGCTATAGCTTACCTACAAAGTCCTGACTTGGAATATTGTTACTATTTTGAGGCATAAAATCTTTTTGAACTGATGGTGCTTCATCCCACCATGTGCCGTAGGTCCTCTAAAAAAATATCATAAATTATAACACTGGATAACAGAAAAAAATACTATGAAATGGTAACAAGGTATGCCATTTTTATATTCTCTCAATTTTATTTTTTTATAATAAATTATAGCTCAAAACTATTTTTGTGATTGTAGAATGGAGTTAAATATTTAATTTACGACTCTACCATTGCGCATTATTCGTACAAATAATATTATCGTGCAATCAACAAACCATTACAAAAGCTTGCGGATAGTCTCCATAGTCAGGGAAATTAGATGGTGGGCCGCGTAAATTGAATGCGGTATATGACACACTTATTTCACTGCCGTATTGTGAGCTAAAATCTTCCACGGTCTCAACATACTGCTCGATTACAGGTGATTGTTTTTCATCATAGAAGAATTTATTCGTGTTCTGCCATAGCAGCGAAGATATCAAATCGGACGCGCTTTGCATTTTCAATTAACACATTAACTGTTTTATGTGTACGAAAATAACACGACTCATTTATACGAATGCTAGAAATGCAATGAAAAATAAAATAAATCTAAACAAAACAGAAACAAGCAGTGCAAATTGCAATTATTCATTTGACAATTATTGACATTTGACAAGGACAAGTGACTTTTTTTTTTTATTGTTGACACTTGACATTACATTTTTTTTTAAATATGACGCTGCTATGGCTAATCATGTCATCATGTTAGGTAAAATTAAAAAAAAAAGAAAATCTAATATTCTTCAATGAAAGTTACTCAGAAAAAGTTTTCAGAATAACTTTCATACTTCCATGAATATTAATCCAAACCTGAAAAAAATAATACTAATTCTCTGTTACATAATATAGTTTTTATGTCGCACACTACCAACCATAAAGTTAGGTAGGTAATATTATACCTAGCGGAATTATAGAGCAACAAACTCGAGCTGTCAAACGTAACCGAAATTGGTTCTCATATTCTGTATGAAAAATATAATGTGTACGTATACCTACACTTACACAAGCATGATTGAACATGAATAATTCTATGAGATTAAATTGTCAACGGGGCTGATCCGGGCTGATGGACGTCAAAAAAAGAGTGATGCTGTCATGTATCACACGTCTCTTTACCACGCAGTGTTACTGATAGTGACATCTCGCTTGCTCAGGCCTTTGTTTCTCTATTCCGCTAGGTATATTAACTTTATGCTACAAACTTAAAACTTTGTAGTGTGCGCAGTGCGACTTTGTAGTAGGTACAAACTACAGTCTACAAAGTACAATAGGTAATTAATCTCGTTGTTCAAGAGGCAGGGAGGCAATGAGACAGCCATTGATCATAGTCTGCCTCTTGATTCTTGAACAACAAGAGCCTCTTGTTGTTCAAGAATCAAGAGGCAGACTATGATCCACGGAATATATAACAATAGAGGAAAGGGCATGTGGGCGTGGCCCGCGTGCCATAATTAGGTCCAGCTGGACGTAACTTAACTCGCACGCAAAAGAAAGTGCGCGAGTACGAATTTAAACCTTACGCTAGTTGACGTAAGGTGTAAAATTGCGTACAACTTCTAGTCTTATCATATTTAGCTGACAAGCGCCATCTAGCGTTGAATAACAGAACTCGGTAGTCAAAGTCGGTATTGCTAAATTTAAATTCTTCTTTATTTCAAAAGGGTTAGGGTTGTTTTTACGACATTGTACTTAAAAAAGAAACCTTTTTGTGATTGGTTATTTCTTTTGTGTGCGTAAAATGTTACTGTGTGAGTTTGGCGACACCAGTTTCAATGAAACTTACTTGCTATGCCCTTTCCTTTAGTGTTATATATTCCGTGCTATGATCAATGGCCTCTTGTCAAGAGGCAGACAATGATCAATGGCTGTCTCATTGCCATTGCCTAATGCTTATGTCATAAAAAAAGCGCATAAGAAGAAGAAGGCAAATCTGTGACTCCAATTTTACGAAATGCATTGAGGTAATAATACTGTGACGAAATGGACGCTATTTATTATTATTTTGTACAATAAAATATCGATTTTTTTGTAGAATAATTATAATACAATTTAAACAATGGCAGCCGGACCAATAGCCGAAAGAAATCAAGGTAGGGTTATAAGGTTTTTATCATTTTATTATTATGACTAAATTATACTTACAATTTTTGAGGTTAGAATTGTTTAGACTAATTTACCGCTCAATATTTTCTCAAAACTACCTATGTCTTTATTTTTACTATTAGAAATTATAAGTAGACTGCTGAACTTATAACAAAACCTTTTACCTGCGGTAAAAACTCGCTGCTAGGGAGTTCGCAATATGGTCAACTCTTTCATGTCAAATTTCATGGAAATGGGTCTACCAGAATCTGATGGCAAAAAGTGCGAAAGTAAATTGACTCTAGCAAACCCGGGGTAATTGGACTAAAACATTATGATCCTTTTTTTTTCTTACAGCGGCTGATTCTGTGTTTGAAACATGCCAGTATATAAATTTATCCAATGGTCAAGGATATTTTTTGAAAATCTGATGTCAAAATTTGCCATCAGATACTGGTAGACCTATAGTAATTTCCAAGCCTGTTTGAACAAACAAACAAAGTCTTTGTTGTACTGGGGGGCTATTACAAGCTCTTATATCCAGCCAGTTTACGACCAGTTTACAGGCCGTTGTCTAGACACCGGCCTGTAAACTGCCTGTAAACTGGCTGGATATAAGAGCTCGTAATAGCCCCCCTGATCTATAATATTATTGTGACTGGCAAGTCTATGGCAGAGGTTACACGATCAATTTTTCATCAATCTGATCCATCAATCTGATTGACGAAATATTGATGGTTATGAAAAAGTCCATATTAAAAAAATGATCAATCCATCAATCCGTGGGTTAGACGATCAATAATTTTTTGTCAATCTGGATCGGATTGATGGATCAGATTGATGAAAAATTGTTCGTGTAATCTCTGCCTATGGGAAACACAGACAACTCACCAGTGAATAATTATTGTCTGTAATACTAATGTACTGCAATATCCTTCAGTCTACTTTGGTGTTGAGATAAATAATACCTAGGTGATAACTAGGGCCCAGATTTATATGTGATAACCATTGACATAAGAACCTATATGGACACAAAATGACCACGAAAGACACGCGCCTGCCTTCAAAATAATTTAAAATGGCGGATTTTACTAGAGATGTCACTGAATGATAAAAAAATATTGATATCGATACTTTTCCAAATAATAGTAAAGGCAAAGACCTAATAGGTCTTTTTTTTTCTTTAAAATTTGTGGACTAGAATGGCGGATTTTACTAGAGACGTCACTGAATAAAAAAAAACTATTAATATCGATATCTAGATATTTTTCATAGACTTATAATATACTGACGTAAAGACCACCTGACAACCCGAAAATGCGTGACGATTTTCGATCTGTCAATGTGTGCGTGTGCTAGTGATGTATCTTATACTATCGATAGTATAGTCCGTTCCACAGTGTATTTTTTGTCCAAAAAATTGGCCATGCCTTTTTTTTTGGAAATCTTGAACAGAAATGTAATGTAAGTAATTTATTAGTATTTACATGTGTTAATTTCTTATTATGAACAATAAAAAAACACTTTTAATTTTTTTTTCAATAAAATTAAAAACTGCCATAACTTTTTAAATATTTACTTAATTGTCTTCTTGATTATTCTAATCGACAATAATAAAAAAAACACACAATTTAACCTGATTTACATATTTCTTAAATAAGTGTTTAAAGATTTACTTACGATTTGATTTTTTTTTCTTTAATTTATTATGAACGTATTTCTAATTATTTGGATTTTACAGAATTGCTACTTAAATGTACAAGAATTCGTGTAAAAAAATTTAGATCCAAATAATAAAGGGCACCGAAGTTAAAGGCTTCTAAAGTTTTCTTGGTAACTATGGTTTTAGGGTTGTCAATATTTCTGTACCAACATTTTTTACTCATTTGAACTTTGTTTTTTTGAGCATATAAAAACCTACTTCAAATATTATTAAACTATGTGAACTATGCGGTGACAACCCTATCCAAAATTATATAAAATTGAATAACTCCGATGCCCCGCCTCATTTGGATCCCATTTTTTTTGGGTTATAAGTATCAATAAAAAGAATATTTCAGTCTTAGTTTCAAATCCAAATATGAAAAGACATGACGTTAAAAAATTAAAACATAAATTTATAAAGTCAGTCATAAATACGTTATCTTGAACAAATAAAGCCTGGATGTTTTTCGCTATCGTAGGGCTTTTAAGACACTATTTAGACCAATTAATAAATTCTTAAAAGAATATCAAACTTTTGAGCTATAACTGTTTCTATGTTTTTTTTCTGGAAATCATAGAATTTTTTTTCAAGTACTAATTTGCATTCTTCTATAGGAATTGGGCAGTCAGGTACTCTCGTCCTGCATTTATAATCACAAATCCTATAAAATTAAGTAATAAAAATGGCATGGCCAATTTTTTGGACAAAAAATACACTGTGCGTTCGAGTTCTTATAAGGGTAAATAATATACACATTATAAAGTTACTTATTTATTACTCAGGTAAAAGCTATCTGAAAAATCAGCCCTTATATTATTAGAAATGCAACTATAATGTTGAAAGTAAACAACACACTTAGTATTTTATTTATTCTTAAATTAAATACATATCATAATACTCTTACACACCTATTACATTTTTAGATTGGTTTTATGTTATTGTTAAATACCGATAAGTATATCGATAAATTTGATTCAAGCACTAGCGTATATGTAAAAATTTTTTATGAAAAATTTTTCTTAAAAAATTGTGTAATTTAAGAACAATAGTACCTTTAGTTACGCAAAATATGAAAGTAAAAAAGAGGATTGATATTATTTTATTTGAAATACAGAACTAAAGACAGAATATAGCAAAAATAAACACATCGTAGCAATTAGGACATGAAGATTAATTACCTGTGAAATGTATATTTTTCAGGATTATTCCTATGATTTACACTGCAATCACTCACAGAACAAGTTATCATTGTTATATATAATAGTATTTGTTAAAAATAACAAACGATTTAAACAATAAATTTCAAATACTGAAAGGGCACAAAAACGCGTGTCGACTTGTGACGACCTGTCAAATAAAAGTGGTTACAGTTCACATTAAACTGCCTGTCTCTTTTCATCTTGTTATAATTCCATAAAGGATTTTCTTCTCTCTCGCACTCTTTGTTCGTCTATGCATTGTAGGTTTATGATATTTTTTATTATTCAGTGACATCTCTAGTAAAATCCGCCATTTTAAGTTATTTTGAAGGCAGGCGCGTGTCTTTCGTGGTCATTTTGTGTCCATATAGGTTCTTATGTCAATGGTTATTACATATAAATCCGGGCCCTAGTGATAACTGATACCTTACACTTATTGTCTCTTTTACATTACTCTGTTGACTACAGAATAATGTAAAAGATATATTTAAAGTGGTATCCGAGAATGGCTTTTGCAGATACATTAAATTTGAGTAAATTTGTTCTGATTCAATAATAATAATTTTTAGATGCCACAATATATGTGGGAGGCTTGGACGACAGAGTGTCAGAGAGCTTGCTATGGGAACTGTTCGTTCAGTCAGGACCTGTTGGTGAGTTAAATAATTTGTTACTACAGACTACATAAGGTAGGGTCGCCTAAGAGCGGATGTGCCACAAGACCGGATACATTAAATTTTGCACGAAATAAGCGACATTTTTCACGGCTGGCAACATAGTTTTGTTCTCCATTTTGTTCTGCCCCTCCCTTCATACCGCGAACGGCGTTGTTACAGACAGGACGCGTACAACGGAGCTTACAAAAAAATGTGCCATTTTTCGTAAATTTTTGGCGATCCGGTCTTCAATCCAAAAGTTTTTTGCAAAATTATGGTGAGTATTTATCATTTTATTGCTTTTTAAGTAGAATCCTGTGTAGAATTAGCAAGTGCTCTCCAGGATTGTTTACTTGGTTTACGCCTAGGACGTCTGTAAGCAAAGATCCGGTCTTTCCTCCCATTGCCAAAGTACGGACTAGATAGTCCGATCTTAAAGCACTAAATAAAAATGCAGTGGTTCTCAAAATTTTCAAATATACAATTAATTTAAATTATTATCCAGTTTATTAAAATTAAGTCGATTCATTATAACAAATTGTTTTTAAATTGTCGTTTTTGGTAAGTACAGCAAAAACTTATTTACCATCGCATAGTATCTTCTTTTCTTAACACCTGTTATGTATAAAACTTCTTAAAAGGACAATAATTTTTTTATTCAGCTATTGTATGTTTTTGTTACTAACGCAGTTCACTTGAGGCCAATTTTAATATCTATCCATAATAAAAGATAAACTTATCCTGGTTACTTTATTCGCTACCATATTTTATAAGAATGAAGTGAGATTAAGAATATTAGGTTAATTTTTGCTTACAGATTAAATTAGGCCTGCAAAATATCAGAGGAGCACACGAGCGACCGCCTATACCGAACATGATTTACGAGAAGCTGTGCAAAAAGTTAGAAGTATAATAAAAGTTTATTCAATAAAACCTTCACTTTTTATTTCATTTTTATAGTATGGTTTGTGACAAATTTTAAATAAGTACCTACTACCTAGCAATAACCCACGCAGGTAAAGAATAGCACTGGAATACTATACCTGTCAGGCAGCCATTTTTACTTCCATCATTTTTAAGCATGGGTTCTGAATTAGGTATATAATATATATAGGTAGTGTAATTTATCTATGAGTTTAGTTCAGTTCAGCCCTATTTCAGCACATAAGTAACTATATGTCCGGTCTTAAATTTCTATCTTCCGAATGCTACATTGCTACCCGAGGCTGACTGAATGAAGTTTGAGAAACTCAATTTTGCTCACATTAGCATTGGGAGGGAAGATCGGACTAAAAAATGCCAAAAAAAATAAAATTACCTGTCTTTGCCACACCACGCAAATTTACAGGACGATTTTGTGGTATGTTTTTTTCAATTTAAGACCGGATATTTTCCTTTTGTGCACTCTAATGCCACAGCTTCAAGGGCGAAATTAAGCAGTAGTCCGAACTTTGGCTCTGCCAGGTTTTTTTGAAAAGTAGTCAAGAAAACTATTGTGTCACTTTGAAGGCGTGTCTCACATAATCTACAGCGTGTATCGAATTAAACGAAAAGTGACCAGATTATTTGTTTTGTTGCTAATAACTTCCTCTAGCAGTCCATTTGTGAAATAGTTATAGGAAATGATAAAAGCAATGTTTTTTAACACGGTCCGAACTCGACAAAAAAGCGTCCGATCTTAGGCGACCCTACCTTAATGTACCATTATGATATTGTGTTTTAATTTATTTTTATTCCAATTTAAATGTACACAGAAAATTGAAGGTTGACTAAATTAAATGCTATTGTATTTCTTTATTGCTTGGATAGTATGTGACACATTTTAAATTAAAAGCATTGTCCCTTGACCTATAATACTGTGCCTTGTTTATATTTAAAGTAACATTAGTATACAGACATGAACCCTATTAATATGCAATTTTAATGTAAAGATGAGAAGATGATGAATGATCAGAGTACTTATGTATACGCGAGGAAATTGATTCCTAGGCAGTCGACAGACCTATGTCGTTTGGTTGGCTTATGTTAATTCAATGTTAGCTGTGATCTGTTGGCTGGGTTTGACGTAATGCGACCAAATTACTTAGGTCCGCCATCAGGCTGCCTAGGTATCAACTTCTCTGATAGTAGTAGTCTGATAGTACACATAGTAGGTATATCTACATACTGCTAGCATCTTGTTTCTAATAATATTCTGTGTATTTTGCAGTCAATGTCCACATGCCCAAGGACCGTGTAACGCAGACTCACCAAGGTTATGGATTTGTTGAGTTCATGGGTGAGGAAGATGCCGACTATGCTATAAAAGTAAGTTTGGTTCTGTAATTTCATATTGTAAGTTTTCTACTAATTTTGTAAGACATGACACAGACAGTCTTGACTGTAAGATTGTGGTAAAAGATTAATCCGTCAATCGCGGGTTCTAGGAATTCCCATTGTATTCTATTGTTGTCTCGGTCGCTCGACCGCTTGGGGCTTGATAGGTTAATTATTATGGATTTAGTAATTAATGCATAATATAAAATTCTAAAACATATTTTATGAAGAGGAAAATACATGTTTAAATGTGACACAAATCCACCTCGAAAAAACAAATAAGATAATTTTACAATAAATTTTCAGGTAATGAACATGATAAAACTCTATGGTAAACCTGTAAGAGTGAATAAAGCATCGGCACATCAGAAGAACCTTGACGTTGGAGCCAATGTGTTCATAGGAAACTTGGATCCGGAAGTTGATGAAAAGCTGTTGT
This sequence comes from Plebejus argus, assembly GCA_905404155.3. Lineage (NCBI taxonomy): Eukaryota > Metazoa > Arthropoda > Insecta > Lepidoptera > Lycaenidae > Plebejus > Plebejus argus. The sequence continues at coordinate 9,714,361 of FR989942.1, read as the reverse complement.
ATGATACATTCTCTGCTTTCGGAGTCATTCTACAAACACCAAAGGTATTTCAATGTCAAACATTGAAAAATGCTAATATATTATGAGGCTATGTTCCACAAAATATAATTTATTTGAATATGTCTATTGTCTATACTAATATTATTATTATAGACTGACTAGCGCTCGTCAAGGCTCTAAACGAACGTGGCGAAAAAAGGAACTAACGCTGCCATTTTAATATAAAAACGCGTTTTTGACAGTTCTCCTTTACCAGCAGCACCACCAACCACATTCATTTAAAGCCTTGTAGCACTTTACAGATGTTAGCAGTAAGTTGCAAATTATCTTTCATATTTCTTTTATAAATTAAACCTCTGCCATTGCAGATGAAGCATAGCTTATGTATTCCAAGTTTTTCTTTGTTGTCATTTCAGACATATTTTTAACGAATTTACAAAAAAGGGGGTGTATATTATGTGTTATATATTTTGTTGTATGAATTGATTTCCTTTATTACACTGTCTATTCTAATAAAGCATGTTTCACTTCTAGGTTATGAGGGACCCTGAAACAGGGAACTCCAAGGCGTTTGCTTTCATAAATTTCGCATCATTCGAAGCTTCAGACGCAGCCATAGAGGCGATGAATAACCAGTATCTATGTAACAGACCTATATCCGTGTCTTACGCGTTTAAGAAGGATGTTAAGGGCGAAAGACACGGCTCTGCTGCTGAAAGGTGAGTTTTTTTTTCTTCTGAGTATTATCTGCGATCAATCCACGGATTATAAGCAGATGTGGTGAACTGATGTTGGCGGCTCAGACATTCCTATCCTAGAAAGGTGAGAGTTACATTCATAATGATATTATATTATACTTGATGACGCCTGCAACTCCGTTGCGCCAAAATTCGTTTATCGCGCGGGAACCGTGCATTTTCCGGGATAAATAGTAGCCTATGTTTTTTCCCGGGACTCGAAAGTATCTCAATATCAAATTTCAGCAAAATCGGATCAGTGGTTTGGGTGTAAAGAGGTAAAGATAGACACACTTTCGCATTTATACTATTATATTTAAATTAAGTATGGATTGAAAATTAGTGTTTTATGGTAATCATAGGTTAACTCAAAAGAAGCTTTAAATTAGTGCAGAGGGGTTAGTGCGACTTTTATTCGATCATACGCATCGAGCACGCTAACGCGAATTTGTATGGGATCAAAGCGGTATCCACGTTAGCCAGTAGGTGGCGCTGCTTTGATCCCTTACAAATTCGCGTTAACGCGCTCGATGCGTATGATCGAATAAAACTCGCACTAACCCCTCAGTTCACTTTTAAGCGTCACGTCTTTTAGGCCTGAACTAATTCCAACTGACTAGAAAATAGTAATTTTTTGTACTACAGTACGATAGGCTTCGCTCATTGGCCATTGCGTGGGCAACCTCTAGAGTCTAGACTCTAGCAGCTTGAGTCTAGAGTAACAGCTTATAATTTGGGAAATTAAAATTTGTCATTTTTTTCTTCAGGTTGCTGGCCGCACAGAACCCGCTGTCTCACGCGGATCGCCCCCACCAGTTGTTCGCGGACGCGCCCCCAACGCTCATGGGTCCTATCCTTATGGCGCCGCCACCGCCGCCCGCGCCGAGCCCAATGCCCCCCCTATCCCGACCGCCCCCTCTCCCATTGTCCGCCCCGCCACCGCCCCCGTCATCCATGCCCCCGCCCGGACCACCGCCCCCGCCGGGGCCGCCGCCGCCACCGCCCCCGTTCCACCACTTCCCCCCGCCCCCGTTCGGCCCCCCCGGCTTTGGGCCCCCGCCCGGCGCGAGGCCCCCGCCCTGGAGGCCCCCGCCGCCAAGCTTCAGGCCTCAGTTCCCCCCGCGTGGACCTCCACCGTTCGGCCACTACCCGCACCACCCGCCTGAGCCGAATTATAATTATTAAGTGTCTTTGTATTTTAGTCAATAAATATTGTGTATAAAATTTGTTTTTGAATACACAGAAGTTATCAAACCTGTCACTAGCCCATGGTCACAATTCTATTTTAACTGCTCAATTTAGAACTAATCAGGATTGGAAACCGACACAAATTTAGGGGTGAATTGCACCAGAAGCGTAGTTAAGGTTAAGGTTATCGTCAAATATGGCGACTTTTACTAGGGATTTGACAGTTAATTTCACATTTTGTTATGGTTAAAGTTATAGTTAAAGTAAGCCGGTGCAACTCACTCTTAGTAACAATCGCATTCGCAAATTACTGGAAACAAACGAATCCTAACGTGTTCCTATAATACCAAAAAACCTGTCGAAAGTGTGTCTGTTACCTCTACTCTACACAACAACAGCTCAGCAGATTTTGATGAAATATCCGGAAAGCGCAGTTTTTGTCACGATAAAATGTAGGGTTCTCGTACGATAAACAAATTATTATCACCACAAAAACCGCACTACTTTGTATAAATTACGGTTTATATCCACAAATAAGTTAGGTAGACCGTACTAACATGTAGGTACTAAGTACTAACAATAACATAAGTCAATAAAAGGCAATGGAAATCGACGTGAAAAAATTAAAATCGTTGACCATACACATCAGGAAGCTTTACAGCTGAAAGCGATACCGGGTTTAACCGTACAGAAATTAAAAAGACCATTTCAATAATCCGTCGAAATGAACGAAATGTTTGTATTTCATAGTGAGTTAACGATGTTTTTAATCCTGGACTCGGAATGAGTGCCGTATTATATATTTTGCTTTTTGATGATTAAAATATTTCGTACGGATTGGGGCGTGAAATCTGTACCTTGATTCTACTATTTGACTAACAATGTAGCTACGTTTCTTGGTCGATCCAGTTTCTATTAAACAGAAAATTACTAGATTTCTCGTGAAGGAAACGTAAGGAAGGAAACAGGAACTATTATAGCAAGTAGGTAGGTTTATGTAATAATGCTATAATAATAATATTAATCTAATAACTTTTCACATTTGTAATGCCAGTAGGCATCACTTTGTTTATTTCAGAAAACATTTTTCTGTTTGGCGACACAACTTTGGTCTTTGCTCTTGCGCATGTTCTCTATAAATGGCTATAGGAAAACTAACTAGGTACAGTATTTATTACTAGACGACAGTAATTGACACCCGCAATTCTCCCTTGCGCCAAAACTCGTTTATCGTGCCACACTTTATCATTTATAATATTGGTAAGTACTTATGGATTATTGTAGGTACCTATATTGTTAGTTCGATATTTCAAAAGAATGCCATTTGCCAGTTTCTGGTTTCATAATCATTATCTATTAAACGATCTGGATTAAAGAAGAAACGAAGCTGCATTCATATTGACTCAAAATAGTTGAATCAGGGTGCTGTTTAATTGATCTACTATACCGAAACTTTTGATGGAACCGACGATGCGGGAAAATTGGGTGCAGTTTTCGTGGTAATTTTTCAATTAGGCACAAAAATGTCTGCCTTATTATAATATTTCCACGCGAAAAAAAGACCTTAACAGCCAGACAAACAGACGGACAAGTGACTACAACGGGACGTGATCTTTTCTTATAAGTGGCTTAGAGCGTGGCTCTAGGTTTAGAGGTCGTAACGGGTTTGATTTTCGAATAAATGTTGTTTCCAAGTTTGGTAACAACGTCATGAATTTGCCCATAGAAAAATAAATAAAAACCTACCTACCTAACCCGCTCTGTTACTTTGTCAGTAAAATGTAATAATTATCACTGTATTGCTAGGTCAGCTAGGATCGCCATCCGCCCGAACGCGCGGTGTAGAGGCCAAAGCGCTCATTCACGCGGACTTACAAAAATCCTGGATTATACCCTGTAACAGTCTCAGGTAACAGTGTGTAACAAAAATAAGTGATAATACCTTAGGGTGTGTAGGGTGTGTGGTCTTTCAGGCCGGTATAAATAGTCAGTACTCAAGATGCATCTCGGTCTCAAGACGCGGTTCAGCTATGTGATTGGTCCAAATTTTGACAGTCAACCAATCACAGAGCCTGAACCGTGTCTTGAGACCGAGATGCATATTGAGTGCTGACTATTTATACCGGCCTCAGTGCCGCTACTTTCACAGTGAACTTTCTACAAGGAACACGTTACACGTACACACCCTAAAGTATTATCACTCATTTTTGTTACACCCTGTAGATCTGTACATACGGTATACCTACAGGCGACAATAATAATATTATAACAGATGTCTGTATTATAATATTAATAATGCCTGGTGCTCGCCCGTGTCATGTAAAAGATGTCTCGCAATACGACGTGGACACTAGCGAATTTCAATTTGAAAATATTTCAAATACATTTTATCGGGTAGTCGGATGTATTTCCACTAGGAAGGAATGATTTAAAATACGTCCGATTCGCAGATTCGTTATTGTGCTGGTTTGGAAAAGATACCTTGGACTGTATAATTTTTATATTGTGTCCAATACGAGAGAAAATGAACATTGTATTTTATTTTCCGTTTCTTCGATTTGTACAGGTGTAACAAAACAAAGTGATAATTATTATTAATGATAATACTTACTCTTGCTTTAGGGTGTGTATGAGACCCCTATATAACTACTTTAGTTATGCGGGGGTCGCATACACACCCTGAATGCATTATCACGTTATTTGGTTACATTCTGTATAATAATTATTTACTTTATAGTAATATCAAAATTTTCAATTTTCAATATTTTCTTTGGCTTTGGTACCGTGTTGGCTATGTCATTAGCACCAAATAATTATTGTAAAGGTACCAAGTAGGTACCATTACAATAATAATTATTAAGCAATGGCAATACTTTACAGCTATATTATAATCCCTATTATGAGTTACGTTATCTTTAATGAAGCGGTATCAATAACCTAATCCGTTTTTAATTGACTCTCAATACAATGAATACCATAATACGTATTGTTAGGGCGCCATTGATAAAGGCTTCTTAGAACAAAAGACCAGATAATTATTTATTTTCATTCTACTGAAAATCATTGTTTGGTGATTTAGGTTCCGAGTTTTCCTACAAGCTATTTAGAATTATTGTAAACTTTAGAATAAATTAATAAGTTTTCGTAGTAGGTACTAGGTATGCAGGTACCTGCATACCTAGTATTACATACACAAGCAGGTACGTTACATACATAAGTTGGTACTACTAATATTATAATATTATATTCTGTGACACAAGTTACTTTGTTTACATAACTCTTTGGGTGACTACTTTTGTTTTTTTTTCATTAGTAAAATAATTTTGTTGTGGAAAGTATTCTTCTTCTTAAAATTCTGACTTCCCTCCCCAAGCGGTTTCCTATTTCTACTTTCCAACGATTGTTATACGATTTACAAAGAAATAATATACTTATTGATTTATATTTTGTTTTCATTAACGCCTCGATAAAAAAACTGTTTAACATGGCAAAAAGTACGATTCTCGTGAAAATGTACAGTAAGTAGATCTTATTCTATCGTCTACTTCCAATTTCCTAGATCAAAAATAAATAGCAGCATAATATTATTATTATCGAAATCATAAATAATATTCGTCAGGTTTCTTCGATATTGCTTTGTACAAGACTCAATAAATCGTTTTCGTTCAAAGTTATTGTTATTTTATTCATTGCCGAATATTTGAGAACATGATGAGTTGCACAGCGAAAATTGTTATCGAAAATCAATCGAATGTAATAGGTAGGTTTCTTGATAAGTTTCTTGTCTTAGGCGGACTTGCGTAGATCTGGGTTAAAGTTGACTCTGAGTTAAACATCATGTCATTTCTATCACTCTTTAACAGATATGACATGATGTTTAACTCAGAGTTAACTTTAACTCAGATCTGCGCTGGGCCTTAGTTCGTTATCAATTGTATCGGCATTTATTAAGTATAATATCTACATAACTACAATGTTTATAATTATATTAAAGGTTAACAAAAATAGCATTCTAATTTTCTTTTCTTTTCAAAATTAATTATTTATGCCCGATGCGGAAAGTTTCAATCGTAAAAAAAACTTATTCAAAAACAAGATGACACTCACAAGTCACAACTCCATTGCGCCAAAATTCTTTTTTAGCGCGGGAACCGTACATATTTCCTGAATAAATAACCCTAAGTAGGTATCTCCGTACCAAATGTCGCTACAATCGGTTTAACGGTTTGGGAGTGAAGTGGTAATAGACAGACATTGGCATGTATAATATTAGTAGGTACTGATAAAAATAGCAATTCAATAACCCAGTTAGCCATTTACAAGTTCCAACTGTCCGTATAGCAGTAAAAAGTTAGCGTTATAACCATTAGACAAGTTCAATAAGCTTTTATAGCGGCAACTTTATCGAAAAATGCTACCCAGAGCAAACATTTAATAAATTTCACAAGGAAAACTCTCGCAACAGATAATGCTATAATATTTTATGATATTTTCATTAAAATATACATTTTCATACAAGTAGATGAATCACCAGGTGATTAATTAGGTAGGTACAAGTAGCACCAGAAAAACAAAGAGTCATTAGTAGCTAAACCAATTTAGTACGATTAAGGGCTGGTTAGACTGAAAAGATGAAAGTAGAAACAGATAACTAATTACCGTAGTAACTGTAGAGTATAATACATAATTATTTTGAGTTACATATAAAACCCGAAGAAGAGCGGTAAAGAACAATTGAGTTGTAGTTCTTTGTAAAGCCTTCAAATGAGTTGTAGCTTGTCTAACTAATTACCGTAGTAGAGTAGGTATAATCATTTTGAGTTGTATTAAGCCCGAAGAAGAGCTGTTAAGAACTATTGAGCTGTTGTAGTTTCTATAAAGCCTCCGTGGTCTAGTGGTATAGAGCGCAGCTCTTGACTCGGGGCTCGTGGGTTCGATTCCCGCGTTGGAAACATGTTATTTCCAAGTTTGGTTAGGACAATGCAGGCTGATCACCTGATTGTCTGACAAGTAAGATGATCCATGCGTCGGATGGGCATGTAAAAAGTCGGTCCTGCGCCTGATCTCTCGCGCCGGTCGTGTCGGTCTGCCGTCCCACTGGGTTATGAGAGTAAAGGAATAGAGAGTGCTCTTGTGTACTGCGCACACACTTGGGCACTATAAAATTACTCCTGCGTAGCTGGCCTGGTTTCAATAAAACCGGCCACCGTCACCGCAATCGGTGTGGGAGCTATTATTATTATTATTATTATTATTATTATTATTATAAAGCCTTCAAGTGAGTTGTAGATTGTCTGATGACTTGACGAGAACATTTTCATTGTAGAATGTAGGTCTTATTACGACTTTGACAGAAAATGTGTGGACACCATTTGACAATTACCATCACCAAAAATCTCTATTTATAATACTTAAAGGCCGTCACAGACTTAGCTATAATATATATTAATATACCGTACTTATATACATTATAGTAGCTAAACACACTGAGACCAGAAAATATATAATATTATATTATAGCTGAGTTTGTGGTCACGCGAAAATTGTATAGAAAATAATATATAGTAATATGCCTAGTTAATATAAACATATTAATTTATATTATAGCTAAGTCTGTGACGGCCTTTATAATGAAATGCCACAGTGAGTCGCACTCAAATGAATGTTACGTAAAAGTAATAGTTTGGTTGGTATTATAGCAAACTCTGGTACACAAGCTGACATGACCTGCGCTGGGAAACTACCCCCGCAATGTGTCATCTAGCCGGCCAATGAAAAAGTTTTAACGGTGACATTAGAGACGCCATACGTCTTCTGTTTCACTTATTAGTCCAGAAGTCTAGGAACTTGTGACTTTAACCAGGTTCTATATTGAATTTTATCCTGTCCTGCAAGTTGGCGTAACTTGTGATAAGAACCAGGAAGCGCGTCAGGAAACTTTATAATATTTTATTCGATTTTTAACCCCCAACCTATAAGCTTTACACATTGTATGTGATATGTCTGTTTGTCTATCTATGTGTTTGTATTTCGATTTACTTCTTTTTTGTTCCAAAAGCTTGGTCATGTCTGACCAAGCGAACAATAATAATATCATCATCAGCCTGGTCAGTGATGGAAAATTTGGGTTTATCTATTTTATAAAATGTTGTTAGAAACTTCCAGTGTCTTGATGATTAATCGGTTCAATATTTTACACAGTATTGGAATTTCGAATTCTGGTTTGTTTGTAATTTCTTAATTATTTAACATTATAGGAAAAGCACGGCCTGTTGATAATGGTTACCTGAGGTTCGCTCAAGCTATTTATTACGAAAATAAATAAGTGATCAGTCTCGTGGTTTGACTAAGTATAACTAAAGATTTTTTACTCATCCCATGGCTTAGATCACAGATGAAGAGGATCTCGAATCTCGTCACATTATGTTATTCTGACATCTTCTTTTTCACACGCTAAGAAGCAGAAAACATCTATATTGCTAATTATGTACTCTATAATAACGTGTCTATCGTATCATAAGTTCCCAGTGAAAGCTCGAACATAAAGCTTAAAGTTCTCGATATGAGCTGTCATGAGAGCTTAACGGCGTAGTGCGGTGTTCCTTATAAACACTGATCTCTATACCTACAAGTACGCTGGATTGCTGATGGCCTTTGAAATGACAGCTATTTTTTGTGCCTATTTGAAGCGGAATCAGCGCCCCTATTATTCGGGTAGAGAACTAAATCTGACGTAAAAATGACGTTTGAAAGCCGCCATATTGGCGCTGATAGCAGTAGTGAGAGTATTTGGAACTAATACTAGTGATGACAACTGTTGTTATTGGTCGTGGTTACGTCAAATTTAGTTCTCTACCCGAATAATGGGGGCGCTGATTCCGCTTCAAATAGGCACAAAAAGCAGGTCTGTATCAGCAATCCAGCGTACTTGTATAATAGAGATCAGTGCTTATAAACTATTAGAGCGACGTGACGCCACTTCGCTCCTTTGCGTTGCGACTTGCGTCGTCGTATTACGTCGACACTCCACACCAGCTTATCGTATAGGGAACTTGCAGGAACAGTGTCACCACATAATAATAATAATAATAATAATACATTCTTTATTTGCACACAAAAAAACATAAAAAGCACATAAAAGAGACAAAAACTAAAGAAATAAGAATTAAGAACAAAAAAATAAAATGTGTAAAATTGCGGTCTTAAAGCTTATTTAATTCAGCGTCTCCCAGACAGACGCGGACTGCGGTGGCGATGGCGCGGGCGGTCAGTTGAATGACTTGAGAGTTCTAGAAACGACAGACACACGCGGCTACGCGGCCAACTCATCTAACTGACCGCCACCGCCACCGCCACTGCAGGCCGCGTCTGTCTGGGAGACGCTTAAAGTGGTTTCTTCGATGCGAATGCGAAAGTATAGACAAACTGCCGAGATAAACTAATGGTGCCGTTCCGATCTTTACAAAAAATCAATTAAAAGTGCCACTTTATGACATTATATTATGATATAAACTAGGATTTTATCCACAGATTAAGGATAGTATCTCAATGATTTTATCTGAATTTTTTGAACTATAGTCTATGTCATAAAGTGGCATTATGTTTGATTTTTTTATCGATCGCGGCTAGCCGCGTTAAAGATCGGAACGGCACCTTCAGTTTATCTCCGCTGTTTGTCGATACTTTCGTATTTCTACTGTGGCCATGCTACGGGTGCTGATGTCTAGTAAATAATATAATAGTAGTACTTGGTAGTATAATAATAGGTAGATACCATATTTTAGCCTTACATTGAAAGGCCCCTCCAGGTTTCACACAGTTTTCGTAGTCTAAAGATATAGACCGCACTTGTATCTGCTCTATGCTCTAATATAGCAGTGTGTTCATAATATCCAACAATTATAAAACTCCGGTTATGACGTAATTTATGTCCTGTCCCGCCCAGTATACTATCCATTATCTACCTTACTGCTATATTAATAAAGTTCAAAATACACCCCGTTGGTGATACTGTGCTCAGGGGAGGGGTGATTTATATGGACACAAGTATCATTTTCGATATGGGTCGAGGTACCTGAGCAGCTGGACTCACTCAGGGGACCTCCTAAAGGCTTTTAATGAATAAGCGCTTTTTAAGCGACTTCGGTGGAAAAGGATTGTGTCCCACAAGGATATTTTCCGCCAAAATAGGAAGCGCCATCTTGTAAAGTATCAATATGCTCCTGTACATGTTAAAAAAGTGTCATTTTATTCTTCTAGGTGTCATTCTATAATATGACAGGTATTTTATATTCGCCTCATGTCACACAATGTCACCCAAGAGCCAAAAGACATCCTTGGGGACGTTCATGTAAAACAGCTGTCGCCCAAATGACACCAGTGACAATACTTATAGATTTAGCCACATGACGAAGACAATGATGACATTGACAGGTTATTGAGAAACAGCTCTCTTTTCTTTCTTTTCTTTCTTTTTCTTCGTTTTTGGCAACTTGACACAAAGTATGTGTATGTTGTGCCACAGACAAGGTAAAAAGGTAAGGAATATGGCGGGAAAATCGTATTCCTCCTATAATAATTTTCAGCATCGTTTTCATGTAATATCGTCAGGTCATAAGTCTAGTCAAAGTCTAAGTACAAGTCAATACAGTCAAGGAGTCAAGTCGGTCGTTTCAGTAAAGTGGTAGACGCTTTACTGAAACTTTCAATGGAGTTTTGGAGGGAACACAAAATCGCACGTTTCTGGATAATGCATCACTTTCCTACACTTGTGCACGATAACGAATATCTAATGGATAATATTCTACCAATATTACACATTAAAAACCCAACTTAACACAATTTTAGGAAAATAATACAAAATCACAACATCACTCTTTCACATTCCCGGCAAAACTCCAAAAAACAGCTCTCTGTCAATTGACATTTTACAAGATGGAGGTGTATTCAAATTTAGATCTCCCGCCAAAATGTGTTGACTGCTTTATTTTTTAATTGTGCTCATGCGTTATGTCATTAGCCCGGCTCTAGGAGATTGAAAATTTAACGAGTACCATTTCCTTTATGCCCACGCCGCTCGCGAAATTAAAAAAAATAAATAGACGCAATAAAGACTTTTTTATGTTGGCTTTTTTAACCGTTTATTGCTTTTTACAGTCCCGTTATTCCCGTAGGTATATATTAATATATATAAAAATATATTATGCCTCCCATACCGAAACCGATGTGGAAGGTATTATAATATAATATTCGGTGCGCCAGTTTAGCAGGAGTATTTTTATAGGGCTCAAGTGTGTTCTCAGTATACAAGAGCACTCTCTTTCTTTACTCTCATAGCTCAGTGGGACCGACTGACGAGATGCCTGATCTCAGGACCGACTTTTTACATGCAAGTCCGACGCCTGAATCATCTTACTTGTCAGACAATCAGGGGGGCTATTACGACCTCTTATATCCAGCCAGTTTCCAGCCAGTTTACAGGCCGTGTCTATACAACGGCCTGTAAACTGGCTGGATATAAGAGCTCGTAATAGCCCCCCTGGTGATCAAACTGCATTGTCCTAACCAAACTTGAAAATAACATGTTTCCAACGCGGGAATCGAACCACGATCTCCAAGTCATTATATTAATATCTCGTGAGTATAATTATTATTGATGTTTGATGGGTCCTTATAATAGGTGCCAAAAAACGTACTCTATTTTTGGCGCGTTCGGGTAACACTTTGCTTTTCATCAAGCTCAAAATATAGAGACGCCAGTTTAATGTACCCTCAGCATTAAAACGTTTGATCGTTTGGTCATTCATCTATTTTTAATCGAATCTTATGGCAAACGAGCAAACGGGGTCACCTGATGGAAAGCAACATCCGTCGCCCATGGACACTCGCAGCATCAGAAGAGCTGCAGGTGCGTTGCCGGCCTTTTAAGAGAGAATTGAGTAATAGGCGAGGGTAGGGATGGGAAGGGAAGGGAATAGGGGAGGGTAGGGAAGGGAATAGGGTAGGGGATTGGGCCTCCGGTAAACTCACTCACTCGGCGAAACACAGCGCAAGCGCTGTTTCACGCCTGTTTTCTGTGAGGACGTAGTATTTCTCCGGTCGAGCCGGCCCATTCGTGCCGAAGCATGGCTCACCCACGGTATTTGCTTCAAAAACATTATAGGAAAAAACTTTAAGAGAAAAAGAGAGATAACGGTTGCTTCTTCGTATTTTTCTAAGGTTGTCCTAATGTCAAATCGTTTTAGTGTGCGTTGGACGTTGGTGTACGGTGGATCCAGTCCAGGAGTTTTGACGTTAGAATCTATTAGGTATGCAGGCTAGGACTTGCCATTGAAGACGACTCTACACTACAAAATCTAAATTCTTTTCACCAATTTTTACCTCGGTCCTCACCTAGCCGAATTCCCGCTAAGCCGAATAATTAGTAAACAGCCAGGGACTATTTTTGTCCTCGAAATCCTGGACTGGCCGTCTTCCAAAACTCACTAATGGAGTTCTGTCCGTCTGTGACCGACCTCCGCAACTCAAGAGTGCTCCAATGTAAAAATTATGCACCGATACCATTGCGATATCATACTAGAGACGTCGCATTTATATCGTGTGGAAAATAGAAACAGAAATCTTAAAATATTTCATAACGCATTCCTATCTTTAGCAAAACATCGACTTTTGGTGTATATTCAGCATATTTGTTAAGTAAAGAGTTGCGTATTTTCAAGCTAAGTCTTACAATGTAATTGTTGGTTTGATTTGGGTTAAAATAAGGTAACACCATAATTTCAGTGCATACAAAATATGATCGACACTAAAGATCAGTCAATTAATGTCCTACCCAAAAAAAACTTAGTGTTGAATTAGCCAGCCTGTTTTTTAAGGACGCTATCACATTTTTTCACAAACATTAGCGATTTTCAGGTACCATTTTAAAGAATTAGCAGTCACACTGCAGACACAGATAATTATATTCATCTCCACGTCTACATCATAAAAATTTTATAGCCGCATACAAATTTTGCACATAAATACGTTTTATCCATCACAATAATCGCAAAAATTAAAAAATGGGGTCTGATTAGGAACCAGTATAGATACACTTAAGTAAGGAAAATAAATACACAAAAAAAATTTTGCTTATTTAGTCCCCTACACGAAGTCCTAATTAATATTTTATATACAAATAGATAACATTTCCATATTTTATAAAAAAATAAGAAAAGCTCTCTTTCTTCATACATTTTCGCCCTATCAAGAACGCGGCAAGCGTCGTAACCGCCACTGTACCTACAAGCCGCGCTGATATTCTGAATGTTATTTTAATGTCCTTAACGTCGATATTCCTACTGACAGACATCGACCTGCTAATTTTTATGTGATAGCGTCCTTAAGCGGGACAAAATAATCTCACACTAAGATTTTAACTATTAATATTGTACGGTGCGACTTCTCTATAATATACATCATGGACCAATTCGCTGGAAATATCCTTTTACTAAGAAGCCCCGTTTGAGCGCGTGTCTCTTTGAACCATTGCCAGGCTGAGTGTAACGGAAAGATATTTAATAACTTCAATAACATTATTTAATACTAGCTGTCCCGGCAAACGTTGTTTTGCCATTTAAAGTATATTTTCTACATCATCAGTTGATACATGTTTTACCCCCTCTTTTGTCCCCTAAGGGGTGTGGGGGTGAAGGTCATACACCAGATGTTAAGTTGAAAAACACAGTTAATACCTAATATGAAGTAAGTCCACTAAAGAAAAAAGTTGTATACAAAATCTGACCCCTCTTTGGTCCCCAGAGAGGGTTGAGAGGGGAGGGGGGGGGAGGATTTTTATACACCAGATGTTGAGTTGGAAGAAGACAAACATAATATATCTGTGAAAACCGTATGCAAATCTGTGAAAACCGTATGCAAATCGGATCAGTAGTTTTCGTGTTAAAGAAAAAAGTTTGATACAAAATCTGACCCCCTCTTTTGTCCCCTTAGAGGGGTGGGGGAAAAAAATTTTATACACCCGATGTTAAGTTGGAAGAAGATAAATATATCTGCGAAAACCACATTCAAATCGGATCAGTATTTTTCGTGTGATGCTGGAACAAACATACAGACAGACAGAAAGAGTGACAGACAGACAGACAGACAAAAAACTAACCACATTTTTGACTTCTCTAGCGATGTAGTGACAAAGGTGTAATTTCGGGTGTCATTTCATATCTTTTATGTACAGAATTTTCATTTCTACAACAGAATATTGTATTCCTCCTGCACGCGCTTTGGTAACGCCTACTATCGTAATATTTTAATTTCGCCATAATTTCAAAACCAAACGTCCAATTTTAATCATTCAAAGACCAAATATTATCTACATAAACTGTACTTAGTGATAAAATAATTTATTTTGATAAGGATTAATAGCGTAAGTAAAATATATCCGTTTCAATTTAGTCAAAAAAAAAATCAGGATTTTTAAATAAATAAATGGTTATTGTGCCTCACTCGACATAGATAGGTATAGTGTGTCGCGGACTTTTTTGTAGATATTTATAAGATCTACAATTACTTAGAACATTTTATGGTTCTATCTTTTATAGTTTAGGCAGCGTACGCAAAATAAGTAACTTTTCTAGCTGATTTTTACACCTTGCGTCCGAAAAACTCAAATATCTTACGGAACCCTACTTTTTTCCAAAATAAAATGTAGCCTATGTTCAGCAGAAATAATGTAAGATTCCAATAGCAAAAGAATTTTTCAAATCGGTCCAGTAGTTTCGGAGCCTATTCGACTCAAACAAACAAACAAACAAACAAACAAACAAACAAACAAAAAATCAAATCTTTCCTCTTTATAATAGTATAGTATATAGTATAGATTCGATACCACTTGCCAATATACAACTACTTTTGCGGATAATATTATTAGTGTTTTCAATGTTCTTCTTATTTGCAGGCTTAGGCATCCCGCAAACGATCAAATTTGTTTGACAAACATGTTTGACGTAATTTACGTTTTCATTCTAAATTGTTTGACAAACGCTTCAAACAAAGCTGTACACTATCAAATTGTTTGACAAACATGTAAAATTTGACAAACAATTTGATCGTTTGCGGGGCACTTTAAGGTTTTTGAAGTTGAATAATTAAACCGACTTCAAAATTGTACGTAATCGAGAATTAAAACTCCGAATCTCCAAAACTACTGAACCGATTTTGATGAAACTTGCACTATTTGCTAAGTTGAACAATACCTAGTACAACAAAAAAAGAATTACTGAAATCGGAATGGTAGTTCTAGAGATATGCGAACACAAACATAAAAACATACATACATAATATTACATACATACGCGTCGAATTACCTCCTTTTTTGAAGTCGGTTAATAAAAGGGCTTTATCAAAACTGACTGGCTGGTAGCAGACTACGCTAGCTCCATTAGGACAGTAGTAAAGCATAGTTTCTTTACATGTGTGCGTAATACATAGTTTAGGTCTTAGCTATTCCCGAGGCTATTCCTAGAACCCTACATTCTACAATCTGTCTTTACTTTTACTAACTCCAATAATTTGTCTATATAGGTATTTCAATCGGTAACTTGAAGTTGGGCTTACGTATTAGGATGACCATAATATACCAACTGGTAAGTCAGCTATATTATTACAAAAATTTAAATTAATTTTCGTTTTTTACAAAGAAAATAATTATGCCTAATAAAAATAAAGTAAATTTTATCTTTGTAATTTTCTGTAAACTGGAAGAGTCTAGGAATTTTTGGCAGAGACTCTAAAATGGCTGCCGTGCTGGAGATAATTTGTATGTCCTGTGCACTATGTTTGTGACGTCATATTATATAGCTCGCTAGCGGAAAGGAAATTTTAATAGAATTTTCCTTGTACCATAAAGTAACTGGTTCATACATGCTTTTCATAAAACTTTTCATAAAAGTGTTATGGTGTGCTACTTTTTAGGGTTCCGTAGCTAAAATGGCAAAAATCGGAACCCTTATAGATTCGTCATGTCTGTCTGTCTGTCTGTCTGTCTGTCTGTCTGTCTGTCTGTCCGTCCGTATATCACAGCCACTTTTCTCGGAAACTATTAGAGCTATACTATTGAAACTTGGTAAGTAGATGTAGTCTGTGAACCGCATTAAGATTTTAATGCAAAAATGGAAAGATTATGAACAATTTTAGGGGTCCCCATAAGTACAACTGAAACAAAAAAAATTTTTTTTTCATCTAACCTATGCGTGTGGGGTATCTATGGATAAGTCTCCAAAAATCATATTGAGGTTTCTTATATCATTTTTTTCTAACCTGAATAGTTTGCGAGAGAGACTCTTCCAAAGTGGTAAAATGTGTGTCCCCCCCTCTAAATTCTAAGGTAGGGGCATGATAATTCTAAAAAAAATATATGATGTAGATTACTATAAAAACTACCAACGAAAATTGGATTGAGCGAGATCTAGCCAGTAGTTTTTTTTATACGTCATAAATGGTAAACCTTAATCTAAATTTTATTAAATCGACTGAAATATAAAAATAAATCAAAAACCTTTTAATTTCATAAAAATAAACCTTATTGCTGCTGTGGAACCCTTCATGGGCGAGTCCAACTCGCACTTGGCCGCTTTTTTATTATTATTTCTTTTGTGTGACAGTCATCCATAGTTAATATTATATTATTATGTAATAACTAAGTGCTACATAAGTACGCATAAGGCGGTAAACCAATTTTTTTTTTGAAAATTTGTATGAAAACGAGTCTCGGTAGAGGACATTGCATAAAAAGTATATTGAAAAAAGTACTTGTGCAGAAAATATTCTGATATAAAACGTTTATATTAAATTCACCTTGGTGATACTCGAATATTCCACATACACATTCGGCAGGTACGAACTTCCAAGATTCGTGCACCAAAATATTCATTTATACGATGCGATCTTTCATGTTACGCCACGAAATGCATCACTATTAGGGTTGCCACCTGACATATAATTTTTACCTTTATGCAATTTAAAATTAAATAGTAATTGTTAATTCTGATACTTTCTACTATTATAGTTATAATATTATACTTTCTAATAAAATATAAAATACGTTACACTCTGATGATGATGGTAACGGATATAGCCAGATAAAATAATATAGGCCATTTCAAAGTAAGATATTTCGTATTATATATATTATTTAAGTGGTCAAAGGTATGAAAAGCCAATGTATCAGTTTCAAGGCAGTGTTGCAAAACATGTATGTTGAGTGTATCCTTTCCACAAAATGACAATACCTATTTGCTAGGACTATTTAATCACACATAGATACAAAATAATTGTAAGTGCAGCATGAAAGTGACAACCCTAATTATTACGCACGAAAACGCGATTAGAGCTTGTTTGTGAACTGCAGTTACATCCTGCGCCTTATAATTATCTTTGCTTTTAGTATTTAAGTTCTCAACTCTCTGAATTAAAAGTTAAAATCATAATTAGCACAACTTGAAAGCGACAACCCTAATAACTCACGAAATCGCGATCCTCGCTTGTTTGTGAATTATACATGAGACGTGATAATCAATATGTTGCACTCGGGCTGCCTTATTATGACCCCCCCCCCCCCCACACGCCCCAGTCGTTTGTAACGTGTTACGACGTAGAGAATCTAGACTTGACAACCCTGGATACCGTAATAGTTTTTGAATCGAAAAAAATATCCATATAATATTATGACAAAAGATATGCTAAAGGTGCTGCCGAATCTTTAATCGGTCAGGGAGATATTTTTGTAATGTAATGCTCAAAAACGAATCTATAATGGAACGTTACAACTTACAAGTGAATGCTCGCAGTGAGGGAGCACCTTAATATATGATTGGTGAAAACCGTCGATTGTCTTAGAGTGGGTTGCACCGGTTTACTTTAACTATAACTTTAACTAGGCTAGGGAAGGAAAATAATGAATGATGCCAAGTATGAACTCTAAAAATGCCAAAGATGGGTGTTTTACCTTATGTCATGGTCTAACGTTATTACAGGTATTTTTCAAATCTTATAAAATTACTGACAAAACTAGTTACCCAAAAGTGGGGGAATGTAGCTTTAATGAAATCTATTTTGAATCACCTTAAACAATATTAACTGTCTGCAGAAAACATACTTACTTACCCACCTATTCTTTTTATCCTTAGACCTAATATAAAGGAATAAGGACACCAAACTCTTTAAAACTAGTCCTCTAATCTAATCCAGTTAGGATTATCTAGCCATTCCAGGCTTTTATATCTAGGTCTAAGCCTCACATGGCACAGTGCGAAATCGCGTAAAGACAAAAGGATCAACTTACGCTGGCCGATTTGTATTTCGCTGGAAAACTTTTGACAAATAGCCAGTCCAGTCGTTAAGATAATCTTCAGCACTTTTGTTGGTATCTGTACCTATCGGTACCATTTGCTAGCGCGTCTGTTGCTATCTGTACTCGTCTGTCGAAGCAGTGATTTATGGAGCTCTTTGTTTATTTTTCTCCTCTCATTTATAATGTAGAAACTAGTTGGAGCTCGAATTTGTCCAAGTGCGATGGATCGTTGAAAATTTTATAGCAACAGTTTCTGTCTCTTGGTGGCAATTATTCAAAATTGTTACGCAAACTTCGACGATATAATATTATGTTGGTTAATTTGGAGCAATACAAAAAATTATAAACTCAAAAGCTGAATGACAAATAAAATTCCACATAAAGTTTTGCAAAATGTTTTTATCAGGCTTCCATGTCAAAGTCCTTAGCTTACTACACTAGGTTAACATAAAATAAAAAAAACTACTTGGCCACTGCGCCGGGGTACGAGATAATTTAAATATTTCACAAGAAAATTCTAGAACGCCCGGCATGAAAATGCCGCGGAACGCGCCAAAAGGAACGCTGGTTATTTTGAAAATTTTGATTAAAGCATTTTTGAAATAGGAACATGAACATGCTTGAAATGTTGTTTTATTTTTTTAACGCTTGTTACAGGGGATAACGATGCTAAAGTCTAAGTAGTAAAACGTAGCACCCTATTACATTCTATTTTATTAGTAGCTTTATACATTGTCTCTGTTGTATGTAATTTTGTTTAGTTTTGTAGTAGAAATAAAAATAATTCAATCACTGTATAATTAAAATTTATTTCCTTAACACTTTCAATAATCATAATAATTACCATCAAAAGAGTAATTATTGATTTGGGCATTTACTAAGTTCAGCCTTATACGATACTAGGACCAGTAAATTTCTCTGTTAGTAGAAGGTATGTAAGTTACGAAGACACTTGACGATACATTAGAAAAATCCGTAAACATAACCTAATGGCTGTTGCCTGTAATTCCATTTGCAAAAAACCAGGGAATCCCTGAACGATTTGATTACACGCTTTACGTTTGAATTTGGGAGGCTAACTACAGATTGGACGTACACTATTGGCTCTGACCTAATTACTGCCGTCCAAACGGACTGTCAATAATCGAGTGTGTTTCGAGTGATTTTAATTTGGATATTCAGGTTATCGTCTGAATTAAAAGCGAAAATATTTGAATTAAAAGCGTATTTATTAAAAACCTTGTCTCCATATTTACTAATGTTTGTTATAAATTATAGGAGATAAAAAAGAATTTAGCTATCTTAGATGTCTTACGCCTGGACGCATAGCATTGAGAAAGAGTTCCTTTATATGATAAAAAAAATTGGCCAAGTGCGAGTCGGATTTGCGCACGAAGGGATTATAGAGCAAAATTAGGCCAAAAATTATGTTTTCTGTAGGGTAGCCCCCCTTAATTTTTCATTTCATTTTAATATTATTATTAAATATTAAATTTATAGTACACATGTACCTAAGAATTTTGAGAAAAATTAAAGTACCTACCTGTTGCCATTATTAATATAGAGCAAAAAGCGGCCAAGTGCGAGTTGGACTCGCCCATGAAGGGTTCCGCAGCAGCAACAAGGTTTATTTTTATGAAATTAAAAGGTTTTTGATTTATTTTTATATTTCAGTCGATTTAATGAAATTTAGATTGAGGTTTACCATTTATGACGTATAAAAAAAACTACTGGCTAGATCTCGTTCAAACCAATTTTCGTTGGTAGTTTTTATAGTAATCTACATCATATATGAAAAAAAAAATTTTTTTGTTTCAGTTGTACCTATGGGGACCCCTAAAATTTTTAATATTTTTTCCATTTTGCATCAAAATCTTAATGCGGTTCACAGACTACATCTACTTACCAAGTTTCAATAGTATAGCTCTAATAGTTTCGGAAAAAAGTGGCTGTGACATACGGACGGACGGACGGACGGACGGACGGTTAAATATTAATTTTATTTTTAGTATTAATTGTTGTTACAGCGGCACCAGAAATACGTCATAATCTGTGAAAATTTTAGAAGTCTAGCGATACAGCCTGGAGACAGACAGACGGACAGACAGACTGACAAACAGACGGACAGACATCGAAGTCTCAGTAATAGGGTCCCGTTTTTACCCTTTGAGTGCGGAACCCTAAAAAGACTAGAAATTATTTGATAACATTTTCTTAGGTACCTCTTTCTTTTGATTTCATATTATTTGATTCTACAGAAAATTAAGATTAACAGTTATTCCTCATTACCTTACCAATTTAAAATTTGAAAAGACCTTTTGTTAACAGGAAACCTCCCCTTTAGCCCTTGATAAAGATATCCTTAAAGCCAAACCTCAAACAAATCAGTTTCAGTTTATCCAAGCTCTTTATTGCCGTCGGCGCGCGCCGTGCCCGGCCATCTAGCAGCCGTCTTAGACGTTACTTAATAAAGATTTGTCTTTAAGTCACTTACTGAACAATTATACTGCGAGATGAATATTTTAAACAGTTAGTGTGTTTACCTTGGCTTTATATTACAAAATGCTTTGTAACTTTCGTTTGTAGCGCATAAAACCTATTTTTTCTGTGATGAAAACTATACTTTGTTTATTACCAGTTGGTGCCGTGTATTGCTCACATACTTGGGTAATCCAAAACCGACTTTAGTGTTAGGACTATTAATTGGCATATTACAAGAAACACATGGTTATACTGTACTGTCTGCAAAAACGCAACAAAATCGCGCAAAAACCTAACTATCTATACGCACCCTCGTTACAGGAAGTCCATAAAACCGGAAACCCCAAGTTAACTCATTACAGTTGAAATTTAAATCACATCATATAAATCACCGCAAACTCGAGCTATAAAATCAGTGGTTATTAAAAGTTTGGGCCCTTAATCGAACCCTAAAAGGTTAAGTTCCGTTCTGTGGGCCCTTCGTCCCTTCAACATATTGCCATTATTGGATGACCCTATTATGGCCATTAAATAGTAGAGGTCAGAGTTTTATGGGCGATGGGAAGACGTGATGGAACGCTTTTCAGTTCTGTGTTCGGTCAATTAAAATTAATATCATTGAAGTAATTTGGTTTTAATCGTAAATCGACTAAAAGTGCTTTTTTTAAGTTTGTACGGAAGTTACTGAATGATGTAGGAAGAGCACCAAGCAATATGAAATCGTAACTTGCTGAAAAGTCTGTCCTTTATTGGCTCAATCTAGGGATGATTCTGTCAGATGATCAACTTATACTTATGTCATAAAACATTTAAATGAGCATGGTATGGCTTTTTTTATGCGCATGGGAAACCCTTCATGGGTACCCCGGGTTGGGGATGTGCCTCAGTTAAGCTGAAGCACCCCGGGGGTATGTGGGACTCCCGGCGAGACAGCATGGTATGGC
Source organism: Plebejus argus (assembly GCA_905404155.3). Taxonomy (NCBI): domain Eukaryota; kingdom Metazoa; phylum Arthropoda; class Insecta; order Lepidoptera; family Lycaenidae; genus Plebejus; species Plebejus argus. The sequence goes on along the minus strand of FR989942.1, from coordinate 9,692,669 downwards.
TGTCTTATGCTCAGTTTTTGAGATTCCTTGACAAAAACTTATTTTTCCACTAGTACTGCTAGTTAGTTAGCTGTAGTAGCTTCCGTTAATTTGTACTACATTAGTACAAATTAGCTGAAATCAAAAAAATACTCAATCAACAACGCTGTTGATAAAATTTTATCAAAAAACGTTTGGAAACAGCCATTAGACAACTTAGATAATACAAACATCGTTTATTTTTTATTTGGAAGTTTCCCAAAACTCATGGGTAAGGAAAGGCATAAAAGAAATGGAATTCAAAGGAGAATAATATTTAGTGATCTTTCCGAGTCAAACATTAGAGTCAATGCCACTTAGGCTTAATGAACAAGTTCATTAATTTGGACGCTCTCTGTCACGGACGGGTAAGACGGTGGCCACGTTGGCGGGAACGACTTTTTAAAGTGAAATTTTCTTTAGCGAGGTTGTACTGTTTTTGGGATGGCCGAAATATTTTTAACTCGCATCAGGATAAGTGACCTCATTGGGAACTTGTAAAACGGAGGGAGAGTGGACCGCCAGTGAGGCGTTTTGATTTCTGGCCCCACTTCCGGAGTTTACTTTTGAGAAAATCTTATTTTTGGTACATTTTGCAAAATATGATATACTTAACATGAACAATATCGCTGAATTTAATGAATATAAAAATCCTTGAAGCGCTGGATGTGATGTAGCATACGGCTATTGGGATATTATGTAGACATTATCTACGCCGCGAAATGTTTGGTAAGTAGAGATTAATTAAACAAGTTTACATTAAACATCTGATTCATTTTTTGTTTTACAACAAAAACCGGCTTTCTTTTGTTTCAGAATCAAGTATTTTTGAATACAAAAGTCGCGTTGTCGCTCCTTGTCAGCATATCATGAGGCTTATTTGGACGATTAGGGAGAGAATTGGATTAAATTTTTTATTTTCCCATCTCCATAATTCGTTGTTTTCGTTAAAGATACTAATTTCGACGGCTGCTGGCATCAGATGAAAAATTTACGAATATTTGAATAGGTCCTTGAGAGGACAAAATAAACAACGACATTCATTTTCATTTCTTATTATTTTTAAGAACTAAGAGGCTTTTTACGTTTATTACGTTTATTAGATTTTAAGTAGCAGAATTTTCCTGTTTTCTTAGGCATGTCATTTTTCCATATAAAAGCCATATTTTTAATACTAATGGATGATTTTTTAAGAGGTATAGGATTATTGTTAAAAAAAAAACATATATTTTTAAAAAAAGATAAAATCTATATTGGAATAGATAGTAAGATCAATATAATTTAATGTTTAAAAATGAGTTCATGAAAATGTTGGCCGCGGCTCTGCTTTAGATGGTCCATTCGCAAGGTCCAATTTTATCACACCTTCTCCAACATATCGACCGGTATTTCACGAATAAATGCTTAAATACTGGCTGCCAGTGCGTCAATCGTTGCTGGTTTATCCCTGTAGACATGAGCCTTAACATGGCCCCACAAGAAATAGTCCAAAGGCGTTAAATCACACGATCTTGGCGGCCAATTGACGACGGCCTTAAAACGTGAGATAAACTGTTCACCGAAGACGGCTCTCAATTGGGCCCTTGTTTCGTATGTGGCATCGTCTTGTGGAAACCACAGTTCAGACATGTCTAATTCTTCAATTTTGGCCAAAACAAAATCGTGCATCATCGCACGGTAGTGCTCGCCATTCAAAGGAAGAAGTGCGCGATGCGCTCTCTTAACTGAACATGAATTTCGATAGTAAAATTCAATAATTTGTAAGCGTTGTTTGTTCGTAAGTCAATTCATGATTTATAGACCAAACTGAACAAGTTCACACACAACACAAGACACGATTTACGCGTCATCTGTGAAAAACAGTGTTGCCAAAAAGGAACCAGCAAAAAAATCACCCGTTATATGCTGACTCCCAAAATTTGTTTATTGCACAAGTACCGTGAATTTTTTCAGGATAAAAGCTATCGCACGACCTTTCCTAGAACTCGAAGTATTTTCGAATCAAACATCAAAATCCTTTTCACGAAGCTACTGCAGCGCGAAATTTTGTATAAAGATTATTGAAGTAACAGACAGACACTTGGTTATCATAATCATTATTATGAGTAAATTATAGAATGAATTTATATTAATTTTGTAAATACAATATGAAACTCTGTCTATTGATTACTTTAATTAATTATTCAGTCGCTTCAGTAATTTGTTTGGGCTCGGTGTCTTCTTACAGTAACAAGGTGAACTCGTATTTTGATTCATATCTACTGCGATAATTAGTTTACCATCATGATTATCATCATTGTTGTATAATTTAGACATAGAGTTAGTATTTGTTATAGTAGTTAGTTGTTTCTTGATTAGCCAGTCAAGCATAAATATAACGGTCCAGGATATAATAATTAGGACCATAAAAAATATTTAAAATCAAAAATGTGGAAGAAGTGGGTAAGTTACAGGGTTTGTTCAAATTATAAGGGAAAAATGAGTAATTATTGCTCAATTGTAAAAAAATGTTACTTGCCCGCTTTATCCGTTCATGACTTCATAATATTATGTTGAGGAGATCTCTGTATAATTATTGGATTCTTTTTATGTGTCAAACATTATTAGTCTCATCACTCATGTAGACGTACAGATTAATTGGGAAAAATGTACATAAGATTTACAAGATTGTAATAATTATACCCGAAGGATAACAATGGTGCTGAAAAAAAATAATATCTAAAATGATGTATTATATTAAACTGTCTATAGATTTTGCAGCACTAGGAGGCACTCTTAAGTTTTATATTCAACGATCAGTTGTGTTACAATATCAATACATCGTTAATCTGGCACGTAAAAATTACAGAAACAACAGCTATAAGTTGTAAATTTTTTACTCTCTAGTTTTGTATCAAACAACTATAATATTATCTTTTGACTGTAGTGAAACAAAATAATTTTGTATTTTCTTCTCACATAACTTGTATCCTGTTACATCGCCCCAGGTACTTAACAAGCTTATTTATTGATCTAATTAGCTGATTACAGTTTTATGGGGATTAGGGGACTAACAAGTTTATTGTAATTGCGGGACAGCCCCATTGACGAATAAACAAGCTTGTTTTTTCAAGCAAGCGGAGATACTTGATATGGAGGATATTCGGGATGTCGAAAATTAATTGGCGAAGTAAATCGTAATTATATTATGCTAGGTAGATCATATTTCTTCCTTTAAAGCCTTTGAATACTTTTGTAAATTAGCCTGAGCGGCTACCAATCAATAAATCGAAACAAAACTGTCTCATTTTAATTAAAAGATAATAATAATATTATACTTTTACGCTTTGCACAACATGCTAGGCGCTTGCTTGTTTGGCGTAGTTTTGCTACGCTCCCTACGTAGCACTACACGTAGCATTGCGTAGGTGTGCTACGTTCACTGCGTAGCACTGCTACGCAGCTACGCACATTGCGTAGGTGTGCTACGTTCACTGCGTAGCACTGCTACGCAGCTACGCACATTGCGTAGGTGTGCTACGTTCACTGCGTAGCACTGCTACGCACATTGCGTAGGTGTGCTACGCTTGCTACGTAGCATTGCTACGCAGCTACGCACATTGCGTAGGTGTGCTACGCTTGCTACGTAGCATTGCTACGCACTTACGCACATTGCGTAGGTGTGCTACGCTTGCTACGTAGCATTGCTACGCACTTACGCACATTGCGTAGGTGTGCTACGCTTGCTACGTACGTACGTTGCTACCTCTTACACCCGTAGCCATGATCGGTATAAGAGCGTAGCAAAAACGTAATAATAACAACTCGATGTCTCTAAATTACATTTTTTTAAATTAAAATATTCCAATAATGATTTAACACAATATAATACGTTAAATTATAATAATTTTAGCGTTATGTTTATTGAATTTTTAAAACATGAGATAGGTAGTTCACAGCTTAGCACTGTAGTTCACAGCTTACTAATCAAAACTTTTAATAAGCAAATCATAAGGACTTCCTTACTTGACGATTGTTTTGTTTTCAGCTAAGTTTTATTAAACTAAAATAATGTACACAATAATCCCAGAATTCACATTGTCTTTCAAATCATTTATTTTTAAGTTGATTAATATGAATATTATTAGTCTTTCGTTTACATATTTTATTAGATGCTAGGGTTTATTTTTTGGTTCACTGTAAAATGAGATAAAACGAAGCAAGACATAGCGATGGATAAAGGAAATAAGAACTATTAAAGTGTTAAATAGCACGATGAGGCTGGAAAATTTTAATTTTGTATAACTTTTACATATTGCTACATTATTTTCGTATTTCTTAGGATAACTGTTTAGATGACGTAATAACTATAACAAGTAACATGACGTCATTTTAATCCACGTAAGAAATTTAGCCTTCAATAAAATGCACATTATTATGAAACATCAACGTATCAAATTCAAACACACGCTGAATAAATTTTACGAGAGAATTTAATTACGCGGCAGCTTTATCTAATAACCCGTGTAATGACTGTATGATGCGTTTTCACATTTTGCAGGGATTCATTCGATGTTCCATTTTAAAATATTTAATTTACCATAGAAAACTTTCTCAAAATATTTGTTAACTAAGAAAAATAACTTATAATGAGTGATTTTAAAACATGTAATTATTACTGAAAAATGGTTAGTTTAAAAACATAATAACATTGATTAAAACGTCGCGTTGTACGACAATTATTAATAATAATATCTCCCACACCGGTTTCGGTGATGGTGGCCGGTTTCATTGAAACCAGGCCAGATACGCTGCAGGAGTATTTTTATAGTGCCCTAGTGTGTGCGCAGTACACAAGAGCATTCTCTATTCCTTTACTCTCATAAACCAGTGGGACGGCAGGCCGACACGACCGGCGAGAGATCAGGCGCAGGAACGACTTTTTACATGCCCATCCGACGCATGGATCATCTTACTTGTCAGACAATCAGGTGATCAGCCTGCATTGTCCTAACCAAACTTGGAAATAACATGTTTTCAACGCGGGAATCGAACCCACGACCTCCGAGACAAGAGCCGCGCTCTATACCACTAGACCACGGAGGCGTTTAAACAAGGTGTAACAGAACTAAGTGATAATACTTTAGGGTGTGTATGAGTTCCTTGTAGAGAGTTCATTGTGAAAGTAGCAGCGCTGAAAGAGCAAAATTTATTTTCACTTTTGTATGGGAATATGCATGACGCTAGGGCGCTTGCCCATACAGATCAGAAAAAATTGCTCTTTCAGCGCTGCTACTTTCACAGTGAACTCTATATATAAGGAACACATACACACCCTAAAGCATTATCGCTTTGTTTTGTTACACCCTGTTTAACCATAATATATCCTATATATATTATTCGTATTTTTATACATTTTAAATATTTTATTTTATAAAAGAACTGCTCGTCCCATCACTAGTAGTGTTTATCTATGACGCACTCTGTCAATACATTATCATAATATTATCGAATAGACAAAAGCTATTCCAAGTTTGAAATTGCGCTGGTCTATTCATTATCTAGGGACGTGCGATTTAGTTGTTGGAATTTCGATATACATATATTATATACGAACGAATAGTACGCTATATCATTACATTGCAACAAAATACTTTTCGAATTGCATGAATGATTGTTTGTCATGTAACGTTTCCAATATTCCATTTGTAAAGTAGTATAATATTATTACATGGTATAAAAGATAGTGGTTTACCGCCGTCTGTTAAGACTTAATATATTATCTTTTATTTTAATGCGGTATTTTAAGTAAATAAAGTGATTTTAACGCAAGGTTTATTTCTATAATACAATTAGCTTATTATAGTATAACTTTATGGCACAACAGCATTTGCTGGGTCAGATTTTTTAAATTTTCAAGAGGAAATATCTATGAAACTTTTCATCGGCTATCAAAGTTTATTCTAAGTTATACAAAGGAATGAGCGAAGTTTTCAGTTTGTCGATATCCTGATTTAATCTAAGTGAAGGTTTCGCTGACGTTACAGACGAGTCTTGTTGTGAAAATTTTAATTGTGTTTGTGCAAAGTGCGAGCGTGCCATTGTGTACTTTTTAAATTGAAAAAATGATTGGTTTTCGATAAACTTTTCAAACAACACTATTGTTCTGACTCGTCTATTGCAGGTTGCCATTTTTCAACAGTTAAATTAAATTTATTGGCTCTAATAGATAAAGCGAATGTTGATAAAAACTATTCTCTATCGAAAAGCCACAAAGTTTATCGATAAAAATTATTTCATTTCGTTTATTGGGCATAACATTATACATTTTAATATTATGTTAGTCTTTACCTGAGTCTAATCTCCATATAACAATCGTTATTTTTATTAAGTCTACTCTTTAACTATTTTAAAAAGCTATTCATTAAGCCTGTTGCATAAAATGCTAAAATTAAAACGATATTTCCTTAAACACAAAGAAAAAGTTCGCAATCAGAAAGTTTGTAGTCCACAACAAACTAGGATATAAAAATGTAAATTGTCTGAAGTAACTACCAAGTTTTATTCACCGTCGTAGTTTATTTGAATTATAGGAATTCCAAACAAAAGTTTTTAAGTTAAGGTAGAGCATTTCCTGTTTAAAATAGGTATATCTGGTACGTTAAGGATTACTTTTACGTTTTGGATTTGGGCACAATTCATAGGCAAATGGCATTTCTGCGTAGATTGTACGGAATAAGACGAGCCAATGTTAGATGTTGGCTGGGTATGACATATCTATAATATTTCGTAGAGAGGGGTCTAAGTAAATGACTAAAAAGGGAATCAAGTAAATGACCCCATCTCTAAGAAAAACTTTTATACGCCGAGCCGGCTCTCCGACTTGCAAATTTTCAATTAGGTAACGTGTCCCGACGCGATATATCTCGAACGATGTACAACATCATTAAAGAGTTTTATCTTCAAAAATAGCAGTCTTCTAAAGTTGACTCGCAACAATATAGTAGAATAGTAAACAAAAACACAGCGAAACTATTATCGAATGAAGGTAGTTAAAATATTTGATCCGCAGAAAAAGTAACAGTAGCGTTTATAGATCGTCAAAGCGATCAGAAGTGGCATGAATATCATAATACAGTTATACAATTTGCGTCTCATATATATTCACAAATCGTGAAATAAATAATGGGCCAAGTGCAAGTCTGACTCGCTGACTAAGGGTTCCGTACCGTTACGTTATAGAGGAAAAATTGGCCAAAAGTTGCATTTTCTGTATAGAAAACCCCTTTAATAATTCAAGACGTGAGTGGAAGAATAAAGTAAGTAACATGAAAAAACTTCCCGTTTTTTGCTTAAATGGAGACTTTAGGGCCGGAAAAGTTATTTGAAATAGAAAAACTATGGATTGTATGTGTAGCCAGATATAATAGCTAGGTTATGAAGTAGATAAGTTACAAGTTTTATTGAAATAATTAGGGAAAAAATGAGTTATTGTCCGTATGTTAGGAAATGTTACTTATTCGATTCTTCCACTCACGTCTTCAATTATTTTATTTTTATTTTATTAATAATTATTAAAATTATACATAGATAAATACGGATTTTGTGAAAATTTCAATTGCCTTCCTGTTGCCATTATTGATATCGAGCAAAACAAAATCACGTTTGTTGTATGGGAGCTCCCCTTAAATAATAATATTAATTTGTTGTTAGTATTTGCTGTTACAGCAGCAACAGATATACACAATCTGTGAAAATTTCAGAAGTTCGGCTATAGCGAATAGCGGTTCTTGAGATACAGCCTGGAGAGATAGACAGACAGACAGACGGACAGACAGACGGACCAACAGACAGACAGACATTGAAGTCTCAGTAATAGGGTCCCGTTTTTACCCTTTGGGTACGGAACCATAAAAAGGGCGTATTGTGAGGCTTAACTTTCTAGTTCTAGTTTCTTACTGGTTACGACTAAAGTATTATGTTTTTATAGCTAGGTCTTATAATTACTCAGGATGATATTTTAATTCGGTATTCAATTTTTATAAGAAAGGAAGCTTAACTTAAATTTTAAAGCTAAAGCGTCTCCCAGACAGACGCGGCCTGCAGTGGCGGTGGCGGTCAGTTGGATTACTTGAGAGTTCTAGGAACGACACAGACACACGCGGCCACGCGGCCAAGTTATCCAACTGACCGCCACCCCCACCGCCACCGTAGACCGCGTCTGTCTGGGAGACGCTTAATTTAAGTTTGACCGATCGTTTAACGTTAGTTTTATTTTTCACCATATTTTCTATTTTGCAGTTTTATTTTATCGATACTGCCAACCTAACCATACTTTGGTATGGCTGTAAAATATTGGATTGAAAAGCACGATTGGGGTACTGAAGTCATCTATACTACTATTATAAAGAGGAAAGATTTGTTTGTTTGTTTGTTTGAGTCGAATAGGCTCCGAAACTACTGGACCGATTTGAAAAATTCTTTCACCATTGGAATTCTACATTATTTCTGCTGAACATAGGCTACATTTTATTTTGGAAAAAAGTAGGGTTCCGTAAGATATTTGAGGTTTTCGGACGCAAGGTGTAAAAAATCAGCTAGAAAAGTTACTTATTTTGCGTACGCTGCCGAAACTATAAAAGATAGAACCATAAAATGTTCTAAGTAATTGTAGATCTTATAAATATCTACAAAAAAGTCCGCGACACACTATACCTATCTATGTCGAGTGAGGCACAATAGCCATTTATTTATTTAAAAATCCTGAATTTTTTTTGGACTACATTAAAACGGATATATTTTACCCACGCTACTAATCCTTATCAAAATAAATTCTTTTATCACTAAGTACAGTTTATGTAGATAATATTTGGTCTTTGAATGATTAAAATTGGACGTTTGGTTTTGAAATTATGGCGAAATTAAAATATTACGATAGTGGGCGTCACCAAAGCGCGTGCGGGAGGAAGATAATATTATGTTGTAGAAATGAAAATTCTATACATAAAAGATATGAAATGACACCCGAAATTACACCTTTGTCACTACATCGCTATAGAAGCCAAAAATGTGGTTAGTTTTTTGTGTGTCTGTCTGTCTGTCACTCTTTCTGTCTGTCTGTATGTTTGTTCCAGCATCACACGAAAAATACTGATCCGATTTGAATGTGGTTTTCGCAGATATATTTATCTTCTTCCAACTTAACATCTGGTGTATAAAATTTTTCCCCCCACCCCTCTAAGGGGACAAAAGAGGGGGTCAGATTTTGTATCAAACTTTTTTCTTTAACACGAAAACTACTGATCCGATTTGCATACGGTTTTCACAGATTTGCATACGGTTTTCACAGATATATTATATTTGTCTTCTTCCAACTCAACATCTGGTGTATAAAAATCCTCCCCCCTCCCCTCTCAACCCTCTCTGGGGACCAAAGAGAAGTCAGATTTTGTATACAACTTTTTTCTTTAGTGGACTTACTTCATATTAAGTATTAACTGTGTTTTTCAACTTGATGTTAAGTTGTATGACCTTCCCCCCCCACACCCTCTTAGGGGACAAAAGAGGGGGTAAAACATGTATCAAGTATCAACTGATGATGTAGAAAATATACTTTAAATGGCAAAACAACGTTTGCCGGGACAGCTAGTATTATCTAATGTAAAAGCCATGTCACAAACATTCTTAAATCTACGCCAAAAAGGCAACAAAATGTCGAAATTGCATACCCGTGTTCCGGAATATGTTGCATAACGAACAGAAAGATTTTTCGATCAACAACTAGCAAAGTGCAGCGGCTATTGGTATTTCATTTGCATACTGTTAGGCTTTTTTACGGAAAACGGACTTGTTCACTTTTTATCGATAACATTTTTCACGTTCCCATCCCTATTCTTTGTTCAAAAGATCGATTTGGACAAAAGAATTCAGTTTCAATCAAATTCTGTATATTCTCAAATTGTCTAATTCTGTCCGTAGCGGTCATTGGCCCCCTGTCAAAAATCTTGTCATATTAGCGAGCAGACTAGACCAGAGTGTAGACCAAGGGTATATTATATCGGCTACTTTTGTGCGCGTACAAAATATGTTGCCATTTCAATTGAAGTTTCATGCCTCGATTCGCCTTTCAATCTTTCGCTAATTCTATAAAAATAAAAACAAATTGGAGAATTAAGCCGTATCTGTTACAAAAAATCGAATAATTAAAAAACATCAATTAAATAATTATACACTTTCCTTGCACTTATTCCACTTTATTTTAAATAAAGTGGAATAAGTGCAAGGAAAGTGTATAATTATTTAATTGAACATGAATTTCCACCAAGAAGTGACAGTACATTCAATATCATATCAAAAAACATCAAAACCAGAAACAAAGGTTTCCGTTGTAAAAAGCTCATTGTTTTTCCCGAAACCCTTTACGGCTTACAGAATAACCTTTTCCTTTGTGTAACGAATTTTGGGTGTTTAATCAAAATGCAAGCCATTGTTAGATTACTGACTAATTGAATTAATTAACCAACAAATTTTAAAGTTAACAATAATTAGTATTGTTTTACGAAGAAAACATTTCTGATACCTTTCCTACCTTATTTTAGCGGCCTCAGCCGTAACGGTAATAGATGTTATGGCCAGTTTACACTGTAACAATCCAGTGATCCAACTAGCACTGGATTGCTACTGGAATAGTGTAAGCCGACCATTAAAATATTTATTATTATTTGATAACTAATGTATCAATGCCGGACCCACTCCTATTTTGGTTGTCGGTTAAAAAGGAGTACGGGCATGAAGCTTGTAGTTGTAATTATTTAAATAGGGTACTAGAAGAACTTTTTAAACATAAATAAACCTATAGTCATAAAGAAAAACTTGTTACTACAATGTTCTGTTCATTACGGGATTAGGTCGTAAAATTTTATGTCTGTTCTAGCGGGGTGTAAAATCTGGCGATAATCCGCACGTGGCTAACTATGTAATGACCAGGAATTGGGTTACAGGTTCTGTGATACATATTACTTAGGTCTTAGAAGTTAGAGTTCAGACTGTTTATGTATAATATAATACTTATCGTTTTGTGCCATTTATTTTCGACTCAATGACGCCTGCTTATGGATGTAAATATAATAGTTATCATTTTTGTGGCATTTATTTTTAACCAAATTACGCTTGCTTAAGGATATAATAGTTATCATTTTGTGCGAATTATTTTCAACTAGATGATGCCCGCAACTCCGTAGCACCAAAATTTGTATATCGCGCGGGAAACGTACATTTTTCCCGGATAGAAAATATCGTATGTCCTTTCCTGGTCCTAAATTATCTCCATACCAATTTCATCAAATTTGATTCAGACAGACATACAACATTCCTATATATAATATTAGTACGGATATAGCAAAATATATAGCGAAATTCATAGAACATAGTGGTTGGTAAAAGTCCGTAGCTACGTGTTTCCATCAGGCAGTAAATTGAAAAGCTAACGAGCTAAAATCAGTTCGGTTTGGGCCGGAACTGCCTTATTACACTGAATTATCAACACGAAAGCAATACTTGACCTGCTTCACCTTTGCCCGACTGCGTCAGAATTAGAGCTATGTTATAGTTAGTTATAAAAGTCATAACTTACTCTCCATGCTGTATGTCACACAGTAAATTATAGTTTGAGGTTTGATTGCAAGTACAAGCAATAATAATTAACAAAAAATTATAACGCACGTTCCGAAATTAAACCCAGTATACTGGCTCATGACGCCTCCGCAATCCGTTGCTATATTGTACGGTGTCCGCTGGTGAGACAAGTTTGACGTATTATAATGACAACGTCAACTGAAACAGTTTTCGTAGACACCTACCCAGTTTTGGTAGACACCTACCCAGTTTTCGTAGACACCTACTCAGTTTTGGTAGACACCTACCCAGTTTTCGTAGACACCTGCCCAGTTTTGGTAGACACCTACCCAGTTTTCGTAGACACCTGCCCAGTTTTGGTAGACACCTACCCAGTTTTGGTAGACACCTACCCAGTTTTCGTAGACACCTACGCAGTATTCGTAGCTACCTACTTTACGTAGACACCTACGCAGTTTTTAGACACCTAAACAGCATTCGTAGCTACTTGTACGTATAGTTTTCGTAGCTAGCTGTACAATTTTTCTAAACACCCGCACAGTTTTCTTAGCTACCTATACAGTTTTCGTAGACACCTAGACAATTTTCGAAAAAACCCGCAAAGTTTTTGTAGACCCTGTACACTGTACAGTAGTCGTAGACACTTATACAGTTTTCGTAGTTATCTGTATAATTTTCGTAGTTACTTTCACAATTTTCGAAATAGGTCGTCCGTCGTATATTTCGATAAAATTTATAATAATTAATGAATATTGTGAAAAAAGTGCACGCAAAATTGTGTTTAATTTGTGTTTAAAATGAATATCCAACAGTACAATCACACATGAGAAAAATCGACTCTAGAAAAAACTAGAGGGAATTATGAAGTTATTTCGTATTACATCCCAGTTATTTGAGAAATCGCGACGGCAACAGCCGGTGTCGCGGTCGCGTGACGTCACGACACTTCGTTCCTATCATTTCAATTCACTTGTCTAAAACAGCTCGTTCGGACTAAAATTGAGACACACGGCGTAAATGTGCGCTGAACTTTATTAGTTTTACGTTAAAATACTGTTTCAAAATAGGATATTCAAAAGAAATAGTTGATATTTAAGCTAATCGCACATTATATTCGGCAGCATCGCCGTACGCGTCGAATGCATAGCTATGCGGTGCGGGCACGCTTGCTGATATATGTGTGATCACCTTTATTTGTTTTAGTTCTTAATAATCTTCGTCTAATTGAAACGCCTAGAGTTAAATGGCGGTATTATATCATAGAGCTGCTCGTGCTGTTGTACTCGGGTGCGCCTCATTTACTTTCGAGTCAAGAGAGAGATTAAAACAAATTTAATATTATTATATTCAAAGAGAAAATTTACCGTGGGAGAGCCATGCTTTGGCACGAATGGGCCGGCTTGACCAGAAAAATACCACGGGCTCACAGAAAACCAGCGTGAAACAGTCCTTGCGCTGTGTTTCGGTGAGTGAGTGAGTTTACCGGAGGCGCAATCCCCTAACCTATTCCCTTCCCTACCCTCCCCTATTTCCTTCCCTACACTCCCTTATTCCCTTCTATACCCTCCCTATTCCCTTCCCTACCCTCCCCTACCCATTTACCTCTTAAAATGCCGGCAACGCATCTGCAGCTCTTCTGATGCTGCGGGTGTCCATGGGCGACGGAAGTTGCTTTCCATCAGGTGACCCGTTTGCTCGTTTGCCCTGCTCGTTTATTTAATAAAAAAGAAGAAAATTTAATTAAATAAACCTTTTATATTGGCATTGCTTCTACTGACTATCATAAAGAAACTAACTTAACTTACTCAGAACAAGCATTTTGCTCATCGTTGTAGAATGTAGCTCATGCTCGCGAACGATACGCTCGCTGTTCTACCTAGCCGTGTGTCTCGTGTGTTTAATTACGCTCGCTACTCGACCGCCTGATAAACGACTCTCCTCTCTACTCCATGACATGTTCAGGGTATAAGCGCTAACAATCCTCATTTTCATTAGGTATCCGATTTAGGCGTGAATCACATCATCATCAACGCTAACCTCTAATGCTGGTTCACATGTTCAATACCAACAATGTGTGATGGAAAACTATTTTTTCAGTGGGCTGAATGTACGCCATCATGCCTCAAGTACAACCGCACCCAGACGAAAATTTTGTAAAAATTTTGTAAAAGTTTTCCGCCAGGAAAAACCATAGGAAACTGTTTCAATTCTTAAGAGCAACTTAGGCAATCACTTTGGCTATTATACAAATTGTCAAAAACTAACCCATTATCTTATTAATTTTATTTTTTATTGAGATTTCATATTATTGAGACAATAATTAATCCAGACGTCCCTTATTATGTCTCTATAAGTTATACATCAATAGGATTTCGGTTCCCCTTCTACATTTTTCGATAACAAATCCAAAGAATTTATAACTCGTATATTGCTCGTATAGCGATCGATGTACAAATCGCTCGCCATTAGCGAGGGCATCCACCGTTCTAATTTAATTGATTTATTTTATCCTACATCCAATTAGGAGTCAATAAAAACCCCTAAATATTTTACTTATTATGTTGCTACGATACTGCAGTTTGGATGTTTATAAATGCGTGGATTCTCGGTATATATTATGCTTGGTATTTTGCTATGTATTTGGGGAAATATTTTCAAGTAGACTCTCTTTTTCTGTTACCGACAGTATAATATTTACAAAAATAGTATTTGACCAGTAAAACTAAGTTAAAATTGCTGCAAATTTTCTACGACAGAGTTGCTTCTTCGGTACGCATACTACAAACTTTAATGTTTACAGAAGGACAGACACTTAAAATTTAGAAGTTAAGAAAACATCCCCTCCTCTTTTCAGAGACTTTATGTGTACAAAATTTCATCACAATAGGTTCGTAGTTTTGGCGTTAAAGCGAGACAGACAAACAGACAGACAGAGATGCTTTCGCATTCATAATATTAGTGTGGATTATAATAATTATTAGCCTGTTGTCAATGGCTACAAGTAGCTCTATACATTTTTCAAAATTATAATTCGTGTTTATTCTTTCTCTCAAATTTTACCCAAACTCGGTCTTGCAGGAACTTGTTATAATTGGGATTCGCGTACATTGCATGTGGTCATTTCACACATATTTCCGTAATAGAATTGGGCACAGTGGAAGTTCGTCAGGAATGTGGAATGGCTGCGTTCATTACTGGGCTGAGGTATTCTCTTTATTTGTATTCAGTATTGTTCAGACCTGGCGCTTGCAGATAAGAATGTGATGCATTAGCACCGAGCAGAGGGCTATTATGTATGATAGAGTTCGATTACTTTGTAACAACTGTTAGAGAAATTTTTTCTTAATCGACCTATGTTGTATGGCCAGGTTGTATCAAGCTTAGCCGACACCTCCTTTCGCCTTATCATAACTTTACATGTTGATCTATACGGGCAAATGTAGACAATTACGAAGTGTAGAGAGGGACATTTTCATCGTTTGTCCATTAGTAAAGTAGAAAACATCCACAATCATGGCGGCTATTACTATTGAGAAACCGATCAACAATTAGTGCTTATAAATATCATAAAACTACAATAGTATCTGTCAGCTTAATAAAATTGTATTTATTTAGCAGTCATATTATGCCATTTTAATTATAAAGAAGGCAATAGTTACCAATCTCTATTGTTACGTAACATCTCGTGGGCCGGTAAAGTAAACACTCGCTATCTTCACTCCGCCCAGCACGAAGAATAGGGGTTATTCGGACATTGGATACCACATTTTGCGTCTACTGCCTTGCCGGGGGTAGATTTTAAAGTGCTGGAATATTGCTAGTGAAATATTCTAGATGTTCTCTATACGTAAACCTCGTTTGGAAAGCGTAAACAGTAAGACTCTGTCCACAAGCATGCCATTAATGCAAAATCTACAGGTTCTTATGGCAACCCAAGACCGTGGAAAGCAACGCGGTAATTCATTTACATAACTCACTAAAAGGTTTACAAATTTTTTTATTAACAGTGCACTTTACCTACTACAGTAAAATGTTATATCCTAAACTGTATATTAATTCCTCTCTAAGTACCCTTAAAATATTTTATAATAATTTGTTACTAGAAAATGTTTTGAAAACGAACTTAAAATACGAAATGGGGGTTGACCCAGAATGCAATCGGTTCAGCCTTTGAGGAACTAATAGGCTTTCTTGAAGTGGCCACGGAAATATCTCGCAATGGCTGTTTCCTGGGGGAAAAGAGGGTGAGAGATAGGAAATTTGAGGGAAATTGAAGAGTTTGGGAGCCGATGACTGTAGTAAAATTGATGCACTATAAAAAGTCAAACTTAATCAATCTTTCAAATTATTCGGTCTATCTTCTATGTAAAAGACAATATCTTATTGTATTGAGTATAATGTTTATAATACCATAATAATAATATATCGTATTCAAATTCAAACAATTTGTAATAGTTTTAAGTTTCTCTTAAACATTTAACAGTTTCTCTGAATTAAAAACTACACTTCGTTTTCGTCAGGAGCTAAAATAACGAAATTTAAAAAATGCACGAAAAGTGCAGCTCTAAGTTCCCAATTTATTGCGGTTAGCTTCGGTTAAAGCCTAGAATTTTAAACTAAAGCACGTTGTTTGATAGTGGAGTAGCTATTAATCAACCTGACTTTGTTTATCGTGCAGCTTGTAGTTCAACACTGAATAGATTTCGTTACATCATCGTTTATAGAATATCAGATATTTTAGTGGACAGAAATGTCAGGTTTAAGGCAAATTACCAAAAGGTCGATAAGTCCAATAAAATTGAATATGAATTTTACTATAATCCATAAATTTTAAACTATTAATTCGTTGCCTGTATCGTCGTTGCGCCTTTTCTTCTTTTTTTTCATTATACAAATTTACTGTAAGTATAAGTGTGTTTTTTCTCGGGGTTCAAAATATTTCTATAAGTACCTACTGAATTTTATTCACATCTATATGGTGGTTGCTTCTGTGCATCTTTCAAGTTACATTGTTGTAACTTAAAAGATAACCAGAGAAACACACTTTTGCGTTATTTGTTGCGTTGCGTATTTGCGTTAATAACACAGTTTATTGCAGCAAAAAGAGAAATAATTTTGTCTTGGCCAATCTAGCTTTGCTTTACAAATATCCTACATTATTTTCCATAATAATATGTCAAAAAATAAACAACTTCTACCTTTAAATAAACAAAAGGTAACTCGTCAAACTAATTATGTACTTTGTAAGTGGGCTTACCTTTGATCCAACATGGCGGGGCCCGGGGCTAACTTCCTCAAAGAGTCCGCGACAAAACAATCTCCCTCATCGATCATCCACACAGGTCGTGCTTACTGTAAAACTGGGGTAGCCATCAACATTATCTTAGCCAATGGGGTATTGATAATCTTGTGTTAATAGGCCTCCTCATATAAATGGACGAAAACGAAAGACATGACATCCATGATCCAATTAAAACAAAACCTTATATTTCTGGCTTAGGGTCTGTTTCACCACTTCCTGATAAGTGCCGGATAGGCTATCTACTATTTAACTTGACAAATAGACTATGGAGGATCTGTCAAAAAAGTTGTGGATAGCTTAACCGGCACTTTATCAGGAAGTGGTGAAACAAGCCCTTAGTCTTGTTTTCAAGTAACTTGGTATAATAGGTCTTAAATAACTTTTGAAACCGGTTTATAAGTTATTCTAACATACAAGTGCTGACTGGAACACTGTCTGGAGTATTGTTTTGTTCTGAGATGATAAACCAACAAAAGCCTTTAAGTCTCACGTCGTTCTGCCACAGCGACGTTGCAATAGTTTTGACATCAAAAGCTCTTGCTGTTCAGGGTTATTTTACTCCTGACAAGACCCTTAAAATGAGGCCTTAAAAGCTAGTACATAAATTATCCATAATATGTAAATATTATGGATGATTTATGTACTAGCTATATTTCACGGCTTTGTTCGTGTGAATTACTCCTAGAACGCTTGCTTCCCATTACTCGATGTTATATAATAGGTATAGCTATAAAAGGCAATAAATTATAACAAACATTTCAGAGTGACAAAAATGCAACAACCTTCTTTTGTGATCGCAGTCCTAATAATATTGATGAAACACATTGAATAAAACATACGAGCACATTGCACAAGCTTGTGAACGTAGTCTGTCGAGGAAGTCATGATATTTTTTACACAACGCCTAACGCCTCCATGGCCTAGTGGTATAGAGCGCGGCTCGGAGGTCGTGGATTCGATTCCCGCGTTGGAAACATGTTATTTCCAAGTTTGGTTAGGACAATGCAGGCTGATCACCTGATTGTCTCACAAGTAAGATGATCCATGCGTCGGATGGGCATGTAAAAAGTCGGTCCTGCGCCTGATCTCTCGCCAGTCGTGTCGGTCTGCCGTCCCACTGGTTTATGAGAGTAAAGGAATAGAGAGTGCTCTTGTGTAATGCGCACACACTTGGGCACTATAAAATTACTCCTGCGTAGCTGGTCTAGTTTCACAGAAACCGGCCACCGTCACCGTAACCGGTGTGGGAGCTATTATGATTATTATTATTTACACATGTGAAACATAATTTTCCTGGCGCAGGTGGTTACAATTTATCTGACCTTAATAAAATAAACATCAAAGATTTCATTTTGTCGCATCCGATGCTTGTAATATCCGCTTACCCCATTCCCTCTGTTTATAACCGCGTTATGAAGTAAAGATTCTTGGTGAATACAAATTATGTAATGGTTCATCCTGCGCATAAAATCGCTAATGCTGGGCCCTAGTAGGGTGATACGACATCTGGGTATAGTAGGACATAATCGGTTTTCTTTACTGCATAATGAAAATCAAGAAAACGGACTTGATCTAACATCTTTTTCTATCAAAATATAACTTATTATAATATTGAATTATTATGTTTCGTATTATCATACTCTATTAAAATTCTGGCCGATCAGAAAGCGTTTGACATTGGTTTAATATTAATTTATTTATGGATACAAAAGGAAACTACAATATTAGAACTGTTATTTTAAAATATTAATATAATCTGGAAGCTCATGTTGTTTTTACACAAAAATTAAGTCGCACCTTGATCTTCTTCTCTTTAACACCTCCATCGTGGGTATCGCAGACACAATAGATTTTCAATTGTTATACGGTAGCCGGCTGCCGCTTGGGGAATGATAATTATTATCATTATGTTAACTTTTATTCATTGTTTTCTAAAACTAAAACGAGAAGAAGCCAGCATCATAATATTTTCACTTTATTCTTATCTTATCCCTACAATGTTTGGACAAGTCTACATAATCATACTAGGTTTGTGTACACAAGTATTGGGCTATAGGCTGTGTGTATCATGGTTGACAGAACAATTTAGTCTGTCCGGCTTTTCGGGTAAAATGTGGTCACCCTAGTCCCAAGTCAATTATACCGGAAAATAATAGCCCGTAGTCGGATAATATGCTTTTAGCTTTAGTTAGTCTTTGATGATGTCGACATTATGTCACAACGCATCATAAAGAGGAAAAGCGGAAATAAAATCATGTAAAAATGAATCTACATAATGTTATGATTAGCTATTTTGGTAGTTGTACTTTGTGACTATCATTTTCATTATGTAGACACATCTTAATATATTAAATCATCGTGTCGCGGAGTTTTCGTTGCTCCTTTGAACCGACTGGATGGATTTCGGTATGTGTGCCAATTACCAAAATTTTTAAAGGGCAGGTCGAAGACTAAATATGGTAAAACATTGTTTGCAGAGTCAGCTAGTTGTAGCATAAATTTAAAAGAAGATAAAAGCTTCGTTCCACTTACAACCTAGAGCACCTGTATTTTTTTTATCTTTTATTTACCCGTATTACAGTAACCTTTCCGTCACAGTTAGTATTTTTATTTTATCTGACATCGTTGTTCAAAGTTTAAAACAAGTCAGTCACTCAATGACTTCGCGAACTGTAAATTAAGTTAATATTATGTTAGTTGAAAGTGTTAACTCAGTTAATTGGTATATCAAGTTAACTGGGTTACTTTACTTTATGTTTTAAAGTTTTCTGGAATATTTGGCGCAGTTTGTGAAGCAATTTCGTTTACGTAATTATTTGCACAAAACGTCTCTAATTGCGCGCTGTCGTCGACACTTCCGGGAACGCGTGACGTGCCCACTACATGAATGGCCGCGGTGCAATTAATAGGTTGCAAGCGGAACAATACAACAGCTGTAAAATTGATTGAATCCCATTTGGAAAAAAAATGTTTTTTGAACCCCCGACTGAAGAGTATGGGCTCCCACACATAACTGCGGATTCGTGTGAATTCGCATCGCAATATCATTTTTAGTATGAGTTTTGTCGCAGATATATTGCGATGCGATGCGAATTCGCAGTTTTGTGTGGGAGCTCTATTATAAATCTGAGTGTGTCCGTGTGTCTTTTCATTTCGATAAAATATGGTGAGATTAAATTAAGGTTAACTTCTTATAATAGTTCTCTACTTTGATGATTCATTATTATTTTTTAAAGTTCAGAACTAAAATTATGGCTTATATTATTACCTACCGATTAATGTTGAAACTCCCGAAAACTAAACCAATGTTACCACATTATACATTCTACATTGATACAAAAGTAATCAAATGACGCACTTAAAGACATAATATTTTATGGAAAAACTTTACGCTAAAATCAATACAATCGGAAAAGAATAGATACTGACAGATTTTATTGACAAAATGGCGGATTTCCTTTGTCAATCTTCGTCTAAACTATTTCTATGATGACTATCCTAAGCCTGCTGGAAACATTTTAAATTCCAATTAATTTGATTCGCTTCAGCCTATGACTGGCGGCAGCGCGTGTTCGTGCTAAGCTTATGGGACATTACGACCCGGTCGTCGACGAGAGCTAAACATTTGCTACTGAAATTTTTGGCGCTCCAATACTGGATAAATTAACTTGTATGTAAACTTGCTCCTGTATACTACTAATTGTTTCCCCTCGGCTTCTTTATTGAAATATATTATTAAGATAAAAATTAAAAAGTAATACAATACATAGTAATTAATTATCCGAAACATAACTTTATAATCAAATTAACATTAATGAGTAAGGGTGAATTGCACCAGAAGCGTAGTTAAAGTTAAGGTTAAGGTTGTCGTCAAATATGGCGACTTTTGCTATGGATTTGACAGTTAATTATTTCACATATTGTTATGGTTAAAGTTACAGTTATAGTTAAAGTCGGTTGATGCAACTCACTCTAAGAGTGGGTTGCACCGGCATACTTCGGCTTACTTTAACTATAACTTTAACTTTAACCATAACAAAATATGAAATGAACTGTCAAATCCCTAGCAAAAGTCGCCATATTTGACGATAATCTTAACCTTGACTACGCTTCTGGTGCAATTCACCCTAAGGGTGGGTTGCACCAGAGGCGTAGCTAAAGTTAAAGTTAA
Organism: Plebejus argus; assembly: GCA_905404155.3. Taxonomy (NCBI): domain Eukaryota; kingdom Metazoa; phylum Arthropoda; class Insecta; order Lepidoptera; family Lycaenidae; genus Plebejus; species Plebejus argus. Next base: position 9,671,565 of record FR989942.1, on the reverse strand, counting down.
GGTTATCGTCAAATATGGCGTCCATAATGGACTTTTACTAGGGATTTGACAGTTCATTTGACTTTTTGTTATGGTTAAAGTTATAGTTAAAGTAAGTTTTTTTATTTATTTATTTATTTATTTATTATACATTCTTACAACTATCATTACAGACTGATATCCAATTCGATAGTGTAGTAAATAGCTTATAATTTAAATTACTTTTTTTTTATTTTTATTACTATGCATAACATATAACCGATAATGTCACTTTTGTGAACTCACTCAAAGGACATACGAATAGGTCCAATTTGATGCTCACTTTGTTCAGTATTCGGATTGCTTCTACAATGGGCGCGTATTTTAATAAGTTTGTTCTAGAGTGCGGCGTCGCGAACAGCTCGGGAGACCGCCTCCGCCACACATACCTATCAGGGACGTTCAGTGCCAGCCATTGCAGTAAACCCGGATAAATTAATTTGCCACGCAACACTTTGAACATAAAGCACGCCAAACTCAAGTCCCTTCTGGTCTCCAACTTGTTGTATCCGACCATGCCTAACACAAACAGCGTCGGATACATCAGCGCCTCTTAGAGTAGGTTGGTGCAACCTACTCTAAGAGGGTTAACTTTTACTAAGTAACACAATTAATATTTTATTTACCTATCTCGGGTTTGCTATCTTTTTCTATGCGACATTGACAAAAAAAAGCAGACCTTGTTTAATTGATCATTGTGTAAATATTTTATTAGATAAGTCAAAATTTCATAAACACATCTAAATATGCCTTAAATAGTATTAACTATTTAATAACTATTCAAAGAAATAGAAAACGAAACAAGAACATCTAAATACAAAGAAAAATTTTAAATACTTAAGTCGCCCCACTTTTGTTACGGATTGCACAATTTAAGGATGCTACGGGAAAACAAAAAACGGAATAAACAAGGAATTGAAAGGAACACAAAGAATAATATAAAAGTAACGGATTTCTTTGAAAGCTTTTAATTTCGTAAGAAAGTTTCATAAACGTGGATTGAATTCGAACGCTTCGATGGTAATTTAATTTTATTATAACTTTTTTAACGTTATAAACAATTACTCTAAATAATATAATACGCAATTTTCGTGTATTTGCGATAAAGGTTTTGTGATATTACATCCATCCATACTAATATTTTAAATGCGAAAGTGTGTCTGTCCGTCTGTCTGTCTGTTACCTCTTTACGCCCAACCGCTGAACCGATTTTGCTAAAATTTTGTATGGAGATACTTTGAGTTCCGGGAAAGGACATAGGATACTTTTTGTCCCTGAAAAATGTACGGTTCCTGCGCAATAAACTAATTTTGGACGGACGCAACGGAGTTGCGGGTGTAATCTAGTTTAGTATACGATAGTGAATCATTCACATAGACTGACTGACTGACTGATACAATAGTAACTCACGTCCAAGCGTGATGTGAGTCTGTTTTATTTTTCTCCAGCTCACGACAGAACCTTTTGTCGGATTTCTGCTCCCTAATCGTAACTTGTTCCGACTCCTGACGAAGAGATAGTCGTGAGAGTATGTTCCATTTGATCACCGATTATTTTGTAAGAAAATGCAATTCGCAGGTGATTACTAAAATATTTTATTCTACATTTGATATTGCTAAGTACTAAAATTTCTAGGTAAAAAGTCGTGATTATTTTAAGATAATCTTAATTTTTTAATTCCGAATAACATATATAACAATTTATTAAGTTAAAATTTCATGTACCATCGATTGAATTGATGCGTAGTTTTCGGAAAACGGTCTTGTAAAAGTGTTGTTTTTATATTTGTCATGGGCAATAAGTAGACTCTCAGTTAATCATTACTGCCATGATAGGGATCGGGTAATCTCTCTCAAAGGACAAAGGAAGACGGTAAGAAAAAAAAGTTTCAACATTATAGAGTCAACTCACAAGACCTAAGCGGAACAAACATCGCGTGGGGGTCCCCGCCATATATCGGCGGTCCGGCAGCTGCTTTTCCGCCTTTCCGGACGGTAATGGAGGATTCGCCATTAACCTACATGTAATAAAAATACATCAAGGTGGGAATAGCTTTCGTCTGTTGGGTGTGCCGTGTGTGTGTGAATAAAAGCTATCCTCAGAATAAGAACGCTTCATACAAAAATGTAGGTGATACTCCTGAATATGTTAAATACCACTTACATACTACATACATGGTCTAAGCCGAACTGGACCATTTTGAGGGTTCCGTACCAAAAGGGTAAAAAAGGATCCTATTACTAAGATTTCCTTGTCTGTCCTTCTGTCTGTCCGTTTGTCTCCAGGCTGTATTACATAATTTTTGCAGGTTTGGAAAAAATTTTATTATTTGAGCAGTTAAATCTAAATATCCATCCATCCATCGATAACTTATAAGTTAGAAGGAAACGGGAAGTCAGGCATACGTGACAAGGCGATGCGAGTAATCCGACGCATTATAAATGAGTCATTCCAAACTGAACTCTATTTTCTACCCCTTAAAGATTAACTACAGAACTTACAAAATATTACAATATGAATATAACATACTGTATTTTTTAGGAAATAATAATAGCTCTACTGTTCATAACATAATGTTCCAGGCTTCATACTAATTATTTTTTTAATTTGTTATCATGAGATCGGGGTGGTTTCCATACTAATGAAATAACGTTATTAATTAATTTGTAAGAAAATTATTTTCTTGCGCTCAAAATATGAAGCACAAAACTTTAATATTAAGAAAATAAATTACTTGAACGTTATTATTTTTCTTACATATGTAAGTTTATAATTCGAAACTCCCTTTACTTACTAATAAAAAGATTACGCTAGGAATGACTTTTTGAGTTGAATTAAAAATAAGCCATACAATGTTGTGGCTTGGCTTTTGAGTGACTTCTCCAATGTTTCAAATAAGGACAAAACGTTGCATAGCGTATCCTCATACATTATGCAACAAAAATCCATCCACTATAACCTATCCATGCGAATATTATAAATACGTAAGTGTGTCTGTCTGTCTGCTACCTCCGTACACGTAACCTAAACCGTGACACGGAATACTTTTTATCCCGGAAAGTACGGTTCCCACGCGATAAAAGAATTTGTGCGCAACGGTGTTGCGGACATCAGCTATACAGTATTACCTACATAATTTTATGTCTATCTATATATATAAAACTCAAAGGTGACTGACTGACATGGTGATCTATCAACGCACAGCCCAAACCACTGGACGGATCGGGCTGAAATTTGGCGTGCAGGTAGATGTTATGACGTTGGCATCCGCTAAGAAAGGAATTTGATAAATTCCAACCCCAAGTGGTTAAAATAGAGGATGAAAGATTTCATATAATAATACTTCATAACGCGAGCGAAGCCGCGGGCAAAAGCTCGTTTTATCTATTTTCATCAAATACTTGGCTTCTGGCTACTGGCTCGTCTTTTATGTATTGTAACCAAATTTTTATGAATTCGCTTGCTAACCAGAAACTGAAGACCGAATCAGAGGGTAAGTGGACGATTTCCGGCCCGTCACGCCACATTTGCCGGACACCCGACTTTCCGGCATAATTCACCCATTTCCCAAATTCCCACTCACAAATATTGAGTGAATCCCAACTTAAATAGGAGGTAATATTTCTATATTTCTATATAGTATTATAATATTATAAAATTTCACATTTAATGTGAAAGTGTATCTGTCTGTCTATCTGTCTCACCGTCTAGTCTGACCATCTGTTAAATGTTCACGTTCAAACCGCTGAACCGATTTAGCTGAAATTTGGTATGGAGATACTTTCGTGTCCTGGGAAAGGACGTACGGTTCCCGCGCGATTAACGAATTTTGGCGCAACAGAGTCGGGTGTCATCTAGTTTCCATATATTATAGGTCCTAGACGGGTTTCGGTGACGGTGGCCGGTTTCAATGAAACCAAACTACAGCAGACGGACGACTGGCAAGAGGCGAGAGATCAAGCACGACCGACTTTATACATGCCTATCCGACGCATGGATCATGATTCTTGTAAGAGAATCAGGTGTTTAGCCTGGATTGTCCTAAAAAACTTGGAAATAATAATATTTTACCAACGCTGTAGTTGATCCCACAACTTCCGAATCAAGATCCAAGCTATAAGCCACTGGACCGCGTTGGCGTCTAATATTTACATAGAGACGTAATTTTATTGCGAAACTGGCATCAGATTATATTGTTGATTAGTTATGTCGACATTATGCAATTTAATCTTCAATTTTCGTCATCTTCTTTTTATTCAACTTCCGTTTGGCATATTCAATAACTGAATGCGTCAAAATCCACCCGCGTTGAAAGAAAAGTGTCATAGCGAGCGCTACGATTTCAGCGCGCGTCACGGGCATGCCTCACGTTTGCTGTTGACTGCGCTATAACGCATGCCCTTGATGAGCAAAAAAGGTACAGTGTGGACAAAGCTATTTGATTTGATTTGATTGTCAGTGGATTATTTTGAGTGACAGCTGTTTTGTATCTACACCTTTATAATGACCACGCGCCAAAGTATCCTTGAAGGTATTGTTAATAATTTTACGAGTTATATTTCAATTCATTTTTAATTTTTTTAATTTCCTCCTTCGTGGCCTGAATAGAAATTAAATTAAAGGGGTTTTCCACTTTGTCACTGAATGGAATAGGGGGAACTGTAACAATGCTTCCCTTTTATATTATTATTTGTTAGGGGCTTTCATTTTACGATTATTATATTCCAGTGTACTTTCATAATTCCATTTATTAATTAAATCCTTATAAAGTTAGTTCAGGAACAATAGATATTACTCTGTCTTTGACCATGATTGAATACATCCGAAAGTGTGTTTGTCTGTATGTCTGTCAGTTACCTCTTCACGCTTAAACCACAGAACCGATTTTGCTGGGTATGGAGATATTTCAGCCTCGGGAAAAGACAAAATATTATGTAGTGTATTGATAAATAAAGATAGACACGCCCACTAGGGGTGGGGATGATAAGAATTAAGGAATGATCGCCCGACATTCACTTCTTCTTGATTCTTGATATAGCAAACATTTAAGCACCCAAACATGAAAACTTTTGGTTTTAGAATGTATTATTGTATACTTATACACTTAAATGAAGCTCTTAAGTACTATTAATTTGCGATTTTCATTTGAACACAGCTTTTAACTCAGATTAAGGTGTCGTAAAAAGTAATAAAGAACAATAAGTGAAATTTATTATGCTTCACGGGCTTTTAAGCACGAATTGCTTGAGCTTTCGACGCTAATAAATAGCTTATTAAGGCGTTAATAAAGCTTTTTACGTTATATTAGTTACTAAAAAGTAAAATGTGTCAAATCTAAAAATCCATTACTAAAAAGAGCGGCCATTAAACTCCTCTGATGTTGCGTGTCTATGAGCGACGGTAGTCGTTTACATCAGGTGATTCGCTTGGTCGTTTGCCCCCTTATTTAATAAAAAAAAAAAAAAGTCTCATATAAAACATACTAATATAAAGGGAAAGTGTATCAGTCTGTTACGACTTCACCCAATAAACCACTTAACGGCTTCTCACGGCGCGTAATATCACGAGCAGCGCCGCGCCGAGCCGATTTGTACGAGCGACCGCGCTGCCCGTTCTTACGACGCGTAATATTATCTTGAGCCACTCGAGCCGCGCCTTTGAAGTTACCGACTGCAATCGGATCGGACGCGCCTGCTCGAGCCAGCCCGCGCCACCTCGAGCCATCCCCTTCACACTGCGCGTGGCTCAAGGTGACACGGCGCAGCTCGTGATGTTACGTGCCGTGAGAAACTAGCTTTAGAAGATCAGTGTCATGTTTCTCTACATCGTCTCATTAATAGAAGAAATGTGAGAATAATAATTAAACGAAATAATGATGAGGGTCTTTAGCTATCATTATCTTAACTGTAATTATGTTATATCTTATATCTTTAAACGAGCAATTCTTGTATATTATAATATTATATAATTGGAATCTCGGAATCGGCTCCAACGATTTTCATAAAATTTAGTATATTATAGGGTTTCGGGGGAGATAAATCGATCTAGCTAGGAATCATTTTCAGAAAATGTCATTTTATTCGAATAGCGAGCAAAACTCGGTCAAATAGCTAGTTATAATAGTGCAAGGATTGCTTTTTGCTTTCTCAGTAATTCTTTGAGAATTTGCAATATTGATTATAATCAATATTGCAAAAACTTAAGCATACTTTTCTATTTATAATATCTATGGATGCTTTACACCACGTGAGTCTGGCCCCATGCTAAGTATCTATATTTAATAGACTTCCACAACCCGTGAAAATTGAAATTTTTTCCCGTCGTCGGGATTTGAACCCGCGACCCCCGGCTTGAGCCACCACGCACACAACCCTGAGCCACAGAGGTCGTCAAATATTTTAACCTAATGATAAATGGAAATTTAAATTTATGCCCGTAAATAAGTCTGTCAAAAGTTGAGAAACAATGCAGCTGACGAAATTCCCCAAACAGAGGGGAGACTTAAACAGGGGTTAACATAATGACAGTTATGTACTGTCACAACACTCATAACTCACAAGAATATACGGAAAACTTTTTAAAGTAAACGATGAAAAGTTAGTGTGTTATGTCGTGGAATGTGGATTGTCGTAAAGATTAAAACTTTCCAGTTAAACTATTAAAACACGTCATCGTAACCCGTACTCTAGTTTAGATCTAAACATAAAGGGACACTAAGGGTGAATTGCACCAGAGGCGTAGTTAAAGTTAAAGTTAAGGTTATCGTCAAATATGGCGTTCTTAATGGAGTTTTACTATGGATTTGAGTTTTGACAGTTCATTTGACTTTTTGTTATAGTTAAAGTAGGTTGATGCAACTCACTCTAAGCGATAAAGCGTCTTTACTTTATAGTTTTCTAGATGACGCCCGTAACTCCGTTGAACCAAAATTCGTTTATCAACAGGGAACCGTATATTTTTTCGGGACAAAAAGTATCCTATGTCCTTTATCGGGGACTCAAAGTATATTCATAGCAAATTGCATCAAAATCGTCTCAGCGTAAAGAGGTAACAGAGCTGTATACCGTTGTGCCTCTATGTTGTGCCTAGATATTGTTACCTCTTCACTTATAATATTAAATTTATAATTACTTATGTAATGTTTAGGAAGTGCGGATCATAAATATTATATTTCTTTTTTTGAATACTTCACAAATGTATAGCTACTAAATCTTTCTAAGATATACATTTTCATTTTGTTTTCTGAATTCACTTGATACATTCTCAAACTCAGTAATAGCTAATTTTCAATTTGTAAATACCTTTGTGATCACTTTCAACATTTCCTAACTAAAGCACAAAGCGACGTCTAGTTATTACGGAGCAAATGGAATTTAAACCTACAAATTATACTACTGATGTATCGAAGAGGGTCTATGACAGAGAATTAAGAAACTCGTAGATGTATCTGGAAAGTTTCGAAACAAATTGAATCCCTGATTTTTAAAATGGAATATTAACGGAGCGGAGGATTCTTATAAATGTTAGACAAACGTCAAACTAAAGGGTATAATTATAAGAAGTATAATATTATTATAGATTATAGAATTTTGACCAAAACCATACTTCATCGATAATTCGGCCACATACAAAAGGTAGACTTGGATGAAATTAACAAGTGGCACTTTGCAACATGGTAGCGTTATGCTTATTCCCGTAAAGTTATAGGATTGTTGTCTGCCCAAATATTTTTCAAAATGCACTAAACCTCCGCCATTTTCATTTGTTGAATACACGCCACCCCGTTGCGCCAAAATTCGTTAATCACGCGGAAGATCTAAATTTTTTTGGGTTAACCTTTAACGTCACGGGCGGAGTCTACGCAGACCCCACGCGCTGTTTTTTGACGGTATTTTTTTAAATTATCAAGTTACGATCGCTCGTTTTCGGTTAATCTCAATGCAACGAGAGGTCTTTCAGTGAGCAAAAGTCCGTCGCTCCTCTGCTAAGAGAAGTTACATTTTTGCTTATGTGGGGATACCTACAGACCCCACCCGTGATTTAACGTCTATACTTTTTTCTCATTGGTTATGTGTTTATTTGTTTGTTTTTTGAATTGGCTATGTATAAAATGTGGAAAAATTTGTTGCTGACTAACAGACAATCAAATTGCACAAATCATATACAATTTTAATGACTTTGAAAGTTTTTGGAAATATTTTGGAAGAGTTAGAGGTAGCTAGACCTATTGCAACAAAACTGAAGCGAAGATGCTATTATTGTCCCAGAACTTATTATTATTATCCGTAAACCTCGCTATAAAACATTTTTTTTTATTTTATAGCCATTTGCAAGCCTCATTTAGTAAAATTATTTATGACTGACCTTGCCTACTCAAGGAATAATTTTAGTTTAGGGTAGTACTTTTCAAGGATTGTCAATTTTTTTTCTGTAATGTTTAGTGTTAAATTTTCTTTTTATTACTAATTTCTAAGTCATATTTTATTAGAAAAAAATAATAAGTTAGTCAGAAGAAGACACTTTTGTTGAATTTTAGTACATTAAACATGTGCCCTAGAAATCTATGACGAGATGGGTTAGTTTTTAAAAATGTTCTTTACTGTCTAAATAATGGATAGTTTATTATTTATAAATGATTTTCATAAACAAAATAATATCTCTTCTTATAATATAAAACGGGTTTAAAAAAATATTAAACAATTCTGAATCTGTATGTATATTTATATTGGGGTACTTCTAGACCCCACGCGTGATGGAACGTTACCAAAAACAACGCGTGCACTTAAAGGTTAAAAAGTATCATAATATCAAATTTCAGCAAAATCGATTCAGCGGCTTGGGCGTGAAGAGGCAACAATCAAAATATAATTTTAGTATTCATTTATATCAAAACACTTATCCATGTCTACGCCTACCTACACTACATCAATCCTTAGTCCCTACTGAATTAATAAAATGACGCGTGAAGTCACATTGTCGCTGTCCCCTGCCAGCAGATTCGTGCCGATTGATTAAATTCCTTGAGTTACTGCCGCTTACTTGCGCTAATCCTGAAAGGGATTTCCACGTAAGTTATACCAAGTATCTGGTGTTGATATCTGAAATTATTTGCCGAAAACTTGGTACTGAAAAAGTAGTATTATCTTTCTTATGAATTTATAATTATTATTTATTACAATGGAAAATGGAAAATACATACACAGATAAAGGTACAAGCTGTTGGAAGCTGGCTACATGAAGTTGCAGTAGACGACGTGTGGTCGCAACACTACTGGTTTCTATGTATTTCTATGAATAACGGTGATGCCACACGACGCGGTGCGGAACCGCACCGGTGTCCGTCTCGCCGGACTACCGGCCACACGGTGAGTGCGGTACCGCAACGTTTTGCAGTAACGTAGCAGCGACGGATCCGAGCTCCACGCGTACCCGCTTCATCTCGATTCCGGTGCGCGTGCGGTGCAGTAGGCCTACCACGAAATGGTTTTGAGACTCAAACATTCGGACGAGAATGCCGCGTCTTGCTCTAACAACGTCATTTCACGTTTGTAAGAGTAGGATGCGGCATTCTCGTTCGATTGTTTGAATCTTAAAACGGTTTCGTGGTACCAGCCCAGCACCGGAACGTCACCGGACGCGCCGTGTGCCATACCATCTGTTTTTAGGGTTCCGTAGTCAACAAGGAACCCTTATAGTTTCGGTCTGTCCGTCCGTCTGTCCGTCTGTCTGTCCGTCTGTCTGCCTGTCCGCGGTTTTGCTCAGAGACTATAGGACCTACAAAGCTGTAATTTGGCATGAATATACATATTAATAATGTCTACAAAATGGTACATAAAATATTTAAATTTTTTTTTTATGATACCTCCCCTACACATCAAGCGGGGTTGAATTTTTTTTCGCGCCCACCCCATCGTGTGGGGTGTCGTTGGATAGGTTTTTTAAAAATATTATGAGTATTCATAGATCATTTTCCGGTTTAGGGATCCATTTGTGGAATATTAAGTTTTAAAGTGGAAAAAATCGTTAGAGTCCAGTGTCCCCCCTTCTATCAGCTAAACGGTTGCTTCTGGAAATGTGAAAAAGTTCACGGGAGTAGGAAATATGCTGAATTTAAAAGGAAAACTATCACGACTAAGTTGACTTCATAAGTTATTGAGTAATAGTCGATCAACTAAAAAAAAATGTATTCGGCGAAGTATAAAGGAACTTTTCGTTCAAATTCCTTTGAGATGATGTTGTTAGTAGTGTAAAACATGTTATAAATGTACATTCATTGACCATACAAAAATTTTCAAAAACTAGCGGTGCCATGGAACCCTACATTGCGCGTGGCCCGACACGCACTTGGCCGGTTTTTTAGCCTGCTCCTACTCGAACGAAAAAATGTTATAATTATTGTTTGTTTAATATATATACGAGTACAAATTAACTCTGAAATGAACGTTGAAAATTATATTTTTGTGACAGGCCTTCATCACGTAACATGAGATCAGAGATTTTATAATTTGAAATTATTTTATCATTTAAAGTAATTAATGAACTTTTGGTAATTTACCGTCTGATTACAACTCTTCAACGTCTGTGTACATCAGATAATATAACATATAATGGTAGGTTTAGGTGGAAATAGTAGATCTATGTACCATCAAAGAAATTGATTCATTGGCAGTTGACGGACCTACCTTATTTGGTTATTTATGTCAAACCCATCCGATCACAGCTTATATTGAATTGATAATAAGCCGACTAAATGACGTAGGTTCGTCAACTGCCTATGAATCTACTTCTCTGATAGTACAAGTGTATAAGTAGATTGCAGGCGCATACCATTATAAGAGCAGCACTTTCCACCAGGATATCCATCTGATTGTTTCTTAAAAGTACATAAAATTCGCCAGATACAGTTGGTACTTTATAAAAGTCACTATATCAGCTAACATGGGCTATTTGTTTGATCTCTAGGGAAGGTCGCGCTATAAGTCAGTGGACCGACATATTAAATTCTTTGCCTACCCAAGTACTACAGTATAATGTTATACAGTAGACTAAATTGGCGTCATGTAGTAGACGCACTTAGCCAAGCCTTGAAAAAAAACTCTCTCAATACAATTTTACGAGCCGGTGACGTTTACTACACTTCTTTCGACTTCGAGTTACTTGAATTCACATTAAAGCCACATAAGCGGGGAGGCAGATTGACCTATGTACACAGCAATGCAAAATAACTGTATTTTAAAAAGATAAAACCGACTTCAAAATTGTACGTAATTGAGAATTAAAACTTCCTATCTCCAAAACTACTGAATCGATTTTAATGAAACTTGCACTGTTCCCTAAGTTGAACAATACGTAGTACAAGAAAAAAAGAATCACTCAAATCGGACCAGTAGTTCCGAAGATATGCGTGAACAAACATAAAAACATACATACATACATACATACACTTTTGAAATTTGGCACGTTTGTTCAGAAGCTGCTATAGATTAACATATACAAAAACTTTCTGGAAATATTACATACATACGCGTCGAATTGATAACCTCCTTTTTTTGAAGTCGGTTAAAAAAGTTCGATAAGGTCGGCATGCGATCAGTCTGATCGGATTCATCGGTCTCTCCGTATAAGATGGGCATTGCCTTAGCCATGTCCAATGTCCATGAAATCTTACACATTATGTTAATCCCGCGTACAACGCGAATTGAAACTTAAAGTGATATTTTGAAATCACACATTCACCAAGACGGTATAGGTACCGTGTACTGTACATGATTCATATTGTGTCATACCATGAATATATTGACATAAACTTTGCCTCTTTACGCGTATTGAAGCTACTTGACTCAGAAATTGTTCGTATAAAGTTAGAGTAAGTTATAATGAAGCCTCTACCTAAAAATAGGCCAGCTATGTAGAATGAGCGTCCGTGGCCTAGTGGGTATAGTCTTTAGTTCGTACTCGAGAGGGTGCAGGTTCGATTCCGGGTGGAGGCGTGTAACAATGAGACATTTTCAGATCTCTACATAATACGGATGCTCGTGCGGTAAAGGAAAACATCGTGAGGAAACCCGCACATTGTTGGTCCCAGATGTATTAACCTGCTCATTCCTTTGGACTACAGTATTTGAAAAGTGGTTAAAATACTGTATACAACACGGAATATATAACACTTATATATTCCGCGGTATTCAACATCCACAACGGATGCAAAGCCTTGTTTTAGTAGGAGTAACTGAAATATTATTATGATATAACTTTTTCGATACTTACTCAAAACCATTGAAAAGTGTTATTTTTCACAAATTTTATAGTTTTGTTTCATTTCTCAGTTCTCATTTCTATATAACTGTACTGCAATATAAATTAAATATTTTTATAGGCTTTATCATTAGAATTAGAGTCATGTTGCTGAAATATGTAGATTTTTTAACTTCTTATACAAACAGAATACATAAAATGCACCAAATCATAGTATCCGGATATTATAATCTTCATATTTCCAATCTTCAATCTTTACTGAAATCAAAAGAAATATTTTCCCTCTCCTCCCTACAGGTTTTTGATTATTTATTATTAAAAATACGATCAAGGTAAAAGTCAAACAATCTGAAATCTGAAGATGCTAAGGACCTCTCGATAGCCCTTCGTTATTCTTGATAAGGGCAAAGGTTGTAGTTATTTTGAAAACACGGTATAGAATAGAAAAGTAGGAAAAATACAAAAGCTGAGTTATACCACTTTTGTGTAACGAGAGTTCCTTTTTTGGAAAATCATCGTCCAGAAATATCCGGAAAAAAAATATGGCGTGTTATCATAAATTTTAAAAATACACGCCAAAACCGACTACTAATAGTTATTGTAAATTAATCTTCTCGAATAAATATTAATAGATGAATGCAGTCGATCAAATTCGAACCGGGCTCGCAAACGAAGATATTATTTTACGCTTGAAATGCCAAACCGATTTTAAGGAAAGTTTAATGATTCTTTGAGTCAGTGCCGTAAATAGGGCGGCGCCACCGGTTCCCAGGCACAGGGCGTAGACTCTGGGGGGTGCAAGAACCAGACCACAGAGGCCTATACATAGCATTGCTCTGGGTACCTATAATATCTAAAAAAACCATGGACGCAGTTACAGAAGCTCGCAAGGGCGCAAAAATAGCTACTTACGGCACTGCTTTGAGTCTAAGCATGGGTGGTGGGTCCACACCACCGCGTATATAAAAGGTATGCTTCTAATAGTGCTGTTTCTGCACGAAAATGTTTTACTCTATGCTTACACAGAATATTTAAATATACCGTGACATAACAGAATATTCAAATGATATTATAGTTGTGTAGCGAAGTTTGATTCCCAAATCTCCGAACGAATTAGGTTAATTGCAAGCTGACAGGGCCTCCCATAAGGTGACATATTGTCATGTATTTACCCTAATTTTACCCCATGCCAGTCACTTTGATGTGTCATATTTTCATTAGTTTATTGCTCATTTATGACGTATTTTGAGAAATGAGATACGAAAGTGACAGACTGTTGCAAACCAAAATATTTGTATGTGTGTGTGCATCTTAATTTGTTTTGAATAGCATTATGCTGTCCTAGATCTGTCGTGCTAGCGCCATATCATGCCTTATCAATTGCTATTATGCCAAACCCCATTAGTACAACTTCGCTGAGAAAACAATCAAATACAATTTAACCAAGTATCCAGATCCATAACCACTCTTTATGAATATTGCATATTTTTCGCTTAATTCTTTACCCAAATTTCATACAGGGTAATTAGGTTTGGATATTCATTAACTGAGCATATCAGGTGTCCTCAGCCATGCATATTTAAGGTGCATTATGCAGGACACTCGATTTTCCAAGCTGAAAACCTCGAATTTCCCAATTTTCCAACTAAAACTTTTAAGGCTTTCTGAATAACTATTCCTATTAATATGTAAAGAGAAAAGTAGAAATTTAACATAATTATATTATTATTGGTACTTACGCTGAAAAATATGCTATCGTGCACCTATTAGGTAAGTACCTGTGGAAAAATTATTATTCCAATATTATTAGTGTGTGTGGTAAAATGCCGCATATATGCTTATCACAGAACAATAAAAATATAATATATAATAGGCTCTAAACTTTAAATTGTAAACCAACATTATAGTTCAACAATTTCGTAAAAGTCACATAATAATGTAATTATTATGTTAAATTAAAATGAATATAATAAACTGTAACCTTGGAAACTAACTGAAAAATGTAAAATTAAAAATTGGTTAGAAACTAACGGTCTTACCACAAAAGATTTAAACACCTGTTGAACAGTTGGTTAGAAAAAAAATCAGTACATAATGGTCTCAAAACAACTGTTCAATAAATATAATAGATCTTTTGTCGTATGGCCGTATTACTTAGAGAATTATGTCTACAATACGACGGCTACGCTGGGTTGTATCCTCGGAGAAGCTGTTAGCTTAGCTGCTATTACGTCATTACTAGGTAGCTAGAGCAATATTATATACCAGGAACTGCAGGAACTAAGACAGTAACTAATATCGCATCAGGAGATTTAATCTAACACGTGGGGGATTTATGTTCGCTTGGTGCAAAGCGCTACGACTTGATGAGATCCTAGTTCAATGCCTTGATTGGGAACTGTGTCATGTGTCAGCGAAGATATGCAATATTAAGTTCAAAAAGATAACAACATTAGTATGGCCGTGGCCTGTGTGATCATTGTCGATCGCGGATTACTAACGCACTGTTCACGGTTCCAAAATACAGCACAGTATACTGGGCTCAAGACGACATAGTATCCGATGCCATATTGTACTGATATGCTAAAACTAGGGATACAAGCTTTTTTATAAAATTAGGGGACAAACGAGCAAACGGGTCACCTGACGGAAAGCAACTACAGAACTACAGAAGAGTTGCAGGTGCGTTGCCGGCCTTTAAGGAGGGATACGCTCTTTTCTTGAGTGTGAAGTGACAAGTATTTCTAGCACAATATACGTACGTCATATAATATTATGTCAAATACATCTTAAAGTTCTCATTTGACTTTTTGTTATGGTTAAAGCTATAGTTAAAGTAAGTTGGTGCAACCCATTCTTAATGTATGTTGGAACAAATCAACAGTATAGCGTCGATATAATTATGACGTCATGGGTACTCGATAGTATACTGGGCTATATTTCAAAACTTATGCATCGTAAACGATCAAACACTTCTATTTTTTTACAGATACTCAATGAAAACATCTTAATCCACGTAAACTATAGCTCTTTGAATTTGCGATTATCTATACTAATTTTGTAAATGCGAAGGTGTGTCTGTCAGTTACTTCTTCACGCCCAAACCTCTAAACCGATTCTACTGAAATTGGGTGCGGTGATACTTTAGGTCCCGGGAAAGGATGTAGAACACTTTTTATCCAAAAATTAAGTACAGTTCCCGCGAAATGAACGAATTTTGGTGTAACGGAGTTGCAGGCGTCACCTAGTACACTGTAATTCTATCTACCCACACTATGTTAACAGTAAGAAGACATCCCTCCACTTGAGGGTCGAACGTCTGCAGTCTCGCCACAAGGTCAACTTCAGTTCCTTTGTGGTGAGAGTACCGACGCATCTTCTGTCGACCTTTGAGGCGGAGGAATTCTGGCCGACTGATGTGGTCTACCGAAGGTTCCGGGGGAGACTCCGAAATGAAGCGCGCGTCACGTCGCCGTCAACTCGTGATAAAGTGTAGTTATTAAGTGTATATTATAATTTATATGTATGTTAGTCATTAAGGTATATATTGTATGGGCCTATGTAGCCCGATATAAATAAATAAATAAAAAAAAATATGTTAGCAAACGATTACTGCATATGTATTGCTATTGACTTACCGTATTGCTATTGGCCGTTATGAGCTATTACAGTACTGCTATTGAACTGCGTATGAATCTGACCACAAATGGAAACTAATTTCGATGCTTTATTAGCTTTGCTTAATCAACTGGCTAAACTTATAATAGAGTCGTCAATATCACAATGATACAGACATAATTATTGTATACAGAATATTATGTTCTTTGTTATTATAACCAAACATTATCATATGTAGGTATCCTATTTACTAACCTTAGGACTTTCACCACTTCCTGATAAAGTGCCGGATAGGCTATCCGCAACTTTTTTCCACTCTCTATACTTTATCTGTCGAGTTAGGTAGTGGATAGCCTATCCGGCACTTATCAGGAAGTGGTGAAACAGGCCCCAAATATCCAACTTTATTATTATAATTGCCTCAATAACATTTGCTCTAGTGTAAATTATAAAAATCGATCGTTTTTTCATTGCTCGAATCAATGATTTGTAACCAATAATAAATAATGATTGTGCAATTAATAATTATATTGTTTAATAATGCAATTAATCAACAGCTCATTGTTAATATATTAATTATTATAACAATGCTGCGCCAACAGAGGAAATCATTGGTAATGCATCATTTCATGTAAATAATCAAATTATAGTTTCTGTGTGTGCAATTTTACACGTCCGGTAGCGGAATATGAACAAATTCAGCCATTGAACTATCACTACTAGTCTCTTTCTGTCACACGCAAAATATTTTCGCTTTTATAGCCTATGTTAAACGCTCCCTAGACGATAATTCAGCATGACATGCATCTACGTGACAGTATTATTTGTTGCATGACATGCCGATCGCGAAACGATCATGCGTGCATGTAATGCACATATTGCAGGACGAAAAATTAAAGAACCTGTCAATCAATGTACAGCACGTAGTTTGCATGTCATTCGCATCAATCACTGCAATAAACGATCATGCGTGCATTACAGCACGTAAAGCATGTAATGCTGAATTACCGTCTAGGGAGTGCTTAGATGAATAGCCGGTTTTCTACGAATTCTGTGACAAGGCTATAGTACAGAGAATGTGACAGAGTGATTTAGAAAAATATGTGTCATTATTTCTAATGTGTTTAGTGATTCTATACTTTCGCATTTCTAATGTAAGCGTGGTTAGCTCTGAAGTTACATTAATTATGGGATATCTTTAAAAATAATAATTTTAACTCTAACCAACTCTTATGTCACCAGTTTTCGAGATTTTAATTTGCCCTTTTCGGCTAACTTCAAATGTATAACATGTAGCTAATCAACAATGAATGGATCCTGTAAAAAACCTAAAAAAAAAAACTGGTCATCAGTCCATTATTTGAGCGTCACGCTGTGGGTGATGATGTCTTTAAGGCATACTGTCGCCATTCGAGATCGGTTTTGAAATCCAAATTGGTTTTCTGTCACGTCAGTAGGGAAGTATTGGGCATTCTGTCCCACTTGTCCAACCAAAAGTTGGATAGAATTGTCTGTCCTGCAAAGAATCACTTAAATTAGAATGTGTTCTGTCCTGCAGTTGAAATGATTGGGCATTCTGTCTCACTTTTGTTCGCTCGCGGTGCATAAACGAACAGGAGGGCATCCTGTTCCGACACACCGAACCTCCGTTCGCTCGCGCTCACTTCGGTGTACTCGGTGTGTCAGGATGCCCAATAGCTCCTGTTCGTTTATGCACCGCGAGCGAACAAAAGTGAGACAGAATGCCCAATCATTTCAACTGCAGAACAGAACACATTCTAATTTAAGTGATTCTTTGCAGGACAGACAATTCTATCCAACTTTTGGTTGGACAAGTGGGACAGAATGCCCAATCATTCCTGTTCGTTTATGCATCAAGTGATAAAAAATAGCTTCTCATCGATGATTGGATGGTTGAAAGATCTAGCTAGCTATTATAGGAACATTTAATTTCGTATGTTTGAAGTTATCTGTTTATATGAGTCAACACACTGCATGATTATCATTTTGTCATAATCCACTAATCACAGTGGTCGATTGGATTAAACAGTTATGAAATTTCTGAAACAAAAAGAATCACTTAAATTAGAATGTGTCTGTCCTGCAATTAAAAATGAAGTTAAGCGACACGGAAATTTACTACCAAATACCATTCGCAGTATTGTTTGTGGTCCCTCAAACTGTGGGAAAACAAACTTAGTAATCAGTTTGTTACTACACCCGAATGGTCCACGATTCAGAAACCTTTATGTGTATTCAAAGTCTTTGTATCAACCTAAGTACGTCTTTTTAGAAAAAGTATTGGAAAAAGTTGTGGATACATCGTATCACAAGTATAATCATAACAGTGAAATTTTAAGTCCAGAAGAAGCCTTACCTAATTCTATCATCATATTTGACGATGTTGCATGCGAAAATCAAAATAATATACGTGATTATTTTGCTATGGGTCGTCACAAAAATATTGATTGCTTTTATCTTAACCAAACTTATACTAAAATACCCAAACAACTAGTAAGAGATAATGCCAATCTCATCATATTGTTTAAACAAGACGAGATTAATCTAAGACACATCTACGATGAACATGTAGGGTCTGATATGACGTGGTCGCAATTTCGTGAAATGTGTTCAACTGTGTGGAGTAAACCGTACAGTTATGTGGTAATCAATAAGGATTGTGAACGAAATAATGGTTGTTACAGAATGAAATTTGATACATTTATAATAGTGGATTAATTTATTCTATAAAGCTTATACGTACCCCACTATGTAGTAGTACAACTTGAGACATCAATCAGAGTAGAATTCTTAACATGGAGCGGAATCTTAAGGAACAAATTGTGAAATCAGCGTCTGCAGTGAAAAGAAAGGTAGAAATGATAAAAAATACTAAAAACACAAATGACATGGTACTGGAGACGATATTTCAACCGATCGTCAGTCCGCTAAAATTATTAGCAAGCAAAACTGAAAAAAAACGTCATGACGAAGACGAAAAAGAATCTTCAAAATATGGTTCACATGAAAAAGAAGAATCTGAGACGGATCTTGATGATGAAGAAAATTCAGATAATGACGACTTTAATTCTAAAACACCTGACAAAACGCTTACTACATCATCTTCTGAGGATTATGATATCCATGAGAACTCATTTAAATCTATTCAATCCTCACCAAGTATCGCAAACGATTCCTTGTCTTGGTCTGCATCGCCTGAAGCGCTGAAAGAAGATATACCATATGGAGTAAGAAGTGAACGAGGAAAACTTTGGCTAGGCAAAACCCGTTTACACGATGATGGAAAAGTTCTGAAAATTAGAAGCCGCTCTTTAAAAAAAACTTCTGGTCTGGCAGAATTGTTGTACAAAAAAAAACCTAATTTAGATATTATTACAGAGGAAGACTTACAAAATTATAAATTGCTACTCATCGACACTAATGCACATAAACGTAACTGGAAACCATCGAACCAAATAAATGGTAATAAAGGGTTCAAATATACTCACGTGATAAAGCCACTATTTAAATTCGCTAGAAATAATACCAGTAGCGTAGAAAGTCTTCAGCGAGGTGAAGGAATCGACATTTTGAAAGAAGTTAAGAAAGACACTGATTTAGTATACTGGAATGATCCTAATGAGTTAGTTGAGAGACTGAAAATATTATGTGCATCTCAGGCGGCTGGTAATACGGGATTAGATAATGAAATTAATGCCATACTTGAAGAAATGAAAGAAGCTGGTATCATTAAAAAAATGAAATATATAAGGCTGCCATCAGGAAAATTTAGCAGTTCTATTACACTATAGAACCTAGCAAGACGGCAATGAATATAGACAAATTTGGTCATCACGTTCATAAGCGTTTACGATTATCTGAATTTTCTGAAATTCTTAGCGATACATTGGTAAGGTCCGATACAGGGGAATTCGATTTAAAGTCATCGAAATTAACAGGGGTGCAAATTCCAGAAAAAGACGACGAGGCTGTGAATAAAGAATACGTAGATAAAAGTGTCCAAGCCCTTAAAAATGAAATGATGAAAATCCAAAGTAATGTCAGAAACTTTCTCCATAGTTTAGAAAAAATTACTACTACAAATTTAAGTAAAATGTACTACACAAAACAAGAAATCGATAACATGATTGCAGCAAAATCTGTTCAGAATGAGTAAACAAGATATAGTAAATGAACTACACAGAGGAGCGAGACGAAACTTCGTTCGTCGACATACGGTCATTAAAGGTCTGGATGATTTATGGCAAGCTGACCTAGTGGACTTACAAAAATATTCGTCGATTAATAAAGGATTTAAATATGTTCTCATAGTGATTGATGTTTTATCAAAATACGTGTGGGCTAGACCGTTAAAATCAAAATCTAAAAAAATTGTATCAAGTGCTATGTGCAGTATATTAACAGAATCCACACGAAAACCTAAAAACTTACAAACAGATCTAGGTACAGAGTTTTATAACGATTCTTTTAAGCATTTAATGAAAACTTATAACATAAATCATTATTCCACATTTTCTGTAAAAAAAGCTTCTATCGTCGAACGAGTAATAAGAACTATAAAATCACGTCTTTACAAATTATTTAGTTTATGTGGAAAATATGAATGGTATAAAAATAATTTAAGGTCCGTTGTGCAGAATTATAACAATACTGTGCACCGCATTACAAAACATAAACCAATAGACGTTAACAGTTCAAATCAAAATACAGTTCGATTGAATATTATCAAAAGCCAACAGCCAAAAAAAGTACGCAAAGAATCGTCTTTTCGAGTTGGCGATTTTGTTCGTATAAGTAAATACAAAGGCGATTTTTATAAAGGCTACACCCCTAATTGGTCAACGGAAATATTTCGCATCATAAAAGTCAACGAAACTAGTCCTCAAACGTATCAATTACAAGACAAACATAAACAAAACATTGTTGGTTGTTTTTATGGAAAAGAATTACAAAAAACTAAATTTCCTGATATTTATCTTATCGAAAAAGTTCTAAAGAAAAGAGGCAACAAACTTTTTGTAAAGTGGTTAGGATTGGGTGCCGAAGAAAATAGTTGGATAGATAAAAGTGAATTAGTTATTTAGATATATAAAGCACATAATCAGTGCTATATCACAATACATACTTATCAATGAAGGAAGGCAGTGGTGTAATCAATAACTTGATAGACCATTTACCGTTTGAGTTGCATTTACCTGGATATCAATTTTGCGGTCCTGGGACGAAACTTCAAAAACGAATACTACAAGGCGATCGAGGAGTTAACAAATTGGATGAAGCTTGCATGCATCACGATATTGCTTATATAAATAAAGATCCTAGTGCTCGACGTAAAGCTGATTTAGAACTTTTGAGTATGGCAAAGAAGAGGTTGAAATCAAAAGATGCTGGTAAGGGAGAAAAGATTGCCTCGTGGATAGTAAAAAATGCTATGAAAACAAAAATCAGAGCTGGAAGTGGTATTAAATCATTTAAGAAGGGTATTAAAAAAATACATGCTCATTTAAAAAAACTTAAATCCAAGGATCATCACTCTGCTATAAAATATGCGTATGCAGCTGCGAAAAAACTGTTCAGTAAAAAGAAAGGAATATGTTTACCACGTATAATTCCACTTCCAAAATGTGGTGGACTTTTACCGCTTATTCCTATTTTTGCGGGATTGTCGGCGTTAGGTTCATTAGCAGGAGGTGCAGCAGGTATAGCCAAAGCCGTTAACGATTCTAAAGCAGCACAAAAGAGTCTCCAAGAATCTGAAAGACACAACAGAATGATGGAAGCGGTCGCTCTTGGAAAAGGATTATATATTAAACCTCATAAAAAAGGAGCAGGGTTATATTTGAACCCATCAAAAAACTAATTAGGCGGCTGCCCAGGCGTGCGCTTACGAATTTAGACATATTGGAGTATGCTGGTGAAATTCCATACTTTCGCGGCGTTTACATGAGAGATACGTTGCCTTTAAAACCTAGAAAAATAGAATGTGGAATTGTAAATTTAGATAGTAATGTGAATCCTGGCACACATTGGGTAGCCTATGTAAAACAAAACAGCTACGTAGAATACTATGATAGCTTTGGTAATTTAAAACCACCATTAGAACTGATGAAATATATGAATAATTTGCCCATAAACTATAATTATAACAGACATCAAGCATTTGGAACAACAAACTGTGGTCATCTATGTATTAAATTTTTAAAAAAATATTGGAAGAAACATTTAAATAATATTAAAAATAAATAAACGTGTCAGTATCAAAATGTCTTTCACTGTATCTATAACCGGGAGCGGAGCCTCTTTGACAACAAACTATTCTCCGACGTTGGAACTTCTTGGAGACTATGAATGTGGTCTTTTGTACTTTTCAACTTTTAACTCTATACCTAATATTGATGGACGAAACAACAAGTTTTATTACGGTGACAATGAAATGATCGAAATTCCTGAAGGGTCCTACGAGCTTCAAGATATTTGTGATTATTTGAAAACTAACATAAAAAATACATTGCTAAAACTGAGATGCAATAATAACACATTGAAAACAAATATATTTTGTTCTAAAGACGTTCATTTTAATAAAGATGATTCAATTGGGAACATACTAGGCTTTGGAATGGAAACAATAAAAGCTAATATAAGCACTGATTCACAGTATCCTGTCAGCATTCTATCAACAACTATCGTGAGGATTGAATGTGATGTAGTTAGTGGTTCATTTGTGAACGGAAAAGCAAGCCATATTATTTACGAATTTGTTCCTAATGTACCTCCTGGATATCGAATAATAGAAATACCAAAAAATTTAATTTATTTTCCAGTCAATCAAACTTCTATTAGTTCCATCAATATAAGACTGTTAGACGCTGATAACAAAGAAGTAAATTTACGAGGTGAAGAGGTACAATTGTATTTACATTTTAGAAAAAAATGATAAATTTCCATAAAACCCCTGACATATCAAATGTCCAAGTCAGTCCTAAAAGATCTTCTCGCAAAGACACACGACAGCAGTTAAAAAAGAAGCTTACTAAAAGCAATAAAGAATACCTCAAACTAATTGGTTTAATAAAATGAATATTTTAAACATATCTCAGCAAACCTCATACGACAACAGCATCGAAAGTTTTGAGTATCATTCATACAAACCGTACGTAACAAGTTTCAACAAGAATGATGAAATACGAATCCCCATCAATCAACAAGACCTATATGTGCTGCCTTCGCTCAGCAGTTTGTATATCGAAGGCAAAGTAATTGTCTATAACAGGACAACTAAAGAAAAGGTTTCAAATATACATTTCGTTAATAATCCAGCATTATTTCTATTTCAAGACATAAGATATGAATTAAATGGAGTAGAAATAGATAAAATAAAAAACGCTGGTGTTACTACGACCATAAAGTCTTATCTGTCCTTAAATCAAAACGAATCAAAATATGCTCGAGTTTGGGGGTGGTCGCCAGAAGGTATAAATAATACAAGTGGTGAATTTTCTGTATCCATTCCTCTAAACAAGATTTTAGGATTTGCGGAAGATTATGAAAAAATTATCATTAACTGCAAACATGAGTTAGTGTTGCTTAGATGTAACACTAACCTTAATGCAATCAAGTTGAAAACAGGAGAAGTTTTGGAAGATATTGTTATAAGTAAAATTATCTGGAGAGTACCTCATATTAAAGTATCTGATCGCGAAAGAATAAATTTACTAAAACAATTAGAAAAAGATCGAGCTATTCCATTAGCATATCGTAACTGGGATTTATACGAGTATCCATTACTACCCAAAACTCGTAAACATACTTGGTCCATTAAAACTTCATCTCAAATAGAAAAACCACGATTTGTTGTATTAGCTTTACAAACCAACCGCAAACAGAACAGTGAATTGTCGATGGCGGAGTTTGATCACTGTCACGTACGTGATGTAAGAGTGTTTTTAAATTCGTCATACTATCCATATGAGGGATTAAACGTCAGTTTTACAGAAGACAAATTTACTTTATTATACGAACAGTATGCTAGATTTCAACAGTCGTATCACGGACGTCGGTCAGAGCCGTTGATGAGTTTGAAAGAATTCAGAGACGTTGCTCCCTTATTCGTTATCGACTGTTCGCGACAGCACGAAACATTAAAAGGGTCAATCGACGTGAGAGTAGAAATCGAAACAGACCAAGAAATACCCGATCAGACAGCTGCATATTGTCTGATATTAAACGACTGCATATTTGAGTATAAGCCTTTGAGTAATATCGTTAAGAAAATATCATGAATAGTAATACAATAATCGTTGACTTACAAGGATTTAAAAATAATAATAACGACTTTTTAGTAAAAGAATTATGTATAGCCACTCGACAGCATACACATACATTTTATGTTAAACCACCATACCCATTCTCAGCGCTAACCGATGATGAAAAAAAGAATGTTCGGTGGTTAGAAAGAAATAGAGGGTTTCGATGGAGCGAAGGCTATATCGATTATAGAGAATTCAGAAGAATTATTAAGCCTTACTTAAAAGACCGAAACATTATCGTAAAAGGTGAAGAGAAAGTGAAATGGGTGAAAGAACTGTGTGATCATAATAATGTTGTAGATATAAGTTACAAAGACATTCCAAGATTTGACATTCTGTTCGATCTGTATTGTAAGGACAAATCGTATAACTGTTTTATTCATAAGAAGTATTGTGCATTAAAAAATGTATTATGTTTAAAAAAATGGTGTTTAGAAAATAATGTACACTTTCAATAAAAAATACCTTATATTTATTGCTTTTTATTTAAATAATTAAAGTTGAATGAAATAGAAATAAAACAAATATATTCACATCATACATTTATTTAAGCAATAATTACGTACACATTAATTTACAAAACAAACCCTAACTTATATTATTTTCATACAAGTATATCTTACAATTTTATCGACTTATTCATTCTAAAGTCTATTGCGACCCTACAGCTAAAACAAATACTTTATACCAAAGTAAACTAAAACCAATTCGTATAACTGTAATTACATATTTTTTTTGATATATTACTGACTAACTTCTCGGTTTGGTCCATTATTTCATCACCGTTTTCATTTACAACATATTGTGCGGATAACAAAAAATTATCATCGTCTATACTGTCACAATGTTGCTGGGATCCATCTAAATCAAACACTGAGATCTTTATCAGACGGAAACCTTTTTTGGGAACGCTGTTTACCACAAACGAATGAACTGGAATATGCAGTTTACTTAATGCACTTTTAGAAACACATTTTTTTCTTAATTTTGCTGGACGACGTTCCCGAATCTTAGCGTTCGGCTTTTGCTGAGCTTTCATTTTTAAAAACTCTTCCGTAAATCCTTCCAAAGGATCTTGAGCATACTGGAAAGTATCCCCATATTCATGTAGGTAGACATTGTCTTCGGATGTAGCAGTCAAATCTTTTACGCGTTCCATTATCTGTAAAAAAAGAAAATATTTAACACCAAATCAGAAATCTTTGCAATTAACGATTATTTTTATGTATTTTAATGACTTAAATCAATAATAAATCAACTTACCGTTGTGTAGTCAGGTCCAAGACTGTATTACCAAAAATACGTAAATTATGTACACGTGAGTAACTATAATATAAGTTAAGGTTTGTTTTGTAAATTATGTAGACGTGATTAACTAATTACAGTGCTTGTCGACGCAAGAATGAATACTAAAACAAAGTCTTCACATTATTATAATAGTGATTGCAACATGTATGTGGTATTATCATAAATGAGGACTCATGTTACAAACTGTACCGCGCGTTCATATACGTCGTAGGTTGTACTACCAGGCATGCGCGCGCGGCACGTGTGGATTAGGATTATGTCGGCACTACATATAGGCGAATGCGTTGGCCGACGCGCTGGCCCAGTGCCGCCTCCCCACAAGATGGTATATAGATACCTACCGCCAACGCGCGAACGCCCGTTCTACACATTGGGCCAGCGCGCTGGCCAAGGCGTTCGCCTATAATATGTAGTGCCGACATTACTCAAGTAAAGCATGTTTCAACTTGATAAAACCTTACGTTACTTGAATTTAGCATCAGCCTGCAGGTTTGCTTGCAAAATCTATGTAGTCGTGAAGTAATAAATAAAACAATTAATGTATTTAATAATTGATATTTTATTTCTAAATCTACATAATAATTATTATATACATACTAAATACACAGGTTATGCTACGAAAGTAAACAATACAAAGAATTTCTTAATTAGGTACAGCTTATTAAATCTAGTTAAAAGTTAAATATACTACTGTGACCCCATGCTCTAGTTGAAATTTTATCTTTAGATATGACTCTCTTGTCATCATCACCAGACAGAGCAACTTTCTTCACAGCACATGTATACAACTCATGTTTTATTGACTTAAATAAAACATTTGTTTTGTGAACAATGTTGCCTTCGTACAGAGTTTTTTGGTAATCAGTAACATTGAAATTGCTGACAATATTTTTCTTAATTCCTTTCGCTTTTTTGATTGTGCTATTTATGGTTTTAATACAATATAACTTTGAACGAAGGCCTACAAATTCACTTATGATTTTACCCGCCATTTCATCCTTGAACAAACCAGGAACTTTTTTATTTTGAATGGGTAAATCATATTGATTACTATTACAAAAATTACTAGTATCAAAGTAAGGCAAAAAATGTCTTTTTATGTCATCATAAAAATCATGGGTCCGTATATGATATACAAAACTATCAGTGTCCGTGTAACACATTTGTACATTATTTTTATAAAAAGGTTTAATAACAGAGTAATGAAAGTTATACATATGACTTTTTGACAATTCTAGTACGGTAAAACCAATGTATATTGGTTTATCCAAAATTATTTGATCAGGGTTTAATTGTACCGCAACTAGATTTTCAGTAAAAATCGTCGCGCTATGGAAATTTGGACGAGCGATAAGCTTTTGTGCACAATGCCTTTTCTTAGTCACATTATTATTATCAACCCACTGATTAACTAAATGCACATTGACCCTCTTCTCATTATTTTCTAAAGTTTTTCCAAACACACTGTTATTCAAGAGTTTGAAAAAGTCTTGTTCAAATGTTGAGGAACTTTTTTGCCTCAGAGCAGTATTCAAATCAATATATTGTTTTAAATATGGACTTTGTCGAAAACTAATCACTCGATGAATTTTCTTTAATATTAAACCATGTTTTAAACATGTTTGCAAGTGAATGTAATGTATAACATACTTAAATTTATCATATAAATTTGGAACTAGTTTGAAAGTTTTCCCCCCGGGTGGAATGCATTTTTCAGAACAAAATGGTAAATCATTATGTAAGTTATGTAAATGTTTAGGATATTGTAAATCCACTTCTAGAATATAACCACACTCTGCATCGATCGGTATTTCGGTTATATTTAATTTGTTGATTTCTTGTTCATTAAGAAATCTGAAATCTGATAATGGTAAATATTGACACATACTATATCCATATAAATTATTACAATCAATATAAGTGACGTAGGAAGGAGATTCTGATGGTTTGTAATTTTCTAAGTAAGGATTATTTGCTTTTGCATGTCTATGAGAGCACAGACATACTCCTCCCCTGATACCACTCTGTAACATGCGCAACATCGACAAGTCATCGATAAGTTCCAATTGTATTCCTGTTTTTAATAACATCGCATCAAAAGATAAACTGGGTGCTGTTAAGTAAAAAGCTGGGTCTAATTGATAGTGTTGCTTGCAAGTCTGTCTAAAATTTTCAAAGATATCTGCCAGTAAAAGCACATCAGTTTTTAGATATAAATCCGTATAACTACCTAAATCTTTGATTTGAAATGTTGACCAAATTAAGCACGCGTGCTGGTAATCCTCATCAGAAATATCATGATCAGTTAGGGAACTATAAAAGCATTCTTTTGGGGGTAGACTTTTTTCGTCATACCGCTTCCACGAGTTCATATATTCGTATGGATAAATGCCTTTACGAGTGAGTAACTGAAATTCATCTTCATCGGGGAAATGATTTTGTAAGTTTTTAAACATTTCCGGTTTTAATGTCTCTGACAATTTGCTTAAGCTTGTTCCCAAAAACTTAAATGAATCAACGAATCGAAGTTGAAAAAACTGATTATTCGTAACTGGTACAAATTTGGTAAATGAGATGTAGTTTTCTTTGGTTTTAGGTATTATTTTAATGTTACCAGGAACCTCACCTAATGCTTTTATAAAAAGATGACAATCATAACCAGCTAAGTTATGAAAAAAAATGGGGACGAATGAAGGGCGTTTATACTGTAAATTACAAAACGGATGCGCAGCTCCGCGGTAACGACCAGTAACGTGACAATGGTCACGGACTTTGTCCGAAAAAATAAAATTTTCACAAATATGACAACGTGTGGCATTATCAAAGTCAGACTTATCCGCCATAGAAAATATCATAGGGACAGGTGTACTAAGTATATCAAATATTTTTTGTACGTCTTTAAGAATCGAATCTACAAACTGCTTATCACAACCAGGTCCTCGATATGATACGTACCGATTGTAACTAGGGTCATCACGACAAACAATATAATAACCAAAAGCTATAGGTAAATGTTGGTGTAACGTAGTCGTATTTTTGCTAGAAGAACAGTTAGCTTCAGTATGGGTTTGTAGCATCGATTCAAAATCTGCGTAAATACAAAATGGCATGTTTTGTTTTCGAGCATAGTTTTTAAATTTAATTACTGAGCCCTTATTTGGGAGGACAGTTACAACGCCTCCACATAAATGGTTTTCAACTTCTTTAGAAGTACTGAAAAATATCAAGCACAAATCACAAAAGTACAATTTGCTGTGATGAGATGTAACTTGGCTTCTAAACAGTCTAGAAGGTTCTTTGATCAAACAATAATGAGAAGTGTTATTATTTTCTAAAAACAACAAATGTATAATTTTCTCGTTGCATGTTTTATTAATGTCTGATTTATACAACGGCCCAACAATAGTTTTACTTTTTTTTAAACCATAAATTATGAACTTAATATTAGGATTATTTTTTTCAAAAATTTTAATGTCATGGAAAGATACAGGAAAAAACATTCCATTTATATTAAATAATTCACGAAAATTAGGATATGACGAAATTCTTTCAGGATGATTTTTAGCTGGATATAAGGCTGCTGTCACACACCATAGAAAGCAATGCTGATCTTTATTCATAATATTTAAACACGCCTTTTTAGCCTGAA
The DNA here is from genome assembly GCA_905404155.3 of Plebejus argus. Classification (NCBI taxonomy): domain Eukaryota; kingdom Metazoa; phylum Arthropoda; class Insecta; order Lepidoptera; family Lycaenidae; genus Plebejus; species Plebejus argus. The sequence continues at coordinate 9,642,390 of FR989942.1, read as the reverse complement.
TTGATTTGGGTAAACTGATAAAACTCGAACCGCTAAGTGGTTGATATTTATTGATATTAATCTCAATGTATAAATTATTTAAAAATGTCCACCCACTGTCACGATCCTCAAATTCCTCTATACTAGTTTTTAAATAACTAACTGTTTCCAAATATATTTTTTCAAAATCATAATTACTATGTAATATTTTATTTTTGGTTCCAAAAGATTTTATTTCTTGTGAATTATCATTGAACTTCAAAAACGTCCCAAATAGTTCGAAATTAACCTTAACACATGAATGTTTAATAAGGTTTTCATCTAAAAGAGATTTTAACTTGTTACGAATTTCGGAAAAAAATATATCTACTGAAGCTAACTGAAGTTGATCAAGAGGTAATATCTTATAAGTTATAATACGATTACGAAATGCAGAGCTGACGATTTCTACACCATCACTGTATTCTATTGTCTGTCTACTTTTTCTATGTGAATTACTTCGCAAATGACCTACCCATGATTTACTATGTACAGATATGTTACACGTCGAACAGAAAGGCATTTTATTCTATTAAAAAAGACAATGCTATCAAAACAATAATACAGTAACCGATACTAATGTAAAAAAATTAAAAAGGTTATAAATCTATTCTAGTATATTAAAAAGAAAATTAATATCTACTATAAATTGATTAACTGTAAACCTACTTAATAAAATTTATTTTTTGTCACTGTAATGGATGGGCTCCGACTCCTCAAACTCAGTAAAAGCTTGTCCTAAGAAGTCTTGCAGTGCCCCCCAAGACGATGATGACTCGTCACACTGGAGCTTTACACTTACCAGCGCCGTCTTGTATCGCACATTGGCAGCGTGAGACACGTAGTCCGATTTTTTGTAGATCTTGAGGTCCACAAAATATTCGCCACCGGTCTTTGCAGTCCGACGAGACGTTCCCGTAGAAACTCGGCTGGCGAAGCTTGATATTATTTCCCCGCAACGAGATTTGGGTTCACTGCAACTAGCTTCCTCAGCCCGCAAGATATTGAATAAGTCCGGTCTCCTTGTTCTGTAAAAACACAAAATTAACATATTATTATCATTAAAATACAATAATCGAGAATAAATATTAGTAAGAAAACAAACAAAATAGGAATAAGTGTATTGCACATTCACTTTTGACTGTAAACAATTAGGTGCCTAGTTTTATCAGACTTCAACAGGATACTGAACTAAGTTTTGATAAATAAAAAGTAGGAAATCATTGTAACTATGCAAACTGAATTATCGTGGTTGGGACTGTGTTGACAGTTGGCTATTACAAAGACAGTTAAAAACCAGCAGAAACAGAAATAGAATTTCAGCAAACGTAAAGTAGGTAATAATAATCGAACATACCGTGTAGTGTTAAATTCGTGCGGGGACGAGTATTTTCGCTTTCGTCGAGCACTTTTGTCTGATGAGGTGCGGGTCAACTCCAGCGGAGGAGATGAGTCGAGTTGCTTTTCCAAGCCAGCCTTGCGTTTGCTGGTTGACGCCTTTGACTTCTTTTTCGGTGCTGTCGACACCACAGATGGGGCCTCAAACTCTGAATCGGACCTATTAAAAAAATAAAATCATTTATTTCGGGTTTCTAAGACCCATAACATTACAATATTTACATTTAAAAATTTCGTTATAATATTATCATTAAAATTAGTCATTACATTAAAACTACAATACATTTATATTTTATTAAACAATAAAAATTTAATAAAAATTGTAAAGTTAAAATTATTGTTTTTATAAAATAATAAAAATAAAAAGAATTTAAATTATTTTTTTAATAATTAAAGAAGAAATTAATATAAATTATTTTACCATCTTGATGAATTAGTCACAAAAAAAGAGTAATAATATTAATTCAATACTCACTAACATTTTAGTTGAAGTTGAAGACTGGTGCGAAGCCACTTGAAAAGTTGTGACTTGTTCCAACATGCGTCGACTTTTATTGTTGGAAAACGGTCTTTGTCATCAAAAATGTGTAATAGTTGTCAAGCGCGAGTTGATATGTGCGTATGTTTGTCCGTTTTAATGTTATCAATTACATCATCATTGATCATTACTATGTAAAACATATGAAATATATAATTGTAAAAGAATTAAATAAGATAATTATATTATACGTTTCTTTAATAGATATATATGTAATTTCCATCGATTTTGACATAAATTTAATGTTATATAATTTTGCTTGATTTTAAATAATAATTAATAATATGGAATGTAAATTTTCTGAAATAAATGGTTTGATTTGATTTGACTGATCATGCATCCTCAAAATCTAGGTATCTTTATACATCTGTGTATTTTTTAAGCATGTTAAATGTTGCATACCTTTATAGCGAATTTAATCTTGAACCAATACCTAATTTCCAAGAAGAGATTAAAATTAAATAAATTATAATTGTTTAAATAAGCAAGTAAATCCGAATATTTAATGTGTATGTGAATAATTGTGATGATATTGTGGTAAATAATATGAAATATAAACGTTTTTTAAACTAATGATGCCTTACTACAATTTTCGACCTTATTATTGATCAATGTAGCTGAATATGAAATAAAATTGAATAAACAAGAATCTACGTCGCGCGCTCGCTGCGGCGTTTCATTGAAATGCTTTGTAATTGTATCTCTGCTGCTGTTCATAGTAGGGGAGGCAAAATATAATATAAATCATGGTATTATATTATTATTGTATCTTTCCCTTTACTTTAAGCCGTCAGTGCTTTAAATAAAAGCTTCTTTGGGGTCTACACAACGTTCTCTATTTTAATCTGACAATTTGAAATCTACTTAATAGTATATTTTTTAACGCACCACTCAGATAATCTGATTTCTATACCACGTTAACTATAGACATGTGGGAAGCAGACACAAGCTTAATCTGACGCGCTTTAATCACTGCAGAAATCACCGCTTTGGCTCCCTACTATAAAAGCGAGTGTCGGTTTAACAATACGTATGTGCAATATTATATTCTTGTTTAACAGCTTGCAGCTTTTTCCATATCAGGGATGTGAACTAGAAGCGAAAACTCGATTAAAGAGATAATTTAAGAGGCGATAAGTTTTTACCCTATAAATCCAATAAATTATAAATGAATATTGTGTATATTAAACACGATTATATTACCTCTAGTCAAATTATGAAAATTATCATCCTTTAAATGATATCGATGTTTATAATTCCTTATTTTACTAAGTTATGAATTTGACGCATGGTTTAATTTGTAATGGATAAATCTTATCGAATTTATTTATGTCTTACTGATTATTTGTATAACTATTAATTTGAGTTATCGCAACACTATGTGCTTTACGCAAAATATAGTAGTTTCGCCTACAAATTTTTTTAGAAATAAAGTATTTGATCCCTTAATTAATAGTTGGATAAAATTAATAGTTGGATACTATAATATATAGTAGGTTTGATAACCCTATCGACTCGGTCGGTCTGTTCCTATGATTTCCCGTCTTGGCTCGTTCATTTACAACGCTGTGCGAGGTGAGTATCATCGTAGTTTCAGCCCAGTACAACAAAAGTGTATGGGAAGATAAAGGAATAGTTAAAAGTAAGTGTAGTAGTTATTGTATTCATTATAGATTTAATTCACTACACAATTATTTAAGTTTTGATTTAAATTGATAATATTTTAGTTTTTGAAAACGATTCATTATTTATTACATTGATACATTTTAAAATTAAATAGTTACCAATATATTCATTCGTTACCCATCAAATATTTTAATCTATTGTGTTACTCTTATTGATTAGTATTTTTCTATATTAGCTTCATGATTTACAAAGAAAAGTTAATGCAATTAGACCAGTCGTACCATGTTATAATAAATTTAATTGAATAATGTAATATAATATTAAAATCTACCTTATTCATAAAACACTATTATACTTTTACGTGTGTTGTTTGATGGAAAAAAATATATTTTATTTAGTATTTTCCTATATTAGCTTCATGATTTACAAAGAAAAGTTAATGCAATAATTAGACCAGGCGTACCATGGTATAAATATCTACCTTATTCATAAAACACTATTATACTTTTACGTGTGTTGTTTGATGAAAAAAAAAAATACATTTGTTTTTTTTCAGATGCTTGAAAATTAGAGAAGTTCATCAAAAATTACAGCGGAACGCAGAAAAAGGATACCTGGCATTCTATTTTAATTGTAAGTAAATTTGAATCTAAATGTATCTAGTTTATTGAATGAGGTTTATGTAGTAGATACATATTAGAGGTAATTATTTAATCAGAATAATAATTATTATCCAATATTTTAATAATAACAAATTTAAATATAAAAATTCATAATATTATATTTCCTATAAAACCTACGAATAATAAAAACTAGAAAAACTGTTATTGCATAATATAACGTTAATATTTTCGAGATTATTTGAATGCCAAAAAGTCGAAGTTATCACTAGAAACATAATTAATCCATAATTTTTTTAGATCAAACATTACTCAAACATCCTTAATCGTCGTCGTAGTTTTAAAGTACTCGTGACTCTAAATGGTGATTATTATGTAAGTGTGGATGTACATAACATTCTTTTTTTTCAGATCGGATGATCAATGATGAAGAATTCTACATTACACAAACGAAGACATTATTTTGTTTATTTTTATAAATGCATAAAAACTGGTGTTTATTTATTGATAAGATCCTAAATTCCTATCCCCTGAAATGTAAGCTTAAACATACTAAACATCATAGTGTGTTGGTATATTTAAGCCGAGGTATGTTTTTGGTAAAAAAGTAGGTGATCTTACCATTGACCGTAACCGATTACGAGTCAGTAGTATGATCGGTGCATGATCTTACCTACGGTAAGTGGCACACTGACACAACGAAGTGAGCGAACAGAGGTGCATGTCATGAGCATGTCCTTTCATTTACCATCAGTTGATGCATAAACGAACAGGAAGTATTGGACATTCTGTCCCACTTGTCCAACCAAAAGTTGGATAGAATTGTCTGTCCTGCAAAGAATCACTTAAATTAGAATGTGTTCTGTTCTGCAGTTGAAATGATTGGGCATTCTGTCTCACTTTTGTTCGCTCGCGGTGCATAAACGAACAGGAGCTATTGGGCATCCTGACACACCGAGTACACCGAAGTGAGCGCGAGCGAACGGAGGTTCGGTGTGTCGGAACAGGATGCCCTCCTGTTCGTTTATGCACCGCGAGCGAACAAAAGTGAGACAGAATGCCCAATCATTTCAACTGCAGGACAGAACACATTCTAATTTAAGTGATTCTTTGCAGGACAGACAATTCTATCCAACTTTTGGTTGGACAAGTGGGACAGAATGCCCAATACTTCCCTACTCACGTCTATCGAAAATTGGTTTTAACCTCAATATGAAATAACTTTTCGGTTGTATTTTTTTAGTTGGCGAGCTCCGTTCTCCGGTTTCGTATCAAAATATCAAAGGTGGCTCGGTTTTGTTTTTTTAGGCCAGCGATTTTTGTATTTTTGGAGCCTACTGGCATTTTAGAAGTATCTGAGTGTATTCGTAAAAGGCTGCCGCTGTTATCCCGTAGCTTGTTTTTACAAATATTGTGTATGGAATCTAATAAAAGTAAATACTTCTCTGATTTAGCAAGAAGAAGTTACCTAAATAATTCACGTTATTTATATGTCTGTCTGCCTAGTCTCACCTCTTCGAGCTCACGTAAACCGATTTAAAAGGGATCTTCTTTAGATACATAATATTTATAGTGAGTACAGTCTAATTGTCCCGGAATTATTTATTGAGATTTGCTACCAACAATGTAACTGATTCACAATAGAAAAATCACTTTCTGACATCAAGACAATTCATTTACTTAAGTCTTACTTAAAATCAAGAGTTAGGGGTTAAACAACTTACAGTAACATTTGGCTATAATAATAATTACTCTATCGCATGAACTATTAATTTTCAATAAGATATTATTATTATAATACGGAAGGATACACTCCTAGCGGAAAATTAAATTCAATATAAATTCTCTACACGCCATACCATTATTCTATGCTAATGCTGCGACGAAGATTAAATAAACAGATAGACGTGGCATTCCAAACAATGGGAATGCCGCTTCTAAATTGTAATAAGTATAATACTGTCAAATCTTGAAAACATAGTATAATGTAGCTTGCGTAGTCACAATAGAATATCTTGTGTAAGTGAGGTCAGGGCTGTAATGAACTTAAGAAAAAAAAGTTTGGCCGCGATATAGTTTACAGTAAGGGTGAAGCCAAACGAGCGTAATTTCTGCCGGGCAGAATTTCTGCCGGGCAGAAATTTCATACAAAGTCATGTTTGATTCACACGGCGACTCAAAATGAGTTGTCATTTGTATGACAAAAAATTCTGCCCGGCAGAAATTCTGCGGCTCACGACTCACAAATTACGCTCGTTTGGCTTCGCCTTAATTAGAGCAGTTTATGACAGTTACCGTGCGTTTTATATATCGGTAATAGCTTTTCATGCCGGACTGACAGACAGGCTAAACATATGTCCTAAAAAATCTAAACAAAAACCCACTGTTTAGGGTCAATTCAGAACGCAACGTGACGAGGTGAGGCGAGGCGCAGCGCGGCATAAATTTGTATGGATTTGACAGATTTCAATTGCGCGAGGCGATATGACATGCCAATCCGTCAATTCAGTACCAATTTAGAAATGCATATCTACGCGTCGCGTTGCGGTCTGAATCAACCTTTAGAAGTGAAGGCATAATTTTTTTTTTATTCTCTGTAAGCACACCACTCCATCCTAATAAAATTAAGTAGCGGGCTTGCTGAGTGCTAGAAATTTCTCGTTAGTTCATATCCTTTTCTTGGCACTTAATTCCACAAATTACATTAAGTTTGTTCTCGAGATCTCTTAGCCTTAGACTTCAGACGATGCTAAACTTTCTATATTTTACTCTTCATTATTTGGCTACGATTGAGTAGGTTTAAAGACAGTGTTTGATTTCAAGCTTTTAAAATTCGAACGAATAAAATCGAAAATCAAACTTAAAATTTAAATTCGAAAAATATTTTTTAACCAGAAAGAAAATACAGGGGGGTTAAAATTCTGTCTATGGTATGGTAGCATATAAGGTGAGTAAAATTTGATCTAGTTTTTTTTTTTGTTTTAAGAAGTCATAACTATTTTACAACGCTCACTTCTGTATTTTACATTCTTATAATTATTGGCCCTTAATATTAGGTTAGGATAGTAACTCATTTAAAAACAACACAATAAAGAAATACAATACCTAGTACTTTATTTTGTGCTTTCAAATTATTTACCTTTTCCATTATAATGAATGGAAATGGAATATAACAATATGCATTATAGTATACGCAATATAATATTTAGTTTATCACAATACACGGTAGAGAATCTGGATTTTCATGCATATTTCCCTTAGGCATTAACGCATGGGATGCTGCAAAGGTTGAGTAAATACATCAGTGATCCGGTAACCCAGTGAAGAAGTAGGTTACCTCATAATAATTACACTGGGAATGTGGAATTATGACGAGAAATTTCTGGAAAAACAAATGAAAGTTTCGAGCATTTTGAAAGGTTAGGAAAAGTGGGTTATGATAACTAGGATTGTATTTAGTAAGATTTTGTCTCATTTAATAATTTTACTATTTATTCCCAAGATTCATTGAAGCGTGCATTTTGAAGAAGATTTAATGTTTTTTCCCGGTATTCAACGTATGCCCACATAAAATTGCTTCAATCGGAATACATTAAGGCCGTCACAGACTTAGCTATAATATATATTAATATGTTTATAGCTAGGCATATTACTATATATTTTCTATACAATTTTCGCGTGAGCACACACTCAGCTATAATATATATTTCTGGTCTCAGTGTGTTTAGTACGGTATATTAATATATATTATCAGCTAAGTCTGTGACGGCCACAGATGTGACGGCCTTTAGCATGATTTCAGACAACATCAGAGATCATAAACAATGCTATATTATCACATTACGTAAAATTTGCCTCTCATACAGGTTTGATTTCAAAAATATGTTTCAGTTACTCTACTTTTTAGTCTTTTTACAGGGTGTAACAAAACTAAGTGATAATACTTTAGGGTGTGTATGGGTTCCCTATATAGAGTTCGCTGTGAAAGTGGCACCGCTGAAGAAGTAACTTTTTTTAACTTTTGTATGGAAAAATTTCTAAGTATGCTCGGGCGCTTATCCACACAAATCACAAAAATTTTTGCTTTTTCCACTTTCAGCGCTGCTACTTTCACAGTGAACTCAATATAAGAAACACATAATATAAACACTAAAGTAACATCACTTTTTGTTACACCACGTATATATTTTAATGTATTGTTGTTATATTATGTAGGTATATTGTCGAACTAGATGTCCCGGCAACGTTGTTTTGCCATATAAAGTATTTGTACTTCATCAGTTGATACAAAATCGTACCCCCTCTTTTGACGCTAAGAGGGGTGGGGTGGGGGGGATTTTATACACCAGATGTTAAGTTGGAAAACACAGTAAATAATATGAAGTAAGTCCAAGAAAAATGTTTGATACAAAATCTGACCCCCTTTTTGGTCCCCTTAGAGGAGTGGGGGAGGGGAATTTTATACACCAGATGTTAAGTTGGAAGCAGACAAATATATCTGCGAAAACCGTATACAAATCGGAAAAGTAGTTTTCGTGTTATATACAAAAGTTTTCGTGTGATGCTGGAACAAACATACAGACAGACAGACAAAAAACTAACCACAGTTTTGGCTTCTATTTTACGATAGTATAAACCACGTACAGGACATAAGTGCTAGTATAACTCTTATCTTAGTCTTGTTAGTACAATTAATTAGCGCAAACGGTCAGTTATATGTGAGCCAGGCTTATTCAAGGAATAAGATTTATCCTGCAGATAAGTGGAAGATAAGGACTTGTATTATTCTGTGCCAAAAGCTCTGTCATGTTGAGTTACATTGTAGTGCAGTGTAGATTAGACAGGATTTTATTTCTGAAGTGAAAACATTTTTGGGAAAGGTAAAAAAATTTAAATCAAAAGACACGTGACCTGACCGAAGATGCGTAAGATGGAAGAGACTGTCCTGAGGAAGATGAAGTAATAACCCTTGTGGCTTATAGCTTTCTAGCTGACGGTATGTGTTCACTTCTTCTGCCACTCTTGAAGTAGCTATAGGACGGGAGTCCTAGAACATTTTTTTTTATTACTATGAAGCCAATTTTTTGTGACTAGCTTCATTTTTTTATGAAATTAGGGGGCGAACGGGCAAACGAGTGTTACCTGATGGAAAGCAACTTCCGTCGCCCATGGACACTCGCAGCATCAGAAGAGCTGCTGATACGCTACCGGCCTTTTAAGAGGGAATAGGGTAATAGGGTAGGGGAGGGTAGGGAAGGTAATAGGGGAGTGTAGGGAAGGAAATAGGGGAGGGTAGGGAAGGGAAAAGGGTAGGGTATTGGGCCTCCGGTAAACTCACTCACTCGGCGAAACACAGCGCAAGGGCTGTTCTACGCCGGTTTTCTGTGAGCCCTTGGTATTTCTCCGGTCGAGCCAGCCCATTCGTGCCGAAGCATGGCTCTCCCACGGTTCATTTTGATCAGACAAACAACATTTTTAATTGCGAAAAATCTCGAAAGTGGCAGCTAACAGAGATAGAAAGGATTTCATACTTTGAATTATTGATGGTTCTAAAATATGGACTGTTTTATTTGTAGGACAATATTACTCTTAAATTATATAACTAATAACCTATCAATATACAAAAAATCAGCTCATTAGGGTTCCGTTATAGGGTTCTGTAATCAACAAAACTTGGTTGACTTCTGAACCCTAAAACGTGAACCTACAAAAATTAGCTTGATAGTAATAAAAAAATTGGGATCCCGTACTACTATTTGAATGAGGACTGAGGAGGTAAGAGAAGCGTATAAGAATGCAGGTGTTATTTAAGATACCCCACTGCACTGGACTGTTACTTATTATACCTACACTAATATTATAAAAGCGAAAGTAAGTCTGTCTGTCTGTTACCTCTTTACGCCCAAACCAAAGAACCGATTTTGCTGAAACTTCGTATGGAGATACTTTGAGTCCCGGAAAAGATCATATTATTATTATTATTATTATACTTTTTATCGTGGAACGAGAATTGCGGGCGTCATCTAGAAATAATATATTTTATTTACCTACCTATCGTCTAGGTATATTATAACTGAAAATAAATAAAACAGTACATTAATCTTGAGAAATAAACACAGCTTATTATCTGTAAAAGTACATTGTCCAGTCAGACTCAGGGCAGAGTTCCAAGCAAAAACGACCAATAACATTTGAATAGAATAAGCCAAATTCTTAGCGCGATACTGCATCTCGAATAAATATGTTAAAATTATTGCCATGCTTTATTTTTGCCGGCGTGTTTGCCAACATTTTTGATGCATAAAATATTTCGGACGTTTCGAATATAATTATGGCTTGTAATTAATGCAAGCTGTGTTTCATTCTGTAAAGTTGTCTGAGACTGGGCCCGAACAAAACAAACAAGTTTATAATAATTACTATGTTAACTGTTAACATAATAAATTATTATAATAAAAAAATAAAATAAAATGAAACGTTTTTATTTCGGTCTGTGGACCATATAGTGTTAGTAAACATATTTTACTTAAAATCTATGTTAGTAAGAATACAAGAATACAGGTATAATTTAAATATAATATTATGGGAAAAGCACAATATCACGTATAATATAACTATTATACGTGATAATATTGGTGTCCTTAATTAGATGGATGCGAGTCCAGTGCTGCATCATAGCACTGTCCATAATATTAAATATTGCCCGAGTTTTCATAATTAGTGTAAAAGTTTCCGGGAAAAAAAATCCTTGTTTATAAATATATTTCCAGGACTATATTTTTGATTATTTGCGCATTGAAGCTGTGGACAACATTTACTTATTTTTCCCCTTATAATTTGAACAAACCTTGTAACTTCTACGTTACGTATATATTACATCGTATCGACATTACGTATATATTATTATATCGTACTGGCTAATATATCTGGCTACACATAAAATGCACAGTTCTTTTATTTTAAATAATTTTTCCGACCCTGAAGCCTCCATTTATGCAAGAAAACGGCAATTTTTTAACTGTAAGCTATCGTGTTCTTGTCTCATGTCTTCAATTATTTCCAAAAATGTACAACCGATTGTTACTAAAGCAATTATAAATTTCTATCGTCGTGATATCGTGAGCTTTATCGCTACCTAAGCAGCTGTAATTAATTAAAACTAAGTAGTGAGTTTAATTATTAAAGATTGAGCTGCGCAACTGTATGACAATATACTGTGATATTAACCAGTTTACCTTTCATCAAAGTTTCATCAAACACTATCGCTAAACTGCAGGCTCTGACGCCATCCACCATAAATCATGGAGTGGATGACATCTTGACTGTTTTTGTCCCCTTCGTCCCCTTGTCCCCTCGTCCCCTCGTCCCCCAACTGTCCCCGGCAGATGAGCCCAAATAGTTAGACAAATGACGTACAAGACAAATTACTTTGAGACAACTTATCAACTTCCTTTGCATTCTTAAAGGGTGAAGAAGATACTTTGGCGACGAAAAAGTTGCTTTTCGTCGATTATATGAAGAAGTTGTATTTAAAAATGAATAATAAAATTTCCAAAGTACAATCGAGGAAATTAATTCCTAGGCAGTTGTCAAACCAACGTCATTTGGTCGGATCAGTCGGATCATGTCAATTTAATGTCAGTTATGATCTGTCGGCTGGGTTTGACGTAGCGCGGCCAAACTACGTAGGTCCCCCAACTGCCTAGGAATCAATTTCTCTGATAGTACAATACATTTTGTAAGGTTATATAAATTTGTTTATGTTAAATTGTATTACCATTGTATAATTATACTAATATTATAATTAAGATTTAATACTATAAATGAAGAGGTAGGTAAGTCTGTCTATAATTCATACCTATTCATGCCACAAAACATTGAACATAAATTTTTAATGACAATAAACGATACGAAGTATGCGCTGAAAAAACACATCAGACAAAGACAGAGGACCTCACGAGTCACGTGTGTATAACGCTGCATAAAATATCTTCATTAACAGAACAAAAACATATTTAACCTACATAAAATAAAATAAAAAATAAAACGGTTGCATTTATTCCAATCGGTAATGTATCACTGATTCGCCTACTGAGGGGAATTGAAAATAAAATTGGCACTAGCTCAATTTTCCGCCTCAATAAATACAGTTCGGTGCAAGCGCAGTGTTGCCAGCCTTAGTGTTTTGTTTGTCTTTTTAAGAGGGCAACACTTAAGGAGTATTGAATTTTAAGCGGTCCGTTTCCTTCGAAGTGTTTTGTTTGACTTTTGTTGGTTTTTAGATGGGGTTGAACGTGAGTTCTTGTCATTTTTCATCATGAGGAAATTAACGCTATTTTGTATGGCGTTAGACCGAAGCTGTATTTGATCCCATACAAATTGTAGTTTAAGTTCTCACGGTAAAACGTGACATTACTCACACTAGACCTCTGCTCTAGTACATTTTGTATGTTTATGTCGTAAGTTCATAAAATACTTGTAGTAGAAGATTAAGTGAGCTAAAACCTAACCTAAATCCTGACCTAACTAAACTCAAGTCAGTGTAGAATTCATTGAAGTCACAACGCTTTTTTTAGATATTGCAAAACCAGAAGATAGGAAGCACACATAGATTAATTATAATTATGTATATCAATTGCAATTAGCAATTATTTATAACAATCTACGTGTGAATTACAAGACTGTTGAATGTGGTATGTATATCGATTTATTCATATTATAATGATATATATTTGACGACCTCTGTGGCTCAGTTGGTGGGCTGTTGGTAGCTCATGCCGGAGTTCGCGGGTTCGAATCCCGCCGACGGAACAAAAAGTTTTCAAAGTTCCTGGGTCATGGATGTGTATTAAATTTGTGTATCATAATATAATAAAAATCTTAAATATATGTATAGTATAAAAAGTATTAAATATATTTCCGTTGTCTGGTACCCGTAACACAAGTCCTTCAGGTACCAAGCACGGGGCCAGACCGACGTGGTGTGAAGCGTCCATAGATATTATATTATTATATTTTGTATTGTTACATAATATTATAACGTAAAATATAGAACATCTATGCAAAACTGTCGGGCTACACGTAGTTCATATTCAATTTCCACGCATGAATTTTTCACATGCATAACACTACTAATTAAAGTAAGCTCAAACGCGGCGTGAAAACGTCGTAATGAGGGTGCTTCCTAAATTCAGATCCTATTAGTGGCGCGACACGGTAGGGGCGGGCATACCTTAATTTAGTTAAAGTTTTCCAAAGCGCCTTGTCACGTGGACCGAGAAATTGATGAATCTGTTACGTCTTTGTTTTAGGTCCTTAATGGAGGTGTATTTTGTAGAGGTAATAAGCTGTTTAATAGAACTTACCTACTTATAAAATGAATGTCCTAATATTGTGCCTTATATTAAAGAAGCAATTACTTCTACAATTTAACTTAACTTTAACGAATCGCCTTGATATTTTCATGATATTATCATAAATTTAGACAGTGCCTCGACCTTCCTGCATTAAAAATTATTTTGCTTCGAATTGTGTTATTGACCCATTTTTGCATGTATATAATATGTCTTAGAAGAACATACTTCTGAGATATTATACTACAAATTTAATACCATGCTACCCGTTACTCTTTAAAATATAATAATAATTTAATTAGTCGGTTTATTTTCATTGGCTTCTTCAAGATGGAAATAGATACAATTTATTCTCTATACGGATATCTGAAAATATTTTTTAGATTTAAATTTAAAATTCAAAGGTTTTTGGACTAAAAAATCAGTAATTTCCATCTCAAAAGTTTAATTGCAAACAAACTTACACGATAATCGTATGAAAGTTCAGAATATAGGTCGAGAGGCGGCGCGGCGGTCGCGGCCCCGGGTCGTTCATACATACCATGTATAAACATGAGGAATAACTCGCATAAGAATTAGCACATTCTAATTTGAGTTATGATCACGTAATTTGATATTGTTTGTTAGGGGTTTCTAAGATGAAAGTACTAAGTATCAGAGAATTCATATACAAATAGCGTAATTTGGTCACGTTCTGTCAAACCTATTCGACCGATCACAGCTAACACTGAATTGACATAAGTCGACCAAATGACGAAGGTCAGTCAACGGCCTTTTTTTTTTTTTTTTTGAGGAGGGGAAATGCATTACGCATCCCCCGCCCCCTCGGGGGAAGGGGCAGGGGTATGTCGGACTCCCTCCGCAGAGGTTTACCGACTAAAACCCCCCCATGCCCTCGTCAACGCTGCACGTGAAGGAGCGGGGTCGCAGTGCATTCAACCGCGTCCTCCACAGCGCTTGCCGCTTCCGGCACCACTTCGGCTGCAGCAGCCTTTGCCGCCGCCTGTCTGCACCAAGAGGCTCCCCGGGCATCGGGGGAGCCTTTCTCCTCGGGGCCTATGTTGTGGACGGTGATCCCCCGATCAACCACCCACAGGCCTAAGCTTCGACCTCCATGGCGGGGGCGGTTTCACTCGCCCCGGCCTTATTGGCTCCAGGCCGCTTACGTGGCCGAGCCTTGGAGGGAGCCTTGCGCTTCCTCCTCGTGCTGGGAGGCTTGTTGGCTGCTGTAAAACAGCCGTTACTCCCCAGTACGTGGTTGCTCTCAGTCAACTGCCTAGGAATCAATTTTCTCGATGGTACCTCTAAAGAATGCTGAAGCAAATATAAATTTTTGACATAGCTAAATGTTATCCCCAACTTTGTTTTAGGCGTATTTTGTTTATCACAATTAGGGCCTGTTTTACCACTTTCTGATAAGTGCCGACTTGGCTATCCACCAATTAACTTGACAGATCGAGTATGGAGAATTTGTCCTTTTCAAAATTGTACTTTACATGTGAAGACTTGTAATTGGTTCTAAATTGTAACTTTGTCTCACTATTATCTTAATTTAAATGAACTGTAAGTCTTCCTCACAAATAAAATAAAATAAAAAAGTTGTGAATAGCCTATTCGGCACTTTATCAGCAAATGGTGAAACAGGCCCTTACGTCCCGGCCGCATCTGCGTGTATCGTCCGAAGCTTCGTGCAATGAGACGATACTATTGGACGATACACGTTGATCGTCCAATAGTATCGGCTTTAGCGCGAAGCACCACGCATAACATGCGGCCGCGACATTAGAATCGTAGGTTTTTCTATTAAAGATATTATGTACTTTCTCGAGATTCAAAGTATCCGAATACAATATTATTATGGTAGGTTGAGGAGTAAAGAGGTAGTAAATAAACAAACAGAATTTCGCATTTGCATTATATAGCTGTTTAATGCAAGTCATATACAAAATTCAGCAAAAAATATTTATAGTCTGGGAGGCAAACGCAAAAATACACATGTAAATTATTCAGCAGATTGCGAAAGTAAAAGCTCTTAGCGTTTGTCTGTCGGGCTGTCACTTTGCCTATGCCCCTTCTACTGTCACCCCCGTGACACTCCCGCACAAACATTCGCGATGACTTCGCTCGTTATCGCTAATGGATACAAGGAAGTGACTTCGCATTTTTACACGTAAGTGCATCGACGATTCGATACAAACTAAAACAAGGATAAAAGACAAAGCATTTTTGTGGGTTTTCGTTAATGTATTGAGCTCCATCGCTCTAGGCCTAATGCCTAGAGCGATTTCTAGGCATTAGGAACCCAGGAATTATTTTACTAGACGATGATCGTAATAATATTTTGTTAACTACCCTGTAACTGTAAATTTAACCGCGATAAAAACTCTCCCATGCTCTATCCCGTCTTCAAAGTATCTCCATACTAAATCCATACTAATATTATAAATGCGAAAGTGTGTCTGTCTATCTATCTGTCTGTCTCGTCTGTCTGTTACCACTTTACGCCCAAACCGCTGAACTAATTTTGCTGAAATTTGGTATGGGTATACTTTAAGTCCCGGGAAAGGATATAATATTATGATACTTTTTATCCCGGAAAAATGTACGGTTCCCGCGCGATAAACGAGTTTTGGCGCAACGGAGTTGCGGGCATCATCAAGTTTTGTATTATTCGATACACTAGATATGGCGTGGGACTTTGTCAAGGGAACCGTATATTTTGAGCGTTAAGCAGCCACTGTTCGTTACTATTTTTCTGTGTCAGATTTTATTAAAATCTGTACAGTACTTTACGAGTCCATTTGATGCATACAAATATCCCTTCTTAACAATATTAAACGTACAGTACCAAAATAATTTCATTAACTCAATGCATATAAAGTGTATAATTGAAGGTACCCAGTTAAACCCGGTTTAAATTTTATCTCGGTTTAAAATTAATTAGGGGGTTCCCCTTATTGACACTTTGACAGACAACTTGTCCCATAAAGTCTGCTGGGTCTGAATTATTCATTGGGGGGATTCCCCTGGCCTGTCTTAGAGAAGATTGCAGTAATGCATACAATCTATTAACGTTTAATTTATTTTCGAAATAGATTGTCTTTTTACAATGTTATGGGAAGTATTTTATTAACACGCTTTTATAAGCGTGGGCTGTATGTATTTAACGGAATCTTTGGGCAGGATTTCTACCCATCTGCAGTAGTCTAATTATTTCTAAACTTTGCACACGTATTTTTTGAAAAGAAAATTAAATTAAAAAAGCGT
Organism: Plebejus argus; assembly: GCA_905404155.3. Lineage (NCBI taxonomy): Eukaryota > Metazoa > Arthropoda > Insecta > Lepidoptera > Lycaenidae > Plebejus > Plebejus argus. The sequence goes on along the minus strand of FR989942.1, from coordinate 9,625,570 downwards.
AGTTTTAGTTTTTTTAATAAAATGAGGGTCAGGTCGCACCGAAAATATCATCTACTTATACGAAATTCTATCAAATTGTTGAAACGAGACAGATGGAAGACCTTGGGAGACGCAGAAGTGGAATAGTATAGGCTAAAATGTAACGTCGCGCCGTGGGCATTTGCATTATGTAAGGGTATTTTAATTATTTCATTACGCCGTTCTTTTACGAACTTACTCTTTACATAAGTGCCTACAAGTTATTTTGTAGACGGCCAAAGTATAGAATGGACGTATGGAGTATAGAATTGACGACCTCCGTGCCTCAATTGGTTGAGTGTGTGGCAGCTCAAGCCGGGGGTCGCGGTTTTGAATCCCGCCGACAGAACAAAAAAGTTTTCAATGTTCCTGGGTCTTGGATGTGTATTAAATATGTGTATTAATATATTATTTCCTTTGACCTGTAACACAAGTCCTTCAGGTACTTACTTAGCACGGAACCAGACTGACGTGGTGTGAAGCGTGCATAGATATTATTATCGAATATATTAAACTGTGCTTAGACGTAGTTAAATCTAAACTCTGTATTACAAAAACTATTTCCTTTATTCGAGTGAAAAATAGTTAATACTCGTATTCATCCCAACGCAAGATATTATATTAATAGCTGCTATGTGGTTTCCGGCTGTTGAAAAAATTCAAATGCGACCCAAAGATCGTGATAAAAACGTGGGTAATAAATCCAAAGGACAGGACAGTGATGGTTGAGATGTGTACAGAGTATGCGACGCGGGACCGACACGACAAGAGACCGATACGATAAAATTACGCTATGTGAGAGAGCAACTCTACAAGCTGGAGTGACGCTTACGATTCTATATCCATAAGTACTTAATAAATAATAATTATTAATAAATGCGAAAGTGTGTCTGTCTGTCGGTCTGTCTCGCCCAAACCGCTGAACCGATTACGTTGTTACTAAGTAAACACTACACTTAATATAATATTATGTAGCATTAAAGTATTTCCTCTACGTGCCACGCAGGACGTAGCATTAAAATTATTAATCTATATACATAATATAATAAAATCGTAGGAAAGTCAATTCTGTACATTGAATATTTTTGAAAAATAATAATACTTGGGACGTGATCTACAATCGATATGGAAGCCAAAAATATAGTTTTTAGAATTTTTGTCTGTTTGTCTGTATGTATGTCCGGGATAAACTCAGAAAGTACTGAATGGATTTACTTCAAATTTTGCACGAATATTATATAGAGGTCGGGTCAACACATAGGCTATATATTATGACGATATCACCTAGGGCGGGGGGAGGGGCTCAAGTTTCAATATTTTTAGTTTTTTGCTTATATCGCTAAAACGGTGCGTTGTAGAGAAAAAATGTCCTGTACGTAATAAAAGCCCATAAAATTTCCTACAAATTTGTCCTTCACACTTTGTATCTATCTTCACTCCTTGCCATGCTATGAGCTTTTGTCTATCTTTTCTATACAAATTTCGAGTGTCGTTTGATTAACATGCTGGGAGCTTTGGCATCGGTCTTTTCTTGGGTTAACAAAGTTAAAAACTAAACTACACATACGGTTTTTCAGTGTCGTTTGTTTTGGGGGGGCTGCGCCCCCCCAACCCCCCCCCCCCCCCCCTTATTCCTCATGACACTTTTGTTCATAATTAAAAGGTATCGTGGAGTTTGTATTGCGTCTTAATTATCCTTTTTAGGAACAAATCTATACATATTGTAATAAAATCGTAGGAAAGTCAATTCTGTACATTGAACATTTTTGAAAAATAATACTTGGGACGTGATCTACTATACTAACGCGGACGAAGTCGCGGGCAACAGCTAGTATAAATTTAAATATCATCAGAGAAATATTTATTCAAAAGCAGATACCACCAAAAGGCTAATCATAGTAAAAGCATAGAGAAAGAGTGTAGTTTATACATAAACAGTAAAACAACTAATGCAATCTATGACGACCTCTGTCATGGCTCAGTGGTGAGCGCGTTGGTAGCTCAATCCGGAGTTCGAATCCCGCCGACGCGACGGAACAAAAAGTTTTCGAAGTTCCTGGGTCATGGATGTGTAATACACATCCATGACCCAGGAACTTCGAATATGCGTATGATATAATAAAAATCTTAAATATAATATGTATAGCATAAAAGTATTAAATATATGTATTTCCGTTGTCTGTTACCTGTAACTGTAACACAATAATTAATCCTTCAGGTACTTAGCACAGGGTCGGACTGACGTGGTGTGAAGGGACCATAGATATTATTATTAAAGGCAATCATTATATTTGTCCGTTAACGTGTAGCCCGGCAACGTGGAAATTGCCCTAGTGTGTACGCACCTTTACGTTGAGCATTTCCTGTCCCTGCACTTTAATAAGTAGGACCCCACTAGGACCCTCTTTTAATATAGAGCGTGCCCCAGGGAGGATGTTTGCCAAATAGAGGGTTTCATATAAGATTGTCATAGCTGTGATTTTGTTGCGTGTTTTTATGGGGAGAACGAGCAGTTAGATCACCTGATGTTTCGCGATTGCCGCTCAGGGATTACTTGTAACTTCTTTGTGTCTATTTTGTTTAGATTTGACGACCTCTGTGGCTCAGTGGATAGCACGTTGGTAGCTTAAGCCGGAGGTCGCGGGTTCGAATCCCGCCGACGGAACAAAAAGTTTTCAATGTTCCTGGGTCTTGGATGTGTGTTAAATATATTTATCATAATATAATAAAAATCTTGAACATATGTATAGTATAAAAGTATTAAATATATTTCCGTTGTCTGGTACCTGTAACACAAGTCCTTTAGGTACTTAGCATGGGGCCAGACTGACGTGGTGTGAAGCGTCCATAGATATTATTATTATTATTATTATTATTAGATGGTATAGTTTAATTGAAGACGTGTGTAGATGAACCAGATAACTAAAATTTTATAACTTATGGACAATCACTATTTTCTCCTCATAATTTGAACAAACCTTGTAACATATTTTGTAACCTAGCCAAGTAGCTAGGTTTAGCATGTGGCTAATAAAAGTATTTTTCAATACTTACTTACTTGCTTCATCCACTAACGTCTTTAATGAATAATTTCATACCTAACACTACAATTTACAAGGTAAGTACGCACACAAGGCTTTTGCATCCGTTGTGGATGATTTATACAGTATTTTCAGAGCGAAGTAACCACTCTTCAAATACTGTAGTGCCTGCAACATGATTTTAAATATCCGTATGGTTGCCTAAGCACATACGGCATTCTCGCAACATATTATGGTCGGCCTAGTCCAGAGTCCCAATTAATAGCTCAATACGAGGGACCATCCATGTGTAGGTTCTCTCTCATGTACCTACTTGTGTTCTGAAAATGTCTCGTTGGTTCACGCCTCCACCCGGTATCGAACCTACATCGTCTCGAGGACGAAGCAAAGGTCTAACAATAAAGTATTAGGTCGGGGAAAAAGTTTTTTAATGATACCAAAATCAGATACAATTGGTATAGCCCAAGAGATTTCATGACAAGTTCATACAACCTATTATATGTATACAAGTAGAAAAGCAGAAAATATAAAAATATCTCTCAAAACTCCGCACTCATCCCATTGAGAAGTTTGTTTTACTTCACCGATCGGGAACGCCTTCAATTCCAAGTTTTAATGAGTAAATAACGACTGTCTTGATTCGCATTGCTGTTCGTAATACCCGGGATACGAGTTCCGTATTATCAACAAAATGTTCCTTAAACTTACATATTTCATTTTAATGACTTTGTGACTTGTTTTCGTACTCAATACAGGATTTTCATACTCAAATGGATGAAACCTGTGAATAGACAGTTGAATAATAATATTATAATATGGAGTTTTAGCCCGGCCGCACATTGTACGACATTTCTGATCAGAAACAGTTGAACGTCCGCGCCAACTATTATATATTCTGTGTCCGCGCTTTCTCTTACATGTTGTACTTAGCCGAGTGAACTCGAACTCGCCGGAAGGATATTTCGGATAGTGTGCCGGGTGGCGATCCGGCGGAATTTAAATGTTACTGATCAGAATACGGACAAGTGCGGCCGGGCTTAAAATGTTGCAATGTGTCCTGACATATAACAATATGGATTTGAAGTCCACTTTTAGGACATAGGAATTATGACTTCATTGATTGTGCTATAGATAGGTACACGTTATTTTGCAAAGTAGCAACAGCAATTTTGGTCTCCATAACTGGAAGAACCTTAGAAATAAGTCATTATGACGTCATATTTTTAATATTTATTGTCATGGGGTTTTGGTTTAATATTTTGTAAAACAAAATATATCAGCTGATCCGTGTTCATAGCACAGAATATTATACAGCATGGCTGGTGAGACAATACCGATACTTAAGGAGAGTATTCAGTACTCGATTCTCATTATAATTAATTATGTAATAAAATTAGGTACTTAATTTTTGACCAAATTTCCCTATAAACAAATGAATCATGGACACTTAGTAAATTACTATGCGGCCGGCGCAGCTCCTCCCCTCCTCCCCCCTCCCGCGCGTGGTGTCCATGCGTTGGGTAAATAATTATTTAACTTTAGGCTACATTCACTCAGTGATCAATTATTGATATTATTTTTTTTCAACTAATATAATATAGCCAAATATCACGTCCTCGAGTATTGAACATGTCTAACCAGTCATGCTGTTTAATAGTACCCCGTACTCATAGTTTAGCTTTTAGGATTATTTCCATGCTTCTATGCTTCTTCCTTGAGCTATCCTAATGTAACATACATAGTGTTAAGAAATAGAAATAGTATTAATAAATAGCATTAATTTGCAAGTAACATTTTAAAAATGTATGCATCGGTAGAAATTTCGAATACTTATCTTAACTGCTACTATTAAAAAGCTCTACAATTATAGCTGTCAAAATAAACAATTGCGTAGCATCAAACACATCTAGACAAACATTTTTGTTATTTATCTGACCACTTTCACCCGCAACCGCACAACAAAGGATTAGGGAATTTCAGACGAATTACGCAATCCATTGTTGAAATTACAAATAATTAAATAATTTGGAACAAAACATTTGTTCGCAGTGAAGTTGGCAACAAACGGCCGGAGCCCGCAACTTCACGCTCACTCACCCTAATTATAGGTCTACCAGAATCTGATGGCAATTTTTGACAGCAGATTTTCAAAAAATATCCTTGATCATTGGATAAATTTTTATATTTGCATGTTTCACACACGAAATAAGCCGCTAAAGAAATAAAAAAGGATGTACATAATATTTTATTCCCATTACCCTGGTATTGCTAGAGTCAATTTATTTTTTCACTTTTTGCCATCAGATTCTGGTAGAGCTATAATAATTATAATATAAAATACACTGGATACGTAAGATGGATGAAATATAAGTATTGATCTTTTAAATTATTAAAGATTAAGAATACCTTTCCCCTTTTTTTGTTACTGTCTCTCGCCTTGGCTTAGTGGACTGCAGACAGTTGATTTGAACTGAAAAGGTACGGGTTCGATTTCTAGGTTAAGAAAAAAAAAGCTTTAAGATGTTGTTTGACTGTGAATCGTACATTTTCTGAAATAAAAAATATTCTGAATACTTTTCTGGAGCTCGAAATATCTCGAAACAAGTTTCATTATACATGAAATTTGTTTCGAGATATTTCGAAATTCTAGCGGTTTAAGTATTAAAAACGGACAGACTAAGATAGACGCTTTCATAAATTTATTAGTATGTTTTGATTATTAGTATCAATGGCTTTTCATTAATTCTTCTTTCAGAGTAACAGACAGTAGCAATTTATAACTTACCTACTCCTTTACATTACTTTAGGCAAAGGAAAAAATATGCTTGGGCTCTAAAGGGCTCTAAAGCAGAGGTTACAAATTAAGTAAACAACTAGCGGTTACAATGCGTTCCCATTTATATTATCCCGAGCTTCTGCGATAGTAAGCCTTGCGTAGCTGACATAAAGGTGATGGTAGAGGTAAAATGTTTCTACACAGTAGAAGTTTGTAGATAGCTGGAGGTTTGTAGATAGCTGGAGGTAGTAATTTGCGAAAGGGTAGCCGTGTTTCATCCTGATCGATGGTACTGGCGGCAAATTAACTGACGTGTAAATAAGTTTTTCGTGGGCTCCCAGACTAACAGTTTGTCGGTCTCTTAGACTAAGAACTCTGAGAAACATATTTTTAGTTATGTCAAAAAGTGGACTACCGACTATAAATAATTGAAAAAAAAAAGAAGCCAAGTGCGAGTTGGACTCGCCCATGAAGGGTTCCGCAGCAGCAATAAGGTTTATTTTTATGAAATTAAAAGGTTTTTGATTTATTTTTCAGTCGATTTAATGAAATTTTGATTAAGGTTTACTATTTTTATGACGTATAAAAAAAACTACTGGCTAGATCTCGTTCAAACCAATTTTCATTATTAGTTTTTATAGTAATCTACATCATATATTTTTTTTAGAATTATTATGCGCCCTACTTTAGAAATTAGAGGGGGGGGGACACACATTTTACCACTTTGGAAGAGTCTCTCTCGCAAACTATTCAGGTTAGAAAAAAATGATATGAGAAAACTCAATATGATTTTTGGAGACTTATCCATTATAGACCCCACACGCATAGGTTAGATGAAAAAATTTTTTTTTGTTTCAGTTGTACCTTAGCGTCGGGTTACTACAATATTCTTCTTATCGGCTCTTCTTATCACTGTTGATCACTGCAACGTGATGAGGCAGTGCAATGGATTTTTAAATGAGCCTTTACATCGGATAAGGCAGCCCAACACCGCGAGTAACAAGTCTGTCATCAACACAGCAACCATCCTTCAATCATTCAAAACAAAATCGTCACCTTCATTATTTTGATGCCAAAAGAGAATACTTCTTTATTTGCATAATATTTGCATGGTCTTATTTATTTAGGATAATATGACACAACATAGTATAGGGACATGCTATATTTGGCACATATACGGCATATCAAATATTCATAGCTGGCCGGACTACGGACCCGAGGGACAAACAGATTTCTGTATGAAAAGTAGCGTATATGTAAATTTGACATTTGCATTCCAATTTTGAATCAACAATACTTTTTATTGCCATAATATGACTACTGTTTTTAGCTTTATCGCATGGAAGTTGTTGAAATACTTATAGGTTTTCGATGCAGTCTTCAAAATGTTACGGTCAATTTTCACTGTAAAGTTAAGAGGTGATGCCTAGCATTTTCGAAATAAGCCATTCAACTTTGATAAGGCAGCCCAACATCGCGGACTACAAGTCAATTCAATGTCACTATTACCTTATCTATACATATAATAAAACTGTAGAAATGAAAATTCTGTACATTAAAGATATTCAAAAAATAATAAGCAGGGGGTGTTACTACATCGCTATAAAAGCCAAAACTGTGGTTAGATTTTTGTCTGTCTGTCTGTCTGTCTGTCTGTCTGTATGTTTGTTCCAGCATCACACGAAAACTACTGATCCGATTTGAATGCGGTTTTCGCAGATATATTTGTCTTCTTCCAACTTAACATCTGGTGTATAAATAAATTTCCCCCCACCCCTCTAAGGGGACAAAAGAGGGGTCAGAATTTGTATCAAACTTTTGTATATAACACGAAAACTACTTTTCCGATTTGCATACGGTTTTCGCAGATATATTTGTCTGCTTCCAACTTAACATCTGGTGTATAAAATTCCCCTCCCCCACCCCTCTAATGGGACCAAAAAGGGGGTCAGATTTTGTATCAAACATTTTTCTTGGACTTACTTCATATTATTTACTGTGTCTTCCAACTTAACATTTGGTGTATAAAATCCCCCTCCCCCACCCCTCTTAGGGTCAAAAGAGTGGGAAAGATTTTGTATCAACTGATGAAGTAGAAATACTTTATATGGCAAAACAACGTTTTCCGGGACAGCTAGTGTTGTCAATAAAGCTAAGTTAAGAATGCTCCAACCGGAGAATTAGCAGGTCGGATGTCTGTCAGTACGAATATCGACGTTAATGACATTGAAATAAGATTCATATTAGCGCGCCTTGTACAGTGGCGGTTACGACGCTCGCCGCGTTCTTGATATGGTGAAAATGTATGAAAAAAATTGAGAAATTTTCTTATTTTTCTTATAACTGGAAAAGTTGTTTATTTTTATATAAAATTTTTAGCGGACGTTATAGAGGACTAAATAAGAAACAATTTTTTTGTATATTTATTTTCCTTAGTTCAGTGTATTTAGATATTAAGGTACCTAATCAGATACCATTTTTTCATATTTTGCGATTATTGTGATGGTTAAAACGTATTTTATGTGAAAATTTTGTATGCGGCTATAGAATTTTTATAGTACAGTCGTGGAGATGAATATATTATCTTTCATTTGAAACCAAAATATCCTCGCAGTTTGACTCCTAATTCTTTAATAGGGTACCGGAAAATCGCTGATATTTGTAATAGCGTCCTTAACTGATTCATTAATTTACTTTGCAATGTGAACTGATATGGGAGCTGAAGTTCGAATGTGTCAAAATACCACGATTTAAAAAAATACGTGTGGCTCTGAAGGCATGCCGCGGTAAAGCTATTGCATAGCATGTTTTATCAACTTATGCAATTATAATTCGCATACCAAACGCACGCACACAAACGAAGTCTGGCAAAATCGCGTCGCGGCGAACGCCCCAAGCCACAGCGAGCCCAAGTCTGCCGAAATAAAACGAATGTTAGGTGTTTTTCGTTACGGAAAGCCCCCGATAAAAGCTATGCAATATCTTAATATAAATTATCCTCGGAGCCCGTTCGGAGATTATTATAATATAAGCAATAAGCATTGTTGAATACCATCCCTAAGACATAATATAAGAACCCATTGTAAGAATCACGTCGAAACTGGAGAATAAGCCGATGCATTGAAATTGGTTGATCGATACGTCGTTTAGTAACAAAAGGGAGGGCCGTATAGGGCCATTTCTGTACCTTAACGAGCCCTATTCAGCTTAACAAATCCCGTATCTTGATTGAATTTCAGCATTGATGAGAATTGTACAGTAAATAATATGAAGGTCGAATAACAATCGATTATATTTTAGCTAGACGTTCTGTACAGCTCTATCCGTATAAAAAAGGCATTTTGTGGCAACCGTACACTTTTTATACCTAAAAAGGTATCTATGGCCTTCCCTGTGGTTTACTCTATAATATTATCTGTACCAAATTACACAAAAATCGGTCTAGAAGGTATTAAAATTAGCAGATTAGTTGATAGATCAACATACAGAGCTTCTGAAATTTTTGGGGCAGGCGTCGACATATCGATCGATTAAGACAGACATACTTTAATCAAAAACCCTAATAATAAAAGTTGTAATACTGTTATACAATCTCTGAAAATAATTATTCCGTAAGATTCGAAAAACTTTAATTTTACCACAACCGCAACGTATTGAGGTATAGAGAGGAGATACCACAGAAATAAATCAAGATAGAACGGCCACACGCGTCCGTTGCTAAGGAATCGCGCGTGTCAATTTTTGCTTTGCTTTTAGTTAGAACAAATAACTTACCTACCCGTGGAAAGAAATACCTCCTTTTAACCGATTTACTTTCATAATTCTGTTTTTACAATTAGACACTGCACAATGAGGCATTTTTGCACAACCCCTCCGGTGTAATCAAGTCGAGACGTGCGCGCTGACTGAATAAACGTTCAACGAATTTTGCCCACTTGTGCAAGTTTGAAACACGCGTACTCCACCCGCTTAGCCGTTCTATCTTGATTTATTTCTGTGGGAGATACCTAAAATGAGGCATATATGAATCGTAGTAGTTATTTAGTTGGACTTTGATTGTCTATGCTAAATTGTTAAACAAAATATTATAACATACAGTTGTGTGTTATAATATTTTGTTCATGAACTGTTATAGTAAAACGAATAAAATACGCGTCATATTATTATTATTCATTGTCAAATACTTCAAGATGCAAAATGCAAATTATTACACCGAAATCCGGAAGTAAGTGAATGAAAATGAACATCGGACATTTTAACTATTCCATAATCCCAACATTTCTCATAAATTTCATTCCGTCGAGTAAGCCGATAATCAGAAAAGGAATGCCAATGACAGGGAAATCTAGCTCTCAGGTTGTCTAGACATCTAGACTTTAATATGGCAGTTACAAAGGCGAGGAGTCGATATTATGGACTAATAAAATTAACTTTTGGTGTCTGAGAGGTTTTGCTGTTCCTTTCCGAAGAGATTAAATAAATAGATATTTTCATTAAAATAGTATTGTCCGAAGAGATTAAATAAACAGATATTTTCATTAATATGGCTGGAGACTTTATTTGAGGACTAGATGACGCCCACAACTCCGTTGCGCCAAAATTAGTTTATCACGCGGGAACCGTACTTTTTCAGAGATAAAAATATCCCATCTCCTTTTCCAGGTACCCAAAGTATCTCCATACTTTTTCGGTACAGTGGTATAACAACGGTTCAGCGGTTTGGGCGTGAAAAGGTATCAGACAGACAGACACATTTTCGCATTTATAATATTAGTATGGATTAGTATGAATTGACCCACTCATGCTTGGACCTATTGAAATTGACTTAGAGAGATTTTTTCCTTTTTCTTATCTGTGCTCGACGAAGTTCAAATTTGGAAAAAGCAGATGTAGGAATAGATGCAGGGTAGGAAGTAGGAACTCTCAACATTTAGGCTTAAGCATTACTATTTACTATATTTTGTATTGACCATATTTTTATCAGCTTAAACTGACATGCAACAGCAAGTAATATTATATTTTAGTTGTTTTACAAATAATATTATAAGTCCAACGAATATTCTAGGATTTTATCACTTTGCCCTGACAACGAAAGATAAAGTATCCATTATGACCACAATACCAATGCACCCAAACGCTTCAGAAGGCAATAATCTAAAATACTCCATTCACAGTCGGTTTAACTCGAATCAATCAGTACCTATTACTGGCAGGTGACGACATTGACTGGCACCCCATTGTAGCTACCCCATTAAAATCACACATGTCTCCAATTATTGGCATGCCAAGGGTCTACGGTTTCTTGGCAATTCGATTTGCTTTATTTCCTTCTTCCAATTTGTAGGATTGTAAAGTCTGTTTGTAAAGACTGGTCTACAGTTTGGTTTTTGTTATTCAACTATTTATTTCAAGCTTCACACTAATATGGAATGGTTCGACTATAATATTAATGGAACGATATTGGACTATTTAGATGCTTTTTGGCATTATTTTTAATGGTGCCAATATAAACACAATGTATTAATTTAATATAGAATAACATTGTGCTTATATACGAGTATATTGTATAATTAGCGTAATTGGTTTTTGCCATTTGTAAACAAAATTCATTGCGTCTAAAAAAAATAAATTAAAGAAGCAGTGACCTATCAAAATAAGAAAGAAGAATCATTAATAGAAGAATAATATACTAGTGACTTATAATATTTTCTTCTATAGGATATATACAGGATACTTGAATACTTGCAAGTTCGCTTCAAGACCAAATTTCTTCGACTGGAATGTTCCAGAAGTCGTTCAACTACCCCGTTTTTCATAAAACAAATCGGGATATCTTACAAACGATCCACATTTAAGATATGCTAATGCAGCCTGGGACCGTGGAAGTGCATTTGAAGCGGTCTTAATGACCCCAACTTCTATAAAGTTAGAAGATAGGACGGAATTAATTTTAAATTCGCACGAAACGGGGTCAGAGCACCCTGTGATTTGTCTGCGGTGTTATTCTTTTGTTTCAGATTTTCGGGTTTCTTACCTTGTCTTCTGTCGAAAACGACACCGGATAATAAAGTAATATAGTCGTCCTTGAATAGTTTTTGTATGACATACTAAAGCGAGAGAGTTTGGTTTTACGTAGCGTATAATATATTATGTATTCAAATGCATGTAGCAACAGACGGTTCCTTTAATATTACAAACAGATACTCCAATTTTATTTACATGTATAGATGTATAGATAACTTTACATTATAGCTGTATAACTCTAGAGTTGAAACTTGCATTTTTTGACTTAAAAACATCCATTAACCTCACTCACACAAAGAGTACAAGCCTACGTTTAAATATTTTAGAATGTGTGTTTTCTTCAAAAATATCACTTGCCTAATATTTACGTTGAATTGTTATGCCATAGCGTTTCTAACGGAGCCAGACCATTTTGTAGCACAAGCGTCATTTCACACTGGCTTACTGAAGGCCTTGGTATACCTCAGGTCAATCTGACCTATTTTGTATGTCCAGATAGATGGAAGCGTCCAAGACAAGCTATTTAGTCAGGTTACCAAGTCAAACTATCACGCATATAGATGTGCGTTTAGAATTTATACATTCTTGATTGTTATAAACTTAGGGTGGGTTGCATCACTTGCACCAACTTACATTAACTATAACTTTAACCATAACAAAAAGTCAAATGAACTATCAAATCCCTAGTAAAAGTCCATTATGGACGCCATATTTGACGATAACATTAACTTTAACTACGCCTCTGGTGCACCGTGCAACCCACCCTAAGAAAAACAGATTATTAAAATTATCATGTGTGTTTACGGCATAAACAATTAATTTAGGCTAATGCCGCGGCCGCATATGCGTGGTGCTTCGCGCTAAAGCCGATACTATTGGACGATCTGCGTGTATCGTCCAATAGTATCGTCTCATTGCACGAAGCTTCGGACGATAGACGCAGATGCGACCGGGCCGTAAGATAATGTAAAAACTAATGCAAATAGCAAAGTATATTTCTGTATCTCTATCTGTCAGATAGCTCTACAATCTACATAGTTAGGTCGTGCGTTGAACCGATTTGGTATAATGATACTTTGAGTTCCGTAAATAAGATAGTCTTTATTGCCGCAAACCCAGTGTGTACCATTTTTTTTTAAAGAAGGCAGGTCGCTGTAGCCCTGACGTCACTGCGACCCATAAGGATCTATTGTGACTCCTTCGCATTAGAGTATCATCCCCAGCCCAATACTGCTCATAAATTGAACGATGTGGTTGGGGTTGGTGTCAAGAATTTCCTCTGTGGATGAGTATTCGTGGCGACCAAGATGCCTGTTTCTGCTCTGTGGTAGAGCAGGACAGTTGAGGAGAAGGTGTGTACCATCCTAATGGGTCTAAAGTTGCGAAGGTTGTTACAACGTTGCGATGCATTCTTAATTTTTGAGAAAGTATTGTTTGACAAAAGGTGTTGTGGAGAGGTCCAGTTACACCAATAAGTGTAGGTATTTTGAGTTAGCTTCTACTTACTAACACTATCCGTTTCCGTCTACGAATATTTCAAGACTAAAATTAGCCAAATCGATTCAGCTGTTTCCAATTTCTAGCTAGATTAACTAAATTTAAAATTCAGTGTTATTTTTAATTTATATATATCCAAAAATGCATCGCCTCGTCTTGTCACGTAGCAATATGAACAGAACCTAAAAGTTGCAATAATAATTACCCAATGAAGAACAGTCGCACGGCGTGACGTCACAATAAATCTTCACCAAAACACCTCCAAGATTGATGTCTTCATTTACTTCCATCACATTTACCGCGGCCGTTTAAATTAGCATCCTAATCCCATCATCATCATCTACTGAAACATGGATGTAAATTGTATCTATTTTTTATTATGTTACTATGAACAAAGAGCGGGTGGATAGCCGATAGGTACAATCAGTTATTCTTTTACGCAAAAAATGAACGACGAATGAATAGCCCTATTCTTTGTAGAGTAAAAACAAATCTCCTATCGCCATGCTAAAGCTTTAAAGATAGGGTCACAAGATAATTTATGTAAGTAGCCACTATATATTTTAACCCGTACTATATACTTTATTAACCCGTTATCGCTACTGAAGAGTATAGTGCCAGGTTAAACTTAGTTTTGCCTATCTCTTCCAGAATACTTTCTGTTAAACATTACTTTCTTGAACTCTTTTAACCTCCCTATTCATATTCTTGTCAGTTGCTGGAAATACTTCAACAATTCGACAAAATAAGCATTTGCGGCTGTCGCTTAATTGGTTTTCGCTTATTTTTATTCAAAGTAAGCGACGTAATTAGTTTGAGGAAGATGTACGGCGCGTCGCCGAAGACGAATCGACGCTCTTAGCGATTATTTGTTTCCTAATTGTATATCACAGTGATGTGAATTGAGTTCTATATCCAAATGCATGAAAAAAATCCGCCACCGCCACTCCGTACGCAGGAGCCGTACATTTTTCCGGGATAAAAAGTATCCTGTCCCGAGATTTAAAGTATCTCCATACCAAATTTTAGATTAAATCGGTTAAGCGGTTTGGGCGTTAAGAAGTAACAAACAGACATACAGACATCTGCCAGACACACAAACAGAACACACTTTCGCGTTTATGCCCTGTAAGTGCTAAGGCCCATAATTATCAACACAGGCCGAACTAAACGGCCCCGTGAAATGTGTCCGGTTGGGCGTCTCCCAGACAGACACGGCCTGCGGTGGCGGTAGCGGTGGCGGTCAGTTGTATGACTTGAGAGTTCTAGAAACGACACAGACACACGCGGCCACGCGGCCAAGTCATCCATCTGACCGCCACCGCTACCGTCACCGCAGGCCGCGTCTGTCTGGGAGACGCCTTAGCCGTGATGTGTATAAAATATAGGTTAGCGAAACTAATGATGATGAAGATGGCAATGATTTGATAAAGCCGGATGATGAATTCCAAGTAAAACAATAATTTCGCAATCATCGGCGGTATGTCAGAGTTTAATGAGCTTTTGACGAAAATTTATTAAAAAGGATAAATTAAGTCGATTACCTATTACGTGTTGATAGCAAGCGATATCTATTCACGAAGAATTCTACAAGGTTGGCCTTGATCCGAAAAATATGGCCCCATCTTGTACAGTACCTATGAATTCTTCACAATTGTTTGTGTGAGTATTACTAACCCCGATATAACATTATAATAATTTCGAAGTCAGAGATCAATCTAACTGTGTCATCAGATTTATAAATCCTAAGCTTATACCAATGTACAAGTGTTGTTATCTACAGGCTACAACCTTTAACTTAGATGTAAGTTTTTGGGATTGGGTTTGTTTACAGCTGTATCACACATTGTGTGATGTGTCAATGTTATCTAAGTACACGTAGGAACGTGTCCGAATTATGGGAGTTACAGCGATTTCATACCTAGGTCCCCATGACAATGCTATTTACCTACCCGCTAAAATCTAGTTTATTTTATTACATTTTTATCAAAATCTAGTAGGCTGTTATAGGCCTAAAGGTCCCTTAATAAAGCCACCATAGCTAACGATTTTTTTAATTTAATAACTTGAAAGTAATAATAATTTAATCAATACATTTATTTAAAATGTTATTCAATTCGTCTCGTTTTTGAAATTAAAATGATTAGTCTGGGTAAAAAACAATCCAACATAAAGATTTACAATATTTTGTGTATTTAATTACATCAAGTGACCATAGTGTCATGTTGAATTGATTTCAACTACAATCATAGAAATTGGTCGCTATAATGATACGAGTATAACGTAATAACCGACCATTGCTCATGATATTAACCATTGTACTGCAGCATTGATTTCTGATGATTAATGTTGATATTGTTTGTTTAAAATTCTGTGAATATTGACTTTTGAGAAGGCAATTTTAATTCTGATTGTTGGCTTGTTACGAGATTGTAGTTTTTAATTATGTTTAATTAGTATATTATCTGAGTTTAATTTACTATTCATAACTTAAATAATATAACTTATACGACCTGCAAACCTTCAACAAGAGAGCGTATTTCCTCTTAAAAGGCCGGCAACGTACTTGCAGATATTCTGATGTTGCGAGTGTCCATGTGCGACGGTAGTTGCTTATCATCAGGTGACCCGTTTGCTCGTTTGCCCCCTTATTTAATAAAAAAAATATTATAATATAAGTTTGTTTGTAGAATGTCAAGTTAGTACGTCTCAAGTCTAACATAATATTCACAAAATTGATTGTTACAGTAACATAATATTATCGTGAAATTTTCAGAATGGCTCGATAGACAGATTGCTTTTGGTTGTGACCAGCTCAATTCCACTTTAGATTTGCCTCCTTGACTACGTCGTTCTTGTCGCCTACCTCCTTACATCCCGCAATTTTACATAATTTTAAGCGCTATATAGAGTTTTTACTATTAAAATTTAAGAACCACAAAATGCCATGTCTTAGGTCAATTACGGCTCCAATGTCATGTCCAACTGTACTAAAATTATCCTAGCAGGCGGTAACACCGCTTCACAGTATCCGCGCCATATAATTATTTAACTATTACCCCCAATCAGTACTAAACTACGCTATAATCTGAAGTAATTGAATTCTGAGTAACACCCCATGATAGAGTAAGTACATATTTTTATACAGCTTTGATATTCATTTTTGTAGGTAACAATTTGCAGCTTTTGTACAAGTAGCGTGAAAACTTTTGATGTACAATAAAAATAAGTAATTAAAAGATTTGAGTCACAAACATTACCAGTTAAACTCTTCATTAAATTGAAGTTTATTAATCATCATTAAATGACTCTGACTGCGGTCGTAAGCCCATGTTAGACCATGATTGATAGCCATGATGCATTGTATGCAGTAATTTTATAGTGCCCAAATGTGTGCGCAGTACAAAAGAGCACTCTCTATTCCTTTTACTCTCATAACCCAGTGGGACAGACGACCGACACGACTGGTGAGAGATAAGGCGCAGGATCGACATTTTACATGCCCATCCTACGTATGGATCATCTCACTTGTCAGACAATCAGGTGATCAGCCTGCGTTGTCCAAACTAACCTTGGAAATAACATGTTTCCAACGCAGGAATCGAACCAACGACCTCCGAGTCAAGAGCCATGCTCTAAATCCGTGGACCACGGAGGCGTTACACACACCATAACCAGTCGTCCAAATGTCAAAAAATACATATAGAAAGCATCCTCGGTACTTGGGGTATTTTTATTGTTTATGGCCAAACAAAAACTCCAATATTCGTAAATATTTTCCATTGGTTGGCTAGACATCATTAACCTGAGGTATGAAGTATGGAGGCATCTTTAATTATTTCTCCACGGCATCAGACACACAAAGGATCGATTATTTTGCGCCAGTCTGTTCATAATCTCTATTTATTATAAAGGCTCTTGTTTTAACTAGCTGTTCCGTTTCGTTTATGAAAAGATGCTTTGTAGTTTATAGCAAACAATATTATTTTACGTATATTATTCTTGTATGTTAATATGGTTATCACAGAGCTTGTCATAATATTAATTAATTCACCTTGTAGCAGATTATCGCGCAATCGCGCTATTAAAGTTTTGAATTAAGAATTTTCGAATCGTGGTGAGCCTAGATCTTTTTTTATCGCTTCTTTATAGAATCGCCGATCAAAATGTATGGAATTGACGTAAGACAAGTCGAACGTCAACGTCATAATTATTATTATAATTAACGAACGCTTGTCATTTCCAATATGTCAATTCCATACATTTTGGTTATCGATTCTATAACGAAGCGTTAACGTTAATTACGACAAACGTTAATTTAACACTACCCGACCAATTACGCAGTTCCATCAACACCACATACATTTCTTTGATGGCCCTCCTAGCACAATTTAAAGTAGGTACTCTCTCCCTCATTTCACGAACACGGTGGTTCAAATCAAACATTTTCCTGCTTAATCCTTAAACACCCTTCCTTTAAGTAACTGTTTATAATGTAAATAAAACACACGGAAGCTTACAAGTCGTTTACAGTCACACTTAGTTGGTTACAAGTTACGGCTGTTTTACAGAGGGTGAAAATATAATCTTTTCCTAAGTATTGTGTTGAGAGAGAGATAATTTAAACATTAAAGACTGCGGCTTAGAGTAATGCGAAAGTTTGTCTGTCTGTCTTTTACCTATTCACACTTAACGGGTGAACTGATTTAGATGGATGTCGAAATACTTTGAAAGACAGGAAATGATATAGGAAAGTTTTTGTTGAGGAAAAACGTACGGTTCCATTATAATCTTATACTTATATAAAATTCTTGTATTACAATATTAGTTAGCGTACTCCTCCGAAACGGTTTTACTAATTTTAACCAAATTTTATATGCATATTCAGTGGATCTGAGAATCGGCTATTGGGTACTTTTTATATTGATAAGTGCATTTGTTGAATAAATAATAGTAATTATTACAACTCGAGACTGACGCCGAACATTGTTTACATGCTACGGAATAACGACGGACGTTGAGATGGTATATACTTATTTAGTCACTTCAATAAAATAATATGGGCGAAATACTTTATATGGCAAAACAAGGTTTGCCGTGATAGCTAATAATAAAACATTATAATATTATGACACGTAATGCGGAAACCGTATATAATATCTTCTTAAGAAAAGTAACTTACATTAATTGATTATGATCCTACAGAAATGTTTGTCCTTTTCTGGGAATCCTGGGATTCAATGTATTGTACTAATATACTTAAAAGTAAAATAAGATGCCTAAGTAGTCGGGGTAGCTTTTAAAATTTACGGAACCCTAACTGCTTCGGGCGTACTTGATTTTTTACTTAGTCTTTTTAAGCCAAAGAATTGCTGAATATTTGCATCTTGGCTGCTACTTTTGGCTCGTGCCCGATTCATAAAAAGTCCTACAGGATGTTTTAATATTTTGTTATTAACTGGTCTGGTTTTTTCCTCCTTTTTACCATTGCTGATCAAAGAATATACTTAGTACTATTATAGAATATTTTAAATATGATGTTCATAACTTTGTATAAAAAGAAGATTTCGAGGGGACTCTACATTTAAGGGTCATTTCAGACCGCAACGCGACGCAGAGATGAATTTCTAAATTTGTACGGATTTGACAGATTTTCAAGACGTCTCATGCACAAGTGTCAAGCAATTGAAAACTGTCAATTCAATTCCCATTACGTGAGAGGTCTTGCAAATCTGTCAAATCCATACAAATTTAGAAATGCATCACCCACACAATGCATGTATGTACCCATACTCCGTAGTTTCCGTTACTTTTTCAGAGCGTATCCCTATAAATAACTATTGAAACTGCTGTTATAAATTATTCTGTATCTTTATAATAGCACAAGCTGATACCGGCAAACGTTGTTTGTTCACATACGTTCTCTATAGCGCTATTATATAGCACGTGCGATAAGAGACACATAATCCTAGAAGCCCGAATTTCCACTTATTTAAGGGACGTTTAATAAGCATTTACTCTATATCTAGGTACTGCTTAATAAAATTGTTAGAGAAGTTTATAGTCCTGGAGCCGACATAATGAAAAGGGGAATAAAAGTGTGTACGTGTCTAGAAAATTTGGCGGCAGATGTGCACGACGCTCTTTATGATCCATGGAGTCACGGCCACTATTAGCACGTCCCAATACCGAATATTTGGGGCCATTTTCAAAATAAAGGGGCGAAGTTGGGGCGAAATATTGAAATGGGTGAAAAATGTTTTTGATAAAACGTTAGCTAAACAGCTAACGTTTTATGTTTAGAAATGGTTAATTATTGATAGACAAAAACATATTTTTCCTCGAGCGTTTTCAGGAATTATTTTGATGAGGGTAAAAGGTTCTATAATCCTGTAGAAGCAGGTCTTTTTACCCGACTGCCAGGAGGGTTATTATAAATTGTTACTGTGCTTAGTATTTTCCCTAAACTATTCACATTTCCTGAAATATTTTATTCATTGTTAAATAATAATATTGTTACGATACAATATAAAGTAAACATTATATGGGTGAAAATTGTATATTTTTCTTACTTCTTTACGTAAAAACTTTTGATGTGATTTTGATAAACTAAGTATGAATCGTGGAAGCCAAGGCTCTGAAAGTCTGGATTAAAACATAAACTATAAGCTCTATGTATGAGAAAGTACAGTATTCCTGAACACTAAGAAATATTTTTTACAATTTAACATTATAAAAATATATAAAAATAATTAATCTTGTAAAAACCCTATTTTTATAATGCGCAAACAAATTATGGGTGTTGTTTCAGGTGGTGTTCGATCGCCTCCATGATTTATTTCCCAATAATTTCGGTACGTGGATGTTAATAATTTATCGGCAGTTTAATAAAAGGCGAAACTTCTGTTTATAAAGATTTATGGAAATCTGAAGGTATATAAATAGTTTTTCTCTGAAATATTGCTTGAACCTTAGGTTTTTATTTAATACGTTACAACAGGCAATTTTGTGTTTCATTATAATACGAGTATTACGTAACTTCCATATATATGACAAAAAATTAAACGAATGAAATGCGAATGAATACAATAAGTACCTAACTTATTATTTTTTGTTAAAGCTGTTTTTCTTCTACTTTACACTTTAAAGATATCAGGATATGAGATCTGTCATAAATTCCTTATTTTCTCTGAAAAAATACATTGCAAAACTAATGAGACTAAGTTACAACAGAGCAAAAAGATTTAGCTACATTTTATTTCCGTGAAAAATTTCCATTACTACATTCAAATATAAAAAGGAAACTACAATTTTCAAATCCATATAATTTACTGAGCTTTCAGTAGAATCAATTTAGTGCATACGTGACAAATATTTTCAAACATGATCGCCGGCTCTCAGAGTAGAATATCGAGTTTGGTAGATTTGCGAGTTATTCCAGTTGACATACAGCGAGCGCGTGACAGAGTTTTCAATTACCGATCCTATTTTTATATACGGTTAATCTGTAGAACACTCTGTTTTAACCTTTAAATTGACATGGGCCAGTAACTTGCGTGACAGTTTGATATCTGAGTAGCTTACTGCCGCACTCAGAGATGAACGAATGAACGATGAATGAAAAAAAAAATGAACACTAGTAAACTATAATTTAATGAAGACTTTGACATAAGTCCTATACATTATCAGTCAAACTCTCCATTAAATTAATGTTTAATAATAATGAATTAAATGTCTGTGGGTAGCGGAAATGGCACCTTAAATATACTCGTAGAGTTATGAGCATCCCACTTCTACCATTTTTATTAATACAATTATTAATGTTTCTTAGTCCCTTGTTCTTCGTCCATTGGTTTCACATTTTATGAGAACATCTTACCATAAATGCGTAAAAGTTTAAAGATCATATTACATTTTTTAAATATTATAAAGTACTTAAATAAGTTATTTTGAATTGGTCTAAAATATTAAGTAACACTTAATTATTGCCAACATTATCCTAACCTTTAGGTTCGCAATATACTATACTTAACTATACTTAATACAGCTTTGTGGGCAGATAATTGTTAAATTTTCTCTACTCTTTGCAGCAGTTTTTTGTTTCAATTCACATTTTGGATCACCCCAGAAACTAAATAATATCGTTATGCCAGTACGCAACAAAGTTTTCAATGTACTGGCTCAAAGTAAACGTGCATCAGAGGTTTTATCGAGGCGTGCTTTTACATAATATTATTGACGGTTTTTATGACAGCTGGACAGACACGCAATGTTCTCAAATTAATATTAGGGTTTTTTAACGAAAATATTATTTATTTTATTAGATAGCAAATTAGTACCGTAGAGATCGAGTTTCGATCGCAGTTTAAACTATTAACTCAAAAATTCGCAGTTTTGTACGGACTCGTAGCTTGAATGTTTTAA
Source organism: Plebejus argus (assembly GCA_905404155.3). NCBI lineage: Eukaryota > Metazoa > Arthropoda > Insecta > Lepidoptera > Lycaenidae > Plebejus > Plebejus argus. The sequence goes on along the minus strand of FR989942.1, from coordinate 9,603,790 downwards.
TTCCTCAAAAACTTCTAAATACTTCGATCACGGAACCAATAGAAATCTTTAAATATTCTTTTTCAGAAATTGACAACCTATGTGGCAGCTCAAGTCCCGCCGACGCGACGGAACAAAAAGTTTTCAATGTTCCCGGGTCTGGATAATATGTCTTAAATATGTGTATGATATAATAAAATCTTAAATATATGTATATTGTTTAGGGTAAAACGTATTAAATATAATATTATTTCCATTGTCTGATACCTGTAACACAAGTCCTTCAGGTACTTAGCACGGCGCTAGACTGACGTGGTGTGAAAGCTTTAGACACAAGATTGCCTAACTTTCGCATTTATAAATTAGTATAATATAAATAGTTGGGATTTTTAATTTATTTCAAATTAAATACATAATTTTATCCACATACTATTATTATTATGTGACAAAACGAAAGTTAAAGCTATTTAAAAAAGCATAAGGGTTCAAAATATTAAAAAAAAAATTAGATGAACCTTCGTTTTCTCTCCGGTGGCACTCTAATCAAGCGATTTTCTCAGGTAAAGAGCTCTCCATTTAATTTCCGTCGTGGGGAAACCGAATTCGGAATAAGTGACGTATCGACAGACAAACCGCGCTTATTCTATTCATATTTCCCAGACAAGACTTAAAATATTTTAAAATTAAACTTAAGAGTTGATAAAAAAATCACGTAACGGAGTTAGAGGGAAAATGTGACATTAACTTTATTTTATTATCATGACTAAAATGATAGTTAGCTGGCTTTGTCGGTTTTGATCGAAGTTTTAAAATAAAGAATAAAAAAAATAGTTAAGTTGGCTCTGGCACTAAAAGGAGAATGGGTAAAATCGTATATTACAAAATATTACATAGCCTACAATTGCATTAACATTGCATTAAAATATTAGACGGCCACATGTTTCAAAGGAAATATTATATTGTATAACAATACCCAAAATAACAGTAATACCCTTGATTCTAGCATATTTTACAAGCATTCACAGTTCACACGTAAGTCCGCCGCTTATAAGCACAAGGCTTTGGCCAAAATTAAATCACAGGCACCCTGCAAAATTGGATTAAGCATTCTATTGTAACAGAACGATAAATTTTCTATTCTGACCGTATAAAGTCGTCGAGTTAACTTATACCATTGTTTCGTATTCCGGCGTTTTTAAAACCGGAAAAGACTACAATTTACCTTTTGAAAGCGACCCTCCAGAGGCGAGATTTTCGTTTGCTGATAATTATTATTGTTTACGGAGTATTAGAAGCGGGTTAGAAAAAAAAAACTTAGCACTACTTAACGTAGGGTAGGTAAAGTACGTGCTATCAAAGTGGATTAATAATTAATAAAAAATAATTAAGTTATTTTTTTTATTCAAAATGTTATGTAAAATATTGTCTAATCATCGTTACTACTGGTGCCTACGGGCATTTTCACATTGTTCGATCCGATATTGGTGTCGGACGCCGATCCGATATTGGGGTAAGTAAAATGTATGAAATATACGTACCTGTCTTTCATATTGTCCGGCCCGAGGGCTACAATGGCAGTATTGACTATTGAAACTTGTCGAATTGCAACTATGTCGATGTCATACTGAACAAAATACTTTTTACTGAGTACACTGTGATAAGGTATGGATCCCAACAACCAAACAAATAATAGATATGAATCGCAGACCTATACTATCATAATAATTATTTTAATACACCTATCCGATGACGCTTCAGTGTAAAATAAAAGGGATATTCCATTTTTAGTTCAGTTTGTATTGAGGTTGTATACAGGCTTTTCACATGTATGGCGAGGATTGGCACTCCATTAGCGTCCTTTATTCTAAGCCGGTTACGAGCGAGCTACAGGTAAATAAATAACCTGACACCGTATTTATGGATGAAGTTCAAATGGAAAAAGGCACAAAAATACAGTATAAAATGTCAATATATGAAATTCGGTGCCTCGACATTATTTAGACCTGGATCCCAAAAGGATAAGACATAACTTACTTTCTCATGGATGAAACCATAGGTTCTTAGTAGCGCCTTAGAATACCTGCGAGTTTGTGGAGCTCTACGTGTGACACCTGGTCAGGTACCAGGTAACAAAGTTGACTAAAAATTTGTCTTGCTTTACTTATTTTATCATGGCTAATATTTATAAATAATTTGTAGATTAGTGTTCTGAACTAGTATCAAGTAGTACAAGACACTTTTCAATGACCAAAACGATTATAAGACGTTTTAAAAATAACTTAGTTGCAATTTTTTTTTTCAAAGGCGTTATTTTTAAAATTAATTTATCACCTTAGAAAACAATACGATATGCAAGAATTTATTGTCTACTAGTTGTTGCCCGTGACTTCGTCCGTGTCAGCATAATATAATAACAAAGATAGATAATTTTCCCCTTTTTCCTTACCCAAAGGGTATAAACGGGACCCGATCACAAAGATATTTCAGCCTGTCCGTCTGTCTGTCCATACTCCATATTCAGACTGTACCTCCCCTTTCTAACTTTACTAACAATTTACGCCCTAAAAACCTATGATTTCATCCATCACAAAGTAAGTAATTATGTCTTATCCTTCTGGGATCCAGATCCAAATTTTAAGTCCCGTTAAAAAAGATGTGTGTTAAGTTTGACGTGTCTGTCTGTATTTTTGTCTGTCTGAAGGCTTTTCCGTGGCATCGCAGCATCCAAACGGGTAGTTATCTCTTCACGCTTATACTGTTGGACCAACTTCGATGTAATTTGGTATGGATATACTTTGAGTCCCCGGAAAGGTCATAGGATATTTTTTATCTTGACAAAATGCACGTTTCTTGCGTGACATACGAATACCAACGGGATTGTGGGCGTCATCTAATCATCTTAATCGATTTTACCAAACATACGTACACGGTTTACACTGTGTTAGGTTGATCGGTCCGCGATAATGAATCAAAAGCATCACAGAATCAAACGGCATAGAATTCGGTTAGCGACAATTTAGTGTTGGTCCACTATTTTTGGTCGGCTCTAATGTGTTATATGGGGTGTCCGCACGCAATGAGGTCTACTTATGTTGGCCGGCTACGTGTTGTGAATAAACCATGAGCTGTTTTCAATTTGGCGTAAAAGCGTTGCGTCATAAAAGCCGGACTAGACAATTAACGGTGTCACACACGTATTTCTGTTTATGTCCCAAACATTAGGTCTTTTTACCCGACTGTGAAATGAAGGGGTACTATTTTAGAAGTCTATAGTGTCTCAATCCATAATTTTTAAGCGATTCTGAAAATAAAACCCTTCAGATAAATTTAACGATTATTTTTAAGTGCGAGTCTCAAAATAAGAGACTACAATCTACAATATAAACTGACAAAAATATATGTCTTAAGAGGGTATGCTACTACTGTTTTTCCATACAAACGTAATCATCAATTTACTCCCTGGACAATGCGTCTAGACAAATGAATTTTTAATGCAATATTGTGATCTGTTAAAGCTATGCCTCTACGTTTGATTTCTTTCTAAATTTACTAATAAATATTTAAAAATATGATCCTTCAAAAATCGCAAAAATTGAATGCCCCGTACCCCGCTAATCCACCGACCACTGACCAAAACTTTGAAAGATACATATTTATGATTAAATAAAAACGTAGAGGCATAGACTCACTCTTCTTAAAGATATTTAAAAGTAATAATAATTAGATAGGCTCTATTTTGAAGGAGGAATCAGAGGACTACGTTACCTCGATTTACTGTATCTGTCTCTATCACAATACACGTGCCGGCGCAGGGTTCAAAGCGTGATGGCAATAGTTTCTTCGTTTAAATTATACTGTACCGGCGTTTCCTCCTAAATATGCACAATTTCTTCTGTTTTAAAACTATCGTGTCTCAAATGAGAGCTAGCCCTAAATAATTGGTATAATATAATATTATTTATTATTATTCGTCAATTTACCCAAGAATTTGTAACAACAGTTAACTACTATTCCTAGGAGCCTCGTCAATATGGAACGAAGGTGACATAACTTATAACCCTTTGGGGTTTTAAGTGTTAACCCTAAAACGTCAACAGGTATATTTAACGATGTCCTATTTACGTTCAATATTAATCCTGAAAATTGACTTTAATTCTTTAAAGCGTTTTTCTTATAAACAAAGTGGTACAAAAATAAAATTGAGAAATTAAAATTATTTTTAACAAAAAATTTAAATCGACTTCCAGGGTAAGAATCACTGTTTTTAATAATATAATATATAATATATATCTATATATATATATATCTATATATATAAAATTACAAGTCCACGTCAGCCACGAAATTTGGTGAACCGGGTCGTTTTAATTAGTAGACACCCACTAAGGAAAGAATTTTGGAAATTTTAACCCGAAGGGGGTGAATTAATAGGGGTTGAAAGTTTGTATGAAAGTCCGTCATTTCTGAAGTTAGAAATATGAAACTTTATTTTTGGGTTACTGAATAAAAACAAATGAATACGTATTTAAGCGTTTTTGGAAATTCTACCACCAAGGGGATGAAATTGGGGTTGAAAGTTTGAATGAAAGTCCGTCATTTCTGAAGTTAGAAACATGAAACTTTATTTTTGGGTTACTGAATAAAAATAAATGAATACGTATTTCGGCGTTTTTGGAAATTCTACCCCCAACGGGGTGAAATTGGGGTTGACAGTTTGTATGAAACTTACTCAATTTTAAACCGATCGGGCTGAGACTATGTATGCATAAAGATACTATGACGTAGGCATCCCCTCTGAAAGGAATTTAATAAATTCTACCCCTAAGGCGATGAAATAGGGGATGAAAGTTTTTAGAAATTTTCTGAGACTTCCGACTGATTGAACTCAAATTATTAAAGATTTGAGCTTCTATGATGGAGGCGTTCGCTTCAATAGGATTCGGGTTACTGAATAAAATCGTAGGAAAGTCAATTCTGTATATTGAATATTTTTGAAAAATAATATTTGGAACGTGATCTAACTATGCTAACGCGGACGAAGTCGCGGGCAATAGCTCGTAATATATAAAACTCAAAGGTGACTGACTGACATGGTGATCTATCAACGCACAGCCCAAACCACAGGACGGATCGGACTGAAATTTGGCATGCAGGTAGACGTTATGACGTAGGCATTCGCTAAGAAAGGATTTTGATAAATTCCCACCCCAAGGGGTTCAAATAGGGGATGAAAGTTTGTATATAATAATACTTCTTAACGCGAGCGAAGCCGCGGGCTTATATAAAAGGTTTTCTGTAAAGAATAATGTGTTCTACTTAGTGACCTTGGATCCAGGATACACCTTCATTAGCCTTCATGTAACAATTTTCGTCGGTACAAAAATGGTTATTCAAATTGCACACACACGAATACAAATAAGATATTTTAAAACTACGTGTAGAAACTGTTATTTTCTTTACAAAAAGAAACAGTTTCTCTCTCTCTCTAAAAGTATCTCAATTATCTTATAGAGTTTGAAACCGATTCTCAAAACTCGAGCGAAAACAATACAGCCAATTAAACGATACAACAAGTCCACAATCGCTTAACTCGCCTGTAGATCAAAGTATCAGGTATTGGCTTTATAATTGAATCTACAACCGATCGCGATCATACGATTTCATTTTGAAACAAAACTGAGAATAGACTTAAGAATGGTGAGATGTGGCATTGTATTTCACCTTCACCACTTCAAGAAGAGAACATATTATTCCCTCTTAAAAGACCGGCAACGCTCCTTCAGCTCTTCTGATGTTGCGAGTGCCCATAGGCGACGGTAGTTGCTTTCCATCAGGTAACCCGTTTGCTCGTTTGCCCCCTTATTTTAGAAAAAAATTACGGGATAAATCTGGAAAACGCGTAGAGTACGAGTCTGTTTCTATTTTATTTTAGATTTCTTACACATTATAAATATAATATTCATTTATTTAGGTACCTAAATTTTTTTCCTAATACCTCCAATGTAACTATTATGGCGCCAATTGTGAGTACCGCCACAACAGCAACTTTCCTACTTTAAAAAATACGTTGTTGTAAACAAGAGCGTTCAAGCGCCACGTGACACTTTGTAATATTAAGTTTGTATGATAAAAGAAATATTACAAAGTCATTTTTAAAATCGATTAAAATATAAACAAAAAAATTTTATAAATTTAAAAGATTGTGTCGTTAGAAGTATAATAATTATATGAAACATAAAATAATATTATACAATATACACTGTTATAATTTAAACTAGCTGTCCCGGTGAACTTCGTGTCACTTTGAAACCTTCCCTGGACTTCTACGAATATTTTAAGATTAAAATCTGCCCAATCCGTTGGCCATTTTCGAGTTTTAGCGTTACTTACACATTTGAAAATTCATTTTAGATAATTCTGGCTTTCTACTAAAGTCAGATGTTAATTGCCATTTCTTGCCTTTTTTAGCTCTGTAGGGTCTTAAATCTTGATCGGGACATTGTTTTAATTAAACCAAGATAATATTCGCAATCCTCAGATACGGCTGTAATTGTATTTATTACAGGGGTATGGGAGAGAGATGTAACTTACAATGGTGTAACTTTACTTTTTAAGTGAAAACATACTACTTAATTATGTGCACTTTTTGTGGTAAAAAATGTTAAATTCGCGGATACGTCAATAAAATAAAAATCTAAAAATAGAAAAATAAATTCGTAGCGGAAGGGAGAGTAGAGAGAATAATATATTTCCTAATCCCTTCCACTTCTGATGGCAATACCGAAGTGCAGCTAATTGTTTTTTTACAGTTCTATTAATTCTTTTATTATCTCTAATATTTTTTAGGATCTAAAAAGTAACGTACTATACGTCTTATTGGATAGTAAAATTGATGATTAAAAAGATAAGGGAAAATAACCAAAGATACACAATAATTATATTTTTTATAAATGGTTTCAGTTTTATGATTCTATATTGACAAGCGATTTACGTCGATTTTACTGTAAATGTTTTCGTATAATGATACGAAGTTACAAAATTGTACGTGTACCTACTACACTCGTTTTGCAAGAAAAATACAGATCTAACACGAAGAATACACGTAAAGCATTTCGTAAATAAAACACCACTTTAGAACGCTGTATAAACCGCTAGCTACATTTTTCTTGTTTTCCTTTATTTTCTTGATGCTCTACAATTATTTAACTTGTTGTTCCTTTTTTTAGGGTTCCGTACTCAAAGGGTGAAAACGGGACCCTATTCATGAGACTTCGATGTCTGTCCGTCTGTCCGTCTGTCTGTCTCTAGGCTGTAACTCAAGAACGATAATAGCTAGAGAGTTGAAATTTTCACAGATTGTGTATATCCGTTGCCGCTATAACAACAAATACTAAAACAAAATATAATTAATATTTAAGGGGGCTCCCATACAACAAACGTGATTTTTTTGGCCTTTTTTGCTCTATATCAATAATAGCAGCAGGTAGGCCCTTAAATTTTCCACAAAATCCTTAGTTTTACTTGTACTTTAATATTTAATAATAATATTAAAATAAAATAAAAAATTAAGGGGGGCTCCCATACAAAAAACACAATTTTTGGTCTAATTTTGCTCTATCCATAACCCATCGTGCGCGAGTCCGACTCGCACTTGGCCGATTTTTTACAACATAACTTATTAGGTTTACTCGCTACTTAGCTTAAATATAACCCAAGAGAAATTTTAATTGCCGGTTTTAAATTTTTGTTTCTTTTTTCAATGTTTATGTTAAAAGTAGTGTGGTATCTCTGAAACTATATTGTATTGTATTTAGACAAGAAAATGGATGTGGCGAATAGTGCTTCTTTTTCAGAGGGAAGTTTTAGTTATAAAACAGAGTTGTAGGAGGACCTTGAAATATGTCTGAAATAAATTATTTGAATCAGAAAAAAAATTAAGAGTTAATACAGTAAAGTTGAAGAAATAGTGGGGAACCTTTTTTCTTTGTTTTAGCTTAGAAGAATTAATAGAAACATTCCTTGAACCTGCATGAACCAGGAAATTTTTAATTCTTTTGAAAAATAATAGAAGTACAACATTAACTGTAACAAATCTTATGCGGCATCCGCGTGCCGCTTATAAACAATTGATATCTATTGTGTCTGTAATTCCCACGACATCGATGCATTAAATAAAGTATACTTTATCTTACGCTTATATATGAATGTTTGTCTGTTATTTACCAAAAAATAAAATTGTAACTTTCGTTTCCCTGTTTATAGTAAAAATAAGTTGAAACGGTCCAAGTTGGACAATTTGGAAATCTAGTTCGCAAGTTTGTGGCTTCCGGGAGCGACTTCACCGGCGGCTGGCGACTTTAGAGCGAGGCCACGATGCGGTGCGTCGTCGGAACAAAATAACGAATTGTAACGCAAAACGTCAGCACTAGTTCCATTGTTTCGCTGCAGCTTACTTTCCCCTACCGTCTCGCCTTTATGGCGCAATTTCACTGGTCGATGAGTCCGCATGCGGGGTGCGGGAGATTTCTGAAACACATCATGCCACGACCAATAAAATTGCGCCATAAGGGTCAATTCAGACCGCAACGCGACGAGGCGAGGCGATGCGTGGCGCGGCATAAATTTGTATGGATTTGACAGATTTCAATTGCGTGAGACATCTTGCGAATCTATCAAATCCATACTAATTTAGAAATGCATCTACGCGTCGCGTTGCGGTCTGAATTGACCCTAAGACGTGCGACAAAACATCGCGTTAGTCATGCAACATAAAAACATCGTATGTAAAACATCGTAGTGATACCGCTGCGACAACGCACCCTTGCGGCCGCGCCACGCAATAGAGCTGTGGCTTCGCTAGTGGTGACTTAGTTTAGCGACAGACCGAGATTTGCGGACTTACTTCTATGTTTGTGGGGAAACTTCGGTAGGTTTTTAAATGAAATCCGTAACATGTTATCTGCTTAAGTGGCTATATACAGAGCTATAGGTTCATATTATTATTCTATTTTGGACTGCTAAAAGGATGGTGGTGTAACATTTTACTATAATTTGAATTTCCTGCCTATTATAAAACTTGTTAATAGTTTAACATTGTTTGCAAATCAAAACTACTTTGAAATAACCAAAGCTATAAGAAACTAAATATGTCAATAAATGAAAAAACACATTTCATTGTATTTTCATGCTGCTTTGAATATAATATAATTATATTAATTATAATGGAGACCAATGAATGGATCAAAAATACACAAGGACAATGGAAATAGATCGCTATACAATATTCACGTATTGAATATTTGATGACTTAAAAGCTTTATGGTTTGTTCCTAAAATACACACACATTTATACAACAAACATGATAATATTGAGTTTCATATCCCGAAAATTCTTTGAACCATTGTCAATGTAATTTAGTTAGTGATATATTGTGTAAATCTGAATATATTATAATTATCCAAGGATAATGTACTGATCAGCGCGTCTTTCTGAGTTAGATTCGATTGCAAACTTAAGGATAATTATAAGTTATAACATTAAAATAGATTAAAAATCAAATCCTTGTCCTTCGAGAATTATTAGGATCCGGAGATACCTAAACGTTTGTTTAACACAAATAGGATTGGTGCTGAAATACGATACTGCGGAGTATACGCGATTATAGATACTTTCTTACCTAAGTTTCCAAAACCCAATCTACCCGCAGCTTAAAAACACCCTTAAAACCGTCACAGAAAGGATACATTTAAAGAAAATACCAATGTCTCCTGTGGCTGACAAGCTCTTAGTGAAATTTACAATGGGAGCCCGCTAAGTGGCTGTCGGCCGTCGGGTAACGTATGACGCACTCCGCGGGAAATATTAATACTGTGAACTGCTGAAATGGTAGAAGCAATGGAAAGATTTCATTGTGTTTGACTTTTGTATGTATTGAAAAGGCTCCGAAACTACTGGGCCAATTGTGATAAAATTTAGTACGGATATAGACTAAATATTAAAAAAGGTACTACTATACTTTTTATTTCATCAGAATGTATGGTTTCCGCAAGATTTCGATTTGCGTAGATGAAGTCGCGGGCATTGTTGGTGCTAAATGTAGAACGAACGTTAATTACTAGGAAACTGGTAGCTAAATTAATGACGTCACGGTAACCACATTATGACGTTATCAATCATAATAGTTTACATCAAAGATAAGTAATTACTAACACAGACCGTATCCGATAGCAATCAGCCCGACGAGATTGGATTCGAATCACAGATGCAATCCCAACAAATGAAATTCTGTATAACAAACACGATCTGTTCTAGCTAGGTATATGAGTGAAATATAACCAGTGTTATATTGTCTATTCATATTTTAGGTATATTCGGATGAAATTCATTCTAAACTTAAAAAAAAAACACCATTTGCTACAAGTAGGATAGACGACCCAATAAAGAATGTGACTGTAATATTTGCTAATGTTCTTTAAAAGATCTTGAAAAAAAAAACGTCTTATCGTTTCTTTACCTTACTACTACTAATATATATTCTGTGACCTTATCAAAACAAAACAAAACTCTTAGAAAAGTTAACAGTAACCAAGAACATTTCCATAAGGATTTCACCAAAACGTACACTCGATAGTGACAGCACTTATAGATAGTTCAATCCTTTTACAATATGAGAGCAGTCGGGATGGGAGTGCACTCGCAATGTAATTGAAGGAAGCCTCGTGGATAATATAATCCTTTTTGATTTACTTTAGATGTATTGAAGAGTTTTTCGAAGATCTTCGACGAAATTCGGAAGAAATCGGCACTATTTTAATAAAATGCAAGAGATGCAAGCTTAAGGCTTGCATCTCTTGTACCGCACACTCAAACTTTATCTTTTTTATTCAGAATAATTTTTAACCGACTTCAAAAAAAGGAGGTTATCAATTTGACGCGTATGTATGTAATATTTCCAGAACTGCCCAGTTTTTGTATATGTTAATCTATGTCAGCATCTGAACAAATGTGCCAAATTTCAAAAGTGTATATATTATGTATGTATGTATGTACGTTTTTATGTTTATTCACGCATATCTTCGGAACTACTGATCTGATTTGAGTGATTCTTTTTTTGTTGTACTAAGTATTGTTCAACTTAGGGAATGCTGCAAGTTTCATCAAAATCGGTTCAGTAGTTTTGGAGATAGGAAGTTTTAATTCTCAATTACGTACAATTATGAAGTCGGTTTTATCTTTTTAAAATACAGTTTTTACAAATATTTTCTGAACGTCGAAACTACGGTGCCTGGCACCAGTTAAATAATTTAAACGTTAATTTAAATATTGCAATAAAGCAACTCATATCAGTACTTAGCAATAAAGTTCATACTTCATAAGCTCCAAGATAAAATGGCGTTCTTTGACGTGATCCACGTTGCAATGTGCACGGACCCTTACAGCCAGAGCCAAATAGTGCTACAATAATAGCATTAGCGTGCTATGTCACAGCTAACAGTAGGAGCGGGTCCGTCAAAGAGCAGGTGATCGAATCAGCCCTTTGGGAATGCCCACTTAAACTTGCTCAGGATAATGGACTCAAACCGCACGCCAAAGTTATAATAATTGTAGTATAGCGAACAGTAGAATTAATTAAATATTTTAATTGTAATTTTTATTTTGTAGAAAGTTTGTTTTAATATTCATTCTGAATGTTATACATATTATAATATGAGTTTTATAGTAAAAGGATTGTTAGCAAATTTCTGGCGATTTGATCAACTACACACACTGGCAAAATTAGCGGAACATAGTCAAAAAGGGGCACAACTTGAACTCAAGTGGGTCGGGCTGTCTGAAATCCTTTTATATAGTTTCTAAGCTCATTTAAGAAATAAAATATTGAACAAAACTGGCAATTTGAGAGATTTTTATTGCAATTATGCCATAATAAATGTTTTTCGATGATTGACGTTGTAAGTGTTTCTGATAAGAATGGCGATTTTAGCGGGGTTCAAGGTATGCCAGCTCATTTGATTGTTTGGTTTTTGGAAGAACACATTGCTTAGATATAAAATTCCCAGCATCTACGACAGCTAGAGCTGTAACCACGATAGAGAAAGGTCACACCAACCGTTCGGTCAGTCAGGCCTTAGGTGGGTCAGCTTCCGTGGTCCATCGTAACTTTCAACGCTACAGAGAGACTGGATCTTACGTATGGAGACGAGAACAAGGCAGATATCGGGTGACATTGGTTCAGGATGACCGTTTTGTTAGGGTACAACCCTTAAGAAATCGACCTCAAACTGCATTGCATACACGAAACCTGTCGGAACAGATCCGAGATGTACGTGTGAGCGATTGTACAGTAAGAAGAAGACTCAAAGAAGTTAAATTAAACTCAAAAGTGCCAGCAAGGGCACCAGAACTTGAGACAGGACACCAAAGAGCTAGGCTAAGATATGCGCGTGAACATCAAAATTTGACAAGTGTATGAAATCGTATGCTGTACAGTGATGGGAGCAAATTCTGTGTAAATTTTGTTGACAGGCGATAAAGAATGTGGATAAATCGTAAGGAACGCTATAGACCATCAAACTTAACGGAAACAGTGGCCTATCATGCAGGCTTCGAAATGGTTTGGGGTGGCATATGACTTGGAGCCCGCACGGAGCTGATGATTGTTAATGATGGTACTTTGACAGTACACGGCTAAAGCACAGATGTCCTAGAACTGCATGTTGTGCCTTTTACACAAGTTTAGGCAGTAGCTTCAATTTTATGCGCGTCCATAGAGTAAAAAAATCAGGCATTATTACCTAAATTATGCTGGCGTAGCCTAGGTGGAGAGGCCAGCACGGTCTACGGATATGGATCCGATTGAGGACGTGTGGCACATCAATGGGTGAACGGTACGAGTTAAATCTCCAGCTCCAAAATCTGTTCAGGAGCTCGAGTTGGCGCTACTGGAGGAGTAGGAGAATATACCACAGGAAATGATTGACAATCAAAATGCAAGCATGGAATGGCGTATCCAGGCCCTCTTGAGATCCATAGAAGGCATTAAACGCTTTTAACATGGCATTTCTTAAGTAAAAATGGAGAATTTAACTTAAAAAATTACTGCTGTAATTTCAAAGATTTTCTTAATTTTTGATTTTTGCTGTTTTTTTTTCTTTTTACACGATTTCATGCCCTAAATTTATATAAGTTTTATTTTTTAATCATCAATTATTAAATTAATAAAGAAATATATACAAATAAGCAAATAATTTACAAAAAAACTGAAAATTTTGTTATGTTCCGCTAATTTTGCCGGTGTGTATATAAGAGGAAAATATGATAACTACAAACTTACATAATTATGTACATTACTAGTTGTGTTTTAAATAACTTTAAAAAAGCGGCCAAGTGCGAGTTGGACTCGCCCATGGAGGGTTCCGCAGCAGCAATAAGGTTAATTTTTATGAAATTATATTATTTTTGATTTATTTTTATATTTCAGTCGATTTAATGAAATTTAGATTAAGGTTTACTATTTATGACGTATAAAAAAAACTACTGGCTAGATCTCGTTCAAACCAATTTTCGTTGGTAGTTTTTATAGTAATATACATCATATATTTTTTTTAGAATTATCATGCCTCTACTTTAGAAATTAGAGGGGGGGGGGACACACATTTTTCCACTTTGGAAGAGTCTCTCTCGCAAACTATTCAGCTTAGAAAAAAATGATATGAGAAACCTCAATATGATTTTTGGAGACCTATCCATAGATACCACACACGCATAGGTTAGATGAAAAAAATTTTTTTTTGTTTCATTAAGTTTTACTATTTATGACGTATAAAAAAAAACTACTGGCTAGATCTCGTTCAAACCAATTTTCGTTGGTAGTTTTTATAGTAATATACATCATATATTTTTTTTAGAATTATCATGCCTCTACATTAGAAATTAGAGGGGGGGGGGACACACATTTTTCCACTTTGGAAGAGTCTCTCTCGCAAACTATTCAGGTTAGAAAAAAATGATATGAGAAACCTCAATATGATTTTTAGAGACCTATCCATAGATACCACACACGCATAGGTTAGATGAAAAAATTTTTTTTTTGTTTCAGTTGTACCTATGGGGACCCCTAAAATTTTTAATACTTTTTCCATTTTTGCATCAAAATCTTAATGCGGTTCACAGACTACATCTACTTACCAAGTTTCAATAGTATAGCTCTAATAGTTTCGGAGAAAAGTGGCTGTGACATACGGACGGACAGACAGACAGACAGACAGACAGACAGACAGACAGACAGACAGACAGACAGACAGACAGACAGACAGACATGACGAATCTATAAGGGTTCCTTTTTTGCCATTTTGGCTACGGAACCCTAAAAAATGTCTTAGTTCTGTTAGGAGCCGTTTAGTGCAGGTACGTTAGTGGTACACTTTAAAAATTCAAAAGCCTCACCAGGTTTTATTTAAAACATATTTTAAACATGTTTTAAACTACATTTTTAACTATTCAATTTTAAGTTATCTTTCAAGTTTTTTTTTTATAAAATTGATGTTGCCGTATTTTCAACGTCTAATAAGTTTAAGAATAACTTGGTAACCACATGTTGTAAATGTGTACAAAATGTACAACAATGTACATTTTACACACTTTTACAAAACTGTCCTATTTCCTAAAACTTAAAAGTATCTACATACCACCATAATCGGTACGCTTAATATAAGTGTTACAGACATACTTTCGCATTTACAACATTAGTATGTAGGAAATCTATCGGAAATCCCAGAGCAAATATTGCCATTTAATAAACTAGTTTATTCACGAAGTTGGAGATGAAATGGCCTGCGAGTGCCCCGGGCGAGTTTGTCGCGCTAGTTTATAATCTTTGCGAAACTAATTTCAATATCTATAGAGTTTGGAATGTTCGATAAATCTCTCATTACGCGTTGAAATGCTGAGATGTTTTGTAGAGAATATGTTGCTGGATATTTGTTTATTGCGTGGAAACCGCACATTTTCCGGGATAACATTTCAGTTTCAGTTAAGCGTGTCACTCCATAAATTTCATCATAATCGGCTTAACAGTTTTAGCGTAAAGAGGGTCAGATAGACAGATTACAGGTTACATCTGGTAACACTTTTACATTTATTATATTACTAGAGGACGATGGCCGCAGCTTCGTTGAATCGTTGCACAAAAATGTTTCCGTAACAATAATATTATTATACTTAATCTCTTTTCTCGTGTACTATCTCGTTACAATATCTCGTTACTATCTCGTTACAATATTTCATCTAAATTAATTCAGCCATTTAAGCGTAAAAACGGTAACATACAGACAGACCGACGGACAAACAATCTTTCAGTTAGTAAATTCTCTACTAAAATACTAGAAACATTATTTTACAATTTCACTCCCGGTACTAGTTAGCTCCGTACAAACAAAGTGTAATTACCCTACTTCGAAAACTCTGAAAATCGGATCAGTGGAACTGAACCTTAATTAAATATACAGCTAAGGTCTAGCACTCACCTGAGACACGACAGTATTTATTCAGTACTCCGTCATGGGTACACGTAACACATCAGTCTTAAAAATGTCTAGAAAATGTCTTATAACTGTCGACAAGGGCTCTAGCTCTGCCACGTTTGATAATATTATAATCGGTGACTGATTTATTCTAGGCGACAATTAAAACATACTAATTGCAATAATGCAAGGCATACGTCATATAAAAAGGCAGTTGGAAATAGTAAAAGCATTCGATCATAGGTACCCGATTATCGGTTTTATAAAATACATAATATTATATTTGATTTTATAAAACCGATAATCGGGTACCTATGATCGCAACGTGGTGGCTCGTTGCGTCTCAGTGTAGCTTACCCGAATTAGTAAAAGTGTCATCCTACCATAAATAGTGCTTACAACCGACGACGCAGGTGCGGGAACGATAAATCGGATGCTATAATAACCCTAATACCGACCATCAAACATTTATTGCCATAATAACTTTTATTGCTATTGTTTTATTGTTATTAAAGAACGATTATAAGAAATGGGCTGCAGCTTCAATGTTGTTAAGTTTTGTACAGACCAAATGGTATTTTACTTTAAAAAATAACGTGGTGCACTCCGGGAGTGCCGATAGATGCCATAAAAACAGCAGCAGCAGATATTTATATTTTTACCGCGTGACAAAAAGAGAGAGAGGGAATTTTACTTTCTCTCCACGTGTTTCGTCTTACGAATTTTCAATCAAGTTACTTGAATCAAGTTACTTGTTCTGAGTCCTGAACTCCTGACGCACGTTTAAAAAGTTTTCACTTTATTATTTTTTAAATAAAGATTTTTAGATTCCTTGATAGTTGGTTTAATTAAGGACATATTGAGATAGTTGAACACGCAAAAATCTGGGGGCACGGCAGTGCCCCCGCCAAGTCGAGCAAAAAAGCGGCACGGCCGTTACCATCCTTTTCTCGAACCAATTCAGGCTCTTTTCGACCCCCCTATAACTTCGTTGTGGAAAAAACAACAAGCCTGAATTTTCAGTTGCTAAGTAAGCGTTGTAAACATGGTATATTTAAAATTTCATTCAATTTGAACCAGTAGTTTAAGAACTGTAACTTGTTGAACTTTCATAATTTTGTCACTCACTCACTCACTCACTGACTGACCGATCACCAAATAGTCTAAGGCACTTCTAGCAGACAGAGAACCTTGTAATTTAGAATATAATTAGTGTCTAGTGTCTAAATCAAGGGAAAATTCAAACATTTCAAAATTTCTGTCCAGTTCTCTAGTTTTACTAACTTCGTAAATAACTTTGTAATCCCATATAAATGTATAGGATTACAAAGTTATATTTGCGGTTTATGAATCATTGTACCCGTACCATCGATACTCCGGTATATCATCGGTAGATAGTGTTTAGTGTCTTAATCGCTGGAAAACCTAAACATGTCATAATTTCTGTTCAGTTTTCTAAATACACCAACTTCCTAGCTTTTGCCTGCAGCTTCGCGTAGGACTCTACAAAAAGATGTGAGATCCCATCAAAAACATCCTGTAAAAAAAACCAAGTCTCGCAACTCAGTTTTTCTACCGTAAAAAGTTGTGAGATCCATGTGATACCAAGTCGGTGAATTTATTCAGTCCCTACTTAAGGGACCTTCAGTCTCAAGTTATTACGTAAGTTCTTATCATATCAACATTAAAAATCTTTCACGTTTTAAATAAATAGATCGACTTGGACATCGCATGAAAACACAATGTATGATATACTGTATACTAAACAATCTAATCATGCGATGTCCAAGTTGATCTATTTATTTAAAACGTGAAAGATTTTTAATATTGATATGAAAAGAACTTACGTAATAACTTGAGACTGAAGGTCCCTTTAGTAGGGACTGAAGAAATTCACCGACTTGGTATCACATGGATATCACAACTTTTTACAGTAGAAAAACTGAGTTGCAAGACTTGGTTTTTAGGGTTCCGTAGCCAAAATGGCAAAAAAGGAACCCTTATAGATTCGTCATGTCTGTCTGTCTGTCTGTCTGTCTGTCTGTCTGTCTGTCTGTCCGTCCGTCCGTATGTCACAGCCACTTTTCTCCGAAACTATTAGAGCTATACTATTGAAACTTGGTAAGTAGATGTAGTCTGTGAACCGCATTAAGATTTTGATGCAAAAATGGAAAAAGTATTAAAAATTTTAGGGGTCCCCATAGGTACAACTGAAACAAAAAAAAATTTTTTTCATCTAACCTATGCGTGTGTGGTATCTATGGATAGGTCTCCAAAAATCATATTGAGGTTTCTCATACCATTTTTTTCTAACCTGAATAGTTTGCGAGAGAGACTCTTCCAAAGTGGAAAAATGTGTGTCCCCCCCCTCTAATTTCTAAAGTAGAGGCATGATAATTCTAAAAAAAATATATGATGTATATTACTATAAAAACTACCAACGAAAATTGGTTTGAACGAGATCTAGCCAGTAGTTTTTTTTTATACGTCATAAATAGTAAACCTTAATGAAACAAAAAAATTTTTTTTTCATCTAACCTATGCGTGTGTGGTATCTATGGATAGGTCTCCAAAAATCATATTGAGGTTTCTCATATCATTTTTTTCTAACCTGAATAGTTTGCGAGAGAGACTCTTCCAAAGTGGAAAAATGTGTGTCCCCCCCCCCTCTAATTTCTAAAGTAGAGGCATGATAATTCTAAAAAAAATATATGATGTATATTACTATAAAAACTACCAACGAAAATTGGTTTGAACGAGATCTAGCCAGTAGTTTTTTTTATACGTCATAAATAGTAAACCTTAATCTAAATTTCATTAAATCGACTGAAATATAAAAATAAATCAAAAATAATATAATTTCATAAAAATTAACCTTATTGCTGCTGCGGGACCCTCCATGGGCGAGTCCAACTCGCACTTGGCCGCTTTTTTACAGGATGTTTTTGATGGGATTTAAGCTTTCCAAGCAATATTTTATAAAATCCATCTACGCAACCGTACTTAGCATTGTCTCCACATCAACTGGATCCAGCAACGTCAAAATAAGAGGGCGTGCAATTAAGAACCACTTAACGGGAATTAATTAAGTCGTTCCTACCCGTTCCCATTTTGACCCGTCCTCAATTCGACCCGTCCTCAATTCGACCCGTCCTCGTTTGAGCCTGTCCTCGTTCGAGCCCACGTCGGTAATGGCCACCATTGTCACGTCATTGTTTTCATTAGCCGTGTAAACATTTTTAATCGTCCCCAAACACACCCATGGGTTAATGTCCTGTATCTTGATTCTACTATTTCAATTCAACATGCAGTCAATGCAGTCTCAATTATATTATTGTGAACCTGTTAATATACCAAACTAACGTCTAACACGGCCTGATTGGTTTACACATAAAGAGTCAATTGTTCGACATATTTTGTTTGAAGTATAGGACAATAATTACACTATTTCGATGTTTAGGGCCTGTTTCACCACTTCCTGATTTAGGTGCCGGATAGGCTATCCACAACTTATTTGACAGAATATGCTCCATATTCTATCTGTAGAGTTAAGTACTTGACAGATAGATACAATTTAATGTCTCGATTTTGATAGATCTAGATTCTAGACTGTATCAAAGCTGTACTAATGTCGGTTTGATATAATATAGTAGAATCAGGGTAATACATTTTTTGCAAACGTCATGGTAGTTTTTTAAGAAGTCATGGTGTTTTCATTATTATTTTGTCGTTATTTAATGGCTTTATGTAAAGCGTTTGCTTTGTATTCTATAGATATCATATTCAGAAGTCCAGTGGTAATGGCTGATTCTTCTGTACCTTCTTCTTTCTTCCCTTCTTTTTCTTTCTTCAATGAAAACTTTACTCTATATTAATAGTCATTAATTTGTACGATTTGTTTCGTATTTTTCAGATATATTCAGAAATATTATTATGTAAAAGTGTAGAGTCGTCTTCAATGGCAAGTCCTAGCCTGTATACCTAATAGATTCTAACGTCATAACTCCAGGACTGGATCCACCGTTCACCAACGCACACTAAAACGATTTGACATTAGGGAAACCTTAGAGAAAGACGAAAAAGCAACCATATCTCTTTTTTTCTCTTAAAGTATTTGCCTATAATGTTTTTGAAGCAAATATCTGTTTACGGCTTAGTTATTTTAGGTTTCTTATTATCCATCCATCTTCCATCGTACCTCGTAACGGAAATTCGCGAAAGAAATAATAACAAAACGGCTGATTAGTGATTAATGATTATGTCACAAACTGGTTCATACAAAGTTTCCTGATGGGTCGGATCAAAACTTGTCAAAAATTTAATTTCACCGAGTATACAATATCAAAGTTATGAATGCCTACCCTTGTAATACATTTTTTACTGATATCTTGTACTTATGTATAATCATAATGTTTACCAATATACCGTTATATAAGGTACCCTTTCAATTAGATATCTGCAGCGTCTTATATAAAGCCTACTTACCGCGGGTAAAAATAACAAAACAAAGAAAATGTAATGTAATATACTTACCTATAAAAACATTATAATATTTTATACATTACCTTTTGTACTTCAATGTCTAAAACCAAGTTAGCCTAGGGTCTATGAACAAATATTATTATTCACAAGAATTCTCTCTCCCTCTCTTCCTATTCTTTTACTCTCATAACCGACTAGAGATAAGACACAGGACCGACTTCTTTCTTACATCCGATGCAAACAACATTTTTAGTTACTCTGTACTCAAACGTGGAAATCGAACTGACAACCTCCGAGAGAGCCAAACTATAACCCACTGGGGCACTAGATCTCTAAAATCGGAATAACTGAAGCTGAACAATCGCAGAGCAAATCTAAGGGAAACGTTAATTTGCAACAATAGTATTGGAGTTGAAGCAAATTTCATTTAGCAGTTATCCGATATTGCTGAGAGTTCGTGGTTCATGCGCTTTGTATTATAACTTGTAACTAGCTGGTGTGGATAACCCCTTTGTTTTGAGCTACTATATTTTATCCAACGTCAATTTTCTAAATCTCAGTTTAGATTACACTGCACTAAGGTGACTTTTCGCTGCCAATTTATAGTATTGTATGTGCTGAACTGTATCACGCAGAACAGCGGAACAGCATACGGTCAAGTGCGGTCTCATTTTAATTAAAAAAAAAACAAAAGGCCACGGGCTTTATTATTAATTTATTACAGAAGCAACTTCATTTACACGCGCAGCTTACGCACACACAACGCTACTGTAACGCTACGATTTATCTGTCTTACGTGATTGCTTAACTGGCCGTGCAGTACGTACTTAGCTTAGTACACATATTGTAAAAAATACCAATCTCACTTGCTGATTATGAGTAAAAATCTGTATATACTTTTTATTCGGTCTGCAGTACGTATTTTCTCTTGGCCTTTCTTGACCAAATGTCCCCTCCTCGTCTCCATGTCATCTAAATGCCACAAGACTCCTTGTAGTTCCGTACAAAAGGCGAAAAAACGTCATAATTCATAAGGCGTCTCCCAGACAGATGCGGGCAGCGGTGGCGGTGGCGGCGGCGGTCAGTCGTTTGTACTGCCACCGCCACCGCGTGTGTCTGTGTCGTTCCTAGAACTTTTAAGTCATCCAACTGACCGCCACCGCCACCGCCACCGCCACCGCTGCCCGCGTCTGTCTGGGAGACGCCTAACACAATATTAACGCCTCGGAAGTAATTAGGGCAAAAACAAAGACACGGCGTACTTAATGGGTCCTGATAAGAAAGAATTAACGACACGCTTGTGACTTTGTGGAATAAAACTAATTATTTACAAGGTAAATTACGAACTTTTATAGTATTAGGCTCTTACATTGCCACGAAAGGTCGAAGTGAAATATTTCTCGCTAGTTTTGCAGTAGGTAGTTATTACTTACTACAAAACTGGAGCGAAAAATTTCGGCACGTAAAATGTGCCATGTAATTAATTGCAAATAAAAAGGATTAGAGAAATTATGGTGAAATATTGTTGCTTTTAAAAAACAATTATTAAATCGGTTTTGTAGGGGGTTACAATGACTTATGCAATATGAGATTTGCCAGCTCGTTTCCAATGAATAAATCATAATATTTTTGCCTCGATAAATTCAAACAATTTAATTGAATAACAATAAAGTAAAGTAGTTTATAAATAAATTAGTGAAACACTGCAGAGGTCCGTCCGGCCGTCCCTTCTGTTTTTAGTTATGTTAGGGATAAATGCCGAGACCACAGAAATATGAACATTTAGATACGCTTTGGCTAAATGAGAGCAAAAACTGTACGCAGACTGTACGAAACTTTTAATCATAAGTTAAAAATGACCACATATTTTTTAGTGACCACATAATATGAAAAATATCTTTTGTTATAAAAGTTTAAAAAACAAATGATAATATTATTTTACTTGAAACATTTTTAGCTTCATCATAATAGTAGAAAAGGTAACATGGGTTTCACTGATAAGGATCTAAACATAAGTCTAGATACTAAAAAAACACTTTTAGTTGTGAAATAAAATAACATAAGATTTAACCTTAATGCCCTGATTGGCACGCAGTCAAACATGTTCCCCGGTAACACCCGTGTAGTCATAACATCTCTACACATTTGAAAAGAAAAAGCTTAAATATTTACATTACAGTTACGTAACTTTTTCTAAAAGCCATATCTAATTTTCCCTCTCTACGTTCGGGATAGACACCGGGTGGAATCACAACAAAAGTCCATTAGCGGCCGATATTGAATGGATTAATTAATTTACACCCCCGCTGCCCCCGCGCTGATGCCGCCCGGCCCCCGGCCTCGCGATCCGACCCTGACACTATTGCAAATGGACCAGTTTGCTATTATACAGGCTGTAACAAAACTAAGTTCATAGGGCGTTTGCTCATACAATTCACAAAAAATGATGCTCTTTTAGAGCTGCTACTTTCACAGTGAATTCTATATACGGAATATACACACCCTAAATTAGTATTATCACTTCGTTTTGTTATACCTTGTGTATTCCAGAGTCCAGACTATTAATACTTACCTATTCAATGGTTCAAACATACTAGGTGTCCGATTGTTACGTTGAAACCGGTGCACCGATTTAGATGGATATTAATTATAGGTGACGCCATGTTAAAGTGAAAAACCGTGTTGGATGTGTTTGAGATTGCTTGTTTTCTATGCGAGGCTGGCCCGGCCTCTCATAGAAAACAAGCAATGGAACAGCAAAAAATTGAAAGGGCTTAGCGACAAAATGGTTTTTGTCGCGTAATTTAAAAACCATAAATACATTTCATATAAGCTATGGACAAATTAAAGTGTACACTAGAACCAATTTATGTACAAATTTTGAAAGCTTATATCACTCTCCTCTGTTGGCAAAATAGGAATCCCTTTTTTTACAGAGGTCTTTTTGATTGATTATTCTGTGTTATAAAAGTTGACCAATCGTGTTATGCTATGGGTAATTCAAAGACAAAGACATGATGAATACTGACAATGAACTTTAATTTCTTAGCTTTAGCCATTGCTGAGAAAAATGGACATCGCTACAGCCAAATTATCAAGGCGTCATCTTAAACTGCGTATCCCGAGAAAGGACATACAGAATAGTTTTCATCCCAGAAAAACGTAAGGTTTCTGTGATATAAAGGTATTGTGGCGCAATTTGTGTAAACCTATTAACGACGTAAAATGTATTTTTGGCACGTTTGGCTTCATAACTTTCATCATTCCATGGCATGTGCAAAAAAGTTAGCAGACAAAGAAAAACACTTTTGCATTTTAATAATAGGTACTGATAAGTTTTTGGAGTGAAGATACACTCAAAAGATGATCTAGTTCTCCACCGCACAGTCAGCTAAAAATAAAGAAATGAGCAGCTAGTTATATTTATTTGCAAACAACGTTCAAATTCAATTTCCAACTGCATTTATGAACTTGTTACTTATTCAAGTTATTTACGAGTTTACAATTAGCATGTTATTTTCAAACCATAAACATATACCGAAATTATACAGAAATTGCGACTTGTCACGATTTTGCATGATCGCCATGCTCATGCTTGCATGCATGTAATGTTACTAATTTAAATAGGTTTCATTAAAATTAATGTACACTTTAATGCCAGCTATTTTTCTGAATGTATTTTTTTTATTTCAAGCAAATAAATGGTAAGCAGGCGTCGTTTCATAAATTATATTTTACTTCAATAATTTTTTCAGGGTCCCGATTCCTAATATTACTCAAAACATTGTGTCGCTTCGATCGCAGACTGTCTCACTCGCATGCTGTAACAGCATCTCACTAACAATGTAAGAAAATGCGAAAATGTGTCTGTCTGTCTGTTACCTCTTCGCGTTTGAACCGTTGAACCGATTTTGCTGTTTGTTATGGAGATTCTTCGAGTCCCGGGAAAGGTCATAGGATACTTTTTGTCCCAGAAAATGTACGTTTTCCAAGAGATAAACGAATTTTGGCGCGTAGTCGAGGGTATCATTTATTTTTATGTTTTAGTTTTATTTTTATTTTATTTATTTTATTTTATTTTTATCGACGTCTAGTTCGAAATTTACTCGAATTTTATCCTATGAATAATAATCGGGCCATATTTATAACTAAATAATGCCCGCAACTCCGTTGCGCCAAAACTCGTTTATCGCACGGGAACCGTACATTATCTGGGATAAAAAGTATCCTATGTCCTTTCCCGGGACTCAAAGTAACTCCATTCCAAATCTCAGCAAACTCGATTCAGCGATTTGGGCGTGAAGAGGTAACAGACAGAGAGACGGACAGATAGACAGACAGACAGACATACTTTCGAATTTATAATATTAGTATGGATTATGTATATTGGTTAAGCCCATGCTAAACCGCACTATTCGGCAGCGGAACTAAGCCTCTTGGCACTCTAGTAAGTATACTTACTATGGGATGTGAAGAGTCGTGTTGCATCACTGCAGCAGTTTTCCTTTAATCTCCATAAACCTCCAAAAAAGGCCCCCGTAATAAATAATAGATATTCAATCTCATGCACTGAGTGCAATAAAACAAACGATACTGGGATACTTTGCCGGGGGACGAACTTCGAGCACTGGGGACGAACTGAAAGTGGTCAGACATAGGGGCGATTTGTCCTGATCAGGCGTGTCAGCAGATAAACTATGCATCATTGATCTATTATAGACAAGGGGCGTCTCGACTCTATCGATGAAAGTTGTTAAAGATAGGTACTTTAGAAATATTTCGTAAAACTAGGTGCGCTGAAATGCGTTTAGCACGCTTGAAACGTACATTTTTCTGTAATAAAAACTATCGTGTATAATAATTTCCCGGGACTCAAAGTATCTCCATACGAAAAAGTTCTTCTAAATCAGTTCAACGGTTTAAGTGTAAAGAGGTAACATAAGCAGATATACTTTTACATTCTTTTGTAACCTTAATATGGATAACGCAAAACATTAGTAATAATAACCTCCTCGTTTTTGGAAGTCGGTTAATAAATTATATTCCTCTTTCTTCACGCATATTTTTAAGGTTAAAAACCTTGAAATGGTTTAGAAAAACAAAACTAATATTTCCCGAACGCTGCAAAGGGCTTGTGGTAGCATAAGCCCCTAATTCGATTTCCTTGTTTGCACTTTGTACCCTTCTGATGGTATAAGTATCTTACCTCGGGCCATATCTTGCCCCGAGACTGGGTGGACGTGGTGTGAATCGTTCATGTTATAATAATATCCATAGACGCTGGTGGATTTCGTCCCGTGATGGGTATCCCTAGAATTTAATTATAGAATTTTGTTTGTATCTTATGAAGAGTAATAATGCTTCTTGGAAAATACAACGTTAGAACCATGATAGCAATCTAAGTATAATTTTTGTCAAAAATTACAGAGTTGCAAAGAAGAGTCATAATTATAATTCTTTTAAAACTTCTAGGTCCTTCCATGCTCCTTCGCGTGTAGTGTTGACGAGGGCATGGGGTGGTTTTAGTCGGTCAACCTCCGGCGCACCGAGCCGGAGGGAGTCCGACATACCCCTGCCCCTTCCCCCGAGGGGGCGGGGGATGCGCAATGCAAAAAAAAGGTCCTTCCATGGTCTTTCCTAATGTTTTTATTAGTTAAGCACCAAAAATTTCATAATATATATACTGCGTGACTGGTGAGACATGTTCAATACCCGAGGAGGTGATATTTGGCTATTATATTAGTTGGAAAAAAATAATATAAAAAAATAAATATCAATTGATCACTGAGTAAATGTAGCTTAAAGTTAAATAATTATTTACCCAACGCATGGACACCGCGAGCGGGAGGGGTAGTTGTGTGGTGTTTCTTTGGTAGCGCACGCCTCTGCACCGGCCGCATAGTATGCCTATTTGCCTAGCCGCGTAATTTACTTAGTATCCATGATTCATTTATTTTTGGGAAATTCGGAAAAATATTACGACCCTAATTTTATTACATAATTATAATGAGAATCGAGTACAGAGTACAAGTATCGATATTGTCTCACCAGTCATGTTGTATATTATATATAACTTCTAAATTCTAGTATAAGAAAGAAAGCAACTTCATAGTCCATTGAATTAAAGCATGATTAGATTTATATTACAGTGTTTTGCGTGAAAACGGCATCGTAATTCGCGATATAACTGGCATTTTTATGGCGTTTTATTATTTGTTACGTTTTCAGGAATATTAAATTTCACACTAATTTCTATTCGAGTCACGGCTGTCTATTGTGAATCCGACAAAGGGTAGTATTAAACGATTATTTTCAATTTTCACGGAAAATGTTAAACTTTTTTCGCGATGTAAAAAATAGGTGACAAAGGACTCAGTCTATATCCACATCCACATCCACATCCACATCCACATCCACATCCACATCCACATCCACATCCACATCCACATCCACATCCACATCCAAATCTATATTATCTATATCTATATCTATATATATATATATATAATATATAAAACTCAAAGGTGACTGACTGACATGGTGATCTATCAACGCACAGCCCAAACCACTGGACGGGTTGGGCCGAAAATTGGCATGCAGGTAGATGTTATGACGTAGGCATCCGCTAAGAAAGGATTTTGATAAATTCCCACCCTAAGGGGTTCAAATAGGGGATGAAAGTTTGTATATAATAATACTTCTTAACGCGAGCGAAGCCGCGGGCAAAAGCTCGTATATATATAAAACTCAAAGTTGACTGACTGACATGGTGATCTATCAACGCACAGCCCAAACCACTCGACGGATCGGGCTGAAATTTTGCATGCAGGTAGATGTTATGAGTTAGGCATCCGCTAAGAAAGGATTTTGACAAATTCCAACCCCAAGGGGTTAATATAGGGGATGAAAGTTTGTATATAATAATTATTAGTAATACTTCTTAACGCGAGCGAAGTCGCGGGCAAAAGCTCGTTAAACATAAAGCGTGTTTGTTATTAAATTGTAATGAAAGGTCTGTAAAACAAGTAGTTCATCCTGCATTGCGCTATCGAAGTTTTCTGAGAGCGGTATATTCGGCAAGCTTCGGCCTGACCAGTGACCACTGACCATACCACCTCGCTAGATCGGAAAATCTTCTTTTGAAGCTTGATACCATAAAATACCATATTAATAGAGCTCGTTTTAGGATATTTGCGGCGATTCTAATAACAATAATAATCAGTCTATAGTCCAAACCACAAAGTTTCTGATTATCACGATTAGTATAAAATTTTATGACAAGCCTCGAATAGAGAGTTAGACACTTATGACGTGGGAGAACCATGCTTCGGCACGAATGGGGAAACGACCGGAGAAATACCACGTCCTCACAGAAAACTGGCGTGAAACAGCGCTTGCGCTGTGTTTCGCTGAGTGAGAGAGTTTACCGGAGGCCCAATCCCCTACCCTATTCTCTTCCCTACCCTCCCCTATATAGGGAAGGGCCCTTCCCATCCTACCCTCCCCTTACCTTACCTTACCCTATTCCCTCTTAAAAGGCCAGCAACGCACCTGCAGCTCTTCTGGTGCTGCGGGTGTCCATGGGCGACGGAAGTTGCTTTCCATCAGGTGACCCATTTGCTCGTTTGCCCCCTTATTTCATAAAAAAATAGAGAGTCAAAGCCACAAGTCACCAAATTCCATATAGAATCTCTAAGGAAGTGTAAAATTTTATGACAATTCTTCGAGGTAAAGCTTGACCAAATAAGACAAGCTGTATCATATAAACGTATCATCGTTCTAATTTAAAACCAATTCACAACGTATTTTCCACGACCACATCAAAATGCCATTCCTCTTCAAGAGCAAACTCGATTCAAATTACGAATTTAACGTTGCATTTCGCTCAAAATATACCCCATAATAGGATATTATAACGTGTATGAAGGTTGTATGAAGTTGTATGGAAGTATGGGGCGTCCGTCGCGTAATGACTTCGATAACATCGGCTGGCCCGGAACTGATTAGATCTGAGCATTAACTAATGACGCCGGAGATGAGATGGCGGCGATACTGACCAGCGACCACCCCCTAATCTGGGGGTTGATTACTTTTATAGAAAATGGGGAAAAGCCAAAGTCTCAGTGAAAAGGAAATAAGTACGAAAAATGTATGGAAGTGTGAGTCGAAATTTCAGTAAAAATAATAGATAGTTTATAGACCTATTATATAAAAATATAATAATAAGTACAATAAAAATTTTTTTTCGCAGTAAAATGTAGCCTATGATTTTCCCTGTGATGTAATCTGTATCTCTGTCACATAACAAGCCGAGTAGAACTATGTAGTAAACCTAAAATCTAGATAAAAAACAATAGTTATAATCTACGTTATAAATTCTAGTCTATAATTTGAGTTAATTTATAGCCGTCCCGAAATTCTATGTAACATGTTTAAACGTCAAATTCCCGTCCCATAAAAACTATATTACGTACAAAACTGGCTACATATTGACACACATACAAAATATTTAATTTCGCAAAAGGTTGTTTAAAATTACGTTTGTATGGTATAGTAGAGTGTTTAGTAACATTCGAATGCGTGCCCCAGGGGTGGCCTTAGGGCTGTCAAAACAGGAAAAATAGTAAATTACACGAAAATGTGATAAAAATAAATATTACTAAAGAAAAATATTTCTTCCAATTTCGTGAGTAATTCTAGGGTTAACTGGGTGCAATAATAGTTGTTAAAGATGCGGCGAGATGAGGCTGGCGACGGTAGTTGCTTACCATCAAGTGACCCGTTTGCTCGTTTGCCCCCTTATTTAATAAAAATAAAAGATGAGTGAACAATTAAACAAATTAATTACTTTGGCGCGTCGCTGAAATTAGAACGCCGCTTTCTTATATTAGTGCCATTTGAGAAGACAGCTGCTTTTTACCCAAACTCTTTTGTCTTGTAGAATGTGTGTCTGTCCGTCAGTCTGTCTGCTTTACTACAGCTACATCGCGTCTAAGCCATTGATCTGATTGTAATTTAATTTGGTATGCAGATACATTGAGTACCGGACAAGTTTAGTGGTTTTATCTCGGAAAATGTAATATTCCCGTACTTATCACTTACTAATTTTAATGATAATTATTAAGAAAGATATTAAGTAGGTACATAGTAAATTGAAATTATAAATATTACTTATCTAAAAAATAAAGTTTAGAAATTGTCAGCCCTATTATATTCCCTTTTGAATAGAAATAGTTTCGGGAAAATTACTCCCGACCCCTGGATCAGGATGAATTTTGATTTTGCTTTTTCCATCCAACCTATGGCGGATTATTTAAAAGTGAAATAGCTTTCCTCTTTGTACTTATTTTGTTGCTTATCGAACTTCAAGGTATATTATACTTTTTCCAATTCCAGATACTGCTAGGAGAAATTGGAATTTTTCCATATTTTTCTATTTCGCTGTAACTAGAAGAAATTTTATGCGGAAAAAGTGAGTTGCTAAATATAATCTAAGTTTTCTTTTTCCTTGTTTCATAATTTCGGTACATCTGTCGGTTGGCTTTTCACGGCTTTATAAGTTCAGCCATAGACTAGCTGAAGAATAGACGTGACGAGTCATGGAATATAATAATATAATTACTGATAATTTGCTATTGTATAATTACCTTGTAAGTTGTACGTTCTTTGGCATTTCTTTTTGCTTTGTAGTTTATTGTTATTATTGTGTTTTTGTTTTCGTTATAATGTCTTGTAGTGTAGTGATAAAAAAAACGAATAAACGTTTATTTATTTTATTTATTTATATATTCGACAAAATATGTTATTTCGCTGTATACGTTTCACAAAATAGATGTTGACCGATTCTCAGTTCTATTTTTAAAGGGACACAAAATTGAATCAAAATCGATACTGCCGTTTTAGATGAGTTTGGCAACTAGCAACAACGAAAATTTAATGCATGAGGTCTTATTTACTCATACTGGGTAATTAAATAAATTATTTCAAAACTAATAATAAACAAGTAAATAATTTATTTGAATGTTGATTTAATATGTAGCTTGAAATTATTGTTTTTATTTACGCACATAATTAATTATATTAATTATTGTATTGGTAATCTTACAATATTTTATTAGTTTATAACAATTAATGACAAAACTCAAAAACACGTTCAAGACTAACATAACCCAACTTTGGAAGCTAAAACGGCAGCCGGATCTATTATTGCTAATCTGTGGCATCAAATATATTTTCGCTCATCCGTCACACACAAAAATATGAGCCGGGGAATAAAAACACAAGCGTTATTGTCTGTTTGGTAGAGAGTTGGCTCGTAAACAAGTAATAAACGTCCCGTATTTCACTGTGAAAGGGTAGCTGCTAGAGAAATTAGTACGCGTAGATCCGACAAGAAACTTTGTTAAAACCTGGTTTTGGGTTTTTTTGGCAGGGTCTTTTCAATGGCGTTGTTGATTGGTTACACGGATGTTAAGCCAATCAAACGTTTTATTGATTTAATAAAGTTGTATTTTAAAAAAATCCGAATTTTATCATAATGGGACTATGTATGTACCTACTATCAGAGAAGTTGATTCCTAGCCAGATGGGTGACCTACCAAACTACGTGTTTGGTAGAGTTACGTCAAACCCAGCCGATAGATCACAATTAACATTGAATTTGACATGATCCGACCAAATGACGTTAGTCTGTCAACTGCCTAGGAATCAATTTCCTCGAAGGTACATAGTATGTACGTAGTAAAAAAAAGAGAACGATATTACGATTAGAATGGCCGAGAATGTTTCTTTTTATCTATACTGGTTTCTTAGAAAGCATAATAAAGGAAATCTTTATTCGCTATCCAGTATCCACTCTTAAAAAAACTGTATCATTGTTAAAGTAAAGTAGCGTTCTAAGAGCTTCATAGCTCTATGGTAGGAACTATCGCGGCTGTAAATTCACTTGTAAAAAATGTAACGTTAGGTTTATTGTTTCCTTTTAATTTTAATTCGCGCACTGGAATATAGTTTTTACAGTTTACAAAATATTTGCTTTTTCATAGCTACAACACACTTTTTGCAGGATAAAGATACTCACTTATAGGACTTCAACCTCTTTCTAAACATTGGCTCGCAACTCCGTTGCACCAAAATTCATTTGTCACACGGGAATGGTACATTTTTCCGGTACAAAAAGTATCCTTTCTCTCCGGGACTCAAAGTATTTCCATGCCAAATTTCAGCAAAATCGGTTCAGTGGTTTAGGCGTGAAGTAACAGACAGACAGTCACACTATCGCATTTAAAATATTAGTATAGACTATAGAAGTATGGATTGTGTGGATTAAATGTTTTTACTTAAGATCCTTTACCGGCATTTTGTACGGTTAATTTACGTTACATTTATATTGGTTACATTATTGCCACTAACCTTTGATCACATTTAGACCAAAATGAACTGAAACGTTACCTATTCTGTGGCGCTAACTTTAACATTATGGTCTCGAGTTTATGGTCTTAATTAACAAACTTGTAAGCAATTTAAACCACTGCAACCCCAAACGCTCAAGTGATACAAATCTTTCACTTTACCCCTGCGTGCCCCTGTGCCCCTGTGTGCCCCTGTAGGGACATTTATCTGTCGAGCCCGGAAGGTAAACATCCTGTCTGCACCCGTATATTGCCCCTCCAGTTTTTATGTTTCCTACCTCGGAGGGTTCATATTTTATTGCTAACGCGAAATCTCTTGAAGGTTTATGTCGTGGAAGCTTAAGTTTTAAGTGTCTTAAGTACAAACTGCCACTTAAAAATGTAAGTGCAATCTTAAAAGACCTGAGACGCTGTCTGGGATTGGTTTTATCCATTCAACGACAAATCCAGACATACAAAGCTTGTCTTTTGTCTTTCATAAACTATCGCGGCCATATTATTATATAATGCCAAAACATTTGTAAGTATAATATTATCTTTCAGACTCGGTAACGTTGTAATATGTGCACTTCACAGCTTCAATCAAGAGCCAAACTAAACTATCGGCCGATTAAAAGTCTGCAGCCTGCGGGGGCTCTAATTAACGTCTAACATAATATTATTTCTTAGCGACTTCAAACAAGTTAGAAAAATTGTACTAAAATATGCAAGAATAAATCGGATTCATCAAAAACTGAATCATAAAAAATCATAGCCCGAGAAGAATTTGAAATGGAAATGAAATGTTTGTAAAAACATAAAACGAATTGAATTACTTAGCGTAGTTTGAGAGGAAAGCTCATTTCCGAACGTGGTCTTTGTCGGCGTTTGGTGGACTCTGACGGGATTTAACAAGGATTTTTTGACAAATATAATAAAATATTAAGGACGGAAGGAGCAGCGACTGAATCAAGAAATTCCGTAACGAAAAAATCTTCTCCGAATACCGATTTTCTACAAGACCGTGGTATAACTGACAAATTCGTGCAGAGGTAACGGGGCGACTAGACGCTTAGAATATCTTGTCGGGTTTTGTTTTTATTAGAAAATATTGTAAATGTTATTCGTTATCCCCCTATTGGTATAGAAAATGGCGTCTCCATATTTATAGTACGGCATTGTTGTGACAGAAGATAGTGGATGTAGACTGTAGAAAATGTTAGAGTGCGCGAGACTTTATTTAGGGATAGGTACGTCTTATATAAGTGGATGAAGCAGGTAAGTACCTAGCAATTAAAAAGTGCCGTTTTTCAGCAAAAATGGAGGCTAAAGGGCCGGGAAAATTATTTCAAATAAAAACAATGTGTATTTTATATATAGCCAGCTGATAATATATTAGCCAGATGATGCCAGTAGGCATGTCATAAGTTACAAGGTTTGTTCAAATTATATAAAAGAAAAAGTAATTGTCATTATTGTAATAAAAATGTTAGTTATGAAGTTGTGCAGTATTTTGACATTAGTAAAAAAATAACTCGCGTCATAACAACGAAAATTCGTAAAACTGAGGGAAAGCAGACCACCATCGTGGCGTAGAAGTGATATTTCCTCTCTTTCTACCTCACGGAAAAAATTTATGGCAAAATAATATCACGCAATCGATGACCTCTGAGGCTCAGTTGGTGGGTAGCTGAAGCTCAGTTACGGGTTCGAATCCCGCCGACGGAACAAAAAGTTTTCTAAGTTCCTGGCTCATGGATGTGTATTAAATATGACGTGTATCATGTTATTATAATAAAAATCTTAAATATACAGCATGACTGGTGAGACAATACCGATACTTAAGGAGAGTATTCAGTACTCGATTCTCATTATAATTATGAAATGAAATTAGGTACTTAATTTTTGACCAAATTTCCCTCTAAACAAATGAATCACGGACACTTAAGGTGACGCCATGTTAAAGTAAAAAATCGTGTTGGATGTGTTTTAGATTGCTTGTTTTCTATGCGAGGCTGGCCCGGCCTGTCATAGAAAACAAGCAATGGAACAGCAAAAAATTGAAAGGGCGTAGCGACAAAATGGTTTTTGTCGCGTAATTTAAAAACCATAAATACATTTCATATAAGCTATGGATAAATTAAAGTGTATACTAGAACGAATTTATGTGCAAATTTTGGAAGCTTATATCACTCTCCTCTGTTGGCAAAATAGGAATCCCTTTTTTTACAGAGGTCTTTTTGATTGATTATTCTGTGTTATAAAAGTTGACCAATCGTGTTATGCTATGGGTAATTCAAAGACAAATACATGATGAATACTGACAGTGAACTTTAATTTCTTAGCTTTAGTCATTGCTGAGAAAAATGGACATCGCTACAGCCAAATTACCAAGGCGTCACCTTAAATTACTATGCGGGCGCGCGGCGTCTGCACCCCGGCGCCGGCACGCTACCCCTCCCGCGCGCGGTGTCCATGCGTTGGGTAAATAATTATTTAACTTTAAGCTTAACATTTAAGCTTAACATTTACTCGGTTATCAATTGATATTATTTTTTATATTTTTTTTTCAACTAATATAATAGCCAAATATACGTGAGATTTGAACCTCGAGTGTTGAACATGTCTCACCAGTCATGCTGTATGTATAGTATGAAAGTATTAAATATATTTCCGTTGTCTGGTGCCTGTAACACAAGTCCTTCAGGTGCTTAGCACGAGGCCAGACTGACGTGGCGTGAAGAATCCATAAATATTATTATTATTATTATTGTCTAGAATTCATTTATGTCGGCACTCCCTAACTATTTTTTTGTTGTTCATAATATTATCTGTTTATCTTTATTCTATGGTCATGGGTCATGCGTGGAAACACATGGATCTTCCGGATAAGACTGAAAAGTTTGGGAGAAACTCGACTAGATACTTCGTTAACTTATCATCATCAGCAACTAGCAAGCATTAATGTAATGGCTAATAATTATTGTTGTAAAGTTATTTTTATAAGACAAAAAGTGAATTAAATGAAAAAAATATAAATAAATTATTATTTTTATTATATAAAATTATTATTTTTAAATCCTCTTTATTACCTTCTTATTGTTTAATCAAAAAATATAAACTAATTAATACAGGATAAACCACACGTCTTGTCACTTAAAAACATATATTTTTTTAAATTTTACATAACTTAGAGGGATTCAATAATTAAATTATCATCACTCATAAGGATTTAATTAAACTTTTGTCCCATATAATATTTCCTGTCAAATTCTTCATTATTTCAAAAAAGTTAAGAATGTCTCTGAGTGGGGCCGTCAGCGTGTGAAATATACAGGAGGGCTATTATGACCGTTTACGAAAAGTGCACGATTCCAGGCAGTTCAGTTTTCGATCTACAACTGCCTTGTTCTTTATTTGTATTATAACCTCATATTCTTCTGGCTGGATTTGAACCCAGTTGAATGGATTTGATACGTCAGACGAGCATGTAGGTGACATTTAGGAAACGTCAAAATTCAAACTTGACATAACGACATTATGTTTTTTTTTAAGAAACGCACATAATATAAAGGGCATAGCCAATGATGATGATATTTATGGGATATAATATTTCTTTACTTTATAATTACATTAAAATATTAAAGTATAATAATATATTATTAAATAAATAGATTGTTTATTTGCAAAGGCGCACGGCAAATGTAAATATTTTAAATGTTGCAACACTGTCTTTATATAATATAGGTAGGTAAACGGAAAAATTGTAACTCAAGTTGTAAAAGATTTTGATTTTTTTATCATAAATAATTAATCTTATAATACACAACGAATATTATATTCTTCTAATATTAATTATCATTTATACAAATTGATGATTCGTTGCACTAATAATGCTGTAATGTAGAGTTCCCCACTGTAAGTATTAATTATGGCTGGAATTTAAACTCTCAAATTATTTGAAATTTGTATTGCAACACTGATTCTCAATAATTTGTGAATTATAACAATTGGCAAAAGTAATTTAATATTTATTTATTAATTATAATATAAAGTATGATTTAGTACACTATATTAATAATATTACGGCATATTAATACAAACTACAAACTTTAGAGCTCTCTTTAGTTCTCTGACATTAGCAACTTACCGAGTCGACATAATACTCTAATCTGTGGAGTCGACCATTATAAAAAAGAAGAAGAAGTAGAGAAAATAAAAATGGGTAAAATTTGAACAAAATATATGTAGTTGATATGTTGTAAGAAATTGATAAACTTTATCCTTATACCTACGTTAAATAACCTTAAAAAGTCTGGAATGCATCAAACTTGT
The DNA here is from genome assembly GCA_905404155.3 of Plebejus argus. NCBI lineage: Eukaryota > Metazoa > Arthropoda > Insecta > Lepidoptera > Lycaenidae > Plebejus > Plebejus argus. The sequence continues at coordinate 9,568,082 of FR989942.1, read as the reverse complement.
GTATTACATGCATTACTGCAATACAACAATAAAGTTTACTTTCAAGTAAGTTGAACTTGAACTACGTTTTTTTGTGCTTTCGAATAGGTATTATTGTAACTGATAGTAACATAAAAAGGCAATTTATAAGTTTTAATAATCCCTTATTCATGCCTTGTAAGGCATTTTATATAATTGGTGCCTACTGTGTGCGCTAGCCGCTAAACCAAATATTTTTTAGGTTAATGGATTGCTCGAGAAGAAAACAATAAATTGCAAGTGGGATGATGATGACAAAGTCCTAAAAGGAAGATAATATATTCACTCAAAAGCTTAAACTAGAAGAAATTTAATAAAAACTTGTTTTTAAATGTTTTATCATTTATTTTCTCATTCAAATACACTTAATACCTACATATACATAATATAACATATTCATACACAGCTTTCATCATGACTGTATTTGTCTTATCACCTTATTATCAACCTAGTATCAAATAGTAAAGTGTTAAACCTCTTTTATATTCTTATAAAAATATTTATACAGCGGAAATCTTAAACAAGGTTTCTGCCTTGTCACTTGAAATCAAAGAAGTTGAATAAAACATCCATTGTGTAAATATTTGATTATTATTGATGAAAGATAAAAACAATATCATAATTTCAGACTTTATTTGCCAAACCAATTAGTAATACACAATTACAAACTCTGCCTTTAAACTATAGGAAATTTGGATCTCTCAGACAGAGAGTGGTCACGCGGTCAAGTGTTCAAGCGATCAGTTTTGTGATCTTTGTGTTGTATTACGTTAAATAGAGATACACGGGGGGCATTCTGAACACGTCAGAATTTCTCCTGTGTGACTGACCGCTTGAACATGACGTGACCACTCTCAGTCTGATCGATCCCTAAGAATTAAAACATAATATAAATTTGTTATTTAACAATATATTATTATCTTGTAACTTGTAAGTTTTGAAGTATTTTAATATATTATATAAAATAAATATTATTGTTATTGAGGTACAAAACTATCTATATACTTATAATATTATTATGGTAATAATAATATAAGTTCCTATGATAATATTATGTTTTATGAACAAGTTAGGTTTTATTTTTATTTTTGAGTAAAATTTAGTGACTGTTACACTTTTTATAGGTAATACCTCTTTTTATAATATCCCTTTGAATAATACCCTTAGGCCCACTTGCGCCAATCTGGGTTAAAGTTAACTCTGAGTTAAACATCATGTCATATTTGTCACTCACCAATTCAGTGATAGAGATGACATGATGTTTAACTCAGAGTTAACTTTAACCCAGATTGGCGCAAGTGGGCCTTAAACAGTCAGTCAAGTTATAAATGAAAAAGTGCATAATATGAGAATTTAGCTAATTTGGATTTAATATTTTCAATTTAACTTTTCTAATTTAGGTGTGTTTCAATGTTTATCCGGAGCATGTTATACATGAATCTAAAGTTTCAGGCTGGTTTTATTGTTAAGCGTTTGGCAGCGCCGTTGGAGCGCGCGCGTTCGAAGACGAAGAAAATGAACGGACGAACGGCGCTGCTCAAGCGCGCGACTCTGAAACGCAACTACTACCCCCATACATCTTCGAACGCGCGGCGCTCCAGCGGCGCTGCCTAAACGCTTAACAATAAAACCAGCCTCAATGGTACGAGAACACAATCTCAAAATGCTTGTTATTGAGAAAGTAAGTAATGTGCCTTTGAATTTACCTCTTTGGTGCAATGTTTATCATGCATATGTACCAAAATACTTTTCAGGTTAACAAGGAAGTAGTTTTGTGTAATAACACAAAAACTATAGATTGCACTATGTGTTTTTGGTGAAAGTTCATATTTCAGTAGTAGTTTCAGTAATTATACACAATACTTGTGTTTCCTTATGACTTGTATGCGTTCCTTGTGTACTAAACCAATGCAGTCTTAGTTCATCACACAAATACAAAACTTATTGTTGACATAACCTATATTGTATTTAAATAATACCTATAGGTTATTACACCTCACGTTATTATGACACCTCACGGCTCACTAACACTAAATGGATTACTAAGGTCTCTAAGGCGTCTTTACTAAACTTATGTATCGCTTTGTGATTATCCTGAGAATATAATCGTTTTCCCGAACACTTCCATTCTCAATGAATACTTCGAATTGACTTCGAATATTTAGTTTACACTAATTACTATTTTACTATACTAAATATTCTATGCACTAAAATAACTCATTAAGTAACTAACAAACTAAATAGCAATATAACTTAGCACTAAAGAAGTATGTAATATTGATAAATAAAATTACTAAAACGTAAACCATTCATTAAAAGCTAATATTGTTTGGCGTTTATTGAATTGCTGTTTTTGACGTTTGAGCAAGCCAGCTTATGTCAGTTAGTGTTGTCATAATACGAAATTACTACTCGGTTATCAATGGAGAAGTATGTTTTGTGTCACGTGACCGCTCGCTGGCTAGAAAATAGAGGTCATAGTACCAAATTACCAGCCAGTCAATTTAAGCTCGTATAATAAATGGATATAAGAGCTCATAATAACCCCACAGGATCTACAGCTTGGCAAAAAGAGCCTGTCGCGGTGAAAGCTGTTTTTATTTATGGCAACATTACAGTACTTGTCAAAAATAGTAGGTACATTTTGTGTCAAAAATGTGTTCACATCTAGCATAGGGTTAGCATCTAGCATAGGTAGCAACTAAAAGCACCCTCATTTTAACGCACTCATCTCTATCAAGCTGTAAAGTGTAAGTGTACCCATATCAAATAATATTTCAATCGGGCAGCGCCATGGGAAAAATGTAGTATAAGTACATTATAAATCACATAAAACAATTTACGCCATTAATATAATGAACACTAATATGAAACAATAAACCATTTTGATATTTAAATACAATCATAAATTATTAGGTTAAATTATTATTAAAATGAGTTTATTATTATTCTAATGATAGTTACGCCCGAGGCCAGATTTAATCGATTTTCTATAGACGTAAGTGGATAAAGTGGCTAACTAAAATTTTGAAAATGTTTGTTTTTTGCATAAATTGAGGCTTTAGGGTGGAGAAATTATTTTGAAATAAAAAATGTGATTTTTGACCAACTTTCTAAAAGGAGGAGGTTATATATATATTCGGCTGTGGATATTTTTAATGTACTTATTAGCTAGATGAGGTAAGTTACAAGGTAAGTTCAAATAATAAGGGGAAAAATGAGCCCTATTGTTATAAAGTGTTAGTTATCCACTTCATCCATTTACGTGTTCTATTATGATGGGACATGGCCGTGGGCTTCCAATCCCCTTTTTCTTAAGCCGTATTTCGGTTCTAATTTATATATATATATATTTTTATACATTATATATATAAAAATATATATATATATTTTTATATATATAATGTTGTTAAATATTACCTCAGGTAAGATCAGAGGGTGTAATGCGAGTTTTATTCGATCATACGCATCGAGCACGTTAACGCGAATTTGTATGGGATCAAAGCGGTATCCACGTTAGCCAGTAGATGGCGCTGCTTTGATCCCATACAAATTCGCGTTAACGTGCTCGATGCGTATGATCGAATAAAACTCGCACTACACCCTCAGGTAAGATCAGGTAAATCTTTAGTGGCGTACAACTAAAGATCTAAGACGGGTAAATAATTTGCGTCACGTGACATGACCAAAAGCTCGTAACACGGAGGGAGATTAGATGAATTAGAGAAGACGGGAGTAAGTGTCGCCGCACACAGGACACTCGCGACAGCCATAAACGCCGTTTTATGCTAGTTTATTAAGGTCGTAAAGTGAATCGTTGGAGCATGTGGCGGCCACCGGCGTCAAAAAATGTATGAAAACTACAGGAAATATGGCCGGTAGCGGCGTTTTGTGGTTGTGGCCGGTGGCCCGCGTGCCGAAGAAGTCCGTCCTATATTGTAGGGTGCATTCCATTGTTGTAGGCTATATATATATGTATATTAAACCACCGGTTGTTTCTGATGCTATATCAGACACAACCGGTTGTAGGTATACAGAACTTTAGGATAATAATAATATTATAGAGCTCTTACATAATAATATGACTAGCAAAAATAATATGGCGTTCAAAACAACTATTATACAATATTATACTGGTGATTTTATTTATTACTAGCTGTCCCGGCAAACGTTGTTTTGCCATTAAAAGTATTTCTACTTCATCAGTCGATGCAAAATCTTACCCCCTCTTTGGTCCCCTTAGAGGGGTTCGGGGGGGGGGGGGGGGGGGTTATACACCAGATGTTAAGTTGGAAGAAGAAAAATATACTTGCGAAAACCGCATTCAAATCGGATTAGTAGTTTTCGTGTGATGCTGGAACAAACATTACAGATAGAGAGACAGAAAGACAGACAGACAGACCAAAAAACTAACCACATATTTGGCTTCTAAAGCGATGTAGTGACACCCCCCGCTTATTATTTTTTGAATATCTTTAATGTACAGAATTTTCATTTCTACAGTTTTATTATATTATATGTACATAGATATAGATAATTTATTATTAGACAGAATGTAACATTCACTAATTTACAGAAAAGCTTTTCTACCTTTCACACAATGGGAAATGAGAGCACCCTGTATGTCCGTTCCCTTTTCAAATCCTATAACGTCGGATGTATTGTGATTTGTGAATTTGATTTGGAAAAAACGTACGAAAAGGGACAATAAAGTTAGAATTTACTAAGTTGTTGGTAGAAAATGTGATCCTATTTAAGTATATTATATTTCTGATCTATTGTTACATTTTTGAAATCGTAGTGTTTAGAAAGATTTTTTTTTGTTGAGTTAAAAATATACTTCAATGTTAATGAATTATTGTTTTGAATGTCTAATAAGAATATTTTGTGTTTGTTACAAAATTTTCTAATTATTGCCGAATAGTTTGTTTATTTAAGTTCTCTCTGTTCCTTAGTAGGTAAGTATAGAATATGCGCGACATGTTTTCATGGCTTCGTCAAAGCTGATGGAATTGCGGCCGCAGCCTGAAATGCTGGAGGGGGTCACTCCCTATACTAAGTTGGCAAAAATTTCCTTTTATTATTTTTCAATTTGACCTTAGATTTGGGGGGAGTCATGCTCTGAGAGCGTCAGTAAATCTAGTACCATATCTTCAATCGCACGAGTCCTAACAAATCTTCGTTGAAACTTGAGAGTCTCCGATCCATAGGGGATGCGCAGTTATTTCCCGACGTATTAAAAAATGTTCGATAATTACTATCAAATTTTAGTGACTGTTAGGGTAACACTAATTATTGCTCTATGCTTACTCTATGTCATAGATCTGACAAGTGACAAACAAGGATTGACAAATGACGTTTGACAGCCAGCGTATTCTATTATATATTTTTCCCGTTCTCCATTGTGCATTGTTACATACAATTGTGTTAAATACTGTGTTATATTTACGTGTAGAAATAAATAAGTTCTGCAGACTAAAGACTTTATTTTCGTGTACATATAAAACAGTAACCGCTTCATGCTTCCTTAGATTTAAGGTTGATGATGATCGACTTTACAGTAAAATTAACCATTCCAAGTAAATACCGTCTTTACATACATTAACAATAACGATATCGTGGGATCGCTGGTTCGACGATATCGTCTCATTCGTATGCCGCCCCTGTTTCATTAACATTGCTCAGTTGCTCACATTTGGGATCGTTGTGTTCAGCACCGATTACACCATCCTGCCGGCAGTTAAGACGCGTGGCTGCTTTTGTAGATTTATGACAGTGAATTGTTTTAAGACTAAAATATTCTAAATGTTATAATATGTGAACTGTGCTATTACAAATTATAACAATACCGTCGGGGCCATTAAAAAGAAAATCAGCTGTTTCTTACAGAAAGTTGACTTGGTCGCTAAAGCACATAGGTATTATTCTCGTTTTATGAAATACTTATTTTATATAAGAAAAACCTATCTAATAATTTAGCTTTAGATAAGTATGTACCTATTTAGGTACCCGTGTCTTAAAGAACAACCTGCAGATCGGCGAGTATGACAGCGCCTTATTCTGTAATTAGCAAAGTGCTAATCTAATGTCGTGTATGAACACGATTATTCTGTAGCACACCCATTTTATTTGTTAATATTACAAATGTTATTTGATGGGGCGGGATTTGTATTACGATGTAGCGAAAACAATTTTAATTTTTACGTTTGTCGCCAATATCATCATTTTTCTGTACCATAAAATAAGTATTTTATTATACTACAATGTATTTATCTATTGCTATTTGTTAAGAATACATTCATAGTAGCATGTTTATAATTATATAAAGTATTTTTGTCTGTTTTTCTTCATACTTAAACTAAAATCATTTGGATGTTAGCTGTGTATCTACACAGAAAGTATCTACTTTAAGCCTCGGAAAAATAGTTTCAATTATAAACAGAAAAACGGTTTTCGCCCGAAAATTAACGGCTAACGCAACTAGGTACTAATATTTGGGCAATATTTAGAATAAAGTTTTGAGTTATTCCAATTTGTTGGTTGTTCAATATAGATTTATCACGAGGTTAAACCTCAGTTAAGCTCACAATCAGCGACTAATCGAAACAGCTAACGAACTGGTTAACGCCACTTCTTAATTAGTGACGATGGCTTTATTGTTTTGTTGCCTTTTTCCATTGTTTTTACGTCGTTTTTCGTTGTTTTATTGTTCGTTCAAACGTAATTATAGATGTCAGTCGCAGATATGGGAAAGAAAAGTTTTCAGACCCAGAGGGCCTTCCATTTAAACATTTAATTATATTTTTCAATGTGATTATATAGTATTTTAACAATTGAATTATGTCTAAATTATAAATGACTTTGTATCATGTGAAACAATTTTATTGATTTTTCGGCATAATATCCTTTTACAAACATTTTTAAACAGGGAAGTTTTTAAATCACCTGAAAACTCACTTCATAGTAATTCATATAAAGTCTTCTTTAAGACACTACGTAAAATATAACAATATTAGTAGGTACTAGGTATAGTGAGTAGTTATTTCATTCGAAATGTCAAAAGATTACGAAAATTGAAGATGAAAGGGCACAATGTGGACATAGCTATTTGTCGATCCGAAAGAACCGACCACCGTAACCGAATTCGACATTATTGTCTGTCACTCCGTTACCGGTTGCGAGTTGACACGAGTGCGACAATCTTTACGATTCAGAGACGGTGTGGCCACGAGATCAAGCGGTTGCGATGGCGATATGTAGCGTTTTACAACGAAATAAAGAATTTTTAATTGTGTGACCGACCGACCGACGTGAGCTGACCCAGCAAACGTTGTTTTGCCATATAAATTTTTTTTTTTTTTTTTTTTTTTTTTTTTTTTTTTTTTTTTTGTGGGTGTGCAATCAAGCTAGACGTGTTTTACAGTTGCTCTGATTTAAAATTACAGAAATTTGATTTTTATTCAGTATTAAATTATAAAATATGCTACAATAGTTACCTGCGCCCACCAGTGTCATATCTCACAATAAAATCCAACACAACAGCGACAATTTATTCAAGAAGTAAAGAATACATTTAACACTTTCACAAAACATCAATAATTATGGAGTCTGTCAAGCAGTCTATTACCCAAATGTCTCAATTATTTAATTCAAGAATGGCAGCATTTCAACAGGAACTCCAGGAAGCACAACACAAGACTTGTCAGCAACCCTCCAGTCCAACGGCTAAGCTAACTGCAGATTTCGCTATCTTCAAATCATTTGTGGTAAATGCTTTAAAATCTCTTCAGGACCAAATAGAAGTGCTCGCAAATCTTCATGATGATTCTGAGATGAAAACCAGGAAGAAAATTCTCTTGGTGCATGGAGTCCCCGAAGACAAAAAACTGCCACAGGTCTTATGTGATTTATTTAGTGCTCAGCTTAAACTTCCTGAAGTTGGTGACTCAGCAATCAAGTATTGCCATCGATTGGGACGTCATAAAGATGGTAAGCCCAGGCCTATTCTTGTTAAATTTCATCTCCTTGCTACTCGAAATAAGGTTTGGGGGGCTAAGACACATCTGAAGAAGACAGGCATCACACTATCTGAGTTTCTCACTAAGCGTAGGCACAATGTCTTCCTAGAAGCTCGTCAGCGCTTTGGCTTAACTAAGTGTTGGACCAGAGATGGTGTCATATTTGTCAGTGGAGCTAATGACACCATAAGTCGTGTAACGTGCATGGAGGACCTGGATGCTCTTCCGCGTCCTGCCCTGGAAGAAGTATCACCAAGTGCAGTCGTTACTGCTGCTCTGCCTGCTTCAACGTCGCAAACAAAGGTCCCACCTACAACAAGAGCAAAAAAAGTCGGTAAAAAGTGATTGCTAGTTTTCAGACTGTTCCATTTAGTTACTTAATTACTTACCTAGCGTTTGATAAGAGTTTTCCCAATTACAATTTCTTTTTTTGGTGTTTTGTTGGTACATTTTAAAATTGTCTTCTAATTTGCTAGGTAGTACACAAAAATTATAAGATTTTGAAAATCACGTTATCAATTTTAATTTTTAGCAGCTTTGCAGGAGGTTAGATCTTTCATATTTGAAAGTTTAGTTGTCAGTTGTCACAGTTGTCACGTCTTGTCAGTGTCTTGTACAGATTAAGTTAGACTTGAGACTTGACATTTTTTTTTTTTTTTGTGTTAAGTGTCGAGATTGCACTAGTAGAAATCCTTTTTATTTATTATTATTATTTTTTATTTTTTTGTGTCGTACCTGTGATTTGTAGTGTTTGTATTGGAATTAATTCTCTTAGATATTATGATTTATGTATACAGTGTTACTTATTAAAATAGTTGTATGTTACTATATATATTTTACATATTATTACTGTTGTTGTTTTAAATTTTTAAATTAGTATTATTTTAAAATGTATACTACCTAAATACTTGGCTTAAAAATGTATTTAAATTTTTGCTAAATTTGTTTTAGTTTGATTTTGTTTTTGTTTTCTGGTAAGTAAATATTTTGTTGGTTTCATTTCTGATTTTGTTTTCTTGTATTATAGTTAAATGTAAAATGTATACTTACTATGTCATTTTTTGTGTTTGCTACAATAACATGTTTTTTTGTGCTGGATTTTGATAGTCTACTCTAATGTTTTTATTTTCTCTCTGGCACTGCTGGGTTAAGGTGATAGTTGCATTTATTTTTTAAAATATAATATTAGATTAGATATTATTTTATTTGAATATATATAGGTATATATTTATTTGTATTGTATTATATTTATTTACTTATATTAACTATTGCTATGGAACTTATACATGATGCCAGTTTTGAAGATTTTTACTCAGTTTCCTCGAGTGACAGCCATGACAGTTACTTAAGCGCGACATTTGTTCCACTTGATGAAGCTCTTGCCTCTAGCTTTGAGAATGTCCATAAAAACTTCAATGTAGTTCATATTAACGCTCAAAGCATACCGGCACATTTCTCGGACTTTCTTGCCTCCTTCACTGATCAAACTCACATTGATGCCATCCTTGTATCGGAGTCCTGGCTCAAGCCTTGCCTTCCGTCCACCAGTTACTGCTTGCCTGGTTATAAGTTACTCCGTAATGATCGTGTGGGTAGGGTCGGGGGCGGTGTTGCTATATACCTAAGGTCCGATCTAGCTCATACACTCGTTAGTTCGTCTGCCCAGCCGCCTGCATCCAATTCTCCAGAATATTTGTTCGTTGAGGTCCAATTAACGATTACAAATAAAGTTCTCCTTGGCGTATGCTATTGTCCTTCATCTCAGATGGACTACTTCTCAGCATTTGAGCAACTGCTAGAATCACATACCCCAAACTACCAGCATACTATTATTATGGGCGATTTTAATACCTGCATGGTTAAGGGCGACTCTAGATCTAGGAGACTTAACTTAATTTTAGAAAGCTGTAATTTGCACTTGCTTCCGACGAACACCACACATATGTCCCCTGGTTGTACCCCCTCCTTGCTGGACCTGATGATTGTGTCCTCCCCTAACCTAGTTCATAGGCATGGACAGTGCTCCGCTGATATTTTCTCCTATCATGATTTAATTTATCTCTCTTATAGTGTGCGTCCTCCTAAAATTAAGAGGAAGGTTTTAATGCAGCGGAATTTTGCAGCGCTAGACTTTGAGAACTTAAGGAATGACACAAAAAACATTGACTGGTCCTTGGTCCTTCATGCTGCCCACGTTGACGATAAATTGAATGCTTTCAACTCACTTCTCACTAGCCTTTATGACAGACATGCTCCAGTAAGACCCGTCAAATTAAAACATACTCCAGCGCCGTGGCTTTCTGAGGATATCAAATTGCTAATTAAGCAAAAGCATGCTGCGAAAACGAAATTCAAAAACTCTAACAGTGAGGAGCACAGAGAGAAGTACGTCCAAATAAGAAACAGATGTAACAGATTGTGTAGAGACGCTCAGCGACGTCACATTCACTCGTCTGTGGAGAATGGGGATCCTAGTCGAGTATGGAGATTTCTGAGATCCCTGGGTGTCGGCAAAAGCACGGATCATAATTCCTGCACTCTAGACCCAAACACCCTTAATGGTCACTTCGCTGCTCCTTTAACTTCACTTAGCCCGCAATTAAAGTCTCAAACTATTGACAATTTAAAAAACATACCATCTCACGACTTTCCGTCTTTTTTTCTAAATAGGTTCAATGAGGATGATGTCAGAAAATCTGTTACATCTGTCTCTTCTAATGCTGTTGGCGATGACGGTATTAGTCGAAAAATGATCATCCCCATTCTTGATATTATTTTGCCCATACTCGTTGACATTTTTAACCATGCTGTTGATACCTCAATTTATCCTAGCGCGTGGAAGGATGCTAGCGTAATTCCATTACCTAAATCTGTTAGACCTAAGTTGGTTTCAGACTACCGCCCAATTTCCATATTACCTTTTCTTTCTAAAGTGTTTGAACGGTTGGTCTGTCAGCAGCTTACTAATTACGTAATGCAAAATAATCTTTTAAGCGCTTTCCAGTCAGGTTTCCGACGTGGACACAGTACCACTACTGCCCTAATAAAAGTAACTGACGATATACGACTTGGCATGGATAACAAGTTACTTACAGTTCTAGCCTTATTTGACTTCAGCAGCGCATTTAACACTATTGACCACGATGTACTGATTGCAATACTAAAGACATTAAATTTATCAACACCTGTAATCAATTTGTTCCAAAGTTACCTTGTAGGACGTCGTCAGAGAGTAAAGCTGGGCAACTCTTGTTCTGACTGGACCGATATATCTGCCGGTGTTCCCCAGGGTGGTGTTTTATCCCCCCTTTTATTCGCTCTTTTTATCAATAACATCACTCAAAATATTGTTTCGTCTTTCCATCTTTACGCTGACGACCTGCAGATATATATTCAGTCGACTTTAAATAACCTTCATGCTACCCTGAACACCTTAAATAGGGATATTGATATTATTTCTAACTGGGCCTTGCGCCACGGTCTACATATCAATCCAACCAAGACACAGCTAATAGTTATTGGTAGTCCTGGCATGGTATCTAGGATTGACTGGAGTAGTCTACCACCGGTGGTCGTTGATGGTACGATTGTACCATTTAGTCAGACGGTTAAGAGCCTTGGGGTTTTCCTCGATGAAACCTTGTCGTGGGGACAACAAATTAAAGAACTTAGCAGGAAAGTGTTTGCGACTTGGTACTCCATTTCGCGACTGCGTTATGTTCTTCCCATACCGACGAAAATAAAGATAGCAGAGTCTCTGTTTTTATCCACTCTCGATTATGCTGATACTTGTCTCGTCAACCTGACTGAGGAACAGCTCAACAAATTGGAGCGGCTACAAAATCTTGCCATCCGATTTGTTTTCGGCCTTAGAAAGTTCGATCATGTATCCGAATACCGAAGAAAGCTCAAGTGGTTACCAATTCGTCGTCGTCGTGATGCTCGCATTTTGTCACTTGTATTCTCCATCATACATGATCCGTATCTGCCATCTTACTTGAAGGATAATTTCTCGTTTCGGCAAGCAGATAAAGAGTTACGTTCTGCTTCTAATCACCTTTTAGACGTGCCTATACAATATACAAAGTACTATAACTCTTCATTTGCTGCTACAGGAATAAGGCTGTGGAATTCATTACCCACCCATATAAGAATGGCGACCACACTGTATCGGTTCAAAATGCTGGTAAAAGAACATTTTTTATCTAGGTACTAGTAATAATACTCATTCCAAAATTGACATTCATGCAATAGTAAGAATTTAAAAATGATTAAATTGTAGTTTAAAGTTCCAACTTCTGACTTATTTTTATTTAATTATATATATTTTTATTTATGATATATTTATGATATATTTTTATTTATTTCTTATTTCTCACCTTTTTATATAATATTATAAGGTATGTATGTATTTGTGTATGTATTATAAAAATATAAAATCTTTATTTAAGTAATATTGCACATTCACTTAATATCAATAATATACTGTCCTTTACCTGTGGTTGCCTGGAAGAAATTACTCATTAGTAATAAGGCCGCCATTGTGGTACATAGTTGATAATTGTTGTTTCTTTTTGTTTTACTTACTAGTGTGTGCACAATAAAGAATATTTATTTATTTATTTAAATGATTTCCAGTGTCAATATAAAAAGTAGATAAATACTCTCAGGCCTAACGGATGTATTTCATTATAATCAGTTGAGCTGTTTTGGAGGAGTTCGCGCACAAACAATGTGACACGAGAATTTTATAATATTAGATTATAATGTTTGTAAATGCCTTGATATTTTTTTAAATGCTTAGATTAGTCCTAGTCAGGGGTAGAGAGATTATAATAATATATTATTATAATTAATATTATGCGTTTGGTTTTGCAAAGTAAAACAAAACACATTTTTTAGTTGTGAAAGTTGTTAAAAAACCATTAAAAATATATTGTCCAACTTCATAATATAATATTGTGTAGCACAGCCCACAGGTCACCATAACGTTACCATGATTGAACACGTCGCTGCGTTCTTTTCAAAGGCGTAGTCGCTGCAGCTCGTGGCCTCTAGATAGAGAACGAATCAGTAAACATCCATGAAAAATTCAATTTCCTCCTTATTGTTTGTTATTTCTTTATTACAGTCCCAATTACCGTTCCTTCGTATTGATTTGATGAATTTTCCGTTCGAATAAGCCCGATATTTACACTGAGATGTTGACGTTTGTTTGATACTGGCAAACAAGATTGTAAATCGTTCTTGAACATTTTGATACATCATACTGATAACACATGAAGAATCTCAAAAAAGCCTCGAGAAGGGAAAATTTCTTCAGAAATTTTCACCCTCTTATGTAATAAAGATTTTACACAGAGTATTCATAGTCCTATGTTTTCGTCTGTAATGTGTACATTTCCAATGGGTCAGACAAACACGAACAGATCATAATTATTCGCTCCTAAAATATTTTTATCAGCAAGGAGGTTAGTGTTTATTTTAATTCAGTCGCAGATGTCCGATTGTTCTTAAATTAAAAAGAAACCGCTTCCAGTAAGGTTTCTTTTAGCAAATTCCTTACAGGCGGAAGTCCTCGGGGGCCTCAAGTCTCAAAAAGGTGTTCTTGAGACATATAATAGAAAACTTTTTTGTCAGAAATAGGAATCCACGACCACAAAGTGAGTAAAAAAGGTACGCGATGGATTGTCAAACTTAATTCAGCGTGCGTCTCGTTTTGGTCCAATTATTCGTATTATTTTCGTGGAGTTATGAAAAATTCCTGAACCCCGACCCTTGCTATTGAAATGTGGACAAAGCGTACGGTTCTAAGGGATATTAGCGTTTATTCTATTAGCTTAAGTGTCATTTTACCATGATTTGAGGCTGCTATTCAAATGTTTTTGTTTGAAGATTAACACGGGTTCAATTATGTTCGGATTTGAAATCGGAATTATTTTTAAGTAGTCAAAAGGTTTATTTTTTATTTGACTTATAAACTATTATCGCAAATGTAAATAATCATCAACGTAATCACGTTAAGGAAACTTATGTGCATAACAACAATTCAACAAACACAACAAAAAACTCTGTTGTACGGTAAACGTGATTTAAAAAATATTTAGAAATAACATCACCACATTAATGTCATTGCAAACTATCGCCGAAATGTAAACAAGCTAATAACTTCACACGTCGCGGTAAAAACAAGTGTCACTAACGAGGATAAGTTTTAATTGCACCAAGTTAAACCACGATTGGGGCACTGAAATATTGTTGGTAATTTTTAGAGTTCTGTTGTTTATAGAATTAAGCCGCTGTAAGTACCTAAATGTTTCCTACTAAAAAGGTTCATTTCTAGAAATGTTAAATCAAAATCACAGAAAATATTAAGTTACTAGATTATGCCCACAATTCCGTTGCGCCAAAATTTGTTTATCGCGCGGGAACCGTACATTTTTCCGATATAAAAAGTATCCTATGTCCATTCCTAGGACCCAAAGTATCTTCGTACCAAATTTCAACAAAGTCAGTTCAACAGTTTGGCCGTGAATTAGAGGTAGCGTGAACGGACAGACAGGCAGACACACTTTCGCATTTATAATATTAGTATGGATTTTAAGGATATTTTCAGTAATATAGATGCTTTCAAGTACTGTTTATTTTAGTTAACCCTAGAGTGGTCGTGCGGACTACCATTGTAGTCCACTGTCGCAAAACTTGTAATTACCTAAAAACCATAATAATTATTAGCGAACAATTTGACGCTTCGTGTACTTGTAGCGGGATAGGATCAGCATGTGCTCCAGGCAGCACAAACGCCGGTCGCTTCTGGTTGTGTTGTAAGCTGTCCGCTAAGGCTCGTGGACTACGTAATATTATGTAGTCCACGCGACCTAATACGTGACTATTTTTTTCTGACATCTTTTTTGTTTCACTTTTGTTTTATACTTTCTGTCGAGTGGAAAACGTTGTGTGTTTATGTGGAAACGTTCAGAATTTAACAAAAAATCAGTACGTTACGAATTTACCAAAATAATTTGAGATTAGTGGTTGAAAGTACATTATAGGTTTTTTTTTTGTTTTATGAAAACCAAGATATGAGACTGAGGATAGTAACGAGAACTTTTCCAATTCTGACGATGAAGCATATGGCACACCAAGACCACCATATCTGAATCGGAACAAGGAGCAATAGCGTTCGTCGCTTTACTATGGAAGAAAGCAGAACAAAAGCATAAGAAGATAATAAAAAACTGCCAAAAATACTATATTTGGACCTAAATATTGTGTCTATCATGTCTCGAAAATAATGACAAAATTTCCAAACATCCATTTCCAAGTTCCTATTTTGTGATATAATGACACTAAATGATTTTGTTAACTTTGAAAAAGTTGATTTTTGTTATGTACGATTCTTATTAAAACCAAAAGTGGTTTAGCTTATGTTTGTTGATTATTTATTACAGAAAAAGGTTTAATTATAATAAAAAGCAACATTTAATAAAGATTTGATTTAAAATAACACTTTTTTGGCCATTTTATATAGTGGACTACCATAATATGTAGTCCACGCGACCACTTACGTTAGTTTTAGGGGCGCGACCACTCCAGGGTTACAACTCAAATACTATAACACAATATTATATATTAATATCTAAATTCCCGCAGCCTTCGAGTCACACCCTTGGCCGTTTCATTAAAAATGAAACTGCAAGTTGTATGAAGAACTTCCATTTTATATAGCGCTTAATTTCAATTAGATTTTCTTTTGGAAAAAATCCTCGAACTTTCGCGAAGTTTTCCCCAAAGTTTTGGTCTCGTTAAGGCTTTAAATTGCGTTTTTTTTTGTTGTGGTGTAACAATCTCGGTCCGCATAAATTTCGGGATAAGTTTGATCTTAATAATTTTCTTTTCGTTCGTAATCACGGCTTAAACACCCAAAAGTTTGGTGAAAATTTCATTTGAGATAAAATATAACACTATGAAGATTACTTTCGTGAAATATGCAAGTGGAATAAGTTGAAGCGAAAACGAGCAAAAGTACGTAATCTTATTATTAAGTATAGACATTAGACATTATCTAAAAGTAATTATTATTGTTAAATGAATAAAAATATTTTTACTAAACACACTTAAATGTAACTTAAGATTTAAAAAAGACAAAAGAATAACGTAAAAGGTAAAACAGATTAAGAAACTTGACTGCCGAGTGCCGGTGTTACGCTTTTTTACGTTACGCTGTAATGTAAAAATTCGTTTATCACTCTGTCTGTCTGTCTGTTACCTCTTTACGCCCAAACCACTGAATCGATTTTGCTGAAATTTGGTGCTCTTTATCCCGGACAAATGTACGGTTCCCGCGCGGTCTGCACACACATCAAGTATAACACATCCAGTGTTCTACATTTTCCCGATACATGATTCTTCCTCCCTCTACGTCGAAGTCAATAACGGCAACTTTTGTCTATGGTCGTGAGTAATGTGTTTACAGTGGTCAGTCTCCCCGAGTCTCCCCTATACGACTTTGACTAATGCGTTCTGCGGCCATTGGAACTGCATCCCCATCAATCACAGCATAACGATTATGAAAAACTCCAATATCATAGTCATGGTACAGATTAGATATTATCAGTTATATAACGTAAGAAAAAGATCTAAAATATAACGCTCGTTTTATATTATGCGTCCGCACGAATGAGCGGCTTAGCCGCTACACCGTAATATCACAAGCATTTTGCGACGGCGGCGCCGCTATTTAAATAAATCGTTATCTATACATATAAAAACTGTAGAAATGAAAATTCTGTACATGATATATTTGTTTCTTCCAACTTAACATCTGGTGTATAAAAAAATTTCCTCCCACCCCTCTAAAGGGAGAAAAGAGGGGGTCAAATTTTGTATCAAACTTTTTTCTTCAACACGAAAACTACTGATCCGATTTGCAATAAGGTTTTCGCAAATATATTTGTCTTCTTCCAACTCAATATATGGATTCTGGTGTATAAAATTTTTCCCTAATTTTCTAAAGGGAACAAAGAGGGGGTCAGATTTTGTATCAATTTTTTGGGGTATTATTATAGGGCCTGTTACACCACTTCCTGATAAGTGCCGAATAGACTATTCACCACTTAAATTGACAGATGTAGTATGAAAAATCTGTCAAAAAAGTTGTGAGTAGCCTATTCGGCACTTTATCAGAAAGTGGTGAAACAGGCCCTTAATAACTTAAAGTTCCTTACATACCCACTTTGAGCTTTCTAATTTTGTACACGTTTAGAACAAAATAAAATATTATTAGCATACAAAGGTCAAAGACTTTTAATTTTTTCTTTAGATGTTTTTGTAATTATTGTACTCGGAGTCACAATACAATGTATCCGCTGTAAGCAGTAATGCTTTAGTATCTGATTTTACATTTGTTTTTACTTTTACATTCGTCCAAACTTTTACAACTTAGTTGTTAGTTTTACAACTCCTGTATTTATGTTTACTGAGATTCAACGGGAATAAATTTTATTCTTCGCAACAAAATCGTGGATTTATTTTACGAAAGAATTATTCTGCTACCGGAAATCTGTAAGACTTCTATTTTAAACACTAATAATATTTTTTCCTTAATTGTCTACACTTGCTTTTACAAAGTGTAAACAATCGCCGAATCGTGAGCACAATATGCTCACACATACATACACAGAGCAGGCTGGCAATGCACCTGCAACTCTTCTGATGTTGCGAGTGTCCATGGGCGATGGTAGACAACTCCCATCGGGTGACACGTTTCCTCGCTTGTCTAACCCTATTAAATAAAAACCTAAGGGCAGCTGTTTCACCACTTCCTAATAAATGCCGAATAGGCTATTCACCACATAACTTGACAGATCGAGCATGGAGAATCTGTCAAAAAATTTGTGAATAGCTGCCTATTTGGCACTTTATCAGGGAGTGGTGAAACAGGCCCTAAGTGTAAGTATGTGTTTCAGACTTCAGTCATCACAGTCGTTGCGGTCTTTTTTAGGGTTCCTTAGGGACCCAAAGGGTAAAAACGGGACCCTATTACTAAGACTTCGTTGTCTGTCCGTCTGTCCGTCTGTCTGTCTCCAGGCTGTAACTCAAGAACGGTAATAGCTAGAGAGTTGACGTTTTCACAGAAAATGTATATCTGTTGCCGCTATAACAACAAATACTGAAAACAAGATAAAATTAATATATAAGGGGGGCTCCCATACAACAAACGTCATTTTTTTATCTTTTTTGCTTTAAATCAATTATGGAAAAAGGTAGGTAAATAAATTTTACTCAAATTCCTTAATTATATGTGTACTTTAATATTTAATAATAATATTATAATAAAATAAAAAATTAAGGGGGGCTCCCATACAAAAAACACAATTTTTGGCCTAATTTTGCTCTATAATGGTACGGAACCCTGCGCGAGTCAGGCGCGGTCGCAGCCTCAAATTTTGAGGGGGGTCACTCACCATACAAAAAATTTATTAGCAAAAATTTCCTTTTATTATTTGGCAAGATTTTGAGATTTTCAATTGGACCTTAGATTTTGGGGGGGGTCATGTCCCCTTCGGACCGCGCCTGGCGCGAGTCCGACTCGCACTGGGCCGATTTTTTGAGACCCGTCGTTCTAATCCAAACGCAAACTTTTCCAAATCAAACAAACATAAGCCCTCTTATAATATTGTGTACTAATTAGAAAATATGTATACACTATTGTAAGCACATTAGTTCCATTAAGGCACCCTTATAACAAAATAGGCTAGTTTTAGTTATAACGATCTCAACCAAACAATACCTATAATATTGTCTAATATAAGGAAGCATCACGCAACGCACTATTATATTCACTGTAAGCCATTGAAGTATCAGCAGAAGGATGTTGCACGTACCACCTAAATACTGTCTGTACAAGTGTACAGTTTAATGCTGCGTTTCCATGCTTGGCAAGCAACACAGGCACAAATCATGCTAGGCATGTGAAAGTCGTTTACACGCTTGTGAATGCATCAGTGTATTACGTACATCAAAGCAAGCGCCCTTTGATCTGTGTCCAAAAACCGACACTACACCGGATCGGATACAAGCGTCCACAAACTCACGCAAGCCAAGACAGATACTCTCTTTACACGCTTGTGCTTGTGAACGCTGGTCAAGCCTTGGCAAGCATGGAAACGCAGCATAAGACTGGAGCTTATTTACTCACCATAGGTTTTGATTGGCCAACATCAAAATCAACAACACCGCTGGTAAATAGATGGACTCCTCTAAAAAACCGGAAAAACCGGGCTTAGTCACTAAGGATAGAGTTTTCTAAAATGCAACTGCAAAATGCCAGTCGATATAAAACAGCCCATAATAATAGGTAGAACTTGTAGCAGAAAACAAATACTTAGAACTGCGTGTTTCTAATAGTAATTATTAATTTTCCTTTGAAATTATTGTCGTTCTATCAAAAGCGACCATTATCGAAAGGTTAGGTTAGTTATAACTGAGCTCATGCTAATACTGTGCCTAGGCTTACTAATAGGTGTTTTGGTCTATACTCCAAATGAGAGTGGGTTGGTTTTGAATAATAATAAAAACATTTTATATATGTATTAAAAATATCACTTAATTTTATTTACGAAATAAAATATAATTCAAAATGGATAAATTACTACAATACGTACATTACGTACCACTTTGATATTGCTACAGCTTACTGGCAAAAAAGATCTCTCTCTTTAAAGTTCGATGTCCCTACATGGTACGTCAATGAAACCACAAAGTAATCTGTGAATTACGGTGATGGGGTGCAGAAAGGTACACATCGATCATAATTTATTACCCCCCGAATCGTTTATGTTCGAAAAACCCACCCCTTTGATAAAACGGAATTGTATTTTCGTAATAAACTTCACATTATTCTGTACTTAAGACCTTAGCTACTCATGTTTTGTATTCATTTTATACGCTTTTTATTAACTTCACCTGTATATATTTTGTTTGTAACATGTTTGTAACCGACTTCTTTGGACGCGATTTTGACCCACTTTAAACGGCCAGATTTCGTTCAAACTTTGTAGATTTATGGAGGACCGATGATAATACACTAATTTGATATAATTATTCCATTTTTCAATTTGTATGTTTGTATGTTTGTTCTAACTTTTTATACAGCATGACTGTATAAAATTTACATACATAAATAACATTTCAAAATAATTAATTGTACTTGTCTACATATTTTGTAGATCGGAAAATAGATAATTGATCAAAATGCACCTTCAATATTTGCGCGTGGAATTTCAGGATATTTACTGAAATTTTCAAATGGCCATTTTGTTTATTTTTATAAGCACTGGACCGTCGCAGTGACAGCGGCTTTTAACTTAATTAACTTACAGATGCATCTCTCTATTACGGTAAAAAGGTATTTCCGAAGAGTTTAAAATACAAAAAAGCGGCCAAGTGCGAGTTGGACTCGCCCATGAAGGGTTCCGCAGCAGCAATAAGGTTTATTTTTATGAAATTAAAAGGTTTTTGATTTATTTTTATATTTCAGTCGATTTAATGAAATTAAGATTAAGGTTTACCATTTATGACCCATAATAAAAACTACTGGCTAGATCTAGTTCAAACCAATTTTAGTTGGTAGTTTTTATAGTAATCTACATCATATATTTTTTTTAGAATTATCGTGCCCCTACTTTAGAAGTTAGAGGGGGACACACACATTTTACCACTTTGGAAGAGTCTCTCTCGCAAACTATTCAGGTTAGAAAAAAATGATATTAGAAACCTCAATATGATTTGGAGACTTATCCATAGATACACACGCGTAGGTTAGATGAAAAAAATTTCTTTTTGTTTCAGTTGTACCTATGGGGACCCCTAAAATTTTTAATAATTTTTCCATTTTTGTATCGAAATCTTAATGCGGTTCACAGACTACATCTACTTACCAAGTTTCAATAGTATAGCTCTAATAGTTTCGGAGGAAAGTGGCTGTGACATACGGACAGACAGACAGACGTGACGAATCTATAAGGGTTCCGTTTTTTGCCATTTTGGCTACGGAACCCTAAAAAGGGTTTTCAATTTGTTTTATGCTTATAATATACTTTCAGCATATTATTCTGAAGTGAAAACTTTATTAAAATCACATTTTTGACGTCGATTTTTTTTTCATGATTGTCTGGAGATACGTTGAGTCCCGGGAAAGGACATAGGATAGCTTTTATCCCGGAAAAATGTACAGTTCCTACTTCCTGCACGAAAAACTATCTAGCACTGTGGTCAGTTATATAACTTTCAATTAATTATTAATTAACTGTCACTTTTCACTTATACTTACCCCATAAGAGATGGGGCAAATGAAAGTCCTCCTTATTTCTACCCGCCATAGTAGGAAGGGGCCTTTACAAGCGACGTATTAATAAAATTGAAATCAACAATGACAAATGGATGTAAATTGAGCCATACATACATAAGTCAGGCGATGCAAGCGAAGGAAATTGGATTTTTCTCCGCGCCATTTTGTTATTGTGTGAATTATGGAAATGGCGACGGTAAATTGTTGATTTATAACACTGATAAATATGATTGGATGAACGTTTGTGTCTCGAACATCTTCATCTTAATTTTAACGCATTACTTATAACTTTTTTCATCTCTTTTTGATTTTATTTGCAGTTTGTTTTGTGTCATGTTTTAATATAATTTGGGCTCCATAAGTTATTACAAAATTTTCCGGAGGTGAGTAACAGAGGCAAGTAACAATAGATCAATGATGTTTGTGTGCTTAGCAACTAGATTTTTATTAAAATCTAGGGCCCTTAGTCAAGCCACAAATCACAATTCATAATTTCGACAATAAAAAATAAGAATGACATAGAGCCTCGCAAGTCCTGTTTCACTTATCGATGCTTTAAATCCCATACCTTTTATGCGTCAAACTTCGACAGTGAAATTAACGAAACAACCCTGGCTAAGGGCCCAGACATTTGATACACAATCATGTTCGGCGTTTATCTCTGGCGGCGTGGTATTGACTACTGATCCGTCCCTAAAGCCGTTACGTCCGCGTCAACGCGTGTCGGAGCGTGTGATATTTGATAACTTTTTGTATATTTCATACAGCAAACAAATCTCTTAAAAAATCGAAATAAGTGGGTAATTGGGTGCTGATTGAGTGACAGGCTCAAGAATTTCATAGAAATCGGCGATTTCAATGAATTATGGTAAGCTCGTATTAATAAAATCTATTAATTATTATGATCTATAAATTATAATCTATAATCGTTAATCTGTACATCATAAATAAAATTTGAGTGTCTGTTTGTAATATTGAAGGAACTGTTTGTTACTACATGCATATATGAATAAATATACGCTACATACA
Organism: Plebejus argus; assembly: GCA_905404155.3. Taxonomy (NCBI): domain Eukaryota; kingdom Metazoa; phylum Arthropoda; class Insecta; order Lepidoptera; family Lycaenidae; genus Plebejus; species Plebejus argus. The sequence goes on along the minus strand of FR989942.1, from coordinate 9,545,666 downwards.
CCAAAACAACATTTTTCACAATTTTTGTCTGCATGTCTGTCTGTTTGTTCCGGCTAATCTTTGAAACGGCTGGACCTATTTTGACGAGACTTTTTTTGGTAGATAGCTGATGTAGTAAGGAGTAACTTAGGCTACTTTTTATCCGACTTCCAAAAAGGCGAAACATAATATAATATTTTACTTTGAAGCGGGCGAAGTCGCGGGCAATAGCTAGTTATAAAGCGTCGATTACACTGTGCTACATTAAGTGCACTAGCTGGTGATCTCTAGCTAGGGCGTTACATAAATGGCGTTCTGTTTACATTGCACTTCGTAGGGAATCCTAACCCAGTCAAATACAATACACCAACCATGGCACCCGTGCTTTCAAAATTGCAAAAAAATAGCATTGCTCTCGCTGTAACAGCGGGCATTACGAAGCGTAGAAAAAAAAGCAAATGGTCAACCCATTGATGGTCAATGGTCACCCACAGTATCTACTACTGCATGAACATTTTAGACGTTTTAGAACCAGAAGATTTCAGGAATTATATCAGAATCTTCATCAGAATCTTCAGGAATTATATCAGAAGTTCACAATTTGATTTTTTATTAATACTTACCTAGTGACAGGCTTTAGGCACTACCTCCCTACTTGTGATTGCACTGCACTACATGTAGTAATGTAGGCGATGTAGGCAGGTCGAGCTCTCCCTGCCGCCCTAAGCTAGGTTCCTATTACCTATATCCCTATTCCCTGACTGTGGTAAAACTAACAGCAAAACCTACCGTGTAATGGATGCCTAAAATGATAATGATCAAATAAGTCTGTTAACTGATTGCAGTTTGCGCATCATTTTCTATTATCAAGTAAACAAAAATAATAATATAAGTGTCTGTCTTCAATACTCCGTAATCGGGACACAGGAAAGCACTTCGGAGGATAAGACCGACTTCGAATCCTTGGAACTCTCACAGTAATTTGAATTTTATTTATAGTGTGTTTACTAGGATTTGGAACTCGCTAAAATGTACCGACATTGAGTATGTAGACGGAAAATGTAATGAAAGATTTGATAAGTCTTTCATAGGACTCTAACTACCGCACTCAGAGTCAAACATTAGATTACTTAAATGTAATTAATTTAAAATGTTGACATAAGCCTCATAGTTTTTTGTCATAAGCCTTATACATTTTCTGTCAAACTTTTCATTAAATTGAAGGTTTAAGGCCGTCACAGATTCAACTATAATATATATCAATATATTTATAGCTAGGCATATTAATATATTATATTTTCTATACAATTTTCGCGTGACCACACACTCAGCTATAATATATATTTCTGGTCTCAGTGTGTTTAGTACGGTATATTAATATATATTATAGCTAAGTCTGTGACGGCCTTAATTATAATTAAAATAAATGTTACAGAGACATTTAATTATAATTAACCTTCAATTGTTATTAACGTCCGAAGAGCATATTCTCTTTGGACAAGACTTTGATAAATAAACTTATTTAGATTTTAATAATAATTATTAAATGTTTCAAGGCTCAATTTGTATGCGTCCGTCCTAACAATATGCAGTTTGGGAGCTACATTGCTAGATCACAAGTTCGAATACAAACACATAAAAATCCAGCCTAATGATATCTACATTTTTTTTATATTCTCTTCTCTCACAGCTTTTTTTTGGTTATTTTGTTCCTAAACCATTGACAGGTCAGATAGAAATAAAAGATGATTTTTATTTTCTACCGCTACAGAAGAGCAGTGTATTAAATTAGGGCATGATGAGGCACATTTTGTGTCAGTCAGTAAGACGCGGTGACACGCGGTCAGTCAGCTGAATAACGCGATAAGTGATAAACGAATAGTGCTCGTCGTCAGGTCTAGGTCGTCATCATCATCATCATCAAGACGTGATGTATATTATTTTAAATAATTGATGTAAAAAAGTTCAGACCTAATGACTTCACTCTAAATAATGGACGCTCTTAAGCATTCGTGTACTGATCCACAAAAATTACGTAAAATGAGTTATGAATGCAGTAATATATTCTTTAGATCATTTAGAACAAGACAGATTAAAAAAAAATGTGGTTTAGGACACAAATGCTTCAAAGCGACCAAATACACGATTTAGGAGGCCGGGGTACCCTCGAAATTCTCATATAATATACTTAATACCAAAATCATTTTCTCATACGAAAATATTTAACATTTTTAGAGTTATTTTTCAGCTTAAAATAGTAATTACCTAGGTTCCTGCACAAATTTTTTCTAAATTAAAGTAAATTTACTACTAAATATTAAAACACTAAAAAATAGAGTACCCCGGCCCCTTAAGAGTAATTTATTACTTTATTATGTGTGACTTATTCAAAACTTAATAAAATACGACCTTAATTTGACATATTTCTCGTTAATACAGAATGAGAATTAATATATTAACAGATATCGAATCCGTATGGCGTATCCGTATCCGTCCTGATTGAAACTTATCAATTAACTGTGCAAGTTTGTGGGAAGTTGCTAACACTCCGCTTTGACACAGTTGTAAGTGCGAAGTGCCGACGCCGAGCTCGCGTCAAGTTATCACACTAAACTGCGATGACGCATTGTATTATGTGTACAAATTACTACAATCTTTGATTATTTTCATATTATTATCATAACATGCGAAATTTATTGTTACATAAAAATTGTTTGCATGATATCGTGGTGTAGCCGCTTAATTGCTCAATGTCGCCGACGCGTTTAAATTGAGCCTTGTAGCATATTTTTTGCTATACCTATAGTAATGATCTCTCAAGAAATCTTTTAATTGAACAATGTGAAAATTGAAGCTTACTTATTAACACTGTTGAACACTAAAAAATTCAAGCTAATAGCTCACTCTCGATCGCCAAATAAAACGATACGACGTCGCAAATCCGCTGTTCCGTGTATAAACCCTAAAGTTTGAACCAAATGAAAATGTAATCTATGATTGTTTGCTACAGATATGCAAATTAAAGTGGAGACAACTAAAGCTTCGAAAGTTAACGAACATCTCCATTTTAGTAGACTTCAAATGCACTTTGTTAAATTACTATATTTAGTTTTTGAATAAACTTGCAAGTAAATTTTTGGCCAAAATTTTTGGTTATTATGAAGACTAAATTGACGAAAACTAAAAAGATCCTTGTAGTCCTTGTAAACGTACAATAACTCTAATGTTTAGCCCTTACCATTGAAGCGTAAAAAGTGTTATATTTTAGAAAATACACATACACATCGATCGCCAAGTATACTATTAGAGAACCCATGACTCATCTAACTCTAATGCTTTGCTAATAGACTCGAACGTTTTGAGCTAGAGACCTCGATGTACATTAAATAGAAATAAGATACATTATTTTATTTCCAGATTGGTGCCAGAGTTACTTTTTCGGAATTTTCGAGAATATGATGGTTCAATTCGTACGAAAGTACGGAGAAGAAATGGCACAGTTTTTAGAACGTAATGGGAGTGATTTTCTGTTAAAAATAAAATGGATTATAAAAGCAAAAAAAAAAAATTACATACGTTCCGTACTTCTTTCTACCTTAACACGTTAGGTGCGAAACAGGGCTTGAAACACCCTGTCCATGTCTCGTCGTTATAGCGGTAGGAAAAAACTTAAACTTCTCTGTCGTGCGGGAGGCATAACTTCCATCTGGTTCAGTGTAGGAAAGTGATAACTATATATCTGAGATGTGCTATTGATTCCTAGTTCAATGGTATACCGACCTTAATACCGGGTTTCTTAGACCTCGTGCCGCACTGAACAAATAAAAATTCTAACACAGTGCGGAACGAGGTTGCGAACACCTCGTACCCCCGCGCACCTCGTACCGCACCCTAAGCTAGCTTCACGCGGTTAGTGTTGTGCAACGCATTCGAGACTGAGCACGCGACGAAGTACGACTGCTGCCGATTATGTCGAAACGTTGCCGAAAAAAGTTAATCAAGGAGGAAGATGAAGAAAAACCGGACTCAGATTTACCAGTTTCACCAAACTGGTAAATCTGAGTCAAAATCAGGATAAATTTTGATGAGCCACACACCGAGGGTGTTTTGCATTTGCCGCTAGTTGATTCAATGAACAAACACACTAACAGCCGGTTGCACCAAATCTTCATTTTACGAATTCGTAAAAAGTAACGTAAAAAGTAAACGTAAATTGTAAAAAGTTATTGCACCACGCTTTTGCGATACGTTTTACCGTTACATTATACGGTTACTTTTTACGGAGCTCAGACCCTTCTCATAACGTAAAAGTAATGACATTTTGACAGTTCGTTCGTAGTATTTTGCATTTTAATTCGTGTTTTAGGTGGTTTTTTGTTAGGTATAGTGCGAGATTTTGTACTAGGTAGGTACCTACCTGCCTACTTTAAAAATATTTTAAGAATAAAATATCATAGCGACAGCAATAATGTCTTCTACAAGTAGTTCCGACAGTGATAGTGAAATAATCCAATATATCAGTCGCCGTCGTCGAAGAACAAATATTAGAGTAGACCAAATGCTCATTGAAGACAGTGATTTTATGTGCCGCTTTCGAATCAGCAAGACCACGGCACATTACCTTTGCAGATGTATTGAACATGAAGTTCGATCTAATACTCCAAGGTCAGTTTCAAATTGTCAAAATTTTATATAATTACCTACCTACTTTGCTCTCGTAAAAACTAGCACCGCGGCGATATTTATTACACAAAGTACCTATGTATTATACTTACATAAGCACTGTTTTTAAATTATCTCTACTAACCCACTGTTTAATTTTTTCAGAAACAATGCATTGTCAGTGTCTGATCAACTTCTAATTGCATTGCGGTTTTATGCCACCTGCTCTATGCAGCAAGTTGTTGGTGACATCGGCATAGTGCACAAAGCAAGTGTTTGTCGTGCAATACACAGAGTGTCCCGGGCTATAGCAGCATTGGCACCAAGATACATATACATGCCTCGTAACATGGATGAAATCTCTGCGGTCACTAATGACTTTTACAGAATTGCCAAATTCCCAAGGGTGATAGGTGCTATAGACTGTACACATATACCCATACAGTCACCAGGTTGGTAAATGCTTGATTACTGTAATGAAAATTACATGAAACTGTTATCAGTATATCTATAGATAATCTTAATTCATCAGGTACAGAACATGCTGAGCTGTACAGGTGCCGAAAAGATTTCTTTTCCCTAAATGTACAAACAATTGTTGATGCAAAACTCAGAATAATGGATATTGTATGCAGATGGCCTGGCAGTGTTCATGACAGCACAATATTTGATAACTCATATATAAAAGAGAGACTAGAAAATGGAGAATTTGGAAAGAGGTATATACATATTACTTAACATAGTTTTTGAATTATAATTATAGGTATAATAGTTGTAATGTTATTATAATAGTTTATAAATATCTTTTTAAGGCATTTGTTAGGAGATGGAGGTTATCCACAAAGGTCATACTTAATGATACCATTTCGCACACCATCGAATATAGCACAGGAGAACTACAATAAAAGTCACATCAAAACTCGGAACACAGTAAGTTGGTGCATAATTAACTGCACAAAGTGCACAGTATACTTTATAACAGTGTAGTTCGATTGTAAGAATGCTGCTGCCTATGCATACAATGGGAGAAATGTTAATATATTAACAATTAGTTTTTAACATAAATAGCTAAGCAGAAATTTTTTCATTTTATAGGTGGAAAGATCATATGGAGTATGGAAAAGAAGTTTTCCATGTGTGGGTTTAAAACTACGGGTGCATAGAAAGAATATGGAAGCAGTAATAGTTGCTACCGCTGTTCTACATAATATCTGTAGAGACCAAAATGAAACATGGAACTATGAAGACTCTGATTTACCCACTGAAGAACCAACTGTACCAATCCATGAAGCATCCACAATAAGTGGAGTGACTGCACGGAACAACCTTGTGAGGGACTTTTTTACCATTTAAATGATTTGACCTCTTAGGTCATGGCAGGGGGGCAGATTTGTGTTTTAAATGTGTTGTAAATAAAATATAAAAAATTATATAAATCTTTTATTTAATTCTTAATAACGATTACAATGTTTTTCTAGTAAAACTATCTCTAATTCCAATTTTTTCTTCATTAATTGTTTTATGTCGATTTCTAAATTTTGTGCATCACACTCTAGCAATAATTTTTTTTTCTCTAAAGAGGCATTTTCTGACTTTTTCTCTAAAATCTCTACTTCTAATGATGTTTTTTTCTTATTTATATCTTCCTTCTTATTCAGCCATTGTATTTTTTTTTCTGCTACCTCCACAAACTTTGACCTCGTGTACTGAGGCGTTGATTGCACCATTGGAGTGTCTGTAAATTATAATTACTGTTAGGTACACTTATAAACCCTGGGAATGAGAGCTCTAAAATAACTATTTACATTTTACAACCCTATGCAGCTAAATAGACTAACATCAGCTTATAGACGTACCACTGCTGGGCACAGGCCTTCATTAGAAACCAGGACCAACGACTTAATATGCCTTCCGAAGCACGACCGGACCGAAACAAGTAAGACTTGCTCCGATGAGAATCAAACCCGGGACCTATAGATTATCAGGCACTCAACTAAAGCTACTCTACTCTACTACCTTCGAGGTCGTCCATATGCAGTGAAGATTATTATATATCTTACCATTCATCTTCCGTCTCTTGATAAGTGAAGAACTCTTACATAAATCACTTTGATCTGGAAACAAGAAATAATTTTATTTAATAACATGACAGTGTGTAGAAGTGATTATAGAAACTAATCAAACAGTGTATTGATTCATATCCAGCAATGCACGAAAATTTACTTTACCTTTGATTGATGTAGTATCAATTTTATCATTTGTTTTCGGTGTAGTACACAAAATTGGCTGCATATAAATCGTGTTGGTGGTGTTCTCGAAAGATTCTGTAATAAAAATTTTAAATACGTGAATCATAGAAAGAAATTTATTAGAATAGTAAAATAAAAATAGAATTTAAGTACCTTCTTCTGGTAAGGTGACAGTGGCTGGTGGCGACACAAAGTCGATGGTATCATTACCCATCACTATTATGTTACTTGAGACGGTCTCTGAAATATTACAATGTTTTAAAATCACTGGCAAATAAGATTATGGAATCTACTAATCTGCATTAAAACAGTAAAGTAATTGAATCTGCGGTGGGATCAAAAAGTATTGTCCGATATTCTGATAAGTATTCTTATGAAGCTTTTAACTTTCTACTACTACCTAGTTAAATTTCATACCCACTAGTCTGGAACATACATAATACATATTGTGTGTTTAATGTTATCATAACTTATCACTTACTATCCGAATCAAATTTTGATGGTGCTCCTTCTATAGATTCACGGACTGTGTCTATTAATATGGCAGTTGTGTCATCAAGTGGAGTAGGACCTTTTCCACCACCAGTCTGCCGATGTGCTCTTTTATAAGCAGCTACATCCTGTAAATTAATAAAGAAAATGAACACATGTGTATTTCATACACCTAAAAGTTACACAACCTCAGACAATTTTATTACCTTTTTGGCATTCCTTTTCATGTAGTCCCACTTATTCTTTAATTGGGTAGTACTTCTGCTTACTGAGCATGCAGGATCATTATTAAATTCCACAGTTAGTGACTGCCATGCCTCGTCTCTTTGTTTTGGTGTAACTTTGCCTAAACATAAATAACACATGTTTTAACACTATAAACTCAAGTAATAAACTGTAATAAAATGTATCTAACCAGTAACCACTGACATAATATAAGTACTACGTCTAACCTGTTTGCTTATTTAATACAACATGCTTGTATTTTTTCATTAGAGTATTTAATAAAATTAACTCGTTGTCATTAAATTTTGCACTGCGTTGTCTGAAACAATACCATAATATTATCATTAGTTAATTTTCTTTGAGAATATTAGACAAATAATTCCGTTAAAAATTTACTTACTTTTCTTGCAGAATATTATCTTCAAAAACAATATTTTCCATTATTTATAAATACAAGTAAAAGTATTTATGTATCAAAATATTAAGATCAAAATATAAAAATCACCACGAACTGAAAAACACTCTTCTTCTTCTTCTTCAAAGCTACTGACGCTGACACAAGAATAGTATGTCTTACCACATATAAATTAAAAACTACCATGGTAGTAAAAAACTACTAAGGGAAAATGGTAGAAATAGCGCATCATACGTCTAGCAATCAATTATACGGTTACTTTTACTCCTGTTTTTTTGGTGCAACATACATTTACGAATTCGTAATAGTAACGGAATAGTATAAGTAAAACGTATAACTGAATTTGTAAATACACAGCAATTTTGGTGCAACCGACTATAATAGTAATCATGATTATCAACCTATTTTAAGAAAGTTACTTTAAGTTTGATAAATAAATACAATTAAATAAAATCGATATTTCTTTTCCCATCACTAAATTATATGAAAAACTGCTATTGTTCAGTGCGGTATGGGGTACATCAGACCCCACATTTTATTTTACCCATAGAATCTAAACTAACTAATCTAACCACGGGCGGCGGTAGATTTAGGTTAATGAACTCATTGTTAATAATAATCACGACAAAAGCCGCACACTTTGTCTTATTTGGCGCCAAAAAAAGGATTTTGGTCTCCTACGGGCGGTGGGGTTTAATATGCCTCGTGCCGCCACAATCTCTGGTATAGGACAAGGTTTAAAACGACCCGTAACGCAGTAATGGAAAGTACAGATATATCTGTGCCGCTGGGAACGTGTTAATGATAAACATTGCAAGCTAAATATACATTTGGAAGATTGTTTCAAGGCTTCCATAATGAAATAAACACCAATATAATATTATTATATCAATAATTAAGACTGAGACTTAGAAAAATGAAATATTTAGTTTACACTATAAAAAATATGATTAGATTTAATTTAAATTAAGTAGTATTACTTTAATATCTATTTGTTACACCACATCTAGGGCGCACGTTACCGTATTACTCGTGGTCGGGCGACGGTGAAATTGAAACCAATAAAATGCTGGCGTTTCCCCCATAGTGGGGGATCATGGGGATCGGGGATCGACAGCAGTTTGACAGCCCGTCCAACTGTCATAAGACTTCTTATGCGTGATAATTGCGGTTTTTTTTTTCACGAAAAGGATAAAGGGATTTTCGCTTAGGGCGTATAAAATTGGTCACAAATTGTCAGTATTATTCAAATTCACAGTGGGTTACCATCAAAATTCATTTATTATGCGGGATCTCTACGTTTTTCCGTACCTAATAAAAAAGTAGTCTTTGTTCCAGTGCTCAAAAATCGCCTAAAAAGTAACTAACATACGACGTAGAGAAATTCCTATCTTGACACTATCTTTCTGTACTTATCGATTTTGTCTTGAACTTGAATTAAAAAAAAGTTTATTTTATTAATTAATTAACGCTGCAAGCATAAAGACATTTTAAAATTCTGTTCGAAATTATTTGTGGTACATGAAAAATAATAAAAAAGATTGCACGAAAACAAAATTAAAAAATGTAAATTCGTAAGATGCTGGTTAGATTCTAAAAATTCAAGTAATTTTACTTATTTCGCTAAGGTGTAAAATACAAAATGGCATAACGTTCGGTTCTTTAATGAAAAGGGAAAAGGTTTATAAGGGCGAAGCCCTGCGGCCATCTCGGCCTCCGGGAGATCTTAATGAAGGGACCAAATAAATACTTAATTAGGTGAGTAGGTATCTCTCGCAGTTTTGTTTTTTTGTAAACTCGTGTGGTGTAGCGGGTAAATAGTTAATTAAGCAGTAAATGATAATAATATTAATAGTAAGGGCTAGTTCGCATTAGGCCAGTATTTAGTCTAGTATCGAGTATTTTTTTTTTTTATTATTTATTTATTTATTTTTTATTTTTTTATTTGTTTACATCAGGCATCTTGGCTCATATTATAAATACCTTATAGACTAACATACATACAATTATATTAAAAACTAACACTAATTATTCTAAACACTAAACACGTATTGTCTGCGACGTGGGGCGCGACGTGTTCGGAAGTCGTCCTCGGAACCTCCTGTAGACGACTCCAATCGGCCAGAACTCCTCCTTCTCGAAGGTCGGCAGATGATGCGTCGGGACCCTCACCACAAAGGAGCTAAAATTGACTTTGTGGCGGGACTCCAAACGCTCGACCCTCAAGACGATTTTAGTAGCTAAAATTCTCGCTACTGCCACAAAATCGTTCGCACTTCGTTCGAGTACAGTTTACAATTGAGTGGTGTTTTGGATGAATTCTTACAGTGCAATAGAGTGAATAAACTGATTAAGTTAATCTTAACGGCGATTTTAGAACAGGTAGATGAGGAAAGTGTGATTAATAAAAAGAAGCTATAGATGCGACAATGGGTCGATAGAAGGAATAAACTAGGAGCTACTAATTGTCTTCTGAAGGAATTAGCATTGGAAGATCCCAAAGAATACTTCGAATGTTTAAGAATGTCTGAAAGTTGTGTAAATTTTTGCGGTAACTAATGAACTCGACTAATTCGAAAGGTTCGGACTTGTTTAGCCAGTGTGCCAGTAGCGCGGACGCGTGGTAGGACTTAGGAGGTGCTACTCGGCCGCGAAAAATAGATAAAAATGGATTGACTCGACTAAATTACTTACTAATCTACTTGACTAAATTTTTAGTGTTCAGACACGTTTAGCTACTAAAAATACTCGCTACTTCACTAAAATACTGGCCTAGTGCGAACTAGGCTTAAGACGTAGATAATAGTAAGTATGGACCATGGAGTCTCTCAGTTACCTTTTCACGTTAGAAACGATGAACCGATTTTGCTAAAATTTGGTATGGAGATTCTTTATGTTCTGGGAAAGGGCATATGATATTTTTATCCCCAAAAATGTGCGGTTCCCGCGCGATAAATTAATTTTAGCGCAAAGGAGTAGCGGGTGTCATTAAGTTGCTTAATATAATTATTAATTATATTGCTGTAAAATCAAATCCAAAGAGGACAGTAAAAATAACTTCGTTTTACACCACTAAAGCTGGTTTCCACCAAGAGCGGTGCTGTCGTGTGGTGGCCGTGATGCAGCGGTGAATGACGTCACTAGAACTTTGTCTATTATGTGGGCGGTATGGTGTCAATAATTATATTTACTGTTCTCTAAAAAACCGCGCCATATTGCTTACATGGACAACGTTTTAGTGACGTCATTCACCGCTGTATTGTGGCCGCTGCAGCATGACGGCGCCGCTTTTGGAGGAAACCAGACCTTTACAGAAGATGGTTCGTAAGCCCTTAGTAGAAGTTGTGTAACAGAAAGAACTAATAATGATATCCTTGAACTAAAACTAGACAGGATTTTCAATTCGGAGCGCCTATAAGTGTCTTCGAAACTTCTGATGTCTCAAAATTGAATGCAATACTGCCAGGGATTTTATATTTTAGCTGGATATTGCTAGATGTTGCTCAATATTATGTGCTGAATTCGCCTCTTTACTTTACAGAACAAAACATTTTCGTAATGTTTCGGAGACTTCAAAAGTTTAGTGACTTTTGGAGGTTTTAAACACTACGGTCTTTCTTGTATTCAGTTGCAATTCGCAAAGAAAATATTGGTATTTTACAATATTAACGTTTAAATATTATTATTCTTATATTTAGTAGTATTTAGTATTTAAATATTTTGTAAAAAAAATTGTGCAGGAACCTAGGTAATTACTATTTTAAGCTGAAAAATAACTAAAACATGTTAAATATTTTCGTATGAGAAAATGATTTTGGTATTAAGTATGTATGAGAATTTCGAGGGTACCCCGGCCCCTTAATTAGGTTTGTTGGATACAAGAAAATTCTTGGAAATTGTTAATTTAAACAACTTCGTACAAAATACTAATTTATTCTGTACTATTACAAACAGGGATCGATTACAGATTGCAAAGATTTTAGAGGATAACAAAAATGGAATGATGCTAGGCTACGGGCGATTGTAGGGCGAATAGAGGACGGGTTTCTTGACAAAAATATGAGTCCCCTCCTCAGTCCTCGATGACGTAGCTGGTGACGTCAAGCAGTGGGGCTCGCCGACCCTTTTGTTGAAGCGCCTGATCACTTATAATAGCAATTGCTCGCTGCTGGCGCTGCCCATGTTAAAGGCAGGCTTTAACATAACTCCCCCCCTGAAATCCCTGCGGGTGTTTCAGTCCCTGGATCAGCTGCTAGCAGGGGGCACAATCGTGTGAGTGTCCTCCGCACGACTCCTCTCTGAGTGGCGACATCGGCCACTCTGACAACTCCGTCGACACCGGGGTGAAGCTCGCGAACACGACCCAGGCGCCAGTGTAGTGGAGGGCTGTTGTCTTCGTGAAGAAGGACGAGGTCTCCTACGCTGAGGTTGCCCTTGCTGTCTCGCCACTTGACACGCTGTTGAAGTTCATTGACGTACTCTCGCTGCCATCGACTCCAAAAGTGTCTTCGAGCTTGCTCGATGCGGGCGTAGCGCTTGAAGCTGGAGCTGCCGTCGTCGTTGGCTGGATCCGGCAGCGATGTCAGCGGCCGACCAACCAGAAAATGCCCTGGAGAGAGAGATTGGAAGTCGTGAGGAGAGGAAGAGATAGGACACAAGGGGCGGCTATTCAAAATAGCTTCCACCTGTGCGAACAGAGTAGACAACTCTTCGTATGTAAAATTTAAATTAGCCATCATCCTTTTTATATGGTGCTTCGCAGACTTGATACCAGCTTCCCATAGACCACCGAAGTGAGGGGCGTAAGAAGGTATGAAATTAAACTTGATCCCTTCATTCGCGGCAAACTCAGATATAGTATTTGAATTGTCTTTTAAAAAATTACCAATGTCTTTGGCGGCGGCGACAAAATTACGGCCATTGTCGGAATAAATTTCTAATGGCTTTCCGCGTCTAGAAATAAATCGACGTAAAGTCATTATGAATGCGTCCTTGGATAATTCTGTTACCGCCTCCAAGTGAACACACTTGAAACGAAAACACACGAACAGACACAGGTAGCATTTTAGAGTTTTAGCACCGCGACCTTTTTTATTTAAAATAGTGAAAGGACCAGCGAAGTCGGCACCAGTGGTTTCAAAGGGGAATGATGGAGTCGTACGCTGTGACGGCAGATGTCCCATCATTGGTGAGTACGTGCGACCTTGAAACCCTTTGCATCGTACACAGGTTCGCGTGGTACTCCGGGCTAGACACCTCCCCCCAATGGGCCACACATATTCTCGAACTGAATATAATAGTAGCTGTGGGCCGGCGTGCATTTGCCTAATATGTTCGTATCTAAAGATAAGGGAGGTTAAATGATGTTTAGAATGTAATATGATGGGATGCCGCTTGTCGTAACTGTAGTCCGAGTGGGCTAGTCTGCCACCAACACGCATTACGCTATCCTTATCTAGAAAAGGACTAAGTGACAATAAATTACTTTTAGTAGAAATAGACTTCTGTTTATTTAAAGCATTGCAAAAATGATTGCAATTGAGAAAATCTACATAGAAAATTAAACGATTTAGTTAACTCGTTCACGGTTAGGGCTCCGTTTATTTTAGTTTTAGGAAACCTAGTGTTGTGTATAAAACGTAAAACGTAAGCGAATGAACGTTTTAGCCGCATAAAATTAGAAAACCGTGAGAAATTTATAACTGGCTCGAAACTCTGCACAATATTGCACTTTATTTCTGGTAAGTCTACCAGCTGTGAATTGACGTTTATCATAGGCCATTCCGACTCCGATTTTAATAGAAATTCTGGACCCGACCACCAGAATCTGGATTGCTGGAGTGTACGTACCTGGGTACCGCGTGAGATTAAGTCTCCGGGGTTAGCATCTGTAGGTACATGACGCCAATTTGTAGCCGAAGTAGTCTCGCAAATCTCGACTATCCTATTCGCAACGAACGTTTTTAGTTTGTTTGGTGAAGTGTGTAACCACCCTAAAACGACGCTCGAGTCACTCCAGTGAGTGCAACGAGAAATATTGCATCGCAAAGACTCGAGAACTGACTTGCACAGCCTAGCGGCTAGCAAGGCTCCCATGAGCTCCAGTCGCGGTATGGTAATAGGCTTACTAGGGTTCACCTTTGACTTAGCGCATAGCAAATTGACTACAACACGACCGGCTGAGTCCACGGACCGTAAATAAACACAAGCACCGTGAGCCGCCTTTGACGCATCGCAAAATGAGTGAAGCTCAATACTAACCGGGGAATCGCATAAAACTAACCTAGGCACAGTGACTGATGGTACATTTCGGAATTCCTGAACCAATTCGTGCCAGTACAGTCGAATGTCAGAAGGCACTGGCTCGTCCCAGTCAATATTTCGACGCCATAGCTCCTGCATCAATAACTTTAAACGAATAGTGCAAGGAGAAATTAAACCGAGTGGATCGAAGGTTTTAAACATGTTAGATAAAATCGAACGTTTCGTTGCATGTTCGTTTATATTGTTGGGAGTGTACAACGAAACATGTAATGTGTCGGAAGGCGGCTTCCATTGTAAACCTAAAGTATTAGACGATTCACTTAAGGTTAATGTTTCGAGAGGATTAATTAGCGTGTTTTCAAAAATATATGGCACATTAGATTTAAATTTTCTAAGTGGAAAACAGCCTGAGCGCAAAACAGAAACAACAGAGTTTAAAATATGACGTAATTCACTTATAGAATTAGCACCAGTTATTAAATCGTCTAGGTACAGATCATGCTGGATTACCGTACGGATTAATTCATCTGGGCATTCCTGTCCTAACTGCCAAATGCACTTCGTACTAAGATAACTAGCACTAGCAAAACCATATGTGACGGTATTGAGTCTTAGTACTTGAATAGGCTTTGATTCGTCGTCCCTCCATAGTATCAATTGAAGGTCACGATCGTCTTCGTGGAGATTAACTTGCCTAAAAAATTTCTCGACATCTCCTGTAAGAACGTATAGGTACTGACGAAAACGTAGTAATATAGAAAATAGTGAATCTTGTACAGTAGGACCTATTCGTTGTAAATCGTTGATTGATAAGCCCGAGGAAGTGCGAGCGGATCCGTCGAATACCACTCGTAGCTTAGTCGACTCGCTATTTTGTTTGAGAACCGCGTGATGACACAAAAAATAGCACGGGTTCGGCTTATAATTATTTGATAGAACAGAACAATGACCTAGACTAAATATACTCGTTAATAAAATTAACGTATTGGGATTTAAGCTCGGGATTAGCTCTAAATCGCTTTTCTAAATTGAAAAATCTTTTCTTAGCTAGAAAATATGAATTACCTAAACAATTAGGCGAGTCTTTGAGAGGTAAACGCACACAAAACCTGCCGGACGAATCGCGAGAAGTGTGAGTCTTAAAATGCTGCTCACATGCTTTCTCGTCGTCGCTTAAAATTGACCTTGGCGGCAGCTCTTCTAGCTCCCAAAATCGACTCAGAAGATTATTGAAATTATCTGACTGCGCCTTAGAAAAATTGCAACTAAAATTTGAAATTCGCAAGTTTAAGTAAATAGGACCGGATAGAATCCAGCCAAACTCCGAATTGATAAGACTAGGTTGTTTAGAACCGAGCGACTGTCGCTCACTACCTACGATGCTCCAAAATAGATCAGCGCCGACCAGCACATCTATCGGAGAAGGCCTATAAAAACTAGGATCGGCTAGCTGAACATCCGTAGGTATGTTAATTAGCTTAGGGTCCACCGTAAACTTGGGAATTTCGCCAGTCAGATCAGATAGCACTGGGCAAGATAGTTGCACAGTATAATCACTGTGTAATGATTTTAATTTGAAATCACAAAATTCGTTCACCCAGTGTGAAGTTGAATTGCCTATGCCTACAACGTTGATCGAGCTTGCGGGCCGTGACCGTAAACCTAACTTGTCCCTCAGACGCTTAGAAGCTAGGCTGCACTGGCTGCCACAGTCGAGTAGCACACGGACAATTTGTCTCTTATTGTTGCACGGATTAATCGCCCATACCATAGCCGTAGACAACAAAGTGTAACTATTTTGCCCTGAATTTGTCGTGCAAAGAGCAGTCGAATTAGAATTAGATACATTATTGTCTGCAGGTGACTTTACGTCTTGACCTTGACTACTATGTTCGCAAAGTAAAGTATTGTGTCGCCGTCTACAATTCCGACAAACACCGAATTTACAAGTGAAAGCTCTGTGCCCCGGACGAAGGCAATTTTGACAAAGCTTAGATTTTATGACCGAAGCTTGACGCTGCTCAATAGACATATTTTTAAATTTATCGCAATCGTAAATACGATGTTGTTTATCGCAAACAATACAATTTTTAAAAGTCGAACTGTTGTTACCTACGTTAGAAATTTGCGTTGTAAAAGAATTATTAGTCACCATTGAACCTAATCGTTTTTTATTAAAATTGCTAGATTTGTTAGAACTTGTATTAAACTTATCCTCGATACTTCGGCTGTGATTATAAGTTTCTAGGATGTCAGCCCGCTGTTTCAAAAATGAATTGAATTCGTCAAGTGACGGTGACCCTGAGAGAGTATTCCTATATTCCTCCCACTTCATACTGGTTTTGCTACCTAATTTTGAGGAAATAATGTGCACTATAATTGAGTCCCAGTATGAGGTTGGTTCACCTAGGCTAGATAGGGCGCGAAGATTTTTATTCGTATTATCAATTATAGACCTAAGGGTAGATGCACTTTCATTAGATTTTATATCGAAGTTTAGCAGGGCATTTAAATGATTTTTAATCAATAGTCGCTTGTTGTCGTAGCGCTCGCGTAACAAGTCCCACGCCTTATTGTAGTTGGACTCTGTGACCTCTAAATTACTAATCACACGAGCGGCCTCGCCCTCTAAGTATGAATTCAAGTAGCAAAATTTGATTGGAATAGGTATGTGCTTGTTTTCGTGAACGAGAGAACAATATAGGTCGCGAAATTCAAGCCACTTGTAGTAGCTTCCATCAAACTTGCCTATTTGTAGTGTAGGAGGCTTAAACCCTAAACCTGGGCGCTCATGGCAGCATGAAGACGTGCTTTGAGCATCACAGAGAGGAGGTGTCTTGCTACCGTTATACCTATTTTGGTACTGATGGGCTAAAGCAATTAAATGTGCAAACTCCTGCTCGATTACATCGCGCTCCTCTAACTCGCTATCTATGTCTGTCGAATTTAACACTTCTATCTGAGTCTGCAACTCTTCGAACGCACTAGATAAGCTTTCAATTTTTGGTAGTTGAACATTAAGCTTAGATATCTCGAGCTCATCTAAAACGTTAACCTTTTCGAATGAAGTTAAATAATTTTTAAACTTAGTTAAACGACCCTTTACTGAGCTACGTTTAGCGTAAAGTTCCTTTAACTTAGCGTCTGACATGTTTATAAATCACAAATAATTGATAACAAAGTTAATTGAAAAAATAGATAAGAAATAGTGAATGAATATTGTAATCTTACGCCACTCCAACTTATGCAACCGGTTTACCACGCGAGCCAGGCCGGCGACGCGCAGATTACCTACGTGGTCAGCTGATATCAAGTCCACCGAAGTTCCTGAAATTCGCAGTTAAAATAATGTGAATTGTAGGAAACTGCGATTGTTGTATATAGTAATTTTAGTTTAAGTATTTAGTTAAGTTGGTTAAGTTTTGTAAATAGTATTGTATATAGTTAATCCTTGTAAATATAATTTGTAAAACTATGTAAAATATTGTTTAATTTTAACCCTTAGAATACGCAAAACTTAATATAATTTGATTTTGTAAATAGATTAGGTGAAAAAATAACTAGGATTGTAGCACCAAATAGCTTTGATAAAAGTTTGGTGGGTAGGCTAAAGCTAACTTTAAGCCTGAATTATAGAAATAATCGTCTAGATTTAGCTTAAATCTTATTATTTGTATGTAAATAGCTAAAACTTGAGTTGCGTGAATCGATCCCTTGTGAAATGATCTTAGATATCGATAGATATGATCCACGTTCTTTGCACTACCGCTATTCACACAGGTATGAAACTACTAGAAGAACGGGATTTTTGGAAAAATATGGAAAAGGAATAGGGACACTTAGCTGGTTGGCTGACGCTGCGGCGCGAAGAGCTGACCGGCGTGGTTCCAGAAACTGTGCCACCTGCCGCTGGGAATAGATGAGTCGTCTGCGATCGCTGCAGACCTCACGACGGCGGATGATGCTGCTGGAGATTCCTCGGGCTGCGCTGCTGCGGCGAAGACCTCTCACCGGCGGCGATGATATCCCGAGAACAAAAGCAATCCAGTTAAGTGTCCTGTCACGGTCGCCACTTTTTCTTGTTGGATACAAGAAAATTCTTGGAAATTGTTAATTTAAACAACTTCGTACAAAATACTAATTTATTCTGTACTATTACAAACAGGGATCGATTACAGATTGCAAAGATTTTAGAGGATAACAAAAATGGAATGATGCTAGGCTACGGGCGATTGTAGGGCGAATAGAGGACGGGTTTCTTGACAAAAATATGAGTCCCCTCCTCAGTCCTCGATGACGTAGCTGGTGACGTCAAGCAGTGGGGCTCGCCGACCCTTTTGTTGAAGCGCCTGATCACTTATAATAGCAATTGCTCGCTGCTGGCGCTGCCCATGTTAAAGGCAGGCTTTAACAAGGTTCAGTAATGAAAATATTAAATTGTATGACAAGTTCTAGTCTATAATTATGATTTTTATCTAAATACTAAATTAATTTTAAATTATGTTAGTCACGCTAAAATTCAAGATCGGCTAAACCGATTTAATTTTAGTCTTAAAATATTCGCGAAAGTTCAAGGAAAGCTTATATTAGAAGGCAAGTGATGTAACATAAGTTCACCAGGTCATGTATAAATATATTGTAGTAACTATACTATAATTAAAAACAAAGTATAATACAAAGGTCTACAATACCACCGTCGACAAAAGGACCAAAAGGAAAATATAAAAGACAAATACTATCAATTCGTTTAACGAATAAGCAATTATTGTTTGTTGTGCCGTGAAGATTATAATAGAATTCAGCCATTTTGTTCCGGTGCGATACGGAAATTGACAGCGCCCCCTTTCAGCGCACTTCCGGCGAAACTTACGTTCTGAATTTAAATTTGATATTTTCCTTTTTTAAACTTATAGCCAGCTTATATTTTCAATACCCTGTATCAAGTATAGGTCTACCAGAATCTGATGGCAATTTTTGACAGCAGATTTTCAAAAAATATCCTTGATCATTGGATACATTTTTATATTTGCATGTTTCACACACAAAATAAGCCGCTAAAGGAATAAAAAAGGATGAAAATGTTTTATTCCTATTACCCCGGTATTGCTAGAATCAATTTATTTTCTCACATTTTGCCATCAGATTCTGGTAGACCTATACGTTATATAATATATTTGGTAGTTAATTTGAAGTTGTATCTAGTATTTTTTGTTCTTTTCGTTAATTATAAACTTAACAATATGTAGCTATAATTATATCTAAACCTTTAATTAGCTTAATTTTATGAAAATTGTTTTCTTTTACGCCACAGAAAGGTACCATAAACAGTTTTGCATAATTTATGATAATTAACGTCTGACTATGTAATTATGTGGCGTAGGAAATATAATTTCATTTGGACTAAGCGGGAAAAAGCTTGCAAAGGTTAGGTTCCGTATATTATTTTAAAAAGAAAATGTAAAAATGTTTTGTAGTTTTTTTCGCATCTTTATATAATTTTAATATTTACCTGGATTGAATATAGCTTAGTTCTTTGTTTGATAAAGTCAAATTCATAGTTTTTCATGGACATTTGCTATAATGTTAAACTCATGGACCTTATGAAATGTCAAATAAAGCAGAACCACTTGTTTGACGTATACACTATAATAATATTATGACTATAAATATATTATTATAAATATAATTAAAACGAAATAAAGAACTGAAAAACATAGGTTCTTCACACAAAAATAAATCAGGATCTTGATTTATTTTTGTGATTCTTCAGTATTTCCCAACATAATGGTATACCTAATAAATTATTGTTGATTACCCGGAACCCTAAAAATGTGTATCCATTTTATATTATTTTTTTACGCGACATTAATTAATTCGTGTCTAAAAATAATAAAATTTTTAATACCCACGCGGTACGCACCTACGAAAATATTATTTTCACAATTAACTGACCTAAATATTTTGCGGCATTTTTATACTGAGTTGTAGCCCTGATTACACCTACGGAGAAGAGTGGTGAGACAGTGAGGAGACAATTTGATTGGCCTAGAGCACTGCCTCGCCACTCTACTCGGTAGGTGTAAGTTGTAACAAGGCCCTTAGGTTGATGCAAACGAGCCACATACGATTTTAGGTAAGATTTTAGGTATTTAGCATGTTGTGCGACTAGGTCTTTGTAGCTGTTACACCTGTACAAAATATTTATAAGAAGAACCACTTTGCTGTCGGTCGCACATCTGCGCTGTGCCTAAAACAGTATTATTGTCATTTTTTAATGAAAGTAAAGTACATACATACAGTGCCGACAAAAAAACTTATTTTAAATTAAAATATCCCATGTTTCTTACAAAGCTTAGTCCATGCAACATTCCTAAGGATTGTAAGTTCTTATGAGGTCCGGAATTGCTAAAAATAATTTCTAACCTGTTTTCAAATATAACATACTTTCTCAAATTCAAATTCAAAATTCTTTATTTGCACAAAACATGGTGAATTTAGATGTTACAACATTGATAGGTACCTACATGCTTTTGTTTCTATTTCAAAGTCAAAATTTAGAGTCGTAAATAGAAAATATTTTTGCCGTCTAAAGACGATTACAGTCTTCAAACAGCAAAAATACCAATGATTCGAACGTGCAAATCAAAGATACGGCCAAATTGAAATCCTCCATAAACGCTCACAATTTCCATTTTTCGTAATGAAAAGCACACGCGGGGATTGATGGATTACCGTCTGGACGTGTTTGAACCCGGTTTACGGTTAACCGGTAGTTTCAAGTTAACCGGAGTTTAAGTAGTCGGTTTTCTAATAAGGTGTTTTGAAGATTTGTGTTTTTACAATGTAGGTAAACGTGTATTACAAAACTAAGTTGTTAGGAGCTTCAAAGATAACTAGGTGATGTCTCACGTCGAATAAATAATGAGCGAACTGGTATCTAAAAGAAGCATCTCATCAATACATATTTTGTTTAAAAACTCACGTAAAAATCATCAACAAGTTATACCCGTAACTCCTTTGTGCAGAAATTTGTTTATTTGGGACCGTATTTTTTTTTTTGGATAAAAAGTATCCTATGAACTTTCCCGTGACTTGAAGTATATCCATAACGAATTTCATCAAAATCGGTTCAGCTGTTTATTCGTGAAGAGGTAACGGACAGACAGACAGATTATTAGTAGCTGTAGTAGTATAATAGTATATAAGTATAATTATTATGGATATACTACACAAATCAGTGGCCTAAAAATACGAACGCAAAAAATACGCACCTTGAATCACGCGTAGGTGTTACACGTGCGCCTTTTCTGAACTGATCATGATGAATACCGTATACTTACAAAAGAATCCCTTCAATAGCTAATAGCTAATATCGGTAGTAATGGAAGAAAGCCGATGTAAGTAGCGACAAAAGATGATTCCTTTGACGTCGTTAGCTGATTGGTTGGAGTAATTACTTTCCTCTCCCTGTGTATTGTGTCCAAGTGAGTGATTCAAGATTATCAGCATTTATACGAGTAGATCCCTGTATCCCTTATGTAGACTTCAATGTGAGAGCAGCGCTGAAAGAGCCAATATTTTGTGATTTGTATGGGCAACCGCCCCAGCGTCATGACTTTGCCTAAACAGAAGTTTAAAAAAAGTAGCTCATACAAACCCACAGACATAGATCAATATAGATACCGCATGTTGCTCCATTTGTATGAAAACGAGCGTTCCACTTTTTTATAGCTACAGTACGTACCGATGATAAGAAAAGTTCCCCCTATCTAGACCAACGTTTGTATTTGAATTTCTACAGCTCAATGCGGCATTTTAGGCATTTAGGCATTTTTAAAATTCCGATTGACGTCCGATTCCGATAGCAGACTAAAAACAGACTTTCGAAAGACGAGCATCGCTCGTCGTTTGGGAGCGCAATATAGCACGCGAAGTACATACACATGCGGTATCTATCATTAACTCGTTTGAACTGATTGCAGGCCGACCTGACCGAACACATGCACACAATATACTAAAATGCACCAAATGAGTTATCAAAGAAGAAATATTTTGTTGTTTGAATTAATTGAATATACTGGACCGATTATAATAACAATACTAGATGACGCCTGTAATTCCGCTGTGCCTAAATTCCTAAATATATTTACATACTTTTTTCGGGAACCGTACATTTTTCCAAGATTAAAAGAATTTTTATGTCCTTTTCCGGGAAACCCTTTTATAAAATTGACTAGCTGTCCCGGCAAACGTTGTTTTGCCATTTAAAGTATTTCTACTTCATCAGTTGATACAAAATCTTACCCCCTCTTTTGTCCTCTAAGAGGTGTGGGTGAAAAATTGTGTACACCTGATGTTAAGTTGGAAAATACAGTTAATAATATGAATTAAGTCCAATAAAGAAAAAATTTGATACAAAATCTGACCCCCTTTTTGGTCCCCTTAGAGGGGTGGGTTAATCTACGAAAACCGTATGCAAATCGGATCAGTAGTTTTCGTGTTAAAGAAAAAAGTTTGATACAAAATCTGACCCCTTTTTTGCCCCCTTAGAGGGGTGCGGGGAAATTTTTTTATACACCAGATGTTAAGTTGGAAGAAGACAAATATATCTGTGAAAACCGCTTTCAAATCGGATCAGTAGTTTTCGTGTGATAGTGGAACAAACACACAGACAGACAGACAGACAGACAGACAAAAAACTAACCACATTTTTGGCTTCTATAGCGATCTAGTGACACCCCCCGCTTATTATTTTTTGAATATCTTGAATGTACAGAATTCACATTTCTACAGTTTTATTATATGTATAGATGAGACAAAGATTACCGTAGTAATTTTTACTCGATATAAATTAAAGACGAGACACATCTACCCTTCCTTATATTCTAAGATAAGGCGGTACAATCGAGTAGAAATATAATATAAGAAAGTATGACATTATTTTCCATAACATCATAATATCAGGAACCATAAATGTTCTAAAGAGAGTACAGAATTTATCATGCTGTATATCAGGCCCCTAACAAGCTGTATAAATGATGATGGCACTTTGCATCTTATTATAATAATATGATGAGTCTTCATTTTAAAGGAGGTTGTAAAATTTGTTTTGATAATTTCTGAAATGCATTAAGGAGGTAATATTATGAATTTCCTACAGTGTCGTTTACAATGACATGACGTTATAATCAAATAATTATATTGTCTGTCTACGACTTCGTCACGATGAAATCACTGAACCGATTTTATTATTATTTATTATTTATTTAACACTTTATGCACAATGTACAATGGCGGACTTAATGCCATAGGGCATTCTCTACCAGTCAACTATTGGGTGGTAACAGAGACAAAACTAAAAACACAGGTGCTTTCTGTGTAGAAAAAAGAACACACATTTAGGAAATACTTAATTAATGTACAATACATTTTATTTTATTTTATTTTTAGATTTTATTTTAGATTTTAGATTTTAGATTTTATTTTGTTTCTCAAGAAAAACTTACAGCTATGCAATAAAGACAATTAAAACTGACAAAATTAACTAGAAGCCATTAACAAGTTCTTACATATGAATTCAAAATTAACTAATTATTACTCAACTCAATACATTGAATTTTGTATTTAGATGAGTGCTTTAAAAAGCAATACAATTCAAGACGTGAGTGGAAGAATAAGGTAAGTAACATGAAAAAATTTCCCGTTTTTTTGCTTTAATGGAGGCTTTAGGGCCGGAAAAATTATTTGAAATAAAAAAACTATGGATTATATGTATAGCCAGATATATTAGCTAGGTTATGAAGTAGATAAGTTACAAGTTTTATTGAAATAATCGGGGAAAAAATTAGTTATTGTCCGTATGTTACGAAATGTTACTTGTTCGATTCTTCCACTCACGTCTTCAATTATATTCAAATAGAAAACATCAAAAAAAGTTAAAAGAGGTTAAAAAGAAAAAAATATAAAAATCAAGAACATAACATTAACATAATTATATTTTCATGGATGTTATAAATACTATTATGTCCCGGGAAAGGACATGTCACATAAGCTAGCTTTTATTATGGTTCCTATGCTACAATATTTTTCTGTGTGAGCAAAACCGCATTTAACATCTAGTTAATCATATTTCAAATAAATTTAAAAAATGAAAATTCACTTATAAAATTCTTTATTTCATAGCTAGATAATATCATGTTTATTAACCGACTTCAAAAAAGGAGGTTATCAATTCGACGCGTATGTATGTAATGTTTCCAGAACTGCCCAGTTTTTGCATATGTTAATCTATAACAGCTTCTGAACAAATGTGCCAAATTTCAAAAGTGTATGTATGTATGTATGTATGTATGTTTTTATGTTTGTTCACGCATATCTCCGGAACTACAAGTCCGATTTGAGTGATTCTTTTTTTATTGTACTAGGTATTGTTCAACTTAGGGAATAGTGCAAGTTTCATCAAAATCGGTTCAGTAGTTTTGAAGATAGGAAGTTTTCATTCTCAATTACGAACAATTTTGAAGTCGGTTTTATCTTTTTAAAATACAGTTATGCATAAACATCTCTCAACGAAGTAACCTACATAGTAAGTTGAACATAACTTAGTTCTACGGCGCGGCGTAGCACTTCTACGAACTTGCCACGCCAACTCTACAGAGTTATGTACTGAATATGATGTATTCAGTATAACATATTATCTAACAAGCTTCAGATGTAACATTGATAACGTGGATAATTAAAACATGTTACATTAATTACGCTAAGTAAAAAAATTGGATTATGGTAGGTACGAAGAAAAGTAAAGTTCGGCAAAGAAAAAGTCTGAATAACAGATTATCAGTTATCTAATTATAGAGCTATCGACATTTTTGTTATATAAATCAAAAAGGATCACGATTATTATAATAATTAAGTTAACTATAAGAATCCCTTTGTCTATCAGGTAAAAAACGCTATAATAGTGCATATAAAATTTTATACCATCGGAACCAGGAACATAATTATTTATATTTTGTATGAGTATAGGCCTCTTTAATTTTGCCGCCCCTATATATGAACTCTGCTGCCTTTCTAGGACGCTGCCCCCCTTTTTTTTTTGTTGAGGGGGGGGGGGAATACGTTACGTATCTCCCGCCGCGCACGGGGGTGGACGACAGGGGTATGTCGGACTCCCTCCTTAAATATTTTTGATGGTGTGTAAATATCAGTTATATTATGTATATTAAAATAATAGCAATATTAATAAAATGTTAGACTCTACCCAAAAACTTTATCGACATCAGCCTCGGGTGTATTAAATACTGAATTGGTCCCTTAAGATTATTCATTTCTTACTTCGCTGTGGAAATTATAAATTTATGCAAGTTGATTATTGGTAGACCATATTGTTTTACAATATTCTATAATTATTAATATGTCTAATGTCTGTACTCTATGTAAAATAACCAGAGAAAAAAACGACCGAATAGGACTTACGTTATATTCTAAATCGGTCAAACTCGTTTCGTATAAAATTCAGAAAATTCGCAAAATCTATATAATTCAATGGAGCATAATAAGGTTGTAGATAGTAGTGACCCTTTGTGAGGGCATGTGAGATGGCCCTTATTATCGTAGTTCATATCTGAGGGACTCGCGTGCCCTCGGCCGTCAGCCCTCACTATCAGAGGGTCAGAGATTTATTAGCCTATTTATTAAGTAATTAAAGGACTTTTTCGTTTACTTATGGATGAAGTTCTTTGTATTATCTCTCATCTTACGAGAGTGTCGTACTATTTATGTCTTTATACGCCTAGGATTCCTTATATCTCTTAGTTTTTATTATAGGATTCCTTATAATAAGAACTAAGAGCACAGTCGATCTGTCTGTTGTTTGGGATTGCTATACAGCATGACTGGTGAGTCAATACCGATATTTAAGGAGAGTATTCAGTACTCGATTCTCATTATAAATAATGTAATAAAATTAGGTTCTTAATTTTTTTTTTGAATTTCCCAAAAATTTATGAATCATGGATACCAAGTAAATTACGCGGCTAGGCAAGTAGGCATACTATGCGGCCGGTGCAGAGGCGTGCGCTACCAAAGAAACACCACACAACTACCCCTCCCGCTCGGGGTGTCCATGCGTTGGGTAAATAATTATTTAACTATAAGCTACATTTACTCAGTGATCAATTGATATAATTTTTTTATATTATTTTTTTCCAACTAATATAATAGCCAAATATCACGTCCTCGAGTATTGAACATGTCTCACCAGTCACGCAGTATAAGTATGTATACCCGAGGAAATTGATTCCTAGGCAGTTGACTGACCTACGTAATTTGGTCGGCTTAGGTATGTCAATTAAACGTTAGCAACTGCTGTGATCGGTCGGATGAGTTTGACTTAACGCAAACAAAATAATTAGGTCCACCATATTCTGCCTAGGAATCAACTTCTTCTTCTTCTTCTTCTTTAATTATGGCGGCCACAGTGAGTTGCCAATGTCAGAGTGGCTGTGTTGACTTTGATTCATCCTAAAGTAAACTTAAGTTTGTTTGCTTGTCATATCTAACATTGCAAGTAGTTGACTGTGCTAAATGTTGCTTCTAACTTTGCTGAAATATTATCATGTTATAGGAAAATAAAACAAGTTCGTAAGCAGACAATGATTTTAATTTATTCATTGATGACTTTTAGTCATTATCTTTAAGATATTAATATTATCCCATATTATGTATGTATTGTTGTTTACAATAAATTAGTAATAATAATAAATAGACTTGATAATAACGGGCCTACGAAAGTTAGTCGGGTTATGTCAATATGGGCTATATTAACTGATCAAGTAACGTAGGCCCGTCAATGAGTCAATTTCTCTAATGGTACATTGACCATACGTAGCGTATTATACAGATGATGTACATTGCGCAGCGGGTACTAAATCAAGTGGGTATGTGCAATAACGCGGCGCGTAATGTACCGGAACCGTGATGTATCGGTCAGCGCTCCCTAGCGCTCGCTCTCGCTCAGGGGTAAAATAAGATAAAATTAGAGTTAAAAGTATGTTTTTATCAGACTACTGGATGGCACCCGCAACTCCGTTGCGCTAAAATTCGTTTATTGCGCGGGAACCATACATTTTTACGGGATAAAAAGTACCATAATATTATGTCCATTCCCGGGACTCAACAACCGATTTTGCTAAAATTTGGAATGGAGACACTTTGAGTCGGGACTCCATGTAAAGTATACTATGCCCTTTCCCGGGGAAAGGACATAGAATAGATTACATGGTTCCCGCGCGATAAACGACTTTTGGCTCAAGAAAATTGTGGGCGTCATCTGGTTTAATTTATTTTTTTCATACACGCTACATTCATTAAAAACATCAGAGTAGTAACTTCCACAATATTATCCTTTTTATTGGCCTCATCGGTTAAAAAGTACGATGATCAGAAATATGTAATAAAACAGTTATCTACACTACTATTATAAAGAGGAAAGATTTGTTTGTTTGTTTGTTTGAGTCGAATAGGCTCCGAAACTACTGGACCGATTTGAAAAATTCTTTTGCTATTGAAATCTCACATTATTTCTGCTGAACATAGGCTACATTTTATTTTGGAAAAAAGTAGGGCTCCATAAGATATTTGAGTTTTTCGGACGCAAGGTGTAAAAAATCAGCTAGAAAAGTTACTTATTTTGCGTACGCTGCCTAAACTATAAAAGATAGAACCATAAAATGTTCTAAGTAATTGTAGATCTTATAAATATCTACAAAAAAGTCCGCGACACACTATACCTATCTATGTCGAGTGAGGCACAATAACCATTTATTTATTTAAAAATCCTAAATTTTTTTTGGAATAAATTTAAACGGATATATTTTACTGACGCTATTAATCCTTATCAAAATAAATTATTTTATCACTAAGTACAGTTTATGTAGATAATATTTGGTCTTTGAATGATTAAAATTGGACGTTTGGTTTTGAAATTATGGCGAAATTAAAATATTACGATAGTGAGCGTCACCAAAGCGCGTGCGGGAGGAAGAAAATATTCTGTTGTACAAATGAATATTCTGTACATAAAAGATATGAAATGACACCCGAAATTACACCTTTGTCACTACATCGCTATAGAAGCCAAAAATGTGGTTAGTTTTTTGTCTGTCTGTCTGTCTGTCACTCTTTCTGTCTGTCTGTATGTTTGTTCCAGCATCACACGAAAAATACTGATCCGATTTGAATGTGGTTTTCGCAGATATATTTATCTTCTTCCAACTTAACATCTGGTGTATAAAATTTTTTCCCCCCACCCCTCTAAGGGGACAAAAGAGGGGGTCAGATTTTGTATCAAACTTTTTTCTTTAACACGAAAACTACTGATCCGATTTGCATACGGTTTTCACAGATTTGCATACGGTTTTCACAGATATATTATATTTGTCTTCTTCCAACTCAACATCTGGTGTATAAAAATCCTCCCCCCCTCCCCTCTCAACCCTCTCTGGGGACCAAAGAGGGGTCTGATTTTGTATACAACTTTTTTCTTTAGTGGACTTACTTCATATTAGGTATTAACTGTGTTTTTCAACTTAACATCTGGTGTATGACCTTCCCCCCCCACACCCTCTTAGGGGACAAAAGAGGGGGTAAAACATGTATCAACTGATGATAAAATATACTTTAAATGGCAAAACAACGTTTGCCGGGACAGCTATATGCAATAAAACCAATACGATATTAAGCTATGAGCTACCAAAGCCAATAACTTATATTAAAACTTCTCGCTTAATTAATATCGCTGGCCAATAAATACCATAAACGGTCGGTCACATCTGATTGGAAAATATTACCACAGCAAAAATTATGTATAGTAGACCACCTGACACTTAAGCTGATTTTGACTACGCTGTTTTATGATACTTGATTCTTGATGAATTATTATGATTCTTGATACTTTGACCCCCTTGCTAATAGAATATTTACACAATATAATTACGTTTTGTTCTTATTTATCACGTTGAAAAAGTAACTTGACAGAAAGAAAAAAACGTCGTATTGATTGTTCTATATTATATTAAGTATGTACCATCAAGGAAATTGATTCCTAGGTAGTTAACGAACCTACGTCATGTGGTCAATTAGCTATGTCCACATTATGCAATTTCATCTTCAATTTTCGTCATCTTCTTTTTATTCAACTTCTGTTTGGCATATTCAATAATTGAATGCGTCAAAATCCACCCGCGTTGAAAGAAAAGTGTCTTAACGAGCGCTACGATTTCAGCGCGCGTCACGGGCATGCCTCACGTTCGCTGTTGACGCGCGCTATAACGCATGCCCTTGATGAACAAAATAAGGCACAATAGCTTTGTCCACACTGGGCCTTTTTTTGTTCATCAATGGCATGCGATATAGCGCTGTCAACAGGCGGACGTGAGGCATGCAAGTGACGCGCGTTTAAATCGTACCGCGTTGAAAGAAAAGTGTCATAACGCGCGCTACGATTTTAACGCGCGTCACTTGACTGCGCTATGACGCATGCCCTTGGCGAATAGAAAAAGGCCTAGTGTGGACAAAGCTATTGTGGACAAAGCTATTCAATATTAGCTGTAATCGGTCGGACAGGTTTGACTTATCGCAACCAAATTACTTAGGTCCGCCATCCGCCTAGGAATCAACTTCTCTGATAGTACTATCATAGAAGTTAATTCATAGACCGTAGATGACGAATGAAGTTTGGTCGCGTTATGTCAAGCCCTGATAAAAGATCGCGGTTATCGTTGACTTGACATAGTCCGACCAAATGACGTAGGTCCGCCATCTAGATTTTATGGTTTACGAGCTATTGCCCGCGGCTTCGCTCGCGTTAAGAAGTATTATTATATACAAACTTTCATCCCCTATTTTATCCCCTTGGGAGTAGAATTGATCAAAATCCTTTCTTAGCGGATGCCTACGTCATAACATCTACCTGCATGCCAAATTTCAGCCCGATCCGTCCAGTGGTTTGGGCTGTGCGTTGATAGATCACCATGTCAGTCAGACACCTTTGAGTTTTATAAAAATAAACCATAAAATATTTTTATTATTTAGGGGGTTAAAACTACCCTTTCTATTAACCCTTCAAAACCCTCACGTGGGTGCATATATCAAGATCTGTGCATTTTCAGACATCATCAATCACAATACACACAGAAGGCTCCTAGCGATACGATGGTTTACTCTGAGGGAGTGCTTATAAATTTTTTGGCTATCGGTTCTTTAAGATGAAAACGCCGCTTTCTGGGGGTTCTTGACATTATTCAACAGCGTTGTTCCTGTTTTGACGTTAGATTATTTAAATTGCTATATTATAAGTAGATGACGCTTGCAACTCCGTTGCGCTGAAATTCGGTTATATCGCAAGAACCGTACATTTTTCTGGGATAAAAAATAAGTAATAACTCAAAGTATCTTCATCCCAAATTTCAGGAAAATCGGTTCAGCGATTCGGCCGTGAAGAGTTCACAGGTTAAGGGACTCAAGATAAACTCTTGTTTTCTTCATTTATATCGTCGTTATATTATCGTTGTTAGTGATTTTCGCCACATATTTTTCTAACGAATTAAAAATCTTCCATAATGTTGTTTGATTGTTAAGATTAACCACATCTTAATAATATTTTGTGTGGCAGTTTTTGAGTTACTAGTGTTTCTGTTTTTTTCATTCTTTGATCTAAAAAATGCTTTTCCTAACATGTTATTACAAAACCTCGCAATAGAAACTTCCACTTCAAAATTTTATCAAATGTTACCTTTTGTTTCAAGCAATTCTCCACATTCTAAAAGTAAGTTCATCCCAAAAGGATGCTTATTAAAAGACTGAGATACTGAGAAATGATCCCGATTCCAGAGTTTTGCCACTAGAATTTCTCTAGGGCTCTTGAGTATAGATAGAACCTCTTATGAGCCAATATTGTGTAAAACGTTATACGCTATTATGTAATAAAGATATATTTTCCGGGTATATCATATCTTTTTGGAAATTTCAAGTTTAATAATTATAAAATAATAAATGGGTTTTTATTTTATGATACCTGCTTGTTCGTTAGGTTTAAATTTAATATTTTATTCACCTAAAATTAAGTTAACTCAAATTCTAAATAGGTCACGTTTATATTTAACGAGCTATTGCCCGCGGCTTCGCTCGCGTTAAGAAGTATTATTATAATATACAAACTTTCATCCCCTGTTTCGGGACGGAATTGATCAAAATCCTTTCTTAGCGGATGCCTACGTCATAACATCTACCTGCATGCCAAATTTCAGCCCGATCCGTCCAGTGGTTTGGGCTGTGCGTTGATAGATCACCATGTCGGTCAGTCACCTTTGAGTTTTATATATTACGAGCTTTTGGCCGCGGCTTCGCTCGCGTTAAGAAGTATTATTATATACAAACTTTCATCCCCTATTTGAACCCCTTGGGGTGAGAATTTATCAAAATCCTTTCTTAGCGGATGCCTACGTCATAAAATCTACCTGCATGCCAAATTTCAGCCCGATCCGTCCAGTGGTTTGGGCTGTGCGTTGATAGATCACCATGTCAGTCAGTCACCTTTGAGTTTTTTATATATAGATTTAGATTTAGATTTAGATTAGATTTAGATTTAGACTAGAGTGATACTAATAGGCTTACCGACAGATTATTATTCTGATCGCATACTTACTTCTTTTTCAATGACTGACTAATCTTAAATGATGGCCGTGACACGCCTAGTAACTCAATAGTATTAAACATACAATACAATAAAAGCAATATTCTAATTCAAGGCGTTTAATAAAACAGCTAACTGTTCCTATTGTGCGTTCGTTTGTCCAACAATTTGGCATTACATCCCCGCAATTCGGAGTTCAAACAGGCAGAACATTCCAACGCGCCGAGATGGCAAAGCATTTCGATACATCAATACGATGTACATTGTCCATGAACTTCAGATATTGGGTCGGTATTCGGACGGAATTGCAAAGTGACAATTGGAATTGTAACGCCCGCTATACACGTTGGGCCAACGGACTGAGCCAGCGCACTTAGTAAGCGTTGGCCCAATCTGTACAGCGGGCTTAAGATAAAATATTATACTCCAACAAAGTTATGGTTCAAGAGCCAGTGGCAGCCAGGCGTCATTTTATAAAAGCCGAAAGTTTTTCTGTACACGTCCAAACAAGAGGTATGAACGACCAGCAACTATGGAGCTTTTTAAAAATGACAAGTATGAATGATGGTCTGCCTGCTCATCGCTCTTACACAAAATGACATAAGATCCTTATAAGTAAAGTTGTAATTGGTAAGATTATAAAAAAAATGAAGTGATTCATCCAATATCCCCTGCAATAGATTTCTCTGAGCTGGCATATTAAAAAACAAGTTTTATAAAGCGTTCTTTATTTAACGTCATGTTTTGCAAAATAGACAAATATACATTTAAATTGTCGTTTCACTTAAAAATTCCGCAATGTTTAACAATTATATACAAATAGTACACATACTTAGGTAAACACTTATACAGGTTACAATATTTTACATAGTATTCGACGTAATATTACTTATTCACAGTAGAAATAAATTAACGAATGATTACACGATCAGTTAAACTATTTTTCGGACTTGATTTTATTCGCCTTAAAATGTTATGGCGTCCGCACACGCTCAAAGCTGATTGACAAACAGCCAGGATAGGCAACATGAAATAGCGTTATCCTTGATTTCCAATCTGGTCGTACAGCATGTGTGGGTGCAATAAATAGTTAAATAATAATAAGGCCTATAAGTAGATATTAACAAAATAATTACTACTAGTTATTGTCGTGGAGACCTTGAAAGGAATAGTTTGTTCCACATTACAATATTAACATTAATTTAGAAACATAATACTACAATAGATCGTGAAATGATCAGTGACGCCTAAAAATGTTAATTATTAAAATGAATAACTAACAAATACGTATGATTTATAATTTTAACATACCAACAACACTATTAATAATTATTATCACTGAAGTTATCAATAGAAAATGTTTTTATAATACATATTTTTATGTTGAAGAAAATAGTAAATGCATGGTTAAGATACGCACAGATTTTAATGGAGAGGAGCTGGGATGGCCTCAGTTTCGATTCGATAAAAATTACTAACTAGCGATCGTAAAGGGAATGCGGCTCACCACGCAGCGGCCCATTGTAATGTGCTCGTACTCTTAAAACGCAATTACACGAGTGTTTATTTAATTCGGTAGAGGATAAACAGAAATAATAATAATCATTACTTTACGCTAAAGCCCAAAAGAATTTCAAATGCAAATTTTACTTTATCTGATCCGGTAAATAACAGTTTGCCGGGAAAATATAGGGTTTTATACCAAAGAATATACACGGTACAATATTCTTAAGTATATAACCATTGTTTTAGGCTTGTAAACATAGCTGAATGTAATTTATGTAGTCAGAAATAAACATAGACTTTAAATTAGAAATGTAAGACTTTTTGCGTACTGAAATTGACATTTTTGTATGAAAAATGTAGCATGTCGTCAACAGTTCTTCGAAATTGTGGTATGAGATCTTAATTAGTTATCTGGTCTGTAGATAAAACAGCAACAGTTTTAATTAAAATTTAAATTGTTAATTTAAATACTAATTAAAATTTAACTAAAACCAAAACTCTTACATGTAAGATTAAATATAAATAATAGCTTATTTATGGCTATACATGACTAGCTCACAAGGAATACGTACCATTCTAATGCCCACTGCACACGTTCAAATAGTTTAATCAAACATATTTTGCCTATTTGATTCAGCTCTAATATACCCAATTACTAATCATTTTATTGATTTGACAAAGAGTTTGATCGTCTGCGGTGGTTATAAATTCAATAATATTATGGCACTTATACACCTATTTTAAGTCGATAGACTCCATTATCGATAACCCACTTGGTCAGTTTATAAAAATATGATTTTTTATACACTATAACATTAACTACGTAGAGGTAACTAAAGGAAAGTTGTGCTTAACTGCTTAGTAACATATTATGTAGGAACGGTATACTTTGCCATTAAAGTACATGGTAATGGAATTAAAGTTTGTAACGGTGACCGCACACGCTGCCCAACAGTTTGACAAGCAATATGGGATAGCTTGCAAGCTGCTCGCTTAGGCCGGGCGCGCACTAGCCTGGCCGCTAGTGCGCTATTGGGCTAAGTGTTAGTCTGTAATTTAGACTACAAATATATATTTATTGGATATCATTGCACTTAAATTAATGTAGTAACTCGTAATTCCTTACAAAAATTAATTTGAATTATTAAATTAAAAAGTCAACTATTTTTACACACTTTTTAACTATTTTTAGGGTTCCGTACCCAAAGGGTAAAAACGGGACCCCATTACTAAGACTTCGTTGTCTGTCGGTCTGTCTGTCTCCAGGCTGTAACTCAAGAACGGTAATAGCTAGAGATTTGATATTTTCACAGATTATGTATATCTGTTGCCGCTATAACAGCAAATACTAAAAATAAAATAAAATGAATATTTAAGGGGGGCTCCCATACAACAAACGTGATTTTTTTGGCCTTTTTTGCTCTATATCAAAAATGGCAACATGTAGGTACTTGAATTTTTCACAAAATCCTTAGTTATATGTGTACTTTAAAATTAATAATAATATTAAAATAATAAAAAAATAAGGGGGGCTCCCATACAAAAAACACAATGTATGGCCTAATTTTGCTCTATAATGGTACGGAACCCTTCGTGCGCGATTCCAACTCGCACTTGGCCGATTTTTTATTTTATCACCACATGCGAGGCAAAGAATACTTTTTTTACTGTAAAATTAAATAAGTTCTAAATAGGCCATACTCATACTGTTCTGCTACTATTTTATTTTACTATATTGTATAGTCCTGTTTTCATAATATACAGAGTGTTGCCAAAAACCAACAATATTTTAACTATCCTATCAAAGCTGTAACTAAGAATAAATACAATCTTATACAATAGCTTATAAATAAATAAATAACTTATCTGTAAACATTTATATGCTCATACTTGAAACATGGTAGGACTTTATTTTATTTACACATTTTCGTTATAATAAAAAATGTAATAAGTCTGAAAATGATGATAAATGCGTAAAAAATTAGGCCATTTTCACGAATTGTATCTTACGTTTTAAAATAATACTTACTATTTATTAGAATAAAAATTATAATAAAATTATCAAAATATAATGTTTTTAAACAAAAGATGAATTTAAAACAATTAATCTATGTTTTGAAATAAAAAAAAATCGCTACTACTATATCTGTGTCATTCAGTACAGTAGGTAGGTATTTTTAGACTTAGTTCTAGTTTTATTAAATTGTTCAGTACATGTTGTGTTAAGATTGTCCAATTCACGAGTAATACTGCTACATGTTCAGTCTCAAGCTTCGATTTCAATGTAAGGGTCCGTGCATACTACACATAGGCTCTGCGGCCTCTTCCACAGTCTAAGGTGTTCCTGTAACTCACCACTGACACTTCTGAACCGCCTTTTCGTCTGCAGTCCTTGCAGAGCCTTGAAATCTGCGTGCAATAGAAAAAAATATTAAATTAAATTGTAGTCTAATGAAAAATCATATTAAAAAATTATAATTGATTTAAATATACCTAATATTATTACCTTTACGGTAAAATTTTTCTCAAAACAAAATATTTTATAGTTTTATATTTTACTTTTAGCCTCTGTAGTTACCGCGGATGACTAAATCCAAAAACTTAAAAAAATAATACCTTAACATACGACCGCACGGGCTGCTGCATCACGTATATCGCAAATATGAGGACACCCTGTAGCGCGTTGATGAGGTCGAACACCGACCAGACGGACACCGCCTCGGCGTCCGCGCCCGCCGCCCACGACACCACCTCCAGCACCCACGATATACCCATGATGACGGACAGCAGGCAGCATGTGCGGAAACTGGGAAGAAAAGTTTGACCATAATAATAATACTCCCACACCGGTTTCGGTGACGGTGGTCAGTTTTAATTGAAACCGGGCCAGTTACGCAGGAGTAATTTTATAGTGCCCAAGTGTGTGTGCAGTACAAAAGAGCACTCTCTATTCTTTTACTCTCGTAACCCAGTGGGACGGAAGACCGACACGACTGGCAAGATATCAGGCGCAGGACCGACTTTTTACTCTTTATTAAAGGAATAAACAACAATAACTTACACTTTTTTATACTTCTTGAATCTCGCACTGATGTTACTGGAGAGCGGTAATGTGGTCGGTCGCTCGGCAGGCGTCTCCGGTACATTCTCCAGCTGCACTAGACCCTCCGTCGCGCTGTAGCCTGAGCGGTTGAGGTATAAAGCTACAAATATTGAGCATTTGAGAATAGAAAAAAAAAGAAAAAATATATATTTTGTGTTCCATTTTAATTCGTAATATATTTGCATATAATGCGGCCACTACACGTCGGCCCATGATGGACAATGAACGTGCAGAGCAACCATATCAATAATTATCGACGATTGCGAGCTACGAAATGAGTTAGGAAAGATAGTGACAATAATACGATATTATTTGGTAAGCTTTTCATTCGCTCACATCAAAATGTAGGTAAGTACAATAAAGATTATGCATTCCTTGTTATTCAATGTTTCAATGAAACCGGCCACCGTCACCGAAACCAGTGTGGGGAGTATCATTCATTGTTATTCAACCTGAATATAATAATAAAACCTATATAATAATTATAAAATGTGGGCACAGTTTGATTTCAATTTTGCTGGATGACTACCCACGTAGCGGAAAATTAAATAACAACGCTGAAAATGAAAGTCACAAAAGATCATCCCCGCGATTAAATATATATTTTTGGACCTTTGAATAAAATAAAAAATGTTAATTCTAAATTATTGGTTGTAAAGTAATACTTTCGAAATTGCCTTACAGTATGCCTACCACCGGTTTGGAACAGTTCCCGATAAAATACAGCAAAAAGAACTGGTATAAAAAGTTACAGACGGGATAAGGGTATGTTCAGATGACAATTGACAAGTTCTCAACGCGCGTTTTGTTAACGCGCACTTACTATTATTTTTCTAAAATACGCGTTAGACCCATACATATGGCCTTAATACAGTGTATGTGCATTGTGCTTGTAAACTCACGATAAGCAAGTAGTGCTTAAGATGAAAATTCATCTGAACATACCACAGAGCAAAAAAAACTTACGTGATACTTTTAGCTTGTCATAGCCTCCACTTGGTATCCTAGCTCCTCCAAAAGTTAGCCTGTTATTGGAATCCCTCTGTGATGATCTTTCTGGTACAGGAGTGCCAAGAACATTTTCTAGCTGTACCAAATCTTCTCGTAGGGTTGAATTTGAGTGCTGTATTTCGAGAGCTAAAATAAAAATGCGTAAAATAAAATATAATACATCCAATAAAAGTAACAAATTACACTTAAAGTTTGAGTCTTTCTACTCATAGTTAATATGATTATGCAGTCTGAATATTGAACTTAATATTCTGTGCTTTAGAGCTTGTAATTATAATGTTGAAATAGTAATTTTCTTCTCTATATTTTCAGTGTATAAAATTTGAGCAAAAATTAGGTCAATTTCTCCCACGTTTCTCAAGTATTTATTTTAGAATGTTGTAATTAATTATTTTACTGTTTTAAAAGTGTCAGCAAAATATAAAAAAGTAATTATAACAGCATTAAATTTTCCTTTAAAATGTATGGTAGTACAAAATATTAAAATCTATACTATGTAATTAATTTTTAATATATTAGTAAAAGCGAAATGTCTGCGTTTTACCACTTTATGCTTAAATTGCTGAGTGAATTAAAGTTATGTATGGAGAATGGAAATACTTTAAGTCATAACTTGCAAAGGGTAATTATTTAATCCGGTTTAAGCATGATATTATATTAATAATTTCGGTCGAGCAACAAAGTTACAGGTAACATCTAGTTTGAAATGCTTACGTGAAATATCTAACAGCTTGTCGTGTGCGGCGAATGCTCTCGCTGTCATGAAGAATATTATGAGGTTGCTGACCAAAATAATCGCCACTGGCCCGTAGAAATACGGCAACGCAGCTTGATCAGCTAAAGGTAAATTGATACAATAATAA
This sequence comes from Plebejus argus, assembly GCA_905404155.3. Classification (NCBI taxonomy): domain Eukaryota; kingdom Metazoa; phylum Arthropoda; class Insecta; order Lepidoptera; family Lycaenidae; genus Plebejus; species Plebejus argus. The sequence goes on along the minus strand of FR989942.1, from coordinate 9,507,205 downwards.
TATTATAATTACATAATAAAACAGTAAATAATACACCATAAGCAATATTATTAAAATTACATAGTATATACATAAAAGATAATATTATTTACGGACGAAGAGCATTACGAATGTAGTGTAGCATGGCGTAATAGTTGGCAAGCAAACGAATTTTTACTCTCGATGTTTGCGCCAAAATGCTTGGCGTGCGTATGCAGGTAGCATAAGACAAAAAAATTATATTAAAATTTCATTACTTACTTTTAAACCAGCATCCCTTGACCCCGAAGTTCGGTTTGAGGTAAGTACTGGGTACGGCCGGGGAGAGGTCCATCACGATGGTCACTATCAGCAACACCACGGGCAGGACTATAGCATACGCACAGTACCACGCGAACCGCCGCCTCATACTGCGCACTGTCACTGATCTGTCTATGTAGCGTCTGCAAAAAAATATTATTTAATAAAAATAAACTTTTTCAACAGCGTTGTGCTTTTGGAGATTTAAAAAAAAATTCGCGTCAGGATTTGTAGGGGAGTAGACCTCGAGAGGAACTTAATATTGTCTCTCTTTCTACCGAATATGCCAGCTGTTTCGTTTTCATTTTTGCCGGCACTCTCGGAATGCAACTCGATGTTTTTTTTTATTTTGCAAGTTTGCCTGATTATGTGATTAGCAAAGGTATTTTCTACATTGGCTTGGCACTAGTTTGTAAAGCTCCAGGCTGCTATCTGCTATAAATTACAATTCGTGGAATTTATTGGCAGAATCAGCAGCCTTACTCCCGAAACCGATATCAATCTGATATCAGACTTTTTACACTTTAGACATTCTACTTCTTTACATTTTAGGGCCTTATCACACTGGCAATTAGCGAGCGATTTGAAAGCGACGCGCACACGCCGCGACAGCGCAGCGTCGTCGCGGCGTGGCGTGGACGCCATTTTATGCACTCCTCTAGGGATATGTCTTCGAAGTAACAAAGCCAGCAGTAGTGTTTCCTCGTCAGAATCCATTTTGCTACTGAGTGTCCAAAACGCGGAAGGCAAGCTGCTTGCACGCCGCGCAGTCGCGTCGCTTTCAAATCGCTCGCTAATCGCCAGTGTGATAAGGCCCTTAAATGTCTAAAATGTCAAAAATCTGATATCGGTTTGATATCAGATTTTTGACAGATTTGATCGGGGGTAAGGCTGCAGTGGAGACATAATGTAGAGTCATCGATTGCATTTTGAAACTTTTTCTCAATAAATTTTCAATCATATCAATCACATTATAAAAAACTTTAGCGACATTTATCAATTTCACTGCGATATTTTGGAAAACTTTTAACGGTTTACCAAATGCGAATTGTTTAATTTTCAGTCGAACACTTCGCTTGAAATCCGTGTCTAAAATATTTAAACACGCATTCAATTTTGGAAACCACTCCGGCCAATCAACAAACGATTTCGACGTTGATATGATATACGTGCTTGTGATTGGCCGACATCGAGTTCGAAATGACATTTGTAAATTCAAAAAGCGAATTGAGAGCATATTTTACTGTACTGGGTCTAGTGGAATTCTGTATTTTATTGTGGCAATTATTTATTTAGTAGTTTACTTAAAAATGGATTTGATTTGTTTATGTATGAATTATTTTTTATTAAAAAAATAATTATTTTTGACCAAATTAAAGCTAACCAACACATAAATAGTGCTATAACTATAATGTAAGAAAGATGGCACAAAGTGGCGTAATTTGATCTTGATTAAAATATTTTTCTTCAAAGCTTGATCTCCCAGTCTCTAATGAAAGATCATAATATTATGTAAGCAAAATTGATAGCCCTTCGCTGCAATTTAAACTATTCCAACAAAATCTACCTTAAATTTTGAAGCGACACGTCATATCGTTGACAGGAAGTTTAAAATTTGATACTTTGGACATTCCCGCATAGTTTGTCTAATTGCGCCCGCGGTGGGCCGCGTGGTAGGCTAATGAGACCACCGGCGACGGCCCCCATGTCATCGACACGTGTAGGTTGTTATTAATTTTATTCGTATATTATATTATACAGTGTGAAATTTTAATGGTTGTTTTCCCGCAGTAAAATGATTCTATCTTAGTAGTACAATAGATTTATAAAGTTTTTTTTGTTCAAATCAAAAAAAAAATCGGTCGGGTCCATAGTAACTCGCGCCTATCGGCATAAAGCATACTTCATAAAAAATATTTTTTATTTTCAAAAAATAACATGCATGGTTCGATAGTACTACTATAGGTAAATCGTTCTGCTGCGGAAAAACAACCACTAAAATTTCACGTTGTATAAATAGTTGGATTCAACACTTAGAAGGTAAAGGTCCAATGATGCCTAATGTGGCATTATAGTGCACAATTGAAAGATCGCGAATAATGTGGCATTATAGTGCACAATTAAAAGATCGCGAATAATGTGGCATTATAGTGCACAATTGAAAGATCGCGAATAATGTGGCATTATAGTGGACAATAATTAAAAGATCGCGAATAATGTGGCATTATAGTGCACAATTGAAAGATCGCTTTGCAAAAGGGAACTGGTGCAATGTGTAGGGCCTGATTATATTTACCGAGCAGAGCTGTGGTGAGACAGTGCTTTCAGCGAATTTGATTAGCCGAGAGCACTGCCTCGTCATTCTACTCGGTAGGTGTAACAAGGCCCTTGCAGGTCTTTTTGGTGGGACTAGGAATAAGCAGGGCGCATTTGTAGATGAGTACAGACTGCATGGGGACTGTTATAATTGGTGAATGTAAGCCGTGTGATCAGGCGATGATTTGTTTTTAGTTATAAGTGTTATACGCGACTATTACTATCTAGTTTCAACAAGCGATCTTAAAATTGTGCGTGGCCTATAAAAAGCTGAAATACCTGACGTTGAGGTAGGTGTCGAAGCACATCACGTTGAGCCAGAAGAAGCACGAGACGAACGAGAACTGGATCAGGTACGCTGCAACAGAAGACCTTATTGAAACACAAAGTGACAATACTTTAGGGTGTGTACCGTGTCCCTGGTGGGGGCCGAGGGGGAGGGCGCACGTGTTGTGCCTTGTGCGCCCATCGTGGAGTCTTCGGACCGCTGGCGGGGTCGCGGATGTGTGTATCGTTCCCGTGGCGCCGTCAAAAGGCGGCGTGGCGGAAGATGGGGGTGGGTTTTAGTGGGTATACCGTGGTTTCATTAGCTACGGGAGTCCCACATCACCGCTCGGGTCGCCCCCTGCGCCTAGGTGGTATGCGTAATGCATTTCCCCCTCCGGGAAAAAAATAAGGGTGTGTACCGTGTATGTGTCCCTTATATTGAGATCACTGTGAATTTAGCAGCGCTGAAAGAGTTACCTACTTTTGATTTCTATTTTCTATGAGAAATATCCGAAATGGCCACTGGGTACTAATTTGGGAATTTTATGTCTAGTCGAACGGAAATCGTCTCAACAATCGACCGATGCCAACATCCTTTTTTCAAAAATAGTAATTTTTCATACCCCAAATGTTTAGGGTAGTCTACCCCTATTATTATTTTTTCGACTTTTTTTTCTCAATTCAACCTAGACAAAAAATACAATTATAAAATTTCCTCCATATACCCCAGATTTGATAACGATAATAAAGTATATGACAAAACAACCATTGCAGGCTTTGCAGCCTCAACTAGTACTAGAAAACTATTTTACTACTACTTATTGCTTATTATTTTAACCATTTAACTGCACCAACAATTGTTTACAATTCAGTTGTAGCAATTCAGTTTAAAACAGTTTTGCTTAGTGGTTTAAGTGGGATTTATATAGTAGTTTGAGTTGCAGATTAGTCCAAACTTTTGATACATGTTATCGGAGTAGAAAGGCATGTTTGACAACAGAACTTTGTTGAGTTCGCGCCAAATGCTCGGACATTGAAATTTTATACGAATTCAAACTGAAATTTTAGTGAGGGTTAGAAGATCCCTGGAGGGTCATCAGAGAGTCCTTGGGATGAGCTCTATTTCTAACTTGTGTTTGAAACCGGTTTGAAATTATGAAGTACTTGCTCTACTCATTAAAGACAGATTAAAAAGCAATCTAGGTAATTATTGTTGAAGTAAGTAAGTCGTAGGATAAAGTCTTGTCAATAAGAAAAGTTCATTTATACTACTATATATATTTAATTTTATAGAATGTTATAAATATGTTTGTGCTGTGAGTTTTCAAATGTTAAAGATAAACTTCTATAAAAGCAAGAAAGCAACGCTGAAAATAATATTATGTAGGTGGATCGTGGGTGGCTATTCAGAGCCATAATAAATACTTTGTATTGTGTTTACTTAATTTAATTAAAAGTTTACTTTGCAGAAATAATATTATACATCGTATTGAAATCCAATAGAAGCTAATAATATTCTGTAAGAGATAATTATATTTTACTTAATTTTCATTCTATATTTAAAAATTCTTACCCATAGTATTACACACAGCAGCGGGGAAGGCGTGGCCTGCCAGCTGCGTGGCTGCCAGACAGATGAATGCCACTGCCAGGAATATGGAATGGCATGACAGAGCCTTGCCATGGGTGTCCCGCAGCTCGGTTATACATAAATATACAACAGCTGTGGCCAGGAGAAATGGTACTGATATCATTAATCCTGAAACAAAGAAAAAAGATGAGTACCTAGGTACCTACTTACTGTTTTTATTGTATTACGTCGTAAAGTGAAATTCAGAATTTCAGCACAATCTAAAATCAGTACCTATTTTATGAAACATTAATGCAGCTCCTATCAAACGACAAAATGTATTTATTACATATAAACAAATGCAAATAATTAATTATTTAAGCTTTAACCACTGACATTTATTAACACGATATCAAAATTAATGGATTATAATATCATGCTTATCATCAATGTCATAGATCTAGTTTATATAGAGATCTATGTATCACTCTTCTGTATATTATATCTTTTTCACTATTACCTACTAGATATATTACGTAATTATAGTGAAAAGAGATAAACATTAATGAAACACAATCTTCTTGCACTATTTCCGCTATACATATTTACGTTTTTTAAGACAGAATTATAAAAAGCTTAGAATAAAGTCACGTCTCAGTAGACGTGAGAAGAGAAAGGGTTTTGATACCTTCCACAATAAAATAAATCTATTCAAATTGTTTAGACAACCAATCGTTAGAATCACACAAGGAAATATATTGAGCTAAACAGTACAAACACATTTGTGCTTGTATGTTTATTTTGTCTTAGCCCCTAAACTACTGTTCTGGTTCTAACAAATCAGATAAACAACCAAGCTTATTTCAAGTTACCTGTGGCATACGCTATAAGCGTCATGGACGATTTCGTCTCTTGCAGCGGAGATTGGAAGCAGACCAGGGGGAGGGTGACTCCAGCTGGAATGGACTCATTCCAGAAGGTCTCCATGCAGTAATCCTTAACGCCCAGTAGGTGTGGATGCTTGAACGGCGCGAAGAGTGACCCGTTGAAGAGAAGATAGAACTCATCCTCGCTTACTATATCAGGTTCTAGTTTGTACCTAAAAACAGGGACGGTTTTAGAGTCAAGGATAGAGACTGAATACTTAGACGTAAGAAATAAAATATTTAATGGGGCTCACTTATTTGCAAACTGGAATTATATGACTTGATTGTTAACTGCACTTAATAATTGTATTACAACAATTTGTATAATTAAAATTTGTAGCGAAAAGATCAATACTATGCATTGGATTCGTGTACTTGTACAGTTTATGCTACGTGTACCCACAAAAAATTACGTATGAGTTTTGAATGCAGCTAAGTTCTTCGAACAATACTGCATTCAAAATTTAAAAAAAATGGACACAAATGCTTAACAAATAACAGCGACCAGCTGTGGACAGCAAACTTACTTTTCATACGGGCAGGGGTTCCCAACAATAGTCTCGAAGACGTTACTGTCATAACTGAAGATGTGCGTCTCATTCGCCTTGTGGAAGATGGGTTGGAAGGTGAGAGTAGACCGCGTGCAGACAGACTTGACCTTCCCGTCTTCATACGTTACTGTCAGGTTCTGTCCGCTCGCGCAACATTTGGGAACCACTGGCAGCTGCTTTTTGACTTCTTCTTCCTGCGAACAATAGAGATAGTTATTATTGTTATGTAATTAAGAGTGAGAATAGATCAATAGACTAAAGGGCTTTGATCTAAATTCTAGAAGGGTCGAGTCTTCCAAGTCACTTTTCTAATGGCCGCTATACACGCTACGGTCTTCCGAAGAGGTCCACATGTGCAGGTAGACCTGCGCAGGTAGACCGGAACGTGTGTGTGAATAGACCTGTGCAGTTTTTTGGACCTGTGCGCCGGCGCAAAATCGAAAATCAATTCTTCGAGTGACACCTGTGCAGGCATAGGTATTCCTGCGCAGGTGTCACTCGAAGAATTGATGACACAGGTGACCTCTCCGGTAGACCGCAGCGTGTATGGCTTACATTATGTACTATGTTTTGTATCTTATCCTATACGTTATACATTGTGCAGAACGCTACGAATAATAAAAGAACGTCTAAAATGAAAAATCCAATCAACGAATAATTGAGCCACAAAACTACGTAATAAAAATGTCAAAATGTTGATGAAATTCTGTGCCACGTTACTTTGATTACAGGATACAGTCGTGGGGACCTTTTAATTAGTAAGGAAAAAGTAACAAAATATTTAAAGATTTCTGCTTTCAATGAGTGTTTCCTATTCATTTAATCACATGGACTATCAAGTTATTAGAAATAGCGTTCGATATTAAATTCCAACTGCATGGGTGTACAGTACTGTACAGTCGACAGAACTCTATATCCTTACTAATATTATAAATGGGAAAGTATGTATGTCTGTCAGATCAAGAAGAGATACGAAGTTGGTATAGTACGAACAGAGATACAAGGATCTTGTAACACTTAAGTGAAACCATTACATAATAATTATTAAAAAAATAATAACATAAAATGGAATAAATGTATTCAATTTGATTACATTTTTTGACAATTTTTATGTTTTACACGAATGGTATGAATATTTTCAACCTTTGGTAAATACTTAATCTAAGACATAAATCGTTTTTTGGCATCTGAACTGCCCCAGGGCAGGGTGGGCCGACAGGATACGGAAACATCCGAAGTTTAAATTAAGAACTTAAACTACGTCATATTGCATTTAAAATGCATAGTACTACGCAATACGTATCCTGTGGGCCCACCCTTCCCCGGGGCAGTTCAGATGCCAAAAACGCTAATAATTATTTTCCATTCCATTTGAAAAAATGAATTCAAAAAATTAAGCTGGATGGCTGGATAGCATAAGATAACTTAAAATCCACTGAAAAGGTAAAAACGTCAAAATTTTGACTTACTTATGGGACTTGTTTCACCAGTTCCGGATAAGTGCGGAATAGGCTATCCACCAATTAACTTGACAGATCGAGTATGGAGAATCTGTCAAAAAAGTTATGAATAGCCTATTCGGCACTTTATCAGAAAGTGGTGAAACAGACCCTTAAGATCGTGTTTTAAAAAGTTTAAACTTAAAAATTGTGACGAAAAGCAATGAAGTTAATGTTCATCAGTTACATAATAAGGTGGCAGATTTAGACGAAACTTAATTGCCGTGGCGAAAAGAGTCCTGGGGAAGGACCTAGGTTATTAAAATAATATTATAACAAACTTTAATGCATTCAAATCAATATTAAAACCTAATGGAGCAGCATAATATCCAAGAAAATCGGAAAATTTACAATTACATTAATAATATTATTTCAATAATAATTATCCTTGGTGCGAAAAACCAATATAAAAAGAGAGCAAAAAAGGATATGGGCGAATAGCCCATAGACGGCCCCGAATTACATTAAAAAAAAACCTAAGCTTAATGTTGCTGACTGTATATTCCAGCTTCCATATTCATAGAACTTCCTATTCAGGGAAATTATATTAAGCCTATCATTCGACTATTTTATTGAATAGTTAGCGCGTGTATAATTTAAAGCTCGTCTATTAATAGAATAATAATTATATTTAGAAATTGTATTTACTGAACGTGTTGTACAGTTCTGTAAATGAATGTTTGGCATCGTCATTTTAATCTGTTAAGCCTTAACAGTTAACAGTTAAGGGTAACATCAAGGTTAGATGATCAGTAGTACAAGCCTCCACTTGGAAATAATAATTTCCAAATTTATAGGCTACTATATACATTACCATGACTAAGCGGATCCCTTAGCCAAGATGTCTTCGTTATATTCATTTCAAGAGGTAACAGACAAGATAGCCGTCGAAATTCGGCTATATTGTCTGTTACCTCTTCACGCCCAAACCACTGAACCGATTTCGATGACTGATGATGATACTCTGAGTCCCGGGACAGGACTAAGGATATTTTTTATCTCATCACGGTTTCCACGCGATAAACTAATTTTGTCTCAATGGAGTGGCGGGCATCACCTACTGTCATTATTCAAAGTCTCAAGGCCTGTATTCACTTTGATTAGTAAAAAGTGCAAGTGATTAGTGCAGGTGATTAGGTGCTTGTGCGCAGCGACTGATTAGTGCAAGTTCTTTGTTTTCTCCTAATCACTATAGGTCTACCAGAATCTGATGGCAATTTTTGACAGCAGATTTTCAAAAAATATCCTTAATCGTTGGATTTATATTTGCATGTTTCACACACAGAATCAGCCGCTATAAGAAGAAAAAAAGATCAAAATGTTTTATTCCAATTACCCCGGTATTGGTAGAGTCAATTCATTTTCTCACTTTTTGCCATCAGATTCTGGTAGACCTATAACCACTTGCACTAATCAAAGTGAATACAGGTCCTTACAAGATTTTTTGGCGCGCGGATGACATTGACTTCATAATAATATTGTGTAATGTGAGCGTGTAAACAACACAGCAGCTGTCACTCAAAATGCAACCAGCCATAATTTATCGTCGGTGTAGTGTGCAAATATTATCTTTAAACTGCTCAGCATTCGGTTTCGTCAGTCGTACCTGCAAATTGCAGAAGCATTACATTTTACTCCATCGGTCGGATTGGGCCTGTATTTGAACTTCGCAGAAAATTGGTCCAGTGAGTAGCGTATTCGTGGAAGTATGTTTCATTTTCGTTAAAATATTTTACATTTTAATATTACAGCTAAAGGCTTTACATAATGAGTACAGATTAAATCTTATTGGCATTTGAACCTAGATAATTACTTATCTATTCTTATGAGAAAAATTCGAAAGTCGGACTGTCTGTCTTTCAGTCTATCTGTTAATTCTTCACACTGAATCGAATTTGATGAAATTCAGCATAGATATACTTCATTACACCCAGAGAAAAGTATAAGTAAGTTTCCACTCCGAAGAAATGCAGCTGTTCCCGATAGTTAAAATATATTACCGCAACAAAGTCGCGCACACTATCTCACAGTTTTATAAAAATAACCATAAGAAAAGTCTTCTAAAAAGTTTCGATCAATATCTCATAAAAATTAATCTTTAAATTAAAAGTGAAGTGTAAGAGATGAGGAATAAATTAAAAGTAAAAAGTTGTTCAATAAAAGTTACCGGAATACCATTCGAGCACGACGCTTTGGCGACGATGCAAGTACAGCATTTTTACTTTTTGCTCAAAACTTGAGACTTGCGTTCTACTTTCAAGAAAAGTATTTATTGGTATGTATTAAAATTGATTTTATAGCAAAGGATTTGATTTTATTCTAGTCATAAACCTGTGTATATCTACTATTATATTTATACTTTTTGACCTGTTATTGCTTATCGGTGAAGAGTGATTGATGACTGAAGACCCAAACATTTTGGTATTTTATTATATAGTAATTATATTTTATAACATTTGTAAAATCGAGATAAATCCAATAACATGAAGTTATAGTATTACATTTCAATAGAAACTGTCTCTGCAATGAATAAGTAAAACTTTTGTTTCGCCATGGACTCGCACAGGTGTATTAGCATTTAGCAGTAACGCCTCTAGTACACCGACGCGTTCGCCGGCGGCGGCGAATCGCCAACGATTTCTGTCAGCAGTATGGCAGAATTTCGCATACTCTTTGTCTCGCTCTAACATTAGCTTAAATGAATTAGTTGCGTCCTTGTCGGTATTGGTTCGCAAGGAACTGCGAATCGTCGTTTGCACAGACGCAGGTGTTTCGCATCACAAGAGTTTCGCACTACAGATCAATAGAGCAAATTTTTTTTAAAGATTTATAACGAGAGCAACCAAGAACAAAATAATACATCTGAAAAGAGAGCTCCCTTGCAGAATTTTTTGGAAACGCTAATGTCAATTGATGGCTATGGGTTATATTGACAAAGACTTCTATTTATATATTGATGGCTGAATGAAAAATATTATGAAATTTATGATAGCGATGTTTTGGGTTCCAAAATAGTATTAAGTATATAGTATAATACAATACAGATTTGATGTACTGTTGTCTATATATATAATAACGTCTGCACCCACAGATTAGGTACGAATATTACAATAACTTTGCGAAAAACTGTAGTGTCGCCTACTCTCAGTTTTCGCTGTCGCGAGCGAATGCGTCGGTGGGGGTGGAGTGTGGACTAGAGGCATTCGACGACGATTCGCATGCGATCCGCTGCCGCCGGCGGCGAACCGCCGGCGAACGCGTCGGTGTACTAGAGGCGTAAGCACCAACTATTAAATTATTATAATATTATGTATAATATACAGTTATGATGTATGTATTATAATAATTTAGTAGTTGCTAAATTAATAGTAATTGAACTTAGGTTACATATCAAAGATCTAGTAGTCAAAATTTTATAGATCTAAATATAGTATCTTCAGAACAAGTTAACGGATCAGTAGGCGTTAAGACATTAATTTGAATAAGTCTTCGAATAATTTCTCCTCTTGACTAATTTACGTGACCTTTTCGACTAATTCAAGTGTAATCAAAGTGACCTTTACACTTTTTATATAAAAATATTGTATGGAAAGATGTAGATGATATAAAAAGTATGCGCCGCAGACAGATCGTCATAGCGTATAGCCCGTAATACAACCAGTAATTAGGCACTCTAAAAACATAGCATGGCATGGCGCCTATCTGAAAATCAGTTTATGGCAATAAATCAAAAAATAAGGCCACGTCAGAGGCCAAAGCGACAAGGCCCGTATCTATTTGCAAAAGGCCGCCTCTAATAAAGCCCATATTTTCATTACGTGACCAATTTTAAGGTAAACCTTTTCTTCCATGTCATCAAGTACTCGTGTTGAATATTTATTAGCTGGCATATGATATCTGTTGTGACAGTTCTCAAATTGTGTGATAAGGCCTTATTACTTGAGGCCAAAGGTCAAAAACTTGCGTAGAATTCGGTGGTGCCATCGCGCAAGCTTTGAGAGGGTCTTGCATCGACTTTTAATATTATGGTAAAATACCTTATTAAACTGCAAAGGCATGATAATATAGTCATAGACAGACTTGCCGCAGAAAAATAGGTACTTCCAATGATTCATTTAAAAATGCATCACATAGCCATCGATGCAATGTGAAGTGAATCTTATGGTGTGCTTTCACATTATTATATTTCACCATAAGTAAAACCGCGCTACCGACAGCCGTCTACAAAGCAAAAACACATTGGATATTCTGTACGATATCACGAAAAAGTTTCTATTTTTCCAATTTCACTATCAGGAAAGTTGATGAAATATATCAAAGTTTGGAATCAACGAAAACATGGGAAAAATATCGGAGCGGTGACCCTAGCGCAAACTTTACTGTTTTCACCTTTGCAAAGTTTCACAGGGTTGGTTCACTTCTGAATAACATTAATATTACTATAGGGTTGTCAATTTAGCTTAATGTTGTGTTGTTTGTCAGAAAAGTATGAATACTTCCCCTTACAGTTTTTTTAATAGGGATGGATCACCACAGTTACAATTCCTAAGTGCCACTTTCTTTTAGAGCAAGAAATAAAGTAAGAACCTATAAAGTTTATAAATATCGCATTTTTACTATCGTTATAATGATTAAATATTGCAAATATTCAAGAGATATTTTTGCAAGTATTATCTTATCAAAATTAGGAATTTTGTCGTTGATGGTACTAGATTACCTTTACCTTGAGCAAATCCGATATATTGTCGATGAGTGCTACCGGTTTTACCGAATCGTCTGATTCTTGGAAGTTTTCAGAATATGCAATCAAAGAAGTTACAAAGAGATTTTCAATTTGAATGATGATACTAGGATTCGTTACCTCGAATTTAGTTTTGCCATGATAAAAACTATCCTTTGTCTTTTCTGAGGACTCAAAATAATTTGAAGCCTAGTTTCACCAAAATTGTAGTGATTTTAAAGGCCAAAAGTATTGCTGTTATTCCATAAGGATAATATTATACTGATGATAAATATACTTTTTTGGGGTTCCATTATCTTAACCTTTATAGGGTTTGGGAATCTCTGAGCCCCAACGGGGCTAAAATGGTCCCTTTGTGGAATCATGATATGAATCATAATAATATAATTCTTTTTTTTTAATTGCAAAATGCAATTCCGCTTGCAATTCATTTCTGTATTTTTGTATTGAGTTCACATTAATTGTCTCTTTGACAGTTTTGGCAATTCATTCGCTGAATTGATTGAGAGGAATTGCTAAATGTGACCATTTCAGCCCCGCTGTTCTAGTAAACTAGATGTTGATGATGATATAAACTGCATAATGCATTATTTTGATACCGTTTCAACCCATTTCTCCGCCGGAGATAAGGTCGGGAGATATTTCTTCGAATCAATTTCGTTTGGAAACGGCGTCTTTTATTACGTAGATAAGTTTGAAGTAATATTTTCCACAAAAGATTTAGAACCGTCTAGATTACAGTGAGCAGTGGCCGAAAGTTGATCTATAACATTGATAATTGAATTTTTCTTCTTCCTATTTGTTAAGAGCCAACACAATAATAAAAATTGTGCGTACTTTCTGTCTGTGACAACTGATATAACTTATCTTTGAAAAATGATGTTAACAATATAGCTTTACATCATGTTTACATCATTCCACGTAACTTAACCGTAACTTTATTTCCTTAATTAGGTAGCCCTAATTAAGGAAGTAAAGTGAAAGGTGTTGCTTAAAGACAGTTCGTGATTCTTCTTCATCTTGTTAAAACTGGTTAAAAAATATGGGAGGCATTGATGTAACAGTGAACAGTCGCTTAGAAGACTTCTTCTTTTTGACTTAAAGATACAATGACATACATACACGGCTTCTACCCGAACGGACGTACGAACATTTTGACGTGTGTTTTTGGGTGTTGACAGGCCATTTGTTTTAATAAGCGTGCTGTAAATGCACACACTTATTTCTATCCCATGGTGGAAACTAGAAGGTTAGGTAAGGTTACATACTTTAATATTACTTATAATAATAATAATAATAGCTCCCACACCGGTTTCGGTGACAGTAGCCGGTTTCATTAAAACCAAGCCAGCTACGCAGGAGTAATTTTATAGTGCCCAAGTGTGTGCGCAGTACACAAGAGCACTCTCTATTCCTTTACTCTCATAACCCAGTGGGACGGTAGACCGACACGACCGGCGAGAGATTAGGCGCAGGACCGACTTTTTACATACCCATCCGACGCATGGATCATCTTACTTGTCAGACAATCAGGTGATCAGCCTGCATTGTCCTAACCAAACTTGGAAATAACATGTTTCCAATGCGGGAATCGAACCCACGACCTCCGAGTCAAGAGCCGCGCTCTATACCACTAGACCACGGAGGCGTTATATTATTTATAGTTAGGTTAGTAAACCTGTAGACTTCTTTTATCTCGAAGTAACAATGTTCCCATGGGATCCTGCTATAACTTTTGAATAGATAAAGGCTATTCATAATTTTAGTAACACTTTGCAGAACTGTCGTCCATAATTCGAACGAGCCGTGCGCAGCTGATAGTGTGTCCTGCTGTGTGTCCGTTATTTATATCTCAGAAACGTGAGCGTCGGTATCGCGACATCTACGGTTAACGAGTGTTTTATGCAGAACCCGCAGCTCCTCCGGTAACGCAGATTTATTTGTTTGCAAAAGTGATTTTTATCCTAAACGGTAGAGCCAAAATAGTTTTGGCAGTTTATGTATGCCAAAATTTTATGGTAAGTATATCCCACGGAAACCGTACATTTTTCAGGGATAAATGCATCATTTGTTCTTTCCCGGGACTCGAAGTATCTCCATACCAAATTTCAGCAAAATCGGTTCAGCGGTTGGGGCGTGAAGAGGTAACAACCAGGCAGACAGACACGTTTTAATACCTACTGCCAAAATCATTATAATTTTATCTTTCCTTTTGGCTTCGCCGAAGTTGAGTAACAAGTAAAAAGCGTTTTTGCTTTGTTCTTAGAAAAACTAACGATTTAGATTTGTATGCAAAAAGGTGTCCAGGAAAACTAGAATTGTAGTTTTAGAGGAAACCCGTAGTCTATAAACTTAGATACTATCTTGATATTCTCAGAAAGTCTGATGACTATGATATTCTTACTTGTATGATAGAGACATAAACGAAAAGTTGGTAAGAGTTTAATCCATACTAATATTATAAATGCGAAAGTGTGTCTGCCTGTTTGTCTGTCTGTTACCTCTTCACGCTCAAGCCGCTGAACCGAGTTCCGGGAAAGGACATAGGATAGTTTTTATCCCGGAAAAATGTACACTTCCCGCGCGATAAACGAATTTTGGCGCAACGGAATCGCGGGCGTCATCTAGTACAAAATATATTGTAGATACCTAATAATGATTTTAAATAGTGTAGGTACATCCATATTATAAATGCAAAAGTGTGTCTGCCTGTTCGTCTGTCTGTAACGTCTTCATGCCCAAACCGCTGAAGCGATTCTGATGAAATTTGATATGAATATACTTTGAGTCTCGGCAAAGGACCCAGGATACTTTATCCCGGAAAAATGTACGATTACCGCGCGATAAACGAATTTTGGCGCAACGGAGTCATAGACGGAGTTGCGGGCGTCATCATGTAAATAAAGGATCGAGTACCTACATTTTCACAAGAGCAAAAACTATTATTTATTTAAGAATTAGGTTACGTTTTAATAGAATAATTGTGTCAGTGACAAGGGATATAATTTACCCTGGACGTTTGCCGGGAATAAATAAGTAATAAACACTGATAACACATACGGCCACTTAAACGAATTGCCCTGCCACAGACCTAATAATGCTAGACCGGCCATAGTATGGTCATCCATAATGGTATTCTCTATACCTATCTAGATAGGTGTGTAACAAAACTAAGTGATAATATACTTTAACCCTCTTACTAATAAACGCTGTATAAGCTTTTAATAGTTATTCAGTGTTTTGTCTTCTTCAATCCAATTAAAAATGTCACTTGCGTGACAGGAACAAAACACTGTATAACTATTCAAAGCTTATACAACGTTCATTAGTAAGGGGGTTTGGCGATAATATTATTATATCGAAAATAAATTATAAGCGCTCATTACGCTACGCAAATTTTATACTTAATTTGTATGACTATAAAGTCGTGAATACGCTGCGGCCAGAAGCTATCGGCTCGCTCGGAAAACATGCGACAAAACGTAAATAATTATTTAAAAAATAACTAGGAGCATTTAAGCAAAATGCTTCTATACGATTTTGAGTTGCAAAGGTGTCTATTAATTAGACTAATTTCCTACAATACATCTGTTTTCGTTTAAAAATAATCTTCAAATTTCGTATTTTTAAGATGTCATTTAGAAAATTAAATGTATCGAGGCAAATACATTAATCGTGTTTCTAGTTCTTCTCAAACCTAGATAAGGCTATGAAGATATTATGTACTTACATCTCATTACCAGATTTGTAACATTTCTGAGGGTCCTATAGTATTACGTCAAAAAGGACAGTTGTTTTCAATATATCACCTTAAGGTGTATATGACGTGTCTCTTACTTAAAGGTAATTGTGAAAGTAACAGAGCTGAAAGAACAACTTAATTATTTTTGGCAATTTGTATGGGCCAGCGCTCCAGCGTCATGAATTTGCCCTTACAAAAGTTTAGAAAAAATGCTCTTTCAGCGCTGCTACTTTAACAGTCAAATCTACATATACAAGGAATACCCTAAAGTGTTATCACTTAATATGGTTACACTCTGTATGTCGATTGATGTGTAATATGTATAAAAGTGTAGTCTCATCTCACTCCCTGAACCAATGAAGAAATAATTTGATATCTATGGAGACACTTTGAGTTCCAGGAAAGGACATAGGACATCTTCTGTCTAGTAACAAGTTGAATGATTTTAACAGCCTAAGGCTTGAGAGTTATTCTGAGCAGATCTTCTATTGATCTATTTAGCAGCTTGGGCTATAGAATATGATAATGTCGAAATAATAGTTAAGGAAAAACTATAAATATTCTAACCCTTTCTCCTTACCAACTGGGTTATGAGTATGACTTCACTGCTCACAGAATTCATCCTGCGTTTCACACCAGCCTCGCCTCGTTATTTCTGTAAAATCCACATCTGTCCTCTTATTAGGTCTATTACAGACAATCAGACATAATGTATATCTCCTTAAGATTAGAGATTCAGCTACTGCCATTCGGCAAGATCAGCGCCGGAAATAAATATTGATAATGGTCGTAAACTGGATATATATGTAGCTGCAATATTGCAGTCCACTTCAGAGACTGATTTCATATGATATTATGTAGTCTATGTTAAAATATATTATAATCTATGTTATCTTCGTGTTATCTTTTAAAACTTTGTAATCGTTTTTAGGGTTCCGTACCCAAAGGGTAAAAACGGGATCCTATTACTAAGACTTCGTTGTCTGTTCGTCTGTCCGTCTGTCCATCTGTCTGTCTGTCTGTCTGTCTGTCGCAAGGTTGTATCTCAAGAACCGCTATAGCTAGACTTGTGAAATTTTCTCAAATTGTGTTACAACTTACATATCTGTTGCCGCAATAACAACAAATACTAAAAACAAAATAATATTATGTATTAATAATTTAATATACTTTAAGGGGGGCTGCCATACAACAAACGTGATTTTTCGGCCTTTTTTGCTCGATATTAATAATGGCAACAGGTAGGCACTTGAAATTTTCACAATATAATGTGTACTTTAATAATTAATTAAATAATATTAAAAAAAATAAAAATTTAAGGGGGCGCTCCCATACAAAAACACAATTTTTGGCCTATTTTTGCTCTATAACGGTACGGATAACGGAACCCTTCGTGCGCGAGTCCGACTCGTACTTGGCCGATTTTTTAAGGTTATTGCTACCCTTATTTTTGTACTTAAATTTTTTTCCAAAAGCTTCTAAGACGATTTTTGAGTTCCAGAATTTGAAAAACAAAACCCCTTAATAAAATATTAAATACAAACACAGTATAGCTGGTGTGGTACCTATAGGCATAAGGCAGTTGAATTAATAGTCAAGTAATCCATAAAAACAGCTACTCAATTATAAACAAAGGGAACTGACACACCATTAGATTACAATCACGCCCATTAAGCTATCAAAACATCACATTATAAATCTTTGAAGTTTAAGTGGCAACTTCCTTAGTTGACGAGTGTCAGGGATTAACGCTCTCTCTTTCACTCTCTACCCCTCTCTTTCAAACAAGGCCTGCGGATATAAAATATACATAATATTATATTATAATCGAAAACAAATTTAAACTTTATAAGAAAAGTTTAAGATACATTATAGAGCAAACATAAAATGCAGGCACAGTATTACAATAAGGTTATGTTACCCAATTTCAGGGCAATGGAATGTGAACTTAATTTACTTTAGTGATGGTTCAAATTAGTTTGAAATAATTTAATACGTCAAACTTATGATAACTGTAGAAATAACCATTAAGTAGTGTTTGTTTATTTGTCTAACGAAGCGACGAAATCATTCAATCATAACAGTCGATGAACTTTGAATTCACAGTTCAAGTTTAAAAGTCATAGTTGTGGCGTGAGAAGCTAAAGGAAAATTTAATGTCTAATTTAAAATAATTTTAAGTTAGACTTGGTTATACTTTTTATAATATCTTTTGACCGCAGTTGCCAGTTTATCATTGAGTTATAATAGTAGGGGAGAGAACCTTACATCGGTGTACAAGCGTCAAAAGCGTGTAATGTTATGTCCTACTTAGTAGGACATAACAAAGAAGTCGGTCTGCATATTTCATGTAATAAAAGTGTTAATAAAGGTTTTTAGTGAACATTTTATGCTAGATACGGTTGAGTTTTGTGGTTCCGCTAAATAATAAACCATAAGAATGGCCAAAGAATGCCTCAAACACGTGGATTTAACATTAAATACGTAAGTTTTGAACAACGTTTTTTGGGCTTTTCAATCGGTATTTTTGCAAGCAAACAAGATAATTTTTAAGTTTAATAATCCTTTATTAGTGCTATATAAGGCATTAGTGCTAAAAATGTCACATCAATTAATAATTTGACTACAAAAATTGCATAGCTTTTTACGTGAGTTTACAGATTCTCATTACTTGAACTATAGTTTATCGGTATCATGAACTAAATGACTTTCTTTTCTGGATTATAATATGCTTCAAAATGATCGGCAAATAGAAATATTCAAGAAAATAAACGCACACTACTTGTATGAAAATAAGCACAAAATGGCCACGCGATGACGGGCTAAGACTACATCTATACTATATATCCTTAATCTGTGCAGTTTATCTATCTAACAACGTGGTGGACATGATGAAGTTAGCTACTTACTGTACGGTGTACGTAACTTGTCACCAACTTCACATAATATTACACATTTTTAAATAAAGAATATTGCATTTAAATGATTAAATTTTAAAGAGAATGACGCAAATGAAAATCGACATCTTCCATAATATGGACAAAATTAAAGTTTCTTAATATAACCCGGCTATATCAATAATTCCTTCTCACGTCATGTTACTTGTCAATGACGTCATAATGGCGTTATAATGGTAAGTAGACTTCCGAACCAGCTGCAGCTCATTTGCTATTTTAATCCCACATTTATGGGACATATCTATAATGTCTAGTTTGTATTTCCCGGCTTAGGACGTAGGGTTACCACTCTTATTGTAATAAAATTTTGAATAAATCTAAATTGCTGTAGTAGATAAAAATATAATTATGTTATGTATACTACAGCCAGTTTCAGCCAGTTTTATAGTCACATTTTAAGACACTCATCACAGTCATGTCACCCTGAACTGAAAAGAGGCGTTTGATATAAATTTTTTTATTATTGCTCTAATTTAATTAAAAGATTCTGAAGTTGTTTACCCGGTTATTCGCGCCAAAACAATAATACTATTATGTATGTTGTAAAACGCCGATATAAACAGCCCACAGTGCATATTAGATAGGCGTTTGACAACATACTGTGATAATATTATAATATAAATTTTTGGCAGCCCTAAGTATGTGTGTGTCGGCTTATCTCCTGACGAGGTATCAACGGTAGCGCCGTACACTAGACAAACACCTACGCTAACAAGTCCATGTCAACTACACGATGTCAAATAATAGATACAATGACATCTCTAGATAGAGAATAATATGTATGTTACTCTTTATTTATTTTTTTAACGGAGGAAACTATAATAATTATGTTATAAAAATTGTCTGTGCCACCACAGAATACATATTATAAGTACAAGTAGTGCCAGTGCTAAGCATTTAATATTTGAAATTATTATTTTTTTTTACTATTTTGGATCAACAGATCCAATAAAGTACTTATGTATGGGACAGTATTCGCCCATAGGTTTCGCCGCTGGCTCGGATCGGACGGAAGATTCCAAGCTTACTTGCAGAGCGGGGGCGTAAATAAGACACGAGTAGTCGAGGAGAACATTGAACACGAAATGCATCTTGCTTACCCGGCTCACGGCAATGCCGTATAGAGAGCCGCTCCGATTTGCATATCTTGCATCTCATTTTCACTATCGGAAGCGGCTATTTTCCCTAATTTTCCCTATTTGTCGTGAGCCAAGGTAATTAAAACGCATTTCGGGAAATTCTTTATTTATCATTCTACAATATTCAACTTATTCTAGGTATTTACACTCATATAATATATCAAAGTTATATCGCTATACAAAGAAGAAAGTTAACACAATTTACATACTTTTCTAACACATTTTTCCAAATATTTTCCGAATCTATCTATTTTCCACCACAAATTTTCCGGTTCCTATTAGCTAACATACTACTTTATTAAAATAACAACTTTCTACCACTTAGGGAGCCACAGATTTATCACAGTTCACTTCTAAAGTTTATTTTTAAAACACTTATTTTGCACTGAGTTTATATCTCACATTTCACTATTAACGAGTTCGTATGCACTCACTATTGTGTCTATCGGGTGCGAGGCCGCTGTCCTCAACAACTTATTTTATGGAAATCAGTTTACCGATTCATTTTTGTTTCATTCCAGGTTTAATCTTAAAATTTGCTTCATCAAGGTTTGGAAAGCCATAATACGCTGCAAATTCTTATAACATTATCACATTTACAATGATAATATTCATTTTTGTAACTAGTTAATTGTGCATTTTTCCACAGAATATAAAAATAGCATCTAGCCCTTACACTACATCGATGCAACTAAAAATATGAAAAACATCCATCGCACACCTAATTGAACTGGCTTCAGAACACGAAATATGGGATCTTAAACGACCATAACTCTCAGACTTCGTCACGCCCACACAGGGACGACAAGTATTAAGGTACGCGCACATTATGACGCGGCGTAGCGGATAGGGCCGCATTTTGCATACATTTTAAGCTGTTGCTTAGCTTTTATCGCGGGCTTTAAGTGCGGCGACCGAATAAGAAATTCCGTCACGAAAAAACCTAACACACCCCACTCCAACCGGTCGGAGTGGGGTGTGTTAGGTTTTTTTGTTGCCAGACTTCGGCACGGTGTTTGTGTGCCTGCGACTAGACTTATAATTGATTGATTTTTTTTATTATAATTGCGAATTATAATTGCATTTATTAAGTTGATAAAATGCTAAGCAATATAGCTTTACCGCGCCAGTCCCAGAGTGCTAGTTGCAACTCGTATTTTTGTTACTGAATCGATATTCGATAGAACAGATAATAAATAAAGGGCTTTCACGACAAGTATTAAGCGCAAATTATTACGGAGTGCAGCGGAGAGAGCCCTCTTCTAACATTTTTAGTATCGAAACCGCAACAAGTAAAAAAAATTTAAGGAAAATGCACCCCGCTCCGCTGCGCCCCATCATAATGTGCTTAGCAAAAATTCGCGACAGCCCTATGCTACAGTCAGCAGGGGACGATTTATGATAAAGTGACACATTTCTTGTACGTTTAATAAAATGCTGTTCAGAAATAATCGCAGCCGCTTTGTTATTTTCAAGATTGAGTGATTTCGAATTTTTTAAACGTAAGTATTTAGCAAAAAGTGTCATAAAACACTATCTGTCCGTTTGTCATTCTATGAGTAAATATAGTGAGTTAACTTTTTCATGTTAAGCCGCTAGAAACCAATTTGGATAAAATGCTAAGACTATGGTTCCCGACTTCTCGAGAGAGATCAGAAAAGATTGTTTTTGTTTGTGTTATAAATTATAATATTATAGTATATTTTTAACCGACTTCCAATAAGGAGGAAGTTTTATGTATATTCGAATTCGGCTCTATTAGATTATTTTAGTTGTAAAAATCTGTCAGCCATTAAAACTCTATCTTCTATAAAAAAAAGATCTTGCGTTTAATCAGCAAGAAATTAACATTCCCACAGAGAATCCCGCTTAGTTTATGACATTCTAGTTATAGTAATGTAATCCTATGCATATTCCAGCATGTGGTAGGACATGTTTGACCGCAGAATAAAGTAGCCTTGTGTCTTGTACTTAGATTATTGCCTAGGTTTAACGAAGCAAAATTTGAACCCTATTGTTAAAGCCGAGTCAAAAATTCAACAGCCAGTACTAAGTTCTCTTTTTAAAACAGAGTTCGAACTCAGGCCATGACAGATTCTAAATTCAAAAAAAAATCTTAGCGTTTCCTTTGGCCTTTCTCTATTTTCATTTTTTTTATTTCCATACCTGAGTACCTATTAATTCTATTGTTAAATGGCTGCAATATTTTATTTATTTATTTATTTGCAATATACTTTTATTTAAGTATTTAATATTAAGTCGTATGTAGCCCATGTTATATTTTTGCGATGTGTTCGTCTTTATGTCTTTGTCTTACCCTTAGATACTGAGTAACCTACACAATATTCAAATTCTAGTCACATACGAAACAAATAAGGCTTTCGCCTTATAAATTGTTTATTTGTGTTCGTATCAAAATGATATTGTAGTAGGTATGCAAATATCTACAACACGACGGTTAGAATTTCGTGAAACTGGGCCGAGCTTCAACACACTTTTTAAACGAAGATTAACTGATTGGCGTTAAACGTAACATATAACTTAGTACCTTCTAGAAATTGTTAACGCTAATTGCTTTAATATGTACTTATTTAATACAATACCTAAATATATTATATACTTGTATGACATTATGTGATTTGTAATATTTTTTAACACTTGAATAAGGTTAATTCAATTAGTAAATAAAATAATTTTTGGCTGCACTTAAACTTTTTTTAACCTCAATAATTAAAATTAAGTAATTTAAATATTATGTTATTTTCAATATGATATTAATTGGTTAAATTTATACTATGTATCTGTGCTTAAGTCTCAAGTGCGTTAAGTTGCCCGGTGGTTGTACCATAATTGAAAATTCCATCAAATTAATCGCCGTTTAAGAGGTCGTTTAACAACAGCTGTGAGCGCCGCTCCCAGAAGTTAATCAGTCCTCAATGTAACCTTTAACTTCAAGTCGATTTAATCGACTACGGAAACTATTCTCGATAGTTTGAACAGGTATCGAGTTGACTTCAATTGAAATACACTATTAACGAGAATTGTACCTTTGTAAACGTAAAATAGATTCGAGGACCTTGTTCACTTGTTACAAAACCAAAGTTATATAACCGTAATGTTGTAAGCCAATACATAAAATTTTATAGGTGTGAAAATTGCTAGAAACTTCATTTTAAACAATAAATTAGTTTCAGCATTTACTTTCAAATAAATAACATATTAAGATACTTATTTTAAAAGTACAAGCATGGATTGAACAAGTTACATTAAAATTCTCCATTTCGCCGACATGAGCGATGACTAGACAATTCAAACCGAGGTTAAAATAAAACCAAGCTTAGGTGTCAAAGAAAGAAAATAGATCAAGATTAAGACCACCAGAATATTCTTTTGTTTAAAGAGATGATTAATTGTCTTACTGGCCTTACTGCTATCACAACGGGGTGTGAAAAATGATATTAGGTCGAGGCAACCTCATTTTTGTCACTTTTTAGGTTACGTAGAGTCGGCGATAAACTTTCAAATTTAATATTGCTTTTTCAAAAGTTTCTACGTTGTTTTATGACATGTGATTTTTTAATAAACCTTATAAATAAATTGAGTTTGGTTAAATAATTAACTACGTCATCGTACAACTTTGGGCTTATGATATTATTCTAGTTTTCACGTAAGAAATTTTCGTAGGTACTTAACTACGCGGTGCTCAGAAACGTACAATTTAAGATTTTGACATAAGCTTCATACAATATCTATAGATAAGCTCTCTATCAATTTAAAGTCAAGTCATTATTAAATTTCTTTGAGAGAAATCCATTCTTGTTCTATCCAGTACAATTGAAGTACTGTTTTACAGACAAAGTCTCGTAAAATAGTAAATTTATTCCACAAACCTGTTCGCATTTCGAACCTGCGACCTCTCGCTTTTGAGATCGATCTTACGTTTAACCGCTGGGCATATTTTGTTAAATACAGCAAGTAGTCCGAATAAACCTATTTTATACTTCGACTAAAGCTTATTCTAAGGATATAAGGGATAAATTCCTATAAACCGGGGGTAAAGCTATGAAAAGTCAGGATTGAAATTATAATAGTGCTATTTCTAAAGTTGGCGGGATTGGAAAGTTGTCCGAGGTTCGGAATAAATAAGATTGTTACATGTTTAGGTGCATTAAGGTAAATATTTCCTGTACAAAGCGAGTTGCTTTCAGTAAGATATACAGGGTGAAACAAAAGAAAGTGACACTTCATTTAGGGTTTGTACATACACACATGCCCTTTAAAAAGAGTTAACTGTGAGAGTGGCAGCGCTAAAACAGCAAACTTATCTTTGTGATTTGTAATGCGCAAGCGACCCAGCGTCATGAACTTGTATACGAAAGTCAAAAAAAGTTGCTTCTTCAGCGGGACCATTTTCACAGTAAACTCTATAATATAAGGGACCAATTATACACACCCTCAAGACCTTGGTGCTGCATTTTTATCCTTTTGACTTACAATAAAGGATCGCATTGCATTTTTTTTTGATGCGCAGGTGAAACCCATCATGGGTCCCCCGGGTTGGGTATGTGCTCAGCACCCCGGGGTTATGTGAGACTCCTACTCACTAAAACCACCTGCGGTTCGCCTTCAGCCGTATAGCAGGAGGGATATCCTGGATCTAACAAATACGGGACTCCTTCCACGACTGGCCGGTCTACCTCAAAAATCGCATTGCATTGTGAGCTGACCCTAAACTGTATTTAAAAACCTCCATGCATTTTAATTATTAATCATTATCTACATAAATCAACTTATAATGTAAACTGTGCAGAACTATAATATTTGTGTTGATACTTGATACACATTATCCTACTGTAAGCCGTCTTATATGTATATGTACAGTTCATATAAAATTTGACTCGGAGTTTTACAATTTAATCCTTATGTTGTCCGCATAAGGTCCTGTCGAAGGCAAAACATCTCTAAACGAGTACGAGGTGCAATATTAGTATATAAGCCGCAAAACAAGGAAATGAATACCTAATGAAAATACAGCTAAGGTACATTTGCATAAATAAATGACAAGAATTACGTATTTCAACGAAAACATTACGCCTTAATTTTTGTTTCAAATATTGAAGTACCAGTACATAATACTTTAATATTAACGACTCCATGGTTTAGTAGTTTTGAGCTTGGCTTTCGACTCGGAAGTCGGAGGTCGTGGGTGCGATTCCCGTGTGTTGTTTCCAAGTTAGGACAATACAGGCTGAACACCTGGGGCCGTACCACGAAACCGTTTTGAGACTCAAACAATCGTACGAGAATGCCGCGTTCTACTCTAGCAAACGTCAAATGACGTTGACGAGAGTAGGACGCGGCAATCTCATTCGATTGTTTGAGTCTCAAAACGGTTTCGTAGTAGGCCTCCTGATTGTCTGGCAAGAAAGATAATACAATACGTATGCATCAGCTGGACATGTCAACAGTTATCCTACGCCTGTGTTATGAGAGGAAGAGTTCTCGTGCGCACACATTTGGGCGTGGTTTCAAATAAATCGGCCACTAACATCGAAATTGGTGTAGGATCAGTAGATTGTCTTATAATTTTATTGATCAATCAGCTTAAATGAAAATTATTAACTTACCTTAGAATAATCGGGCATTAATAACGATATAAATGTAATCATTAATTATCCTCGTTAAAAGTAACTAAAGCAAAAATCGCACTTAGCTAACCTGTCGCCGATTCTAAGAAGTTCTCAACAGATATAGTGGGAAAGCGTTCGACTCGCAAAAACCTTAATTACTTTAAACAGGTTCAGTTTTGTTCGATCTGTGACTTGAATCTTGATACTGTCCTACATTACTACATAGTTTTATCGTTTTGCAAGGCTATAGACAAAATGGGGAAACAAGGTTCCCGTCATTGATCTTAAAGTTCGGTGTGCCAAACAATAAACATCACTATATTCTATCAACTTTCCATAAATTCAGAACTCTCCAGACACAAACTACTATAATTCAAAATTAAAAAAAAAATCAAAAAAATACTGGTGGAAGAAGAAGAAGCCCGCCGCCCGCAACCATCGCGGCACCGCGCCCTATGTACCCATAGACTTATAATATACTGACGTAAAGACCACCTGACAACCCGAAAATGCGTGACGATTTTCGATCTGTCAATGTGTGCGTGTGCTAGTGATGTATCTTTTACTATCGATAGTATAGTCCGTTCCACAGTGTATTTTTTGTCCAAAAAATTGGCCATGCTTTTTTTTTGGAAATCTTGAACAGAAATGATATGTAAGTAATTTATTAGTATTTACATGTGTTAATTTCTTATTATGAACAATAAAAAAACACTTTTAATTTTTTTTCAATAAAATTAAAAACTGCCATAACTTTTTAAATATTTACTTAATTGTCTTCTTGATTATTCTGATCGACAATAATAAAAAAAAACACACAATTTAACCTGATTTACATATTTCTTAAATAAGTGTTTAAAGATTTACTTACGATTTATGTTTTTTTTTTTCTTTAATTTATTATGAACGTATTTCTAATTATTTGGATTTTACAGAATTGCTACTTAAATGTACAAGAATTCGTGTAAAAAAATTTAGATCCAAATAATAAAGGGCACCGAAGTTAAAGGCTTATAAAGTTTTCTTTGTAACTATGGTTTTAGGGTTGTCAATATTTCTGTACCAACATTTTTTACTCATTTGAACTTTGTTTTTTTTGAGCATATAAAAATCTACTTCAAATATTATTAAACTATGTGAACTATGCGGTGACAACCCTATCCAAAATTATATAAAATTGAATAACTCCGATGCCCCGCCTCATTTGGATCCCATTTTTTTTGGGTTATAAGTATCAATAAAAAGAATATTTCAGTCTTAGTTTTAAATCCAAATATGAAAAGACATGACGTTAAAAAAATTAAAACATAAATTTATAAAGTCAGTCATAAATACGTTATCTTGAACAAATAAAGCCTGGATGTTTTTCGCTATCGTAGGGCTTTTAAGACACTATTTAGACCAATTAATAAATTCATAAAAGAATATCAAACTTTTGAGCTATAACTGTTTCTATGTTTTTTTCTGGAAATCATAGAATTTTTTTTCAAGTACTAATTTGCATTCTTCTATAGGAATTGGGCAGTCAGGTACTCTCGTCCTGCATTTATAATCACAAATCCTATAAAATTAAGTAATAAAAATGGCATGGCCAATTTTTTGGACAAAAAATACACTGTGCGTTCGAGTTAGTTTACCTGAGTTTCTATGAGAAATAAATAAATAATAATATACAACTTTGGCAGATTTTCTATTTCAAATTAGGTACCATATATTTTATTTGGCAGAAAAAAAGGTGACGATTGAAAAGTATCTAAGACACACAATGTCGTTTGGGGTGATTTTTCATTCGTCGGATATGTTATGACATGAGGTTCTTATAAGGGTAAATAATATACACATTATAAAGTTACTTATTTATTACTCAGGTAAAAGCTATCTGAAAAATCAGCCCTTACATTATTAGAAATGCAAATATAATGTTGAAAGTAAACAACACACTTAGTATTTTATTTATTCTTAAATTAAATACATATCATAATACTCTTACACACCTATTACATTTTTAGATTGGTTTTATGTTATTGTTAAATACCGATAAGTATATCGATAAATTTGATTCAAGCACTAGCGTATATGTAAAAAAATTTAATGAAAAATTTTTCTTCAAAAATTGTGTAATTTAAGAACAATAGTACCTTTAGTTATGCAAAATATGAAAGTAAAAGGGAGGATTGATATTATTTTATTTGAAATACAGAACTAAAGACAGAATATAGCAAAAATAAACACATCGTAGCAATTAGGACATGAAGATTAATTACCTGTGAAATGTATATTTTTCAGGATTATTCCTATGATTTACACTGCAATCACTCACAGAACAAGTTATCATTGCTATATATAATAGTATTTGTTAAAAATAACAAACGATTTAAACAATAAATTTCAAATACTGAAAGGGCACAAAAACGCGTGTCGACTTGTGACGACCTGTCAAATAAAAGTGGTTACAGTTCACATTAAACTGCCTCTCTCTTTTCATCTTGTTATAATTCCATAAAGGATTTTCTTCTCTCTCGCACTCTTTGTTCGTCTATGCATTATAGGTTTATGTATGTACCTGAGCTGTGTCTGCGGAGCGAGGTCTCCGCGACGCCCCTGTACATATCCCGCCTGCACTGGTCCATGGAGGTCGAGGACGTCGTGGACTACATCAGTAAGAAGACATCCCTCCACTTGAGGGTTGAACGTCTGCAATCTCGCCACAAGGTCAACTTCAGTTCCTTTGTGGTGAGAGTACCGACGCATCTTCTGTCGACCTTTGAGGCGGAGGAATTCTGGCCGACTGATGTGGTCTACCGAAGGTTCCGGGGGAGACTCCGGAATGAAGCGCGGAAGTGTAGTTATTAAGTGTATAATTATTATAATTTATATGTATGTTAGTCATTAAGGTATATATTGTATGGGCCTATGTAGCCCGATATAAATAAATAAATAAATAAATCAATCAATTTATCGCCATAAGTATTTCCATGCCACTTTTTTTTCAAAATCAGTCAACTCAGCGTAAATCTTAGAAAGTTTCGCATATAATTTTATTATTATCAGAACACGTCTCCTACACGCGCTCCAGGCATCCTACCGTCGTCCTACGCATAATAATCGTGGACATGCAAGCACGATACGCATCGCACGTACACGTCAATTAAATATGACAAACGTCAGCGGCGCCAACTTGGATTATCTGTCAACTCGTCTAACCTACAAACCGACATTATGGCTTTGAAGTTTGAGGCTCGAGATATCCGTGTGACAGATTTATGGATTGGCTGTCAGCAATAAAATTATTTACTATTTATTCTGGACGAGGACCTATTCCACTGATAAGTGTTGTATTTTGCCAGTCACCACTTAAATTGTCAACAACAACAACAACAATAATGGCACACGAAGAAGGTGGGTATATATAAATTGTCCCGCTTTTGCAAACAGACTAAACGACAATTAAAAAGTATTTTTTAACCGACTTCAAAAAAAAGGAGGTTATCAATTCGACGCGTATGTATGTAATATTTCCAGAACTGCCCAGTTTTTGCATATTATGTTAATCTATATCAGCATCTGAACAAATGTGCCAAATTTCAAAAGTGTATATATGTATGTATGTATGTATGTATGTATGTATGTATGTATGTATGTATGTATGTATGTATGTATGTATGTTTTTATGTTTGTTCACGCATATCTTCGGAACTACTGGTCCGATTTGAGTGATTCTTGTTTTGTTGTACTAAGTATTGTTCAACTTAGGGAATGCTGTAAGTTTCATCAAAATCGGTTCAGTAGTTTTGGAGATAGGGAGTTTTAATTCTCAATTACGTACAATTTTGAAGTCGGTTTTATCTTTTTATAATATACAGTTATTATTTATGTTTGAAATGCCTGTGCAATAACTGAAAGTAACGCACTCCCTATTCCCATACAACAAATGTGATTATTAATCATAAATCGATATCAATAAAGGTAGGTACTTAATTAATATCTTCAGATAAACACTTTAAATATTCACAAAATACTTAATTGTATTTACCTCTATACTTAGGTACTAATAATGAAATTAGCGCGTATCCGAAATGCAACTAAAAACACACATCATCCACGACAATTTCACTCCCTCCGCAGTAACAGGATATTTTTCTCAATTTTTCGCCTTCGTATGAACATCAAAAACCAATTACGATGTATTAGTTCAAAAGTATTGAAGATTCATGCCCGGCGTGAACTTTTAAAGCTCTTGTGAGAAAATTCCGAGCTTTCGAACCCCGGGCGTCCATCACACCAGTTGGCGAAGAAGTAAAGTTTGGATATGAAAATTTAATTACGGTAATCCAAGGCGCATTAAAATCCTTAAGCTCTTTTAAAATACATATACTTAAAGTAAATAAGTTCACTTAGTTATGTTCTTAGATAGCATCTTAAATAATGCATTATCGTAAAATACCTTTATAATATACATACTTAAAGAAAATAGTTCCATAAATTATATGTATAACCATAGTAAGTATTAAAGTACCTTAAAACATAATATTTTAAGTAAAATATAGTTTCTATAGGTTTTTGGATGATATAAATTAAAAATTTATGATTACTGTTTGTGAAATTTTAGTAACTTTTAGATGAGTTATGGACTAATGGTACAGCCCTAGTAGACAAGTAGCAAGTGATTATCGTAAACGCTAACGCTAACGCTACAAAATGTATGCGATTTGACATAAGTCATCGCTTCGCTAGCGAATACTAATGTCAATTCTATACATTTTGTGGCGTTGGCGTTAGCGTTTACGATAATCGCTTGCCGCTTGTCTAGGCCCTCAGTAAGGCATGCTTTATTATTACCCTCTCACCAGTGGCATGCAAAATGGCAGATTTGGCACATCTGTGGCTCCCTGGGGGGGGTTCCGCTCAGTCCGAGGTTCCTACAAGACCAGCATACACTAAAACTGCAATTTCTTGTTCCTTGGTCTTGCAGGAGCCCATAAAAGGATCTAAATCATTTTTTAATTAAATTTTCTACCTAGAAAATAGTACTTTTATGTTATATTTGACGGCAATAATGTTATACATAGTATTTCAAAATTATGCCGGGAGCGGTTAGCTATCTCTTTTCTTTATTTTTTACTATCCGCATACTTTTCTTTCCGAATTTACACAAAATTAATTTAGAAACGCTCAAATGTTAAAAAAAATTATGAACGTTTAAACGTTAACGCACACAATTTTCAATATTAGTATGTACAATATTAAAAATAATATCATCGAATAATTTAACTTGCTTTTATTATTAAAAAGTAGGTAATATAAAATATTTTCATACAATAATAATATAGAGTAAGACACACACAGTGACTGCACAGAGTAGATGAAGGGATATCTAAATTCTAAGCCATGCACATTTACAATCTGTGCTTAGGGCTACGAGTATTATAGTCCGAGAGCCAGTTTACAGTGGCGTTCATAGGAAAATAATCCTTATATCCCTGACATAAAGGTTAGGGGTTAAATAACAGAAAACAATGCACGTCTAGGTTTCAAATTTAGCCAGCTAATACTAGATTTGTAGTGCTTCAGGCTTTTTGTACTTCCTAGTACATCATAATCTTTATCTCTAGACGTTACCAAATGGGAAATGTACAAGATAAAGGAAAGACTGAAATATGGTTTCTGAATTATTTATGTTATAAATAAATTCATACTTTTACTAATATTGTAAATGCAAAAGTGAGTCTGTCTGTATATTACCTTTTCACGCTCAAACCAATGCACCTATTTTCTGTAATTTTGTATGGAGATACTTTGAGTCCCGGGAAAGGACATAGGATACTTTTTGTCCCGGAAAAATGTACGGTTCCCGCGCGATTGACGAATTTTGGCGCAACAGACTTGCAGGCGTCATATAGTTTCATAATATAAGTTTTTTATAATATGAAATTGTGTGCTCCTTAATATGGTCAATTTTCGCTAATGTCAAAAAAATTGACCAATCACGCGTAAGCTACTTTCATAACATAAGGTAGACGGTAAGAAGGCGGTTAGTCTAAATATTATTAAATTGACAATTCCTAGTTTTATCGAATCACAGTTAAATCGATAGGACTTAAATAGCTCACAATTATGTATAATCGGAAATTCTAAATATCTACAGATAATATCTGTTTTATCGATGCGATGACGGAAATATTTGAGATGGTATCACTGAAGCATTCAACTAAATCATTTAGCTTAGTGTGGGATACTAAATAGTGGATTCCTGCTATTTTAATAGTGGAAACAATGCCGTTCTTGAGATACAGCCCAGAGACAGACATACAGACGGACGGATAGACTACGAAGTCTTAGTAATAGGGTCCCGAACCCTAAAGAAGAAGGGACCTAAGCAATTTTTTCCGTTCTTGAGATAGAGCGTAGAGACAGACAGACAGAGGGACGGACAGACTTAACGAAGTAAGTAGTAATAGGGTCCCGACTCCAGAACCCTAAAAAAGAAACTTAAATGCGTTTTTTTTTTTAATTTGTTTAAGTTCTTTGTCTGTAAAACTTTCGCCAATGTTCTAAAATCTAAAGATACTTTTGTTTCTCAGGTCCGCATAAGCGCCCAATGTCCTAAACCTCCTCCACCTAATGTCCAAATGTGACCAGATCCCGGACTAAAAGCATAATTGATCTAAGACTGAATATATCTAGGTCCTGGGCTGTCCTGTCCTATATTGTCTAGGCCGGTGGTATGTATTCACTGAGGTTGGACTGCAGGGAATTATACTGTTAAAAGCTCTTTACTAGTTCGTAATAGCCGCTAGCAGAAGTCTGGACTTTTACCAAATAGACTTTTCTCATTAAATTTTTCAAAATCGCCTAGTTATAAGCCTGTGCCAGTATAATAAAATCTATAAAAAAGGTACATCAAAATAAAATTTGAATTTCCGCTGTACGTATAAAGTACATAAATCTTTATGATCTCTATCATCTCTATGAAATATCTATGATTATCTTTTTTATATCTCTATTTAAGTATAGAATTTGATAATATTATTGTCATCAACTAATTAAGAATCAATACTATAGTAAGTATTAATTCTGAGTGGGTGTAGTACAAGGGACATACCAAGTGCCCGTTTCCTATGAATAATTTAAATGCATCATTAAGTGATCAAATTGAAAAGGCTATTAATAAATATTTATAGAGGAGAAAGGCTAGGCTAGGCTATTTGCCTACGGGGCGGAAGTCTAGCTTTGACGCGATGTTAGTGTACAGTCGAATAAGGCCTCCTCTGTAAACCTCCTTTGTAATTAATAACATACCAGTGACAATTTAAGATGACAGTTATGTAAGTTAAAAAATATGGCTCAGATTGGGAAAATGTAAAAATTGAGAAAATAAATTATTGTGATAATTAAGTAGTTGTGTCATTATAAGTTTAGTTACAAGCACCCAAAGAGCCGAATAAGAAACGGACCATTTTTTGGTTCGTGACGAGTCGGATTATCCCGATCATTTTTGGTCCGTAACGAGCCGGATAAAAGCCGGACCATTTTTGGTCCGTGGCGAGCCGCATCATTTTGGTCCATGACGAACAGGATCATTTTGGTGTTTGAAGATCCGGATTCCGGTGGTTTTTGTCCAGTGCGTGGAAACCAATGTTAGATCGGTATTGAAGCGCATCACGTCGGTACTGAAGTATCAACGTGCAGCAAGGTGAAGCTGCAGTTGGTACCACTGTCACTGTAAGTGTGGCAGTTGTCGCCAATCCAAGCAGACAAGTTGGTGACAAGAGGCAGTTCCGGTGGACGGCGCCAAGGGGCGCAGCGAGTTGGACGGATCGTCGGAAGGTGGTGCCAGGCTGCACTATTCCAGAGGATTGAAGATAGAGGTCTTCAACAGTGAAACGGATAAGTGTGGTGAATAAGTTGTGAGTACATTTTACAGTCCATTTATAAAGAGAATAATCGAAGCGAAATAAGTATAGACAATTTTGAACCTTAAGTATTAGTGAATTGGAACTTAGAAAATTTAAATAGATTTAGTACTTGAGAGTTAAGAAATTTTGTTCATACGGGGAACCTATGCCCGATTTTTTGATTTTGTATTAAGTTTAAAATATTTGTTAAATTTTTTCGGAAATTTTCATACTCGTAAAATTTTGAGAATTTTTATTTAGTGAAGTTATTTACAAGGTTAGGACTTGGAATTCAGATATTTCTTGACACTTGTAAAATTTTCATAAGATAATGGAGGCGCTATATAAATTGCAAATAAATAAGAAGTCTGTTATTGAAAAAGCTAGAATAAATTTAAGAAAATCGCCTAAGGACAGAATTACACATGGGTATATTAGTACTCGGTTAGATCTACTTGAGAAAACTTGGGACGGATTCTTAAACACGCATAATGAAATAATTCAAACGGCTTCTTTAGATAGGCAAACTAAAGATGAATATTTTACTGATGAAATTTATGATTATGTTGAAGAAATTTACATAGATTATAAAAGTGAATTAAAGGAATATCTGGAGAGATTAGGTAGTAGTTCAGTTAAGTCAGTCCAAGCCAAGTCTGCTTCTAATGATAGTGTCAAATTACCAAAAATTTCTATACCTAAATTTTCTGGTCATTATTCAGAATGGCCAACGTTTAAAGATTTGTTTGAATCACTCATTCACAAGAATGAAAGTTTAGATAATGTTCAACGATTGCATTATTTAAAGGGTTTGTTGATAGGTGAGGCTGAACAACTTGTTCGACACATACCTGTCACTTCATCTAATTATGAAGAATGCTGGACTCTGTTAAAAGGCCGATACAACAATAAAAGATTTCTGTCGAACAGTTTGTTGAAGCGCTTAATGACTCAAGGTAATGTGACGGAGAATAATTCTAGGTCTGTTAAGTGTCTGTTAGACACTACGATGGAGTGTTTAAATGGTCTAAAAAATCTTGGAATTGACGTTACCTCTTGGGACATTCTGATAATTTATATAATGAGCGCGAAGTTAGACAATGAGTCCCGCAAGCAATGGGAAACTCAAATTAGCACATTTGACGAACTTCCCAAGCTATCACAGTTCAAAGATTTTTTGGAAGCAAGATTTCGGGCGCTAGAATTTCTTGATGAAAAGTCAGTCAAGTCGAAACCAAATGTGATTGCAAGTTATAGTAAGTCAGCTAAGGTACATCATGTTGTAAACCCTGATAATAATGTCAATGTGATTCATTATTCTTGTGAATTTTGTAAGGAACAACATAAAATAAGTCATTGTAAGCAGTTTGCAAAGGAGAGTTACGAGTCACGTCAACAGTTCATCCAAAATAGTGGATTATGTTTTAATTGTCTAGGTCCCAACCACGCGGCCAAGTTTTGTAGATATAATGCTTCGTGTCGCATATGCAAGCGGAAGCACCATTCGTTGTTGCATCCTAAAGTTGTCTCAAATTCGACCGCCTGCAACAACGTTGCAAAGGTAAGTGACAATTCAGCGGTTTCGAATATTCAGGCATTGCAGTCGGATGGTGAACCAACCACAAGTGTAATCTCGCATTTTTCTAAGGAGTCAGTTTCATCACAGGTTTTGTTGCCTACAGCTCTTGTCGAAGCACAGACTAGACACGGGTCAACACAACTCCTTAGAGTTTTGCTGGATCAGGGATCGCAGGCGTCTTTTATAACTGAAGATGCAGTTCAACTTCTTGGACTCAAAAGGACTCCAGTGAAATCAATGATTTCAGGAATAGGTGGTGAGAACGGCGCGCTAGCGTCTAAGAACACTGTTTCAGTGACAATCCACTCACACCTAGATCCAAGTTTTAGTTTTCAAGTTAAGGCGTATGTTCTAAAGAACATAACGTCTCTATTGCCATCTACTAAGTTTGTACCGAGTCAATGGCCTGAGTTAGAAGCAATAAGCTTGGCAGACCCAGCTTATCACACGCCTAGTAGAATTGATATTCTACTTGGCGCAGAAGTTTACGGCCAGATTTTGAGAGATGGTTGCATTCAAGGCCCACCGGGCTTTCCTGTGGCACAAAACACAGCATTAGGCTGGATTTTGTCAGGCAAGATATCGTCGCCGAGTGATGCAATCAATTGTCATCATTTAGTAGTTTGCGATTCAGATCAGATTGATGAAAACGCAATCCTTAAGCAATTCTGGGAGATAGAATCGGTTACACCTGGAACTAGATGTAAAATTTTATCCGAAGATGAATCACAGTGTGAAGAAATCTATGCTAAAACTACAACCAGAGATGACAATGGACGATATTATGTTGTTAAACTTCCATTTCGTGATGAAAATCCGCAGTATTCATATTATGGAAGTTCTAGACATTTAGCTATTAAGCGGTTTATGCACGTAGAAGCTAAAGTCAAGAAAAATCCAGAATTAGAATGGCGTTACGCAGAGGTATTCAAGGAATACAAAAATCTTGGTCATATTGAACGAGTTCCACGTGATGATCCTAAAAGAGATATATCAGTTTATATACCACATAATGTAGTTGTGCGAGAAGACAGGTTGACGACCAAGGTGCGTATTGTTTTCGACGCTTCTATGAAAGGACTAAATGGAGTATCTCTAAACGATAATCTCTTGGTAGGTCCTACGTTGCAGTCGCCACTGCGGCATATCATTATGAGGTGGCGAATGCACCCCATTAGTATCTGTTTTAATATTGTTAAGATGTACAGGCAGGTTAAAGTTTCTTCTGAAGATACTGATTTCCAGAGAGTGATATGTCGCGATGATCCAGAATCTGAAATAGAAGAATATAGATTATTAACGGTAACGCTCGGCACAGCTTCAGGTACTTACCTCGCAGTGAAGACTTTGCAGCAGACAGCAACGGATGAAGCAGCTCATACTCCTAAAATATCTGAAATAATAAAAAGATACTTTTGTGTAGATGATTTAATGACAGGTTCTCAATCAGTACAAGAAGGATTACAGATATATAAAGAAGTAACGGAAATACTTACCAGTGGTAGATTCCAGTTGCAGGAGTGTGTGAGTAGCTGTAAAGAGTTAAATAGGGAAATTTCTGAAAGAGGAGAGGACAGGAATGGAAAGGATAAGGATATTAAATGTGATGAGGTGATGAAGATATTAGGAATAACATGGAATCGAGAATGTGATAAATTTAAAACAGTTCAGGGTCCATCTTGGCTGAGAAACCAGTCAATAGAGTACACAAGACCTAGGTCGATAGTAACAAATATGGAGCAAAGAGCTATTAAAAAATATGTTGTCACAGATAATGTAGAAGAACTTCCTTTGTGGACAAAGTATTCGACCTTACATAAGTTAGTGCGAGTTACAGTTTACTGTAGAAGAGTTTTGAAATTTAAGAGACAAGATAAGAGTAGGAAAGGGTTTAAAGAGTATCTACAGAGTGAAGAGATAGAAGACGCATTAAAGGTTTGCATAAGACATGTACAGAAAGAGGAATTTCAAGACGAAATTAAAGATAATAAGAAAGTAGGACATGTTAAAGCTAGAGTTAAATTAAAGTCATTATGTCCTATAATAGATGAAGAAGGAATTTTACGTGTTAGTGGTCGTATAGAACATGCCAATTTGGAATTACATGTCAAACATCCTGTTATATTGCCACATAATCATTATTTCACAAATTTGGTTATCAATGAGACGATGGCAGGTTGCCCAGCGAATGGTGCAACATTTCGGAAACGCTGGTCCGACGAATATCTCACGTACATGTTGCAGAGATACAAATGGGCAAAACAAATGCCTGAGCCCAACGTGGGTGATGTAGTGTTAGTTAAGGAGGACGGTTTGCCTTCAGCTAGGTGGCTTATGGGACGGGTAGTTACTAAACACCCTGGTAGTGATCAGTTCACGCGGGTTGTAACTCTCAAATGCAACGGCTCTTTAATTAAACGACCCACGTCTAAGTTGTGCTTACTATCTGTATGTGAATAATTTGTTAATTGTTTTATAGTACTATTTTATTGTTATTGTTGAAGGTATGTGAGATTTTATTAAAGTAAATTTATTTAGTTAATGCACTAAGCTTACGGTGGGCGGTTATGTTTAATTCCTATTGTTTGTTAGTTTTAATTTTATCAGTCTGTCAGTGTCTAGTAGTTAAGGACATTACTAAATGTCCTTGGTGGGCGGTATGTACAGTCGAATAAGGCCTCCTCTGTAAACCTCCTTTGTAATTAATAACATACCAGTGACAATTTAAGATGACAGTTATGTAAGTTAAAAAATATGGCTCAGATTGGGAAAATGTAAAAATTGAGAAAATAAATTATTGTGATAATTAAGTAGTTGTGTCATTATAAGTTTAGTTACAAGCACCCAAAGAGCCGAATAAGAAACGGACCATTTTTTGGTTCGTGACGAGTCGGATTATCCCGATCAGTTAGTTAGGCGTTTATTTAGCAATAAACTTAAGCATTTAAGTAATATTTTGTAATCAATTTATTGTAGAGTTGTGTAAAATTATGATACTAATTTTTAAATTGTACCTACTGTAAAATAAATTTAAGTAATTTATTTTGAACAGTAAAAGTTATATTATTAATATTATATTCTTTGAACGTGTGGCATTATATCATAGAAACGGATGATCTGATTTTGATAAAGTTAATTTTTTATCTATCTTGATCAAGAGTAGGTATTAACAAATTATTATTACGAGAATAAGGTAGCAATATATACCAATATTATCGAAAATTTTATCACTGTTTAATGTTTATATTATATTATATACTTAATAATTATATAATCTGTACTAATGAAATAAGCTGGTCTAAGAAGTTTAAAATGTTATGCAAATAAATAACTCAACAATCCCTGAAAAGTCGCATTAAAATCACTATAAAGCCAGCTGTTATAAAATGCATCACAAATCAATCTTCATAACGCTGATTGAATAAATTAATCATTATTCAGAGCTCATCGGAATGAACAACGAGGTCCATTTAACAATGATCTCGCTTCATAAATCCCTGATTCCCGGCAAAAACGGGTTAAAGAACCCGGTTCCCGCCAGAAACGGGTTAGGTCCGATTGACCGATTGCATACCACCGTCCACCGATATGCAAGGCACGCTTGGACGGGTTATGAATTATGAATTATGATACAGCAAGTGAAGTTGCATCTTAAGATGGCCATGGCCAGATTGATAGCCATGATTGACACCAAGATTTGGAAGCTATAGTGTTCATAATCGACGTTAATGATAGGCAGTCATAACTCATAGATTGGGCCAACACAAAGAGGTAGATCACATTAAGAGCGTTTACGTCGAACGCATAATGTCGAGTTTCATGTAATTCAGTGCAACTTTATTCACACAGAAGCAAGTCCGTCTGTGTGCGTGAGTTGGTTCATTATAGTCAAATCAAAAGATTTTGATCCGTGCGGAATGCGGATGCAATGTCGATGCGAGTCGGTTTATTATTATTGATTTACCACTACATTTTAGCATACTATTACTATTAATCCTAAATCTACTAATGCATTATGTTGAATGTTTTATGTTACTTTATAAAACATAAAATGAGTAATATGAAATTTTGGGCAAAGTTGTAATTTTATGTAGGTACAATAAGGTGATTGTCATAGTGAGACACAATAGGCTACTTGACCTATATTCAATTTCATTGAACAAATGCATATTTCTAGTAGAACTTGACGTAGGAAACCGTATTTCACCCTTATCATCAAATAAAAGCTTATGATTGATAAATAAAGTCGATTTGAAAATATGATTCTATGAAAATATGATTTGTACTGACTAATACGCTTTTGCAGTACTTCCGATTTGGATGTGACGTCATCATGTTCATAATTTAATATCTTTTATTTATCGCGCTCGTTATGTGTAAGTTTATTTGTACATAAATAATAAGAATAAGCCTAGAAAGATTTGCAAAATATATTTTCTTGAGTAATTCAAATAAAACACCAGTTTTATATATTATCTCCATTTATTGTAGACGGGAAATGAAATGGCCAAAACTTTTCTCCAAAAGTTTTCAACTTTACAAATGATTTCTAATTTCTTATTTAATTCTTTTATAATTTTTGGGCACCTTAAGACTCGTACATTTAGCACATAAAAAAATGTTAAATAAAGAGACTCTAAAATGCAAACAGTATGACGTCACACTATGGCGGACAGTGTTTTCGGCGCCATTTATAAGGCGTATTTTTCAATCAACATTTTTATGGGTTTTTACTGTGTAAAATAATAAAATATTAGTTTATTTCGTGAAAATTAATGATTAAGAAGCAATTAGCATGAAGAAAAAAATTAGGTCAAGTAGCCTATTATTATCAAATGTTTATCATTGTATTAAAATAAAAAAATCGGATTTATATTATTTATTCAAGTGTAACCTTATTAATATTATGTACGCAAAAGCTTGTATGCATGGACATATTTTGTTACTCTTTCACGCAAAAACCACTGAATGGATTTTAATGGAACTTTACAACAATATAGCTTTATATACATCAGAATAACACGCAACAATTTATAAGTTAGTTTAGTTAAGTTATACGTACCTCCCAAGGTTTTGATGTGACTTTAACGTGATCGTTGGCTGCAGACACACAGCTCCGAAATAACGCTGACGAATCTGTATTAAAACTATACTACTATGTACAGCCATGGATTTTATCTAGGATACATCATACAAGAGTAACGATCCCGCTCCTTCGCGTGTAGCGTTGACGAGGGCATGGGGGGGTTTTAGTCGGTAAACCTTTGCGGAGGGAGTCCGACACACCCCTGCCCCTCCCCCTGAGGGGGCGGGGGATGCGTAATGCATTGCCCCTCCTCAATAAAAAAAAAGGATACAAGAGTAAATATTATAAATAAATATATTCATGACAAGATGCTACCAATGTTGATATACGCACACGGCACAGCATGCATATTACTTGCATGAATACTAATACTATAAATTCGAAAGTGTGTCTGTCTGTCTGTCTGCCTGTTACCTCTTCATGCTCAAACCACTGGGTATCCAGTCACCGATGGTAGGCATCATGTAGACTTTCAGAGAATATTTGCAAAAATTTATTTTGAATAAAAAAAATTGAGTTTGAGTTTTTTTTTAGTTTTTTGACTGCACCGATTTTGCTGATATTTGGTATGGATATAATTTGGGTCCCGGAAAATGTGTCCGGTCTCTGCGTGATAAACGAATTTTGGCGCAAAAAAGTGAGCGTTACCTGGTTATATACTATACTGAATGAATTTTTAAATGGGCTAAAAGGTCAAACTTAAATAGGAGGTAGCCTAATTAAGTTTGACCTACCGTACACAAAATAATGAGTTCTAATCTACAAAATTATGAAATTTTGTAACGAGGTACAATTTCGTGTCATAAATAATGAGACTATATTGATAAAGGGAATAATGTTCACAACCATTATGAGCTAAAACATTTTGAAATCGCCTTGAGACAAAACTTTTTTAGAAAAAAAAATCTTTGTTACAATAATTAAGATGAAACATAATATTAATATTATTTTAGTGAAATACTTAATTAAACCTGGAGGTTTTTCCAATAACAGAGGGATATTGATAGGATATCCTATAAAAGGTGGGACCATCTTGATGCCATCTGACAATCTTGTTTTTTTTTAATTATCATCATCAGCCTTAAACCCTCCACACGTAGGCTTCTTTTATTCCTCCATGAGCACCAACAACTTTACATTCTTCAAATTAACAGCCTTTTTTTCAAACTGTCATATCACAAGCTATAGCATTTTAATACCAATTCCATCACCATAAAATGACATTCATCACTAAATTAAAAACTGGTAGTGGTATCTTTAAAGATAATTGTTATTTACGGTCCGTCGATCCTGATTGAGACATCGAGGGCGTTAAACGACAAACTGCTAGACATATTTAATTTATTCTATCTCGGTTCTCTGCAGTTGATTTATGGCATAAACTATAAACAGTGGTTATGAAAATGATTATAAACTAGATGATGCCCGCAACTTCACTGCGCCAAAACTCGTTTGTCGCGAGGGAATTTTATATTTTTCGGGATAAAAAGTGTCCTATCTCCTTTCCCGGGACTCAAGTATCTCTTTACCCAACAAAATATGTTCAGCGGTTTGGGATTGAAGAGGTAACAGACAGACAGACACACTTTCGCACATTTTATAATATTAGAATGGATGTTAAAGCATATGTCTTGTACTTGTTGTTAAGCTAATGTTTTTCTTAGCTTTTTAACACCCGCCGAAAAAGTATTGAGTTTGACGTGTCTGTCTGAGTACATGTGTGAGTTTGTGCCCTCTATAGAAATATGTAGTCCAATTATTTTTAATGCAAGTCTATGGACTGTTCGCCAATAGCTACGTCCACATTATGCAATTTCATCTTCAATTTTCGTCATCTTCTTTTTATTCAACTTTCGTTTGGCATATTCAATAATTGAATGCGTCAAAATCCACCGCGTTGAAAGAAAAGTGTCTTAGCGAGCGCTACGATTTCAACGCGCGTCACGGGTATGCCTCACGTTCGCTGTTGACTGTGCTATAACTCATGCCCTTGACGAACAGAAAAAGGCACAATGTGGATAAAGCCAATATCCTTTTCAACAAGAGTCCAATTTAGAATTGGGTGTTTCCCATATATTTTAAACGATAGCAAAAACGCCAAACAAGATCATTAATGTCAATATAATAAAGATGACGGTCTGCAAATAACTAGAAAAACTCTACAAAAACTTCCGTCTATTTTTTAATCTGTCTCATTCGCTTCCGTTGATACTCATAGAGATAATCGTTTATAATGTCTATGAACATAAATATGTAATCACAAAATCTAATAATAATGAACTGATGCACTATCAATATTCCTCAGATAGGGTTGCCACTGATAAGAAAATGAAAACTACAATGATATTATAATTGTTCGGCTAAGTTGCTTAAAGCAGTTTAGCTGGACGTAGCTTAAAAAAACATATTTAACTTTAGTCAAACCTTATTAACAGTGCTAAGAGTTTTATAGTAGCATTATTTGATGTACGTTGACCAATATCTAACTTTGCCTATTAATCATGTACTATGTAGCACCGCATAATATATTATTCTACTTTTACACTACCTTGACAAATGGGCACAAAAATTAAAAAGTTAAATACACATCCTTCAAGAAAAACAGTGCCACAAACGGCAAAAAGCTAACTGAACTAAATGTTTTTTTTTCGTGAGGCAAGTTGACAACCCTATAAAGACACGACAAGCCTGTGAGATCCCGTCAAGATGCCACTCGCGTAGATAATGGAAGGTAAATATTAGCTAGGGCTACCACTATCGACATTTTATCTTCCCTTCTCTATGAATAGTCATTGCATATAGATAAGCAAGCTGAGACTTCAATACTTATCAGAGAAATGAGAATATTATATAGATATTCTAGATACGATAGAATTATAAATCTAGATATGAAAATGGAATTGGAGTTCTTCCTACTCCTCTGTCTTCTAATTTATTTCTCTTTGAGTGTATTCGTTGCTTGTCCTTCGGGCTCCTTGAGATAATATGAAAAGGTTTTCGTGGTTGATCACTGCTGTCGATCTTGGCGACACAGAAGTTGCAGTGGTGGGACTATGGGTGGGCCAATGCCCATGTACTATAGACATTAAATTCTACAAATAAAAAAAATATTTCTTTTAAGCTTTTCAGACTGTGTAAGTAGACATAATCTGTGGTGAGTATCAAATTTCTATGCAAGTTACTTACTTGTAGTACTTCTGTAAAGATACCTATAGTGTTACTTTAAACGTTTAAAAAAATTAAATGACCTTGTGTTAAATAACAAAAAAAACCTAACATACGCTGAAAACTTTTTAACAAAAAAATACATCAAAATCAGTTTAGCACTTTGGTACGCCACGTCCAAGTCCAAAATATATAGGTAGGATACCAATTATTAGGTCACCATGTATTCACCTACTACAGTTTATATTATTTAAACAAATCATTTAAAAGCCGAAGGCATTGTGC
Organism: Plebejus argus; assembly: GCA_905404155.3. NCBI lineage: Eukaryota > Metazoa > Arthropoda > Insecta > Lepidoptera > Lycaenidae > Plebejus > Plebejus argus. The sequence goes on along the minus strand of FR989942.1, from coordinate 9,463,578 downwards.
GAAAGAATTATAACAAATAAGTAACAAAAAAAGGATAAGGGCGAAAATCTCATAGACAGCACCGAATGGCTTCAAATTGTAATAAAAAAAAATGATTTAAAAGCCCACCTTTCCTAGCCTTCTTCAAGGATACTCGACTGACAAGAAAGATAATCGTAGTCCTCCTGAGACTCGGTAATTAATCATTTTTTGATTCGGCGCACTTTCCTCTCCCTTCCTAATCCCGGCTAAGCTCAAGGCAATTACGGAACCCACAAATTGAATTATTTTTTGATATCGAACGGTAAGGATTAAGATTCCGGTCTTATATTTATTAAATTTCCCCTGACAACCTCAATTTGGGGGTTCTTGTTCGTTTTAACGTTTTGTGTAAAGGAATAAATTGTATTTTATGAAATATCTATATTTTAAGTTGATGCTAAATAAGAGCCGTAAAACTTTCCTTATCTATATAAATAAAATTTAATTATAATTTCGTTACTCTCGCTAAAACTCGAGATCATCTGAATCGATTTTGCTAATTTTAGTCTTGAAATATTCGTGAAAGTCCAGGGTTTATATTAGGAAGAAAGTGATACGAAATGCACTAGGTCATCTAGAATCTGATAAATGTAACTGACCGTTAAACATACGACAAAGCAAGACAATTCCAACTAAAGTTAAACTTAATATCCAAGACAAACACATAATATCCGCGTTACAACAACACAACTTAAGCAATAACTTGTGACTTCAAACTAACAGAAGTAAGGGAAAGCACTCGCTTTTTACCGACACAAATAAAGTGGTTATAATTTTACTATTAATTTTAAACTAGGTTTTTTAGAGACTACAAAAGGTTTGGCTGAAGTGAAAATGAAATAGTGAGAGCAGATATACATTTTTACCGCGAAGTAAAAGAAGAAAATAATATGATAATTTTTACACAATTCAGCGCTGAAAGAGATTGTTTTGCGATTTGTATGGCGCAGCGAACCAGCACACAGCGTCATGTATTTGCTACATCCTATATATTTTTGCAACACCCTCTATATTTGTACATTAGTAACACGGAACACCCTACAATCTACATCGCGCACGTAGCGGGTGTAACAAACATCGGTCCATTAGCGCTAATTGTGTTAGTGTTTGGCCCGGGACTCGAACCGGTATACCTGACATACTTTGTCTTTTTTGTTATGGTACATGTTTCGTTTTCTTGTACTTTTTCCAGTTTCTGAAGGTTTTAACAGCACTTTCTCATTAGGGCTTTTGATTGGGTAATGTGAACAATTACTAATGAACAACTGTAGAATTGTTGATAGAAATTGAAAAAAACCTATTATAAACGCGTTTGTAAAAACTTGTCATTTATAACCAACTTTTAAAGAAGATGTTTTATATTTGTATATTTTTTACGACCTATTGTAATATACTTAATGCCGCCATAATGTCCCTTGGAAGACAGTTGTTTTAATAAATTTGCTTGCAGACATGCCTATGACAATGTTAAAATAAGCCTTGTAGGTCTGCACAATACAACATCCTCTTTTTCGAAAGTCAATCAATAAATATGCCTACCATTCCTGCATTATTTACAAAAGTTACATTTAATTTGGTTCACGTTTAACATCTGAATAAACCGTAACTGAAAACCAATCGGTTGTATTATTGTAATGTTCTTTACTTTATTCCTATCGAAGAACGACGCTTTTTACGAGCTGCCGTTTCATTTGTTGCTCCAAAACCATAGTATAATAATGTACAGTAGACAATCTTGATACAAGAATTCCTGAACTGCACAAGTGCTTTCTGTAGTTCAGACTAAAGCAGTAGGAACGCTGGCCTTTTAGGTTACATTATGTTGTATTTTCCCAGAATAGTACAGTTCAAATTGCATGAATTCCTGTGAGTCCTCAAATTCATAACTGTATTAATAATGTATGTCCTCCAAAAAAACCTCTTAGCGAGATTATAAGGAAATATGATAAGCGTGATCATAGATTAAAGAACAGATAAACAAGTTCATACTACGATCGTGGTTTGTACCAGCTATTGTTACAATTTGCATGCCTACGGTATTGTGAATTCCGCTAGCCTATCGCTAAAATAATTTTAAATAAAAATACATACAGAATGGTTACTTGTACTTTATTGGCTAAAAAATTTCTGCTCTGTGTCTGCTGTCTATGGTTATACCTAGAACGTCTTTGTATTAGTAATTATTATTATTATTATTATTATGTTTTAAAATAACTGTATTTTTAAAAGATAAAACCGACTTCAAAATTGTACGTAATTATTACAACAAACATCATATTACAACAAACAACAACAACAAAATATTACATTAGCGTGTACACTTTATAGGAACATTGGCAGCCGTACTAGTAAAGACTGTGTCACAGCTGCCTGATGTACTCAGTAATAGGACAACATTATGTGATATAAAAAACAAGTACAATGTGATAATACTATTGATGATTGAAAGTAATTACAATATTGAAAAATAGATTAAATTAAAATATATAATACAAAATATATGAAAAGTGAAAACTAAAAAAAAAAACAAAATAAAATAAAATTAAATATTAAAAAGGAATTAAATTAAATTAAATTAAGTACATTAAATCTATAAATACATTAATAAAATTAAATTAAGCACATGAAATCAGTTCAAGTAAAATTAAATAACATTACATTAAATCAGAATCAATATCATTAAATTAAATTAAATAACATTCAAATTTAAGACATTAAAATATAATAACCATTAAATGCTATTCAAAACTTTATGTATGTTTAAATTATGTGTGTATGTGTGATAGAGTTTGTGGATGTGTGTTTATGTGTATGGATTTTGCATGTATTTCTCTGTTTTATCGTAGTCTAATGTAATTAACCATTTTTTTAAACATTGCTTGCATTTTCGGGAAGTAAGTGGAAATATGTTGTTTTCTTTATTTGCCGTATTATAGAGGTATGCGGAAATAACGTAAAATTGGCGTCGAGCAAGTGAGGTTCGGTAACGGGGCGTGGAGCAGATTTTCCAGGCTGTTCGTTTGTTACAAGGAACATATGGTATTTCTCTATGCTTACGAAGGATTGCATTCACTATGAACAACTGCCTCACAGTGAGCACGGAGGACTCGCGATAGAGTTGGTGGCTGCTATACCGCCGCGGATGTCCATACATGACTTTAAGGATGGCGCGCTGGGCTCGTTCCAGTGGCAGCAAGGTCCTAGCCGCACATCCTCCCCACGTGACGATGCAGTATTGAATCAGGGATTGAGCTAGAGCGAAGTACACACACCGCATTGTATCGATATCCGCGGAGCTCCTAAGTTTGCGAAATACGGGAATCAGCTTTCTTAAGCGCGCTGTTAGGGTCATTATGTAAGGCAGCCAAGAGAGATTGTTGTCTATGATAAGTCCTAAATAATTTATGGTAGTTGTTGACGCTATCTTCGAACATTGACATAAATTTCCGGAGCAACTATGAGCTATGATACAAAAATTTTTTGGTGGCTGAGAGTTAGAGCGCGGTGAGAAGGGTATGTATTTTGTTTTTTCTATGTTAAGCGTCAATAGATTAGCATCCAGCCACTGCGCAATCTCTCTTATAGCTGCCTCTGTATGTAACTTAACTTCGTCCCAGGTGCTCCCATAAACAATCGCGGCTGTGTCGTCAGCGTAACTTATGAGTTTGCAATTCTTCAAGGCAATTTGACACAGCGAATTTACATAAAGCAGAAATAGGGTGGGGCCCAAGACGCTACCTTGCGGAACTCCATAAGTGAGCTGAGTTGTGCTGCTTAAGTATTCTCCTATCCTTACTCGCTGAGAGCGATTGGAAAGGTAACTTCGGAAAATATCTAGAGCAACACCACGAACTCCGATAGACTCTAATTTACTTAATAAAAGTGGCACAGAAACTGTATCGAAGGCCTTAGATAGATCTAAAAATACTCCTAGCACTTTGTCTCCATTATCTAAGTGTTTGGCTATCGTTTCGCTTAGCAGTAGAGTCGCATCTTCCGTAGATTTTCCCCTAGTGAACCCATATTGATTTTCTGCAAGGATGTTTCGTTTATTTATAAAATTAACTAACCTATAATTAAGTAGCTTTTCTAAAACCTTAGAAACGATCGTAAGCACAGAAATAGGTCGGTAGTTGCTAATTACATCCCTGTTGCCACTCTTATGAATTGGACGAACGAGCGCACTTTTAAGGGCCTCTGGAAATACGCCAGTAGAAAAGCATAGATTATATAAATAAGTCATGTGGGGTATTAAGTATTTCATTGAATTTTTTAAAACTATTGTTGAAATATTATCAATACCAGTCGCGCAATCATTTTTGAGGTTTTTTATTATGTTCTCTACTTCGGCGTGTTCAACATTGCTTAGGACCATGGAGTCGCTCTGTCCCAAGAGTCGTTGTTTATTTACAGTATTTACTAAGCCTAATGGATTAATGTTTCGCTTACTTAATATTGCATCAGCTAATGTTCTACCGATTCCTCCAAAGTAATTATTTACCTTATTTACCGAATCTTGGGGACTCTGAGCAACTTTTAATAGGTCAGTGGGTGGCAAGTATGAATTTTTTAAATTTGTAATCTTGTTAATAGTGCTCCACATTCCCTTGGGATTATTTTTATATTTTTGAAACTCATTTTTTTCATATGTTATTTTTAGTTTTTTAAGCAAGTTGTTACAAAAATTTCGATATCTCGTGTAAGTTAGTTGTAAGATAGCATTATTAGGATTAAGCTTGGCTTTTTTATGTAAGTTATCACGATTTCTAATACATCGTATGAGACCTGACGTAAGCCAAGGTTTAATGGGGCGTTTTTTGTGCGGAACTCTTAATTGTGTAGAGTTTGCAGAGATCGCATTAGATATGATATCAATAAACATTGACACTGCGACATTCGCGTCGGTCGAACGATAAATCTGACTAAAATCTGCCGATGCAATATCATTATTTAAGTTATTGTAGTCAATTTGTGTACGCATTATATTCACCTGAGAACGCTTGACTCTACAATCTAAAGAATATATGATTGGTACATGGTCGGTGACCAACGTGTCCAAGACAAAAGTATGTGATCGACGGTCCGTTTTGACCATGACGTGATCCAAGCATCGATCTAGGCGTGTGGGATGTAAATGCGCTGGGAGTAGTCCATGCATAGCTAAAGTGTCCATATACGCACAACTGTTTGTGTCAGAACATCCTTGAGCTATATTTATATTAATATCTCCGACCAGAATTACTGACTTTACATTCTTTAGTCCTGATAAACATGAATCCAAGCTATTGCAGAAATTATCTATATTTTTGTAAGATGGTGAACGATAGACGCCCATAATAGCAATGTCGCTATCAATGAGTTTAATAATAACGCTATTTGCATCTATTAATTTGGAAGATATTTCTGTTTTTATATTATGTTGAATATTCGATCTAATGTAAATAGTAACACCATCATTTTGGTTAGAATAGTTCGAAGTATATGATATGTAGCCTTTTAGTTCAGGAATAGTTGTCAATTTACTCAGCCAGCACTCGGTAAGCACTATAATATCACATTGAACAGTTATTCTTTCCAGCAAGAGTAATAACGAGTCAAAGTTACAGTTTAAGCTCCTGATGTTCATATGCAAAATATTGAGAGACCTAATTAAGTTTTCCGATTGGTACTTTAGTTCTTCTGGGCTACATACTATTGATTGCGATACCTCCATGCAATCAATATCTTTTGACATATTGGTCGTAGTATCGAATTTTATATACGTATACACTTAGAGGTAGAGACAACATACAAAATAGGTTTGACCACTTACACTCTGTATTAGAATAACGTATACAATAATTATTAAAATAAAATATTGATATGTCAAGCAATTTAGGTAGGGTACATTCTTTAGATGTAGAGTTTGTAATTGTGTTTAGTTTGTGAGAGTGTGGAGTATTATAATATTTTGTACATAATATAGTTAGTGTGAAACATAATAATAAATTAAATTTTTTTGCTAACAACCAATTATAGAAAATATAAGTTACAGTAGTTAAATGTAGGTACATATTGCGAAGTGTGGGCAAGTTATTATAACTAATATCAATTAACATTGGAGATAATTTTTTATAACTAAAATATAGAAGAACATTAAAATATAGTCATACTCTATCAGGCGATTGAATAAGCTTGTCTAGGTCCGTTTCAGATGAAATACGTCGGCAGGGGACCCCTTCTTTTTTGCGCAGGTATACTTTCAGTTACAGGTATAGTAAGGAAGTAAATTGTTGTATAAAACGGCTGTTCTAAATAAAATAATATTCTAATCAGTAACTTTATAATCAATCGATTATAAACTTAACAGAAGGCACTGTAAGTTACAAAATTTAATATTATCACTCAGAAGCTTCAATAAAAAATTGTATCTCTACGTATATGTTTTGTATACTCTATGGCCACAGAATATATAATAGTCTATGGCTTAACTTTGAGAGGCTATTAATATTTTCAGTTTCCCAAAAAAGTTACTGTTTACCTTTTCGACGATACTCGACAGGTATGGGAATAAAACATTATTTAAAAACAATACAATCTTATGAGGATATTTTAATAAGGATGCCATCTTGTTAAATGTCTCTTAAGAGACAGACAATGGTCAAATACCTATGAATTATTTGATCATTTAAGAACTGTTTATGATGACAATAATGACGTAACATCTGTTACGCTATGATACTCTCATCAACTGCAACACGCGAAATCATACTTTCAGGTATTTTATTTTTGTTTTAAATGCTTTGCACTGTGTCGACGCTTCAAGTCACAATATAAGATTCATTCTAATTCGTATAGTGCATAAATATTGACGAAAAACGCATTTCCAGTACATCATTTAACCACTATACCTTAAACTCTATCATAATTTTCAGAGAACCCCCGTTTATAAATCGTGGGTTTTTGTGTACGGCACGACTCCCCTGGTAGTGATTAGTAGGATAACGGGTTCATACTCGATACAGCCTTATATTACGTGTTATTATGATCCTTATGTCCTTGGAATAAAGGCCAGAGGAAACTGTACCTTCGGATTTCTGGAAAATCGATTTTCCAGTGAATAATGCGTCTGGTGGCCATGTAACGCATTTATAATTTATAATTTAATAATATTATGGTCACACTCAAAAATGTATTGCAAAAATAAATGTAGTAACAACGCGAATTATATTATTAGGGTGAATTGCACCAGAAGCGCAGTTAAAGTTAAGGTTAAGGTTATCGTCAAATATGGCGACTTTTGCTAGGGATTTGACAGTTCATTTCACATTTTGTTATGGTTAAAGTTAAAATTATAGTTAAAGTAAGCCGGTGCAACCCACTCTTATTATTCTATTTCTTTAATATCCGAAAATCCCACAGTCAAAAGTAATACAATAATTGGAAACTGAACAAATTATTATAAACCCAATTAAAAAAATTCTAGCTATTATAGGCGATTTACTTTGACACAGGTCTAGGTATTATTTGGTTTATTATATTATCATGCTGTATATTGACAATTATTATTCACCTTGTATATATTCACGATTCACGCTGTATATTCAGAATTCACAGCGTATATTCACAATTCACCCTCTTTAATCACAGGTAAAATAAACATGATACTCAAAGCTTAAACTGCGTTTCTAGATTTATAGCTTGAAGTTTGAACTCATCCGGAACTGCTAATGATCGCGGAATGACTGCAGCTCTAAAGTTTTATTATTTTCTGAATTGTTACCTTTTATTGGCCCTACTGAACAAGCAAGTGTTTTGTAGAGAACGACTCTATATTTATAGACATCATAAATTGTTAAGCATCAACAATTGTAAATGTATGAAAATATAGATTTTACAGTGACTTTAGTAATTATTCGTTATTTTAGGGTAACTACAATAAAATTTATTTCGGAAAATGATAAGCACTGAAACAGGACATTGTTTTATGGCTTTGGCGATTTTATTAAGGGATTAAGTAAAATAATAATTTCAAGTGCGATAAAACGACGCTGACAATTATATAAATCGCACATTTTTCATGGGACTCCAAGTATTTTTTTTTACGGCTACTCTGTCACAGGCCGCAGCGACGTACGGCCGCGCGGCCTGGCCACCTGCGCGGGGGCACTAATATGACAAAGTTGACTTTTATTCGAACCTTAAAAACGGTTCGAATTTTCACTGAACTCAATATATCTTTTTATCAAATCAGTATTAAATTTTATCAATATCGGTTTAGTTGTTTTAGAGCGAAGAGGTCACAGATAAAAAAAACAGACAAACTGTCGCTATAAAAATGTATGTCCGTATTTGGATCCGTCTATTCCATCTATCCGATCGGTGTATGGATAATAACACGGTGATTGGTGGACAAAGTTATCTTAAACTAGGTAAAGGTGTCATCCCGTAGCGGGAAGTTTGGTCTCCTCTTACGACGGGCCTTCTTGATGGCACTCCTGGGAACCGTACTCTAAATTCAAACCCGATACCTGTGCTTGTAGGTAGGTCAATGATCCCAATGGGCATCTGTGTTACTATATTAACATTATTTAGGATACCAGGCCATGTTCATAAAACTTTGCTAGACAGAGTTGCTTAAATTGGTTAGATTCTCTACATACATTTTCTTTTTGGTTTTTGGTTTGGCAAAATGTCTGGTTTTGCTTTTTTCTCCATTAAACATTTCTTGCGAGCTCTTGTCGGGTTCCGAGTTCCCGAAGCTGTAGTCTTCATTATGTAGGAGTTAGGCCAAAAAAGTTTCTTAACTTCCAATGAACGTAGTGTAAGTTTTGATGACAATAGACTTAAGTCATGTATCGTGAATAAACTAATATATTATTAGTAGTAATTAAGACAGATAGGCTGGTACAGTAGACTTGTTACAGAAACTTAATCAAACATAATTTATGTAAAAGCACATCATTAGCATTTAACAAATTATAAAAGTAAATAAAACAGCTTGAAACACCTGTCTACATTATGTTTTTAATTAAACTCCAAATACACGATGCTTTTAAGTAGAAAATGTTTAATTAAAAAGTAATTAAGATGACTGTTTTATGATACTTGTTTTTATTACTTTTATTGCTGTTTACTTTAAATATTGTATTTTAGAATTAACGTTTTGTTAATATTTGTTGTATTTTGAACAACGAAATTATTCAATTTGTTTTAGTAGGACAAAGTAATTAGCTATTAATTGTGTTTGGAGAAAACACTTGTCTTTGCTATTTATTTCTACAAAATATTCTACAATAAATACATTTGTTCGATTAATCTGTGGCATAAGCGATACTTGGGTAAAAAATAGTTCTAACTTGTAGCCCTACATAAAATTTCCCGATCTTTCAAAATACGAGCAACTCCAATATTTTTCGCATGACGACAGTCGCTAAAGTTAATATAACCCAGTTAAAAACGGCAGGTAATATAACTTTTTTGTACATCTTGGGCATTTAAAATGTAATTTTCTTTAAGAATAGAGTGGTTTTTACCTCGACGACTACACTTACTAATAACCTTGGTTTACTAGTAGGAAGCTGCCTAAAAAACGATGACTTCATCTCATTTACTTGTTATGTCATGGCAAAAAATTAGAACTACCGGTTCTTGGTTCGTTAACCCGATCTGATTTGAACGGGAAAGATTGGATGATCTATTCCGCATTGACAGTGTTTATACCAATTTTTCCTTGTAGTTTATCTGTAACTCTAACTTTAACTTAACTAACTCTAGCAAAAGGTTATTTTGGCAGTTATGTATTAATGCTTAAAATATGTACAGGATACTATGATTATTAAAAAAACTAGATTTTGCTCACTACTCCGTCCTGCCGATATTGTTGTTTGTCGCGACCGGATCCGTAAATTTTACAGCAAAAAAAAAAACGGGTAGTTCATCCTTTCCCGCTTCTCATATTATTTCTCCATACGAAATTACATCTAAATGAATTAAGTTTAGGCGTGAAGAGAAGAGGTATAAGACAGTGACACCATTTCGTACTTATTTATAATATTAGTAAAGATTGACAATCACATTTTTATGAAAATAATACCTCTACATTTTTATGACACGTGGAAATTCTGTACCTTAATGCTACTTGCTACCTTCAATGAAGGTACCTGGTATTCTATTATACAGAAGTCTTATCAATTAAACATACGCGGAACTTCTGTACTTTACTTATATTATTTGGTACCTAAATATTTTAATGTAGGTACCTGGTATTCTAAGTACTTACAGAAGTTTTATCAATTAAACATAACATAATACGTAGAACCTCTGTGTACCATATACATTACATAGTACAAATCGCACTTTTAATGTAAGTACAGGTGGTATTCTAGGTACAGAAGTTTTATCAACAGACCATAACATACGTGTTATAGTATTTGTATGCTGCTGCATTATTCATGGCATAATTCGATAAGCTGGAGCCTGGAGGTCGTATACTCCGAACATGATTACACACGTCCTAAACAACGATTAGCTGAGGCTGATGTAATGTGTTAATCAGTGTTTAAACCCGGTTTAGGCGTGTTAATGGAGTATACTGCTGTGTGATGGGGTAGGTAGTTCATAGAATATCGTTCTTGAGATATAGCGTGGAGACAGACAGACGGACAGACATCGAAGTCTTAGAAAAGGATCCCGTTTTTACCCATTGGATGTGGAACCCTAAACTAACACAAAGGCTTATTTTTATCCTAAAAGTGTACCTACGAAGATTCTGAATGATATAGGGATATTGTAGAGGACGAAAACCGTAGTAGTAATGCCACAATTGAAAGCATCAATAACTAATCTGGGTGTAAAATGAGTACACTATTACAAAAACTGACGGAATTAAGTGCTTTGAAGTGATAAATCTGACGTAATCACTATCAACAGTCACTATAGTATATTACCAACTACATTACCAAATATTTACACTATATAATCGATGAGATAAGATTAAAACTAGGCGAACTTTCCTACGAAATCACGTAAAAGCTAATCCACAGCAATCGTAGTTGTTTGGATGGATCTATCATTGCAGACCGAAAAGGATAGTTTGACACACTACCACTGTCATGATAGTGGATGTAAACTGTAAAACATTAGACAAGAGTTCAAGACTAGTTCTAGACAACAGTCTCAAGGAATATTTAACAATATAATGGCGATTGTTCAATTAATGACCACGCGCCAAAACAGCCTTATAAGTTGGTGTAGTTTAAAAGTCTGTCTGTCTGTATGTTTGTTCCACTATTACACGAAAACTACTGAACCGATTTGAATGCGGTTTTCGCAGATATATTGGTCTTCGTCCAACTTAACATCTGGTGTATAAAAAAATCCCCCCCCCCTCCCCTACTCTAAGGGACAAAAGAGGGGGTAAGATGTTGTATCAACTGATGAAGTAGAAATACTTTAAATGGCAAAACAACGTTGCCGGGACATCTAGTTAATAATGGTTCAAAACAACACTTTTTTAACAGCTTTTACAAATTATTGCATTGTCAATTTGTCATTGATTGGCTCATAATACGTATGCAAAGTTTCGAATTAAGGCGACGCGACGCCTGGATAATTTGGCTGCAGCGATCTCGATTTTTCTCAACAATGACTAATGCTAAGAAATTACAGTTCATTGTCAGTATTCATCATGTCTTTGTCTTTAAATTACCCATAGCATAACACGATTGGTCAACTTTCATAACACAGAATAATTAATCAAAAAGACCTTTGTAAAAAAGGGATATTTAAGGTTTTTTAATTACGCGACAAAAACCATTTTGTCGCTTATGCCCTTTCCATTTCTTGCTGTTCCATTTCGTTTTCTATGAGAGGCCGGGCCGGCCTCTCATAGAAAACAAGCAATCTGAAACATATCCAACACGGTTTCTTACTTTAACGTGACGTCACCTTAATTAGACTAGGTACTGGAGATAGGTAAAAATCGTGTTCAAAGATTCCGCTACATACATACAGCTCATGCTAATAAAAGCGTGGTAAAAATAAATGTAGAATCTACATTATAACTGTAATAATTATACGGAAAGCTCCAGAAACCTTTCGCTCACTCATATTGAACGGATCGTGGACGGATGTTAAAAGTATCTAATATCCGTAATTTCCGGATTCAAATCCCGATATCCGGTACTAAAAGGATTCCTTTGAGTCACACTTCGGCGTAGTCTTGACGTCATTATTCTTCGGTTATGATTGACGATTAGGGTGGATTTATAACATTATGCGGCAGTGTAAACGCGCGGTTTGGCGACTATACCGCGAGATGACAAGCTAATGTATGAAAAGTTGATCGCATATTGGTCAGCATCTTACGTGCCGTACGCGTCGAACGCACCGCATAGTACACGAAATGCTGCGCGTACGGTGCGGACGAATGTGCGAGATTTCGCATCATTTGATACAACAAACTCTAAAAGGCGGCGCTTACGGCGCGTGCGTGCTGGTAAATGTTATTGAAATAAATCGTTACATACATTTGCTTGTGATCTGTCGATGTAACGACCAAACCGCGCGTTTATGTGGACGCGTATTGATCTATCCTTTGAGTCACACTTCGGCGTAGTCTTGACGTCATTATTCTTCGGTTTATGATTGACGATTACAATTTACAATGTCTTCAAACTGTCGTGTGCATGAGTCACATCATGCGTATTATCCAATTTGGTGTATAACAGCTTGTATTCTTGGTAAACTATTGTGGTAACTTGTGGGTTGGAACTTGAAGGGATTCTAACGATTAGTTTGTCCTACAACTCCTACAAGACAATGCAGGAAAGTGGAAACTAATTTCAATTTTTTTTTCCACAGCAACGAACTTGCTTTGGAATAAAAGAAAATGTGAAAAGCTTGTCGAGTAAATTTTTTTACCAATTAACTAGAATTTTACTAATGTATTTTTTTTTATTACAAAAAAGTTCAAAGAATATTAAGTTACTGCTAAAAAGAGGATTTTTGCTGCTATATCTTCACTCTAGACGACAGAGTCAACACACACAGAGCAAAGAGTTTTTTCGATGTTTGACAATGTTCTTCTTCTTCTTCTTCTTCTTTTATTATGGCGGCCGTTTGACAATGTTTCTTCTATCAAAATATGATATCATGACGAGCGCACGAGTGATAACGCCTCCGTGGTCTAGTGGTATAGAGCGCGGCTCTTGACTCGGAGGTCGTGGGTTCGATTCCCGCGTTGGAAACATGTTATTTCCAAGTTTGGTTAGGACAATGCAGGCTGATCAGTGATCACCTGATTGTCTGACAAGTAAGATGATCCATGCGTCGGATGGGCATGTAAAATGTCGGTCCTGCGCCTGATCTCTCGCCAGTCGTATCGGTCTGCCGCGGCCATCCCACTGGGTTATGAGAGTAAAGAAATAGAGAGTGCTCTTGTGTACTGCGCACACACTTGGGCACTATAAAAATACTCCTGCGTAGCTGGCCTGGTTTTTTTTATTATTAAATAAGAGGGCAAACGAGCAAACGGGTCACCTGATGGTAAGCAACTACCGTCGCCCATGGATACTTGCAACATCAGAAGAGCTGCAGGTGCGTTGCCGGCCTTTTAAGAGGGAATACGCTCTCTTCTTGAAGGTTTGTAGGTCGTATAGGTCCGGAAATACTGCTGGTGACAGTTCGTTCCAGAGTTTTACAGTGCGCGGCAGAAAGTTACGCGAAAACCGCACGGTGGAAGACTGCCACTCATCAAGGTGATGAGGATGGTATGTTTTTCGCGTGGGACGATGGCGAAAAGTTGCAGGTGGTATGTTTCCGAACAATTCCTCAGAGCCCTCCCCGTGAAACAACCGATAGAGGATGCAGAGTGAAGCTACATCTCTGATCTTGGCCTAATTCCAAGGGGTCCAAGCTGTTTGAAACCGGTGTGAGAGCTATTATTATATGTCGTATTTTGGTCGGATTGTTTACTGTACATATATGCTAGTAGCGCCCTCTGCTCCGACTTTTGCGTAAAACTCCCTACTACATCAGCCTATATAACTAAACGAGCTTTTGCCCGCGGCTTCGCTCGCGTTTAAAAGTATTATTATATACAAACTTTCATCCCCTATTTTAACCCCTTGGGGTGGGAATTTATCAAAATCCTTTCTTAGCGGATGCCTACGTCATAACATCTACCTGCATGCCAAATTTCAGCCCGATCCGTCCAGTGGTTTGGGCTGTGCGTTGATAGATGACCATGTCAGTCAGTCACCTTTAAGTTTCATATACATAGATATATAGATATATAGATATAGATATAGAAGATGTACTTTAAGAACATTCAAAATAGTATAGTTTTGGATGTTTGTGTACTCAACACTGTCACATATCTAATATTAAACTGATGATACATCCGTCGTAAATTCGTCATAGTAATGTCACAACTCACAATCATAATGATCATTATACAAACGCGGGATAATCTGCATTAGCATAATTTTAACACGACCTAACTCTACCATGTATGATCTAATATACAATATAATACGTAGAATTTAATATGTACTTGGTTGCAAATAAAAATTTTGAACTTTGAACAGGAATCCTACTTACTATTATAAATGCGAAAGTCCATTTGTTTGTTACCTTTTCACGCCAAAACCACTGAATAGATTTTGCTGAAATTTTGTATACTTATACTTTGAGTCCCAGGAAAGGACATAGGATAATTTTTATTTCGGAAAAATGTACGGTACCTGCGCGATGAACGAATTTTGGTGAAACGGAGTTACGGGCGTCGCCTAGATACTGCGTGACTGGTGAGACATGTTCAATACTCGAGGACGTGATATTTGGCTATTATATTAGTTGGAAAAAAATAATAAAAAAAATAATATCAATTGATCACTGAGTAAATGTAGCTAAAAGTTAAATAATTATTTACCCAACCCATGGACACCGCGAGCGGGAGGGGTAGTTGTGTGGTGTTTCTTTGGTAGCGCACGCCTCTGCACCGGCTGCATAGTATGCCTACTTCCCTAGCCGCGTAATTTACTTAGTATCCATGATTTATTTATTTTTGGGAAAACCGGAAAAAAATTAAGAACCTAATTTTATTACATAATTATAATGAGAATCGAGTACTGAATACTCTCCTTAATTATCGGTATTGTCTCACCAGTCATGTTATACAAATAACTTGTACATCTTTAGTACCTACTAGTAGGAGTCCTACTGCGTGACCACTCCTACTATACTATGAGTACTATATTCAGGACAAGATGGCACCAGCAGTCATTGACCTTTCTAGTCTAGGATCTATGTAAAAAACAGCACTTCTTTTAACTTAAGAATAAAATTGAATTTTACATACACTTAACATTCATGACAAAACAACCTTAGTAAATACAGCTTGTAGTGCTTTTTTATACACTAGTATTTCATAGTCCTAGTTTGTACTATAGAGCCATAGTATAAGTCACCGGTAGTATAAAATTGTAGCCACAACATTTCGCAGTCGCAATCCGACATTTTCATTCACCGTTAAAAGGGGTTAACTTTTCAGTGGAAAAAGCACCGGGTTTTATCGCACAAAAAGAAACTCTTGTCCTCTTTTTTCTTTGGAACAGAGTTTTGAAAGATGTTTCTTTGCGAAACGACGGGTTTGTATATTGGCCGGCATAACTCTGTTTATAATAACGTTAAGATAATAAAATATTAATAATTTCTTTGTAAATGTTTGCTTTTGATGTTATATTTTTATAATATATTAATATCAAGTTTTATTGGCATCCCACGCCCGTAGGCCTTGATTTGCTATAAATGGACTTGAGGTATACCAAGGTACAATCGAGGAAATTGATTCCTAGGTTGTCGACCTACGTCATTTGGTCAGCTTATGTCAATTCAATGTTAGCTGTGATCGGTTGGATGGGTTTGACTTAACGCGACCAAATTATACTTAGGTACGCCATCTGCCTAGGCATCAACTTCTCTGATAGTACCTCGAAAAATCACCTTTACATTGGTAACAAGTAATTCTTTTTAGTGTGGTTCTTGACTAGGTATTCGTGGGTTCGATTTCCGTGTTGGAAAAATGGACAATGTCGACTGGTTTTCTAATTATATGTGATAAAAAATGGGCATGTACCGTATATATTGTTAACTCCTCCTTGGGCACTACAAAATCATCGTGTTAAACTGGCATGAAACCTAACCTGAGAAATCTTTCTTGATTCTTGAAGTCTTTTCATAAAGGTAAATAGAACCTTTTTTTTTTTTGATGCGCAGGGGAAACCCATCATGGGTCCCCCGGGTTGGGTATGTGCACAGCACCCCGGGGGTATGTGAGACTCCTACTCACTAAAACCACCTGCGGTTCGCCTTCAGCCGTATAAGAGAGGGATATCCCGGATCTAACAAACACGGAATCCCTCCACGACTGGCCGGTCTACCTCAAAAGGGACCGGACTTCCACCAAGGTAAGGGAACGCTTAGGCAAGGTAAATAGAACCTGCAAGAAGAGAGCGTATTCCTTCTTAACAGGCCGGCAATGCACTTTCAACGCTTTTCATGTTGCGAGTGTCCATGGGCGTCGGTAATTTCTTTCCATCAGGTGACCCGTCTCTTCGTTTGCCACTTAATTTTATTAAAAAAAAATACAATCTCGTGCAGATTATACTGATGATTTCTGAACGGGCAATGAGATTATCATTATGAAATGCGAAATCCATTCACGTTTTTATTATCTCCGAAACAAATGAATAATGATGGGGCCACGTGTCACTGGGTTATTAAAATTGAATTTCGAATTTACATAAAATAAAAGGCGCTGTACAGTCGGTGCGCCATTTTATAATTTGTTAATTATTTTCAAAGTGTCGTTTATTTTGAATTCAACCCCTCGATTTTGTATCCCTTTTTGATCCTCAAATATTTAAAGGACGGGAGATCAGAGTTTGGTCACGAAAGGTTGGTGAACTCATGTTTTCAAAAACTGGCAATAAGTTTTCCTATACTTTTGTACGGTACCAGAAGGCTTAGCATGTCCAAAGTAGATATGCGAAAGAATAGAAACGCTGACAGTTTTTGCGGACAAACTGACAGATTTCCTATGTTAATCCATCATTTTGTCTACTTTAGCTATGAATAAGCTTTTCTATGGTGGCCAAACTAAACCTGCAGGTGGAGCTATGACCTTGTAGGCTCTTTCGTGTCAATTGTCTGTCAAACAGCTGTCATATTATGTCGCCTCCGTGGTCTAGTGGTACAGAGCGCGGCTCTTGACTCGGAGGTCGTGGGTTCGATTCCCGCGTTGGAAACATGTTATTTCCAAGTTTGGTTAGGACAATGCAGGCTGATCACCTGATTGTCTGACAAGTAAGATGATCCATGCGTCGGATGGGCATGTAAAAAGTCGGTCCTGCGCCTGATCTCTCGCCGGTCGTGTCGGTCTGCCGTCCCACTGGGTTATGAGAGTAAAGGAATAGAGAGTGCTCTTGTGTACTGCGCACACACTTGGGCACTATAAAATTACTCCTGCGTAGCTGGACTGGTTTCAATGAAATCGGCCACCGTCACCGAAACCGGTGTGGGAGCTATTATATATTATTATTATTATTATTATTATTATTATATTATGTCTCGAACTCGAACGAAAAACACCCTCAACGTCACATTGAGTGGTTATCACTAAAGGAAATGGGCAAAATTTGTTCAGACTTCTTCAAGTAATAAAATTGAATTAGCTATGCTAAACGCGGCCGAAATGTGCGAAGCCAAATCAGCTTTCAATAGATTTATTACCCAAATCCGCGGAATTAAAAATTTCATTCCCTCTTACCGTGAAAAATTTTGAGTAGAACCGAAAATCGTGCATTACCTGAAACAAAAATAAAATGTTGTTAATAAAGTACATAATATATTCAACAGAGAAAATCACTAGAGGTTGCTTACTTCAGTGCACAAGCTGATGATAATTGGTATAAAACATGCTATGATGCTAAATATATGGACTGACATATTATAGACAGATGGACGGACAACCAAAACTTGCAACACCAAAAAGATTTCACTTCAAAATACAACATTTTGTTCAGAGGAAAAAAACAAGGTTTCTAGAACGTAGGTAACGTTCTTGTGGGTAGTTTATTTGTTATCCATCCAGCCTCGAACAAACATAATGTGTAACCGGCCCATATCAAATAATAGTTTAATTTCCCATTCCGTGTCCAGTGAGACGGATATTCTCGCATGACGGGTTACCGCAAAATATTGTACACTTTTGTACGAATTTTGTACACTCTTGTACGGATTTTGTACACTTCGTACGGTCGTTATCAAGTGGGCACATGACGAGGGTAGGGTCCGTGATTTACGTCAATTATTTAATATTTGGACCGACGGCTCTTTGTCTATTTTTGGTGACGTTGACATGTCCTCAAAAGATTGCGGACGGTTTTAACATTTTTGGGTACAGTGAAACGTGGTTGTCATTTTCAACTTGCCGGGCGAGTTCTCGAACAGGTAGAAAGCTCGACGTTCAAAAAATAATTAATTATTCGATCGAAGAAATTGATTTAGAGTCAGTTGACGGCCCTACGTCATTTGGTCAGGTTACGACATTTCAATGTTATGTTAGCACTTAGCTGTGAATGTGATCCGTCGAAGGGATTTGACATAGTACCATGCCACACGATGCGGTGCGGCGGCGGTACGGCGCCGGCCGGTGCCGCTTCGGTGTCCTACATAATATAAAAATGGATGTATGGCACACGGCGCCGTCCGGTGCCGCTTCGGCGCTGCACCGCACGCGCACCGGAATCGAGATGAGACGGGTACGTTCGAGCTCGAGTCCATCGCTGCTACGGTACTGCAAAACGTTGCGGTACCGCACTCACCGCGTGGCCGGTAGTCCGGTGAGACGGACACTGGTGCGGTGCCGCACCGCGTCGTGTGGCATGGCCGATAACGCGACCAATTTCCGTAGGCCCGCCATATACCTAGGAATCAACTTTTCTGATAATATTGAAGCGGCTAGGAGTTACCTAACTGCTTACGATTGTATTATTTAACTAGAAATTTACTACGGACTTTAAATTTTACTACTTTTAGAAAAACTGCCAAAACTCAAAATTACTAATTTAGATTTAAAAGGAAATAAATAAAAGATGCCGAAAAACAAACACTTCGATTTATTCGCTATTTAACAATTAATCGCGGTACGGACACAGAGTTAATTAGAGAACCCTAAAATAGCGAATGTCTAAATACATTTCCAAATTCGACTATTTATAGTTAAAAATAATTAATAATAATTACGACTCCCACTTGGCCGTTCCTGTGTAATGGCGGGGGTGCGTTCCGACATGGCGCCTACGCTTAAACCAATTAAAAAATAGATGCGCCTGCGACCATTTTGAAGTGGGCGGAGCTAACACGCCATTAAGACGCTGCGTAGTCATCCCCCGAAATCAGGCGATGTGACGTCAGGTGGCGTGATTCTTGTGCTGCGTTTACATGCAAGTTGCAACTTGCCTCGCAACTTGCACGACGACTCGCCACACTACTCCCCCGCTGAGACCGTGACTACGGGCGGAAGAAATCTGGAAACCGGACCGTGCGTCCACTCCTCGTCTTCTTGACCGCAGTCTGATCTTCGGCCGGTGGGCTGTCCAGGGTTGATGTTGGCGTCTCCCTTGCGACGAAAGCTGGTTTCACGCGGTCTATCGTGACCTTCTGAGTCTTCCCTTTGACCTCCAAGTCCAACGTCCTCTTGTCTCGCTGGAGCACCTTGTATGGTCCAAGGTACGGGGCTTCGAGTGGTCTTCGTGCAGGACCCTGGCGGAGGAAGACGTGCGATGCCTTGTCCAGGTCTTTAGGCACATAGAACGGACGACTGGAGCTAGTGTGCCAAGACGTGGGTTGAGGTGTCAGCTTCTGCATGTGGGAACGAAGTCTGCTCACCAAGCTGCTCATGTCCACCGGCTCGTTGACAGTGGAAGTGAAGAACTGGCCAGGTAGGCGTAGCGGCTCACCGAAGACTAGTTCTGCTGCCGATGCCTGGAGGTCTTCTTTCCACGCGCTGCGGATGCCAAGGAGCACCCAGGGCAGCACCTCAGTCCAGCTCGAAGTAGCGTGGCAGGTGATGGCGGCCTTGAGCTGGCGATGCAAACGCTCAACCAGGCCGTTGGCAGCGGGATGGTAAGAGGTGGTCAGGTGATGAGAGGCCCCGACTAGGGCAGCGAGTTCCTTGAAGGTGTGGTACTCGAACTGCCTGCCACGGTCGGTGGTGATGTGCTCGGGGCAGCCGAACCGCGCGATCCACCCAGAGGTGAGGGCGGCAGCGCAGGTCTCGGCAGTGATGTCCTGGAGCGGGTACGCCTCAGGCCAACGGGTGACGCGATCGACGACCGTGAGGCAGTACCTGAAGCCAGAAGACAACGGTAAGGGACCAATAATGTCAAGGTGGATGTGGCGAAAGCGGGCTGATGGAGTCTTAAATTCTGACAAGGGCGCTGTCGTATGCCTCGTCACCTTGCTTCTCTGGCATGCTTGACACTCCTTAGCCCATTGTCGACATTCCCTGCGTATTCCAGGCCAGACGAACCTCTCTGTTACAAGGCGGACTGTTCCCTTCACGCCTGGATGGCTCAGGCCATGAAGAGAATCAAAAACTTGCATGCGAAAAGACTTTGTAATAAAAGGTCGTGTACCTGCAGCGGTGTCGCAATATACCTCGACACCTGACTCTGGTATTCTCAGCTTCTCCAACTTGAGACTCGAGCCATTCTGGAGTAAGTCCTGCAACTCGGAGTCCGTTGCTTGTTCGCGGGCCAGGGAATGGTAATCTAGGGGCAAACAAACTTCATTAATGCGTGACAAGGTATCAGCCACAACGTTGTCCTTACCAGCCACAAATCTAATGTCAGTAGTGAATTGGCTGATGAAGTCCAGATATCGGAACTGACGAGGTGAACAGTTCTCTCTAGGTGAGGCAAAAGCAAATGTCAGTGGCTTGTGGTCAGTAATCACCGAGAAGGTTCTTGCTTCAACCATGTATCTGAAATACCTGATCGCTTCATAAATAGCCAGGAGCTCTCGATCATAAGGGCTGTACTTCCTCTGAGCAGGTCTGAGCTTCCTGGAGAAGAAAGCGAGCGGCTGCCAGTCTTTGCCCTTCCTCTGCTGCAGAACAGCTCCGATCGCTGAATCAGAAGCATCGGTCTGGATTGAAAGCTCGGCCTGAGGGTCTGGGTGAACCAAGAGTACTGCCTGTGAAAGACTCTGCTTACATTTATTAAAGGCTTCTTGCAGCTCCGGTGTCATGGTGATTGGATGAGAACCTTTGACTTTCGGTCCTGCCAAAAGGTTGTTGAGGGGTGCCTGCAAGGAAGCTGCGGAAGGTAAAAAGCGACGATAGAAATTAATCATTCCCAGGAAACGTCTTAAATCCTTAATTGTCTTGGGTTCTGGGAAGTCCAAAATAGCTTGCACTTTGGTCTCAAGAGGTCGAATACCTGCGGCAGAAACTTTGTAACCCAGAAACTTCACCTCAGACTGACCGAAGTTGCATTTGTTGGTGTTGATCAGAACTCCGTACTCTGCTAACCTTCTGAAAAGAGTCCTCAAGTGCTCCTGATGCTCTTCATCATCGCGGCTGAAGACCAGAATATCGTCCAGGTACCCGTAGCAAAAATCTAACCCTCGGAGAACCTCATCCATAAAACGCTGAAAGGTTTGCGCAGCGTTACGAAGCCCGAATGTCATATATGGGAATTCGTATAATCCGAAGGGTGTGGTGATTGCGGTCTTGGGTATATCCTCCTCAGCAACAGGGATCTGATTGTAGGCCTTGATCAAGTCCACGGTAGAAAAAATGGTACTACCTACTAGCTGGTCAGCGAAGTCCTGAACGTGCCTGATGGGGTATCTGTCAGGAACTGTGCGAGCGTTCAGTGCTCTGTAGTCCCCACAGGGTCTCCAGCTGTCATCCTTCTTGCGGACTAGGTGAAGAGGCGAAGACCAAGCGCTCTCTGATCTGCGCGCTGTACCACTCAGCAGCATCTCGTCGAACTCCTGTTTTGCGATTTTCATTCGCGCAGGATCGAGACGACGAGGGCGGCTAGATGTTGGAGGACCTGGAGTAGTGCGAATATGATGCACTGTAGTGTGCTTGGGAGTACCTGGTCTACCAGCAGGTCGCGTGATTTCCGGGAACTCTCTCAGCAGTCGATCGTAGTCCGTATTCTCCAGGGTTGTGCGGACTGAAGAAATATTTTCAGCAGCCTTGAGACGAGGTGCGGCAACTGTGATGGATGTGACGCCGTCGATCAAACGTTGGTTGCGGCAGTCGACAAGTAGGTTGTAGAAACCTAGAAAATCGACGCCGATGATGGGCTTGGAAACGTCTGCAACTATAAACCGCACCGCACCGCGTCGTGTGGCATGGCCGATAACGCGACCAATTTCCGTAGGCCCGCCATATGCCTAGGAATCAACTTTTCTGATAATATAATACCGGTTTAAAATAAATTAAAACATTCGTAATAGTTTGTCCCTAAAAACGGGACTCTTCCACATGTACCCCAAGATGGTCAATGATAGATCCAATAACCAATTACGAGCGTTTATATTATAATATAGGCATCATTATTTTTAAAAGTTTTTATTTAACTTGTTCTGTATGTTTCCTATCATCTACGTTTGAACTTTGAAGCTTAGCCATCATGGTGCAAATTATGTCATTCCCAATGTGAAAAAAAATTAAAGATAAGCGGAGCCGGTAGGTATCTCCAGAACTCTATCATTATCAACGTATGTACATCTTCATACTTCTACATCTCTATATAGAAGCTCCCCGCCACTGGTCAGTACGTGGTTGATGATGATGACGCTATCAGCTAACGTGACTAACAACCTTGGCGCCAGCTTATCATAATTGCTTGGCTATTATTTGTTTGAGAACACTGTTTGTACTGACAAGGGAAAAACGTTATAAATTGATACAATGTTTGCCTGATACGCACTTAGTTGCTAATCCAATATCAAATGTTTGGTTTGAATACGGAATTGTTTAAGCTAATGCAGGGAGGGTTTTTCTAAAATCATGTATACTGTACTGTATACATGATTTTAGAATTTTATACATGAGTTTAGAATGACAACAATAATCATGATGAAAGCTTAGGATCCTTGGTCTAATGAATCTTTTCGTTTGGCAAATGGATACTTCATATATTTTATCAATTACTTTTTTTATTAAATTGATTAAAAAGTAAACGTTAACAGGTTTAAGAATCGATCAACGTTGGAGCGAACCAAACAGCGCACAATCCTAAATTGCACTATCGAAGTTCTGAAAGGAGTTGTCATTATTAACGTCTTGTAAACTCCTCACTCGGCCAAAAGATATTTCGTTGAAGCTCCCAAGCATACTTCTTAACGTACATTTCATAAAAACGTTTGTAGAGTCAACTAAATTTTAAAATTGACAAAGTGGCCTTTGGGTTATGTTGCTGTAAAATACAAAATTGTGACACTTGTGACGTCATATGCGCGACATATTTGCATTATGACGCGTCTAGCACGCTGCCTGGGACTTTACGATACGTGATACGCAAGCAGATTGGTCGGATCTGGCAAATCCTTGCTGCATGAGGATTCAAATTTTGTCAGAAAATCCTCTAAGCCGATAACACTTAGATTAGGTTCCTCACAAACTTAGTAATCTGAGATTAAGTGTGAAAATATAGGTGTTAACATTCGTAATACAAGTTTTGTTAGGGGATTATATAACATTAATACTATAATGCTTATTGGGGTTAAACATTTTCATAATAGTTCATATGCCTACCAATTTGAGAAAGTCTTCATCTCGCAGGGAATAAAACGTGTCTGCATTCTGTTCTAAATAATGTTTTTTAATTGCTTATAATCACATAATATTTAGATCATTAATGAACAATCATTTTATGAAGACTTTGACAGAAATTTTATGTAGCTCAAAATCTTCGTTAAATTAAGGTTAAGTAAGCTTTTCTTTGAGTGCGGCCGCTAGAAATGATGCGTCTTGTCTCAAAGTGATCTAACTCTTAGGACTTAGACCACTCACGTTTGAGAGTTCTGTGACAGACCATTAGGACCCTTAACCCATTTTCAACACGACCTATTTTACAATGAACGAGCTTGTTCTGAATATTTAACCAAACGACCCCGAAACGATACTACTGCTTTTCGATCGATTCAATAATCTGTCCAGCCATTTACATATTGAAATATATTTTAATATTAAAGGGTTCACTGTCCAATATCCATTTCTAATAACTTAATATAATTATTTTGGCTTATGTTTTTTTAAGTTGAAATATTTTCACCAACAGGTGAAAACATTAGCCTTTTTTTTTTTTTTTTTTTTAGGAGGGGAAATGCATTACGCATCCCCCGCCCCCTCGGGGGAGGGGCAGGGGTATGTCGGACTCCCTCCGTAGGTTTACCGACTAAAACCCCCCCATGCCCTCGTCAACGCTACACGCGGAGGAGCGGGATCGTACATTCAACCGCGTCCTCCGCCGCGCTTGCCGCTTCCGGCATCACTTCGGCTGCAGCAGCCTTTGCCGCCGTCTATCTGCGCCGAGAGGCTCCCCGGGCATCGGGGGAGCCTTTCTCCTCAAGGCCTATATTGTAGACGGTGATCCCCCGATCAACCGCCCACAGGCCTAGGCTTGTACCTCCATGGCGGGGGCGGTTTCACTCGCCCCGGCCTTATCGGCTCCAGGCCGCTTACGCGGCCGAGCCTTGGAGGGAGCCTTGCGCTTCTTCCTCGTGCCCGGAGACTTGCTGGCTGCTGTGATACAGCCGTTAGACCCCAGCACGTGGCCGCTCTCTCTGCCGCGCTCTGCGCAAAGGAAGCAGCTAGGCTCCTCCGCGCAGTCGGCGGCCTTATGCCCCGGCTTCCCGCAACGGAAGCAATTCCCGCTACGGTCTACCGGAGACTGGCAGCTCGATGCCAGGTGGCCGGTGTCCAGACATCGGTAGCACCGCTTTGGCCTCGTGGCCAGCAGCACTACCTTTGCCAGGACCCAACCCACCTGCAGCCGCCCAGAAGCAACCAGCTTCTTGGCGGCAGCCATGGGGACGTGGAGCCACACGCTCCGCGCGCCCCTGGGGCCCACCGTAACTCTGCCCGACCGGATGTCGGTGGCCAGGCAGCCGCCTTCTTTTGCCGCCGCCTTGGTGACATCGGCGGCGGTCACTGCGTCGTCCAAACCAGAGACGAGCAGTTCCACTCTTTGGACAGGGCGAGTGATTCTCACTGCGTCCCTGTCCAGGACCTCCCTCATTCTATTGGCGAGGGCGTCCGCCTTCTGCTGGGCGTCCTCTCCGGTTACCTCTAGTATCCGGGCGCCCGTCCTCGCCAGCCGGTATCGGACCTTGTTTTTCTGGTGGATTCCTACCTCTTCAAGGTCGATCCGACTCGTTGCCTCCTTAAGTATGGAAGCATACGTCACGCTCTGGTCCACCCCCTTCTCTAGCGTGAGAGTGATAGCGGCTGACTTGAGCGGACGCAGCTTCCTCTTCTTGTTCTTATTCTTCGGGGCGGCTATAGATGGTGTAGCCGCCGCCTTCTTCTTCTTACCCTTTGGACCCACCGTGGTCCACGGGGTCTCTGTACGAGGGGAGCTGGAGTTCGCTCCCCCTTGAACCGCCTCCTGAGCGGCCATTGAGGGCCGCTTCTTCTTCTTTCTGGCCTTTTTAGGCCTGGGCACCGTGGGTGCAGCAGGAGCCTCTGGAGGGGCCGATGCAGCAACTGACGGTTGCGACTTCTTTTTAGCCGGTTTCCCTTTCGCCTTCTGCAGAGGGGGTCCCGGCATTTCCTCCACGATCGGCCTTATGTCCGACGCCAGCGGGGGTCTCCGTCTCGGCTCGGGCAGGAGACGGTCCTCCAACCCAGCAAGCCTGGCGTTGAGCATATTGCCAAAGGTCTCCACGTTTGCACGGGAGACTTCAGCCAATAGCTCACGCAAGTCACTTCCAGTTGGCTGGGAGGTCTGTCTGCGCAACTCGTCAAGCTCCTGGCGTAACTTCGCCACTTGCTCTTCGAGCCGCGCATTCTGAGCCTCCAGCCTCTTGATCTCCTCCGATGATGATTCGAAAACATTAGCCTAGGGTTGTCAAAAATAAAAATAATTTTGTTTTTTCCTTACTTATTAATTATTATATTGTATGTTAATACTTTCATGCTCCAATTGCCAAATATTACAAATCGAGAAACCATACACACATAATAACATTAACGAAAGTACACGGAAATTTGTGGATGCCAAACAAATGCTTAATGCCCCGTAATCCATATTTGACGATTTCGCGCTAAATGCTTTTATTACAATTTAAATGTCACAGCCCTATAATTTATAGTGTGGCACGTGGATATTATATGAAAGGATTACGCGGTAGAAAGGGACAGCTATATTAAAATCTTCTTAATTCAATGTAACACAGTCTTTAAAAAAATTGATATTCTCACTGAAACTCGAGAACAGCTGAACTAATTTGCTAAAAAGTTAAATTTAAAAAAGCAATGAATATACAAAAGTAATGACTATAATGAATATAATATTCATTTAATAAATGAAATCGATCTGCTTAAAACTTTAAATCTGCATAAAACTAAAGTGTTCATCTGATTGTGGACCATTCTCAGTACAGTTTTATAATGAATGTTCCGTAGATGTCTGACAGAGATAGAGCAGTCTCTACCATTCCAAAATACACTTTGATACATTCACACAAAGTTGTTTTTCCTTTGTATTATTATTTCATAAAGTACAGGGAGCTTATGTCTGTTTATTGTTGTGAGTTATTGTCTCCCCTTTCCATAATTTAAGCGTTACGCCGAATTTGCCAAGCAGTCGTAAACTCCGAATGGAGATATTACGTTTATTACCGTTTAACTAATGTCATGATTAGATGGATTAATGTTGCTTGTGATGAATTAAGCTGGTTGGGGCGTAGCGGGCCGCATTTTCCATAACTACATCTATCGCACACAAGGTCATATTTTATATAAAAGGCGTTAGTGAATGAAATGTAATATTTTATAACAATTGCTCATTTTTTTCCCCTTATAATTTGAACAAACCTTGTAATTTACTATACATAGAATCCACACTTTTTGATTTCAAATAATTTTCCCAGTCCTAGAGCCTCTATTTTTGCAAAGAAGAAATATATTTAAACTGTTGGTTATCCACCTAATATTCACTTACGCCTTCGATTGTGTGAAAAATGCTGCCCGTCTCCCTGCGCCCGCACCATAACACAATAATTATGTGCGTGAAGCTTTTGTACCAACCCTAGAGATTAAGAAAATGTTACTTTGCTTTATTATGTATGCGTTTGTGAATAAATTAAATCTTATGATGAATTAGATTATTACGTGTGAGCCAACCCTGTTTGTTTCAGTGAGATTATGAAAATATTACTTTTACTAACGGAGCTATTTTATGTATGATGGTGAGGCAAGGGGTATTTCGTTTTTCGCTACCGAGCATAATAATTACTCTTATTATTAAATCTTCAAGAAAAATTGTATTAACCTTATAATTTGGCCAACTATCACTTTCAAATATATGTATTACAAAGTTATTAATTTTCAGTTAAGTAATTTGCTTTTATAATAAAAATACAAAAAATCTAAGAAGATTATTTACTTCAAAGTTATTTACCTTCGTCAAGAGAAAGCTCTTTTTAATTTTAAAGGCAGTGTAGGGCACTATCATAACAACTAATATTAAGTACATTCAATATTTGTATATATCAAGCAAATATTATTGTATCGGCCCGTATAATTATATGCTAGAGTTTCCCCTGCAGACGCAAACTATACATATTATGTTACCTAGAATAATAGTTTATACAAGAGAATGGCCCAGAAATTAGATACCTAAGATAGAGCAATATTATCTGAAACTAAGGCCCGTATAAATAATAGTATAATATATAATACTATATAATATAGTATAGTAGTGGTCAGTACTCAAGATGCATCTCGGTCTAAAGGCACGGTTCAGGCTCTGTGATTGGTTGGCTGTCAAATTTTGGACCAATCACAGAGCCGAATCGCGTCTTGAGATCGGGTCGCATCTTAAGTTCTGACTATTTATACGGGCCTAGATGACGCCCGCAACTCCGTCACGCCAAAATTTGTTCATCGTGCGGGAACCGTACATTTTTCCGGGTTACTAAGTCCTTTCCCGGTATTTAAAGTATCTCCATACCAAATTTTAGCGAAATCGGTTCAGCGGTTCGGGCGTTAAGAGGTAACAGACAGACAGACAGACACATTCGCATTTATAATATTAGTATGGAAGGGTAGATTCTAGAAAGGAAAATGAGAACGAATTTATAGAAAAAATTTCATTAAAGGATTACGTAATTACTAATTATATAGAACTCTAATTAGATTTCTCGAGAAATTTCAATAAAAACTTAAAAGACACTTCGTGTAGGTAATCTTCTTTTTATTTACGTCTAGAAGCATCAACGGTTAACTTTAGACTGTGAAGAACATGAGCGGCTAAATAAAGAACACCTTCCTTTTTATTTGAAAATTGTTTATAGATAATATGCGATAGATTATAAAAGATCACAGCTGTAGAAGATAGATTGAGTTGACAAAACTATAAGTTGGCAACATTGTTTTTTTTCCTGCGCTCTCTACTCTATGCCTTTTGTACAAGAACATTTTTTTTTTTAATTCGTCCCGGTCAGGACAGGCAAAGGGAGCGTTGCCCATACAGCCATTGTACAAGAACATCTAAAAATCTAAGTTGGCTGATTTTGTTTATTTTTTTTTATTTCGACATACCAACAGTCAACAGACTAAATTAAGTAAATTACGTAATTTACATTCGTAATTCTGAAACATAACCGAAATGTAGCCTATGTGCAAATACGATGATGTGTTGATGAAATTATTGTAGTATTTGAGGTTATTCGGCCGTGAATATAGGTCGATTCTATTCCGAAATTCGCCAACCGACATTATGTGCTTCAATTTATGTTCATTGTTTAGGGATTAAATTATTAGGCTATATGAAGTTAGTTGCGTATAATTCGTTTACTACGCGGGAATCGTACGTTTTTATAGTAACATCTATCTCCCCAGGACTCAAAACATCCCAATATCCAGCTAAATCGGTTCAACTAGCGTAAAGACGTCGCAGACAGGAGCATCTATACTAATATTATTAAGTATATTAAATGCGAAAGTGTGTCTGTATGTTACCTCTTCACGCCCAAACCGCTGAACTGATTTTGCTGAAACTTGGTATGGGGATAATTTAAGTCCCGGGAAAGGACAAAGGCTACTTTTTGACCCGGAAAAATATATATGGACAGCGTTGCGTCGACGTAGCGCTGCCATTGCGTTGTTTTACATACAAATAACCATGGTGTTCACACGGCGCGCTGCGTCGTGACACAGCAGCGCGCAACGCACACGTGACAGACACCAGCCCCCGAGACGAAGCGGGAGGGGGTGTTGACTGCTTCGTAATAACGCTGCGATGACGCCGGCTATGCGTCAAACGGCAGCGCTGCGTCGACGCAACGCTGACACAACGCCCGAGTGGACAGACTCTTACTCGAAAAGTGAACGGAAAAACCTACAGAATTTATAATACTATCGATTTTATTAGATTACCGCGGTAATAAAATATCAACAAATTAATAAATATATTTCAATCAGGCATAAAGAATATCGCAGGAACATGTGGTTTTCGGCACAATGCATATTTAATGGAGGCACGCGAATTGTGGTCTTTGATTACGTACGTATCGATGATTCATATTTTAATTTATTCCGAGTTTAAATAACGCATTAATGATATTGATATGTTGAAATATAAACGTCATCATCATCAGCAGACATACTTAAATCCATACTAATATTATAAATGAGAAAATAATACGTCTGTTATCTCTACACGTCTAAGCCACTGAACCGATTTTGCTGTGTCATGGAGATACTTTGAGTATCGAGAAAGGACATATTGTGATACTTATTTTTAATTTAGACTTTCGCTCTTTATCAATCAAAAGCAGATTTAACTTTGTGCTTCATTTATTATTTTGTTTAAAAAGTTCAAAAGGTCAGCGATTACAAAATCATAAATTACTCATTTCGGTAATAAAAGTTATTCGTAGACGCGCGTAGTACCGCTACGCCGTAGACGCGCTACGCTAGAAAAAAGTAACGACAAAATATAACTTTTCCGTTTATGTACTTATATTATAATTATTATTATATCTATTGGCGGAAAGCGGTTTTATATGACTGTAGTGCGTAGAGCTACTATATCTACCTGCTAGACGCAATCTAACCCTCTTATTCATAAAAAAATAAGCAATAAATACTCTTAAAATAAGCAACTAATACTCTTTTTGTCCCTAACTGATACGATAGAAAAGTCGCTTGACTAACAAGAATAATACATAAGCTAAAAATATATTCCCTGTAACTATTTTTAGAGGGAAAAACTGGCCTCGCTTATATGTAAGTCTTTACTGTTTCATTCTGTCTGTTCTAATTTAAGGCTCGTGTAAGGCTCGGAATGAATATTTATAAGTTATTAAACAGTTTCTTGGTAAGCGCAATATCATTTGTTAGGCAAATCACCCTAATGTATGTACGTACTGAAATAAGCTCATATTATGCGTGTTCAAATAATGTACGCTACGATGGTAATATTATGTTGGTTATATTTTAATTTTATGAATTGTGTGTTTTACAACCTACGGTCCATAGTCCGTACTAATGTTATAAATACGAATGTCTGTCTGTCTTTTTTCTCTTTACACATAAATCGCTGTACCGAGTTTGCTAAAATTTGATATGAATATAGATGAAAAAGGGCATAGGATAGTTTTGTCCGGGATAAATGTTCTCGATATAAAAAATATAATATAACTCAAAAATGTGTTGGTTTCCAGGAAAAGATGTAGCTAGACCGTTTTTTCTAAAATTTCCTGATAATCTACTTACTAAACATAATGAAGATTGTTGGAACCATTCTTGCAATGAAACATATATCTTTTCTTAATAGAGAATAAGGTTCAATTGCAAAACGCAGCATAACCTGTCGTTTCGAGCGAGATTAATTCGAGCTGGTCCCTACAATCTGCGTCTTCTTAAGCAACCCGTCGATCGTGAGAAAAACAACTTAACTATCGTTATCGCGGTCGCATGCGACCGCTTGGGGCTTGATCAATTATGGAGTATTCTCCTGATACATAATTTGTCTTATTACAAAATATACTATCTAACGTTTAATTATAACTAATCATCAATAATAATACACCAATTACAATGGCCAAACAGTGGATATGGACAATGCTGTCCCTACAGGATTATGTCCTATTAATCACGCCTCTGATTTTGAGATTTCAATAGAGAGATAGAGATATTATATAGACAGACCTATCACTATCTAGAGATATATACATAGAGATAGAGGAAGTAGATAGAGATAATGCTATTGATCATGAGAGTATGATTGTTATTTAATCAAAGTGGGCAAAGAATTGTCATTTTGTATGGAAATAACAAACGTTGAAGACTTATTTACTAAAATTAAGTATGTCCCAATAATTTGGCCTCTGATTTTGAAAATTATGAAATTTCAATATTCGAAATACATAGAGATAAATCTAATTCGAAGTAGCTCTTGACCATATTATAATCTTTTTTAATGGAAATAATAAAGTTGGATAACGAATTATTTACTAGAATTTTATGTCCCAATAATTTAAGCACAGAAATAAATCACCTGTACTATCATCCGCATAGCAATGAAATATGAATGTCGTTGGTCTGTAACATGTCATTGATATGCAGTATGAATAGAGTATGATATACAAAATTTCTTGTGCCCTATATTCAACGACTCTAATATTCTAGAAATAACTGCTTTTAGCTACTCTAAGAGTTGCATTTAAAAATATACAACATAATTTCTTAAGGAACTAATTATTTTCTACTTTATTTCTATTTTGAATCGTCAGAAAATAAGTCCAAGGAGTGTTTACGTAACGAGCTTAAACTTTAAATCAGATAAGTCTTATCGAGAATAGCATTAACCTAATTAGTATTAACGTACTTCTGATATTTCGAGATAATTTCTTTTGAAAACTAATTGTTAGTTTTAATGACAATTAAAGTCGTGAGTAGAAGAAACAAAATATGAGGAACCGTAAAAAATGCCATTTTTTTCATAAATGGAAAATGATTTGAAATAAAAAAATTGTGGATTTTATGTGTAGTGAGATAAATTAACCAAGGTAATGACGTAAATAAGTTACAAGATTTGTCAAAATTAGAAGGTAAAAAATGAGTACCTAATTATTGTCCCTATGTTACAGATTGCTAATTTCGTGGCTCTCCACTCACGTCTTCAATTATTATTAGATATTTTTAGGGTAGTAAAATAAAAGATAAAGTATGCGTTTTATACAGATAAAGTATGTATTTCAAAAATACAACCACAAAAATTTGGTACCAAAAGTATAACACTGGCAGTATATTTAGTATTTTATTGGGTGGATGTACTGTATGCCTGTGGACGCTTTGTTTATCCCTGACATGAACGCTAAAATAGAGGTTCTATAGTCTATGTTCTTGTTCGTGTCACCACCAAAGTTTGGGATTTTATATTTTTGTCTAGTCAGTGTTTTTATAGAAAAGCCCCGAACTGTTATCAATTTTTTGTGTCGACGTTGATATTGTTGTTTCTTTTTCCTGAACCCTAAAAGAGATTTTCGCAAAAAATTATTCGAATATTTTCTCTGGGTTTTGTTTCTTACGGCCAGATTATACCTGTGGAAAGGAGACACAGTCAGACCCTCGGCCGATCAGTCAGTATGTATAATATACTTAATGCATGTCTGATATTTTGCTTGGTCCAGGGCACTGTCTCGACTAACGCATTGTTAGTCCAGCCTTGTTACGTATGACTGTGTTTTATAGCAAATCAATCTTCATTCATTGACAAAAAACCTCTAACATTTTCAATAGACCCTTAATTTCAATAAAAAATTCCTCGTCAACAAAAAACCTTTTAGTCGAAGAACTGTCACAGCGTCACATTGTTTTCTCTCAAATTCCCCAACAATAAGCATATTGACTCGCTATTACCGAATAAAATTTCATAGAAAGCCGTACAAACAGGGCTGATCGAGCGGACCATTAGGGGCCATGCATAAATTGTTAACTCTGACGACAGCCGCGCCCGTACAGTCGGACAAATGTATCGCAGAAGTTGGGCGAAGTTGATCAATATTGGATCCAAAGCATAATATTTAGTTTCGAAGTTTAGTAGTGGCAAAAATGTAGAATTAGTGAAATAAGACTTAGCGACTATTTTGACAAACTTCTACGAAGTTGATAAATATTGGATTGGAAGTTGAAAAATATTGAGATCGAAGTTAGTGGTATCATACATGCAAATGTGGACTATTTTGACATGGTTAGTAAGTCAATTGAAATCCCGAAGTAGACTACTGCCAGATTTCTTCGTTGAACTATTTTATCAGCGTTGTGCACTTTTTTTTAATAAATGGATTGAGATAATGAACGCAGAGAGAGTAGATTACCGGTGTAGCAAAAGAGAGGAACTAATATCCCCTCTCTTTTCTAGAATATAAAAAATAACTTCTAGAAAATTAATAAAAGAAAAAAAGCCAAAACATTTCCGTTTCGTTTTAGTCTCAGGACTCAGAATACTTGATGGAGTGTACAAGGAACCGCTTTTGTCAAGTTCACAATTCTCTTTTACTGCCTCTTTTAATAGACTATATTTATCTTGTTCTACTCTACTTAAAACAGTGTCCGTATGTTCTTTTTATATTCAACGAAATATTTACTTATTTCCTTTACTCAACAGTGCAATTTTTTAGCTTTTATAAAGGAAAGTATGTTTTTATTATATGTACCGCTCCTCGTCTTTTAACGTTAATAAATAAATTCTGTCTTCAAGTTGTGGTCTAGGGTTTTCCTGTCAGTTTTACATAAGTCACAAATATAGATGATTGACCCTCTATCTAAACCCAACTAAATTCTACCAAATTTCTACTTTTATTATTATTATAGAGGCACCTTCACTCACTCACTATATAAACTTACATGCGGAAGATAAGTATCATACATTAGTAAACAAAGCTTTGCACTTAATAGTAGGCTACCACAATAATGCTACCAATTTAAATATCACGTCATATGAACCGCGCAATAAGTTTTAATGTCGGCACTCGGCATCTAAAATTGTACCAAAATATTTTAGATATTGACTAAAGGATTCTACCGTATTTTAAGAGGGATACTGACCCTAAATATAAAACATAGTCCTTCTCTCTTCACACTCACGCACGTCTTTCATAATATGCCAGGTGAAAAAGGACGACACGGAATCATCGCCAAGTTAGTTTTACTTGAATAAAAGACGAACTATAATGATTATGAAAAAAGTGTTTTGAGCAAATTTACGTTTTATCAATGCCTTTTTAGATAATAAAAAATATTAAAAAAAAGACAGCAAACTTCGAAGATCCAAGCAAATATGTGTCTAAAACAAGGTTTTTTGGAAAAAAGAAACTATCGAGCATTTTTACAGTATAATCGTGTTTTCGTCTTGAGCATTTAATCTTCATGAACTGAAGTTACTTGTGTAAAAAAATCAGCTTTCTAGACATTACAGATTTTGAGATCTAGGTTTAAGAATGTAGTCAAGTTTGGGTCAGGTGCATTCTTAAACTACTTTAGTAGACGTGTGACATTGAACATCAGAATATGAATACCAGTCTCAGAGTAGACAGAATTAAAAGTTTGGTTTTAGACAAATCCTGTCTGGTTTGCATAATAAGTAATATGTCTACAGGAAAAAGCACAAGAAATTCAAACTAAAGTTGTTTTTAGTGGTATAACATAATATTAATATGTTTCTCTGTCTGTTACATCTTAACGATTTAAACATTTTGCATGTAATGTGTACTACATACGAACGTTGAGGTCTAAAAAAAGGAACAAGAGGGTTTTTTATGGTATAATAATATTATTTTATAGGTTCTATTGAATAAACAAAAATTACGCTTGAAGTTACGGGTAATATTGTAAACAAAATAAATGCTTAAACTATAAAAATGTTATAATCTTCTCCTTTTTGGAAGTCGGTTAAAAGATAATATCATTGTTGTATGTGAACTTTTAAAATGTAATAACCTCATCCTTTTAGCCCGTTAAAAGGGAACATCATCAAAGCTAAATGACGAAACATAAGTAATTTAACTTTTATCAAAGAGGAACATCTTAAACAACATAAATAAAATTTATTCAAAGATTGATAAAACGATAACGAATTTATTGCTCAACTAGTAACAAAGTCATTATGTGACAAACAAACAATAAAACTAAACAATGGAGTGACAATTGACATTATTAAGGCAATATTGGAGCGACGTGTTCCAGATAAAAAGGCAGTTCAATTACTATTGACACATCGAAATGGAACTATCGAATGTTTTTGTGGATGCTTGTTAGGATACGCGCACATTACGACGAGGCGCGGCGGGCCGCATTGCACACTTGATTATAATTTAACACATAATATTTTCAAACTAGATGATAGCCGCAACACCGTTGCGCCAAAATTCATTTATCGCGCGGGAACCGTACTTCTTTCCGGAATAGAAGTATCTCCATCCAAGTATCAGCAAAATTAGTTCAGCGGTTTCCTCGTGAAGAGTGTTACTTCTGTTGCTTTCTGGTTGTTTTGTTAGACAGACAGACGGACACACTTTCGCATTTATAATATTAGTATGGAATGTTTTCAACATAAATTATGTTTAAATACCTAAAGTTTCACATAGAGCCTATTTACTACCTAAAGGCCGTCACAGACCTAGCTATAATATATATTAATATACCGTACTAAACACACTGAGACCAGAAATATATATTATAGCTGGGTGTGTGGTCACGCGAAAATTGTATAGAAAATATATAGTAATATGCCTAGCTATAAACATATTAATATATATTATAGCTAAGTTTGTGACGGCCTTAATAGAAAATGGATGTAGACTGTAGAGTTAGAACTCCTAGGACAGCTTAAATCTACATGATAAAAGACTCATTTAGGCTTCATTTCACATAAGCATTTCTTTCAGATTATACTTTATACCATTTCAGTTATTTTTAACGAAATTACACGGTACAACAGATAGCATTCCCGGTTCTGCGAAAGCCGCGGCAACCTTCAAACATTTTTATTAACTTACTAGCTGTTGCCCGCGACTTCGTCTGCGTTAGAATAGTAGATCACGTCCCAAGTATTATTTTTCAAAAATATGTATAGATGACTTAGTTTGTTCCTAAAAAGGATAATTAAGACGCAATACAAACTCCACGACACCTTTTAATTATGAGCAAAAGTTTCACGAGGAATAAGGGGGGGGGGGTTTGGGGGGGCGCAGCCCACCCAAAACAAACGACACTGGAAAACCGTATGTTTAGTTTAGTTTTCAACTTTGTTCTTAAAAAAGATGTATAACGCCGCAACACCGCTTTGTTTGAAGCGAAATTTGGGGAGGTGGGGGGGGGGTAGGGGGGGGGGGGGCGAAGCCCCCCCCACCCCAAGAAAAGACCGATGCCAAAGCTCCCAGCATGTTAATCATACGACACTCGAAATTTGTATAGAAAAGAGAGACAAACGCTCATAGCATGGCAAGGGATGAAGTTAGATACAAAGTGTAAAGGACAAATTTGTAGGAAATTTTATGGGCTTTCATAGGCACCGGTCATTTTTTCTCTACAACGCACCGTTTTAGCGATATGAGCAAAAAACTAAAAATATTGAAACTTGAGCCCCTCCCCCCACCCTAGGCGATATCGTCATAATATATAGCCTATGTGTTGACCCGACCTCTATATAATATTCGTGCAAAATTTGAAGTAAATCCATTCAGTACTTTCTGAGTTTATCCCGGACATACATACAGACAAACAGACAAACAGACAAAAATTCTAAACACTATATTTTTGGCTTCCATATCGATTGTAGATCACGTCCCAAGTATTATTTTTTAAAAATATTCAATGTACAGAATTGACTTTCCTACGATTTTATTATATGTATATAGATTGTTCCTACAAAGGATAATTAAGACGCAATACAAACTCCACGATACCTTTTAATTATGAACAAAAGTTTCATGAGGAATAAGGGGGGGGGGGGGTTTGGGGGGGCGCAGCCCCCCCAAAACAAACGACACTGGAAAACCGTATGTGTAGTTTAGTTTTTAACTTTGTTCTTAAAAAAGATGTATAACGCCGCAACACCGCTTTGTTTGAAGCGAAATTTGGGGAGGTGGGGGGGGGGTAGGGGGGGGGGGGGGCTAAGCCCCCCCCCCACCCAAGAAAAGACCGATGCCAAAGCTCCCAGCATGTTAATCAAACGACACTCGAAATTTGTATAGAAAAGATAGACAAAAGCTCATAGCATGGCAAGGAGTGAAGATAGATACAAAGTGTGAAGGACAAATTTGTAGGAAATTTTATGGGCTTTCATTACGTACAGGACATTTTTTCTCTACAACGCACCGTTTTAGCGATATGAGCAAAAAACTAAAAATATTGAAACTTGAGCCCCTCCCCCCCCCTAGGTGATATCGTCATAATATATAGCCTATGTGTTGACCCGACCTCTATATAATATTCGTGCAAAATTTGAAGTAAATCCATTCAGTACTTTCTGAGTTTATCCCGGACATACATACAGACAAACAGACAAACAGACAAACAGACAAACAGACAAAAATTCTAAAAACTATATTTTTGGCTTCCATATCGATTGTAGATCACGTCCCAAGTATTAGTTTTTAAAAATATTCAATGTACAGAATTGACTTTCCTACGATTTTATTATATGTATAGATTTTTATTAACTTATTTGACTTTCAACACGCGAGGTTCGCGTGACTTAGGCTATTTTTGGCTAATGGCCGCGCTTACAGCTAATTCTGCTGGGGATTAATCATAGATATTAGATTAAGATATAATATAGCCTATCTGTCTCGCCTCGCATTGTCTGTGTTGTTGTCTTACGAAAGAATAACTTAAAAATACTTACTTTGTTTTTTTTTTTTCGAAAGAAATGAAATATTTTTTAACAAATTAAAAAACAAACTTCAAACATTGCTTCCTTATCATGGAACTAAATACCTTTTAAATATCTGATTTCTTGCAAAGAAGCATCATCTCTTTATACCCATATACTCGGAAACCATTTATTTTACCTATTTGCACATATTTAATAGTTTATACACAAATACCTTAAAGACTAACATACATACAATTATACTAAAACTAACACTATATACGTGTATTGTCTGCGACGTGGGGCGCGGCGTGTATGGAAGTCGTCCTCGGATTTAGCAAATACATAATATTATTATAATATTTTGCAGAATCATAGAATAATGACATATCTATCGTGTACGTGTGAATTGAAAAATTGCTTTAGTATCTGCATAAAATAGAAATCTGCCTCTAAATTTATGGGCATTATTTTTTTTATAAAAGACGCCAGACGGCCTATAAGACTACAAAGGTGAGCATCCTTCGACGAGTACTGGCAGCCGTAGCGGGGCGAGTCCGTGTTATACCTACGCGGAGGTGGTGCGTACACACACACAGAGCGTTCAGGAGCAGAGCGAGGAAGGCAGCGGTGGTAATGATCAAGCTGATAAGAAGAATGAGGTGCATACAAATGAACTATTATCGCGTTTAAAGGACCTATTATTTTTGCAGCAGTTAAGTTTCGGTGAGAAGATTCGTAGCGGTTTTAGGTATGTTTTAGAATGGTTTGTAATAACGAAAGCGGAGTACTTATCTAAAATGCCAGTCTTACTATGTATTGTAGAGGTTATTAGGTCGTACCTTGCATAATGGATCAAGTTGTTAATATTAAAATATTACAGTGGAACTCACATAGCTTAAAGAACAAAGTCACGTGTTTAGAGAATCTGTTATTGCAAGAGAAAGTACACATAGGCATCCTATCAGAAACTTGGCTTAGGCCTGGAAGTAGGTTGAAAATCGGGTCTTATAATATATACAGACAGGACAGGGACGACTCATATGGTGGAGTTGCAATTTTAACCCACAAATCTATCAAATCTCAAATGTTTACTGTGTCGTTACCCAATCGTAGAATTCAGTTGCTAGGGGTTAAAATCTTTAACTGTAATTTCATACAAAACATTGTAGCGGTTTATTGTCCTCCTAATATAAGCACAAATACAGACGACTGGAGAACGCTTTTTTCTAAATTTGCGGCTAAAACTATTATCGCAGGCGATTTTAATGGCCATCATCCAAATTGGTCGTGTAAGTTAGATAGTAGAGGTTCACAAATATTTGATGCTACTAATGATTTTAGCTTTGTATCACTTAATACGGGACAAAATACGAGAGTTAAAATGGTAAATAATTGTATACAAAGTGGTTCTCCTGATATCACATTTGCCACATCCAATATTGCTTTACGTTTTAGGTGGACAGTCTCTAATGAAAGTTTGAATAGCGATCACCTTATAATATTTTTTTCGGTACAGGTACAATGTTTCGATCGTTCTGAAATTAAAAAACGTAATTTTAAAAATGCCGATTGGCCCGAATATAAAGAGTTTATACAACATAATTATTATACTATGAATGCGGATCTTACTATTCAGGAATATTATGATAAGTTGTTAAAACTCATTAACGATGCTGCGGACAAGGCCATACCTACCACTAAGATTTGTAACTTACCAGCTACTATTTTTACTCCGAAACAATATTGGACTCCATTACTTTCGCGTTTAGTGGCCGAGCGGAGACGCGCCCTAGCGAATTTTAGAAGAAACCCGACTCCCCATAATTATACGGTCTATAAACAAAAAGTAGCTGAAGCTCAACGGCAAATTAGAAAAGCTCGAATAAATTCATTTAGGGATTTCTGTAGCAGCTTAGATTCGACCACATCTACCAGGGACTTGTGGGCTAAAATGCAGTGGGTAAAAGGTTTTGGGAATTATCGCAATAATTCTAGTATCTTAGACTACGATAAAGCATATTTATTTATTAAACAGTTTACTCCGGATTATGTCACACCAGGCTCACCAAAATTTTTATCGACGAATAGACAATTAGAGAGCCCTATTTCTATGCCGGAATTGATCAACGTATTAAAGAGTAAGGACACCTCACCGGGTACAGATGGCGTTACGTACTCCATGATACGCAATTTTCCTCGCA
Source organism: Plebejus argus (assembly GCA_905404155.3). Lineage (NCBI taxonomy): Eukaryota > Metazoa > Arthropoda > Insecta > Lepidoptera > Lycaenidae > Plebejus > Plebejus argus. The sequence continues at coordinate 9,423,236 of FR989942.1, read as the reverse complement.
AGGAGATTTTATTGTGTTTTTTTAATAAATGCCTTTCTTCAGGTGTTGTGCCAGATCAGTGGAGAGATGTACGAGTGATTCCTATACCGAAACCGGGAAGAGATCCGAACGAAGTTTCTTCTTTTAGACCTATATCTTTAATATCGTGCATATGCAAGATATTACACAACATTATAACCAGGCGCCTCGAATGGTATTGTGAACATAATAATTTGTTTTTAGGAGGTACTGTAGGTTTTCGTCGCACTTACTCGTGTTTAGATAACTTAGTGCGTTTTGTGTCGCAGGTTCAAGCCGGATTCACCACAAAAGAAAAAACTTTGTCGTGTTTTATCGACATAAACAGTGCATATAATAATGTTAGTATTGTGAAGTTAGTACAGATTTTAGATGAAGATATAGGTGTAGGCGCCTCCTTATGTAATTATCTATGGGAGTACCTGCGTGAAAGGCATTTGGAGATAAGAGTTACAGGTGCTAACTGTTCGGTTGTGAGATGGACTTGCGATGGTTTAGCACAAGGTGACCCAATGTCACCCATCTTATTTAATATTACGACGCGTGAAATTTGTAGATGTATAATGAATGTTTATTTCTCACAGTATGCCGATGACTTTGTTCTTTATGTGACTGGTATTAACCTGCGATTTATGACTTTAGCTATTCAAAGTGCTTTAGATAAGATGGTTAAAATGTTGGAAGAGGTTGGTTTAGATTTATCGCCATTAAAGAGTAAGGTATGTTTATTTTCTCGGGGTAGACATAGGCAGCCCATCAATATAGTAGTGAACGGGGTTAATTTAGAAAATGTTGATATAATAAGATACTTAGGACTTTATTTAGACAGTTCGTTAAGTTGGAAGTTTCATGTGAAACATTTGTGGGAAACGTCTTTAAAAAAAATCAATGTGTTTAAAGTTCTAGCCGGTTCTTCGTGGGGGGTTCATCAGTTACATTTAAGGAAATTATATATAATGCTAATTCGCAGCCGGCTCGATTACGGAAGTTTTTTGTACGACACGAGTGCTAAAAGTAATATTAGCAAGTTAGATCTAATACAGAATCAGGCCATGAGATTGATAGGTGGATTTGTTAAAAGTACTCCTATACATGTTATGGAATCGGAACTGTGTCTACCTCCGTTATTTTTAAGAAGAAGGTTTTTAGCGGGTAAATTTTATTTGAAATCTAAATCTATTAGAGATGGTGAAACCATCTCGAGTATTTCTAAGTTAGCAGATCTTTGTTCTGGTCATTCGTATTGGCGAGGTAAAAAAATCCCGTTATTAGTTGAAATACACAGAGAAAATTGTGATACTAATGTATATACTTCCTTAAAACCCGAGATGTTTTCACTATCGACTTGGATGATAAATATAGATATAAAGTCATGTATATGCTTAGGCATAGAAAAATTAGATAGACCCAAGCGTGCCCTCAATTGCTTGTTCATTTTAAGCAATACTGTAACATATATAAATAAGAATTATAAAAATTACTATAAACTTTACACGGATGGTTCGAAGAGTAGTAACGGTGTAGGCGCGTCTTTTTACGATCCGCAGATTAACCTGAAGGCATATTTTACTTTAAACAGAAAACATTCTATTATGTCAGCTGAATTGCATGCAATTTCCGAAAGTCTCTCGTATATTAAAACTTGTTCTTACAGTAATTATGTGATACTTTGTGATTCTAAAAGCGCTTTGCAACATCTAGCTCGGTGTTCCTCGTCCATACGAGGGCTACCCATAGCTTACGTTATAATCGACTCGCTTTTGGAATTACAAAGAATCGATGTGAATGTCAAATTTCAGTGGGTGCCTTCGCATATAGGTTTGACCGGGAACGAACAGGCAGATGAATTGGCGCAGCTGGGGGCACACTCGGGTATAGTAGTGCATCAACCGCCTTTCTTCACGGACTTATTGCCGGATCTAAAAAATAATTGCCACAACCTATGGAAAATTCATTTTGATGATAGATCGATGGAGAAGGGCATTTGGTACAGAACTCTGTGTAATGAGCCACCTAAGATCCCGTGGTTCATTTCTATAAAAGCAGATAGGATTAGGCTAACGACGCTCATGAGACTTCGCTCCGGGCACGTTCCACTCAATGCATTCGGATATATGATGAAAGTTTGCATGTCGCCAGATTGTAGTTTGTGTAAGAAGCGGGAAGATCTTTACCATGCTTTGGTGGAGTGTGCCCGGGTGGAGTCAGAGAGGCGCAGGTTTGAGGCTGATACGGGGGTAGCGCTGACACAGCTCGGTTGTGTGAGCGCTATTCTCGCTCAGCCGAAAGATCCTGTTTGCTGGGGGCTAGTGAATTTTTATTTAAATTTTATTAAGTGTAGAGCTAATTAGTCTTTTTGCAAATTGTTAGTAATGAAGTTTATAATTTTGATGTATTTTATGAGGCTGGCATTGTCGGATTCGACACAAGCCTAATAAATAAAAAAAAAAAAAAAAAAAAAAAAAAGACTACAAAGTACAAACTACGGTATATATGTTTTTTATGTATACCATGTGATTTGATACATGGTATCAAAAGTGTTGTAATGTTAGCAAGCAAACATTTTGAAAATAAAACTTAGTCTGGACTCTAACGATAACAACGTACAATATAAATAATGTACAGTAGAATAATTTATTCATACTAGATCAGCCAAATCACGCTTATAATATGTAAGAGTGAAGTGAGACATTAGCGCGATTTCAAAATCAATTTAAATAGCATAACAATACAGAACGGTCTAGTACGTCTTTGTGTTTGCAAGTTTAATGTAAAAAAGTGTTTTTCTAAATTGCCAATTGGCCCACACCTCACGTTGCCACCACACTCCTCAGCAACAGCTCTAGTGCATTACTCAACATAATATAGAGGCGAAGCATAATATTATTATTTTCGCACGCGCATACAACGTCTCTGCCTAGTGCCTGTAGCAAGTTAAGATTTCAGTGATTTCAAAAGTGTCTCTACTGTACAGCATTTATACTGTGCGATACTATCAAACAACGCTCATTTACATCGAAAGGGGCGAGTAGGCCGACAACAGGTACACGCGTGTGACAAATTGCTCCCGCCCTATATTGTTCGTCAGGGCTGCCAACACATGAAAAAAATGCTGTCTTTTGCGGCTATTGCGCGATATCTCAGCTTATTTCCGGAATATCACACATATAAAATATAAAAATTACTGCACAGCACAAATCAATAGGCATGATAGTTTTATCGTAAAGTTTTTATAAACAAGCGCACAAATTAAGTACTCAGGTTGGTGGACATTTTTAGAGCTTAGACATACTAGGGCTCACTTCGCTCGCCCTGATTTTTGTTTCGACTTTCGAAGTACTTATACGGCAGTGTGTTGACGTACATAACTACATAATAACGTAACGTTGACTTTGTGGGGTGCCATACTCTGTAATAATCTCTAAGAACTGTCAGATTTATAAACATAAACTATAACTTTTTACTTAAAATGAAAATAAAAAAACCAACGTAGATAATTTAGTAAAAACCACACGTTCATCTCAAACTTATCCAATTCATTTGTAATATTTCATATTTTTTGCAAATTTTTAGCAGTTTACATTAAGCTATGTAACAAAGGTACAAATTATAGTCCTTACTACGTACTGTTGTTGTAATTTATTAGAAAAAGATAAACTCTACGTAACGAAAATTGTAGACAACCCTATTACAAAACGATAGTCACGGATTCTTCCTATGTACCTGTTCCCCGTTATTTTGTCACTACATTATAAATTTAACGCTTTACCATACGACTGTATCTTACTTATTTTAGAGACTTAATCCTTATGTCGTAGACTTACGGGTGATATTAAATGTAAAATAATTTTTGTACTGCAACAGGCTTAAGCATTTATTGTATTTTTATATTTGAGTATCGTGTTACTATTGATTTAGAGGTACAGTAAAAGCTCAAATTTGATTATCTTAGTATATTTTATTTTAAGCCCAATTTAAATTATGCAGTGTTTAAAAAGACAACAACTAAGGCCGGTATAAATAGTCAGCACTCAAGATGCATCTCGGTCTCAAGACACGGTTCAGGCTCTGTGATTGGTTGGCTGTCAAAATTTGGACCAATCACAGAGCCAAACCGCGTCTTGAGACCGAGATGTATCTTGAGTACTGACTATTTATACCGGCCTAAGACGGATGGCAACTCCTTAGAAGCTTAGACTCGGATTTTACATTTTAGTACGGGTGCCCTAGAACAAATTTTTTTGTGATTACTAACAAGCTAATTTTTGTGATTTTTGATAAGACGAACAACATTTTTATTTTCGAAAAATTACGAAAGTGGTAGCTAACAGAGATAGAAAGGATTTCATACTTGGACTTGATGGTCCTAAAATATGGATTGTTTTATTTGTAGGACAAGGTTACTCTTAAATAATATAACTATTAACCTTCCAATATACAAAAAATCAGCTGGTTAGGGTTCCGTTTTAGGGTACAGTAATCAACCAAGTTTTGTTGATTACAGAACCCTAAATGCGCCGAAATGCGTTTATCGCGCGGGAAATCTGCATTTTTTCGCAATAAAAACTACCATGTCTTTTCCCGGGACTCAATGAATCTCCATACCGTATTTCAGCAAAATCGGTTCAGCGGTTCGGGCGTGATGAGGTAACAGACGGACACACTTTCGCATTTATAATAATAGTAACTTAACATAATATGCAAATAGAAAAATAAATCATTTAAATAAAGAACCCTCCATAAGGCCTTCATAAAAAATGTCAGAAATCATTAAGCCGTTTCCACGTTGTCATTAGTTCATTTTTCATGACAATGCGACTCCGGAGGTGAACAATCAGTGAAATTGTAGACAATAAATAATCAACGACAACTATAATACCGCACTAATTAAGGGCGTGGGTGTACGCAGCCTAATAATTCCAACACAAAACAAAATCACTCTTGTAGCCTAAGAAAGAGAGTTCACTTTTGGTTGATCGTGGTCGTGTATAGTAAACGTAAATGAGAAGTCAGTAAAATATATTGTAACGTCGAAGTTGTGATGTATGAACTTAATAGAATAATAAATTAAGTTGCTCTATTAATTTATGTTTTGGTTTATGGTTATTAAAAACCGTGGGAGAGCCCTTCTTCTGTTTACGATTTGAGATCACAGAAACATCGATACTAATATTATAAGTGTGTCTATCTGTCTGTCACCTCTTCACGCCTAAACCGCTGAACCGATTTTAGTAATTTTTTATACTACAGAGATCCTATATGTCCTTTCCGGGACGAGTATCTTTTTTTGCGTTGGGGGAATGCATTTACGCATCCCCGGGGCCTGAGGAGGACCACCGAGGTGTGTGGGACTCCTCGGGAGTCGGGGCGGACGGAAGACGCACCCGGGACTACCCACTAAAACCCCAACGGTGTTCCTGCTCCTGAAGGTGGGACTACGGGAAACGCGCGATACACGAACGCAGCCCCACCACCTCTGCCTCTTCAGGCTCTACTCGTGGACACCATTCCACATTACACCACGACGATGCGCTGGAACACCTAGCGCATCGTGTCCTTTTAGCTTTGTCCACACTGTACCTTTTTTTGTTCATGAAGGGCATGGCAAGGGCATTATAGCGCAGTCAACACCAACGTGAGGCATGCCCGTGACGTGCGCTCAAATCGTAGCGCTCGCTATGACACTTTTCTTTCAACGTGGGTGGATTTTGACGCATTCAATTATTGAATATGCCAAACGGAAGTTGAATAAAAAGAAGATTCAGACGAAAATCGAAGATGAATTGCATAAGGCGTCTCCCAGACAGACGCGGGCAGCGGTGGCGGTCGCGGTGGCGGTCAGTTGGATGACTTGAAAGTTCTACGACACAGACATACGCGGTGGCGGTCGCAGTACAAAAAACTGACCACCGCTGCCCGCGTCTGTCTGGGAGACGCCTAATGTGGACATAGTTATAGAGTTTGTCTAATTTGAAATGACGCGCCCCACCACTTCACTAGTATATAGAAATGAAAAGTTTTGTACTGTGAATACGAGGGAGGGGCGCGTCATTTTAAGTTGGACAAGCCCTAGTCCCACTCCCTACCCAGGACTCAATGTCATGGGCGACGGCAGCCCCATGCCGACGTCCCGAGCTCCCCTGCTAAGGCGGGACGTCGTGACCATATCTGATACTACTTATATAGTATATAGTAATGAATTTATTATTCTAAAGTACCTAGTGTTAGTCTTCTAAAATGCCTGCACACCAAAGTGTTCATGGGCAGCATTAGTTAAATACTCATCAATATTCAATATTAATTAAAATAATTAAACTAAGGATAATTAACTATGCTAGATATTATGTCCAAAAATATGAACATTAAATCAATTTACTGGGGCATTAACACACGAGACGGCAACATTATTGACTTACATTCATTAAATAACAGTTTAATTTCATTAACGCAATATTACTGTCATATTGAAGTATCGTGTCGCTATACTACGGATAAATATTACCAACACGTATTAGATTAAATTTACTATGAATGCGAAAGTATAATAATATATTATGTTTGTCTATCACTACCGTTAAACTGATTTATGTATTGAAGTTTACTATGGATAAACTTTGACGGTCTTACTACAAAAGATATAAACACCTGTTGAACACTAGTTAATTAGAAAAAGACCGTGAGTATTTGAGTGACGGAAAAAGAAATTGCACCGACAGAAGAAATTAACAAAAGCAACTAGACCGATTTTGGTAACCTTTCTCTCGCTAGGTAGATTAGAGAATCGCCCTAATTTTTTTTGAGACCGCACAGGCACCATTCTGAATCTTGCTTAGAATAGTGTATACTTTTTCATGTCACAAAGATTTTTCTGTAAAATATCCGAAGTTTTTAAATCTTTGATTGACACAGCACCGGAGGATTCCAAGTGCATTGTCATAAAACACTTGTCTTGTAAACAAGTCTCATCATTATAAATAACACACTTAACGATTCACTTATTCCACTTAAAAGTTAACAGATCGTAAAAGTTTTATCGCCTTTTAATGACACAAAGTATTCAAATTATGATTGTAATAAAACTTAAGATTTTGTTCGATAAGCTGTATCTATTTTTAAATATATATATATATATATATATATATATATATATATATATATATATATATATATATATATATATATATATATATATATATATATATATATATATATATATATATACTGACATGGTGATCTATCAACGCACAGCCCAAACCACTGGACGGATCGGGCTGAAATTTGGCATGCAGGTAGGTTATGACGTAGGCATCCGCTAAGAAAGGATTTTGATTAATTCTCACCCCAAGGGGTTCAAATAGGGGAATGAACGTTTGTATATAATAATACTTCTTAACGCGAGCGAAGCCGCGGGCAAAAGATCGTTGCAATATAAACTAATACTTATGTAGATAGTTACTACATTCTAATTTATATTGTGTCTACCTAATATCTTAAGTACCTACTTAAGCTGAATGTTCATAATGGTAATACTAGATGACCGCAACTCCGTTGCGCTAAAATTCGCTTGTCGCGCGGGAAACGTACATTTTTCCGGGATAAAAAGTATCCTAATTATTATGTCTTTTCTCCACTCACTCACTCCATAATATCATATTTCAGCAAAATAAGTTTAGCGGTTTGGGCGTGAAGAGGACAGACAAGCAGGCAGACAGACACACTTTCGCATTTATAATATTAAGTATGGATATTGGATAGTCAATAATCAATATCTAAACACCAGCATGACTGGTGAGACAATACGGAGAGTATTCAGTACTCGATTCTCATTATAAAATATGTAATAAAATTAGGTACTTAATTTTTGACCAAATTTCCCTTTAAACTACTATGCGGCCGCGCGGCGTCATGCGCCCCCCAGGCCTCGCGCCGCGCCGCGCCGGCGCGCTACCCCTCCCGCGCGCGGTGTCCATGCGTTGGGTAAATAATTATCTACATTTACTCAATGATCAGTATATTTTGATAATATATTTTTTTTCAACTAATATAATAGCCAAATATCACGTCCTCGAGTATTGAACATGTCTCACCAGTCATGCTGTAGAGTATAGAGTAGAGATGCGCCGAATATTCGTTTCGTATTCGGTATTCGGCGTATTCGGCATGTTTTTCACTATTCGTATTCGGCCGAATTATTCGGCTCAGTTACCGAATATATTCGGTTTTATTTTTTTCAAAATATTAAAAACTAGACCCGCCCCGGCTTCGCTCGTGGGACATACATAGCCTATGTCACTCAGGGCTCAGCTCCTAAGTATCATGTAACACAACATTAGGCACTAGGCAGCAAAATTAAAGTCCAATAATATTGATGAATATTACACATTACATTTTAATATTTACAATATTGCTATTTAAGGCGGCTGAGAAGCCGCCCTGGTCTTCCGCTGTCTGTGGATGGTACGAGTGACCAGAAAGAGATAGCTGACAGGTAAACGTTAGGGCTTCTGATGTAGTGAGGGCAATCAAATCAATATCCAAGGGAAAATCCCCCGGACACGATGGATTAAGCATTGAACACCTACAATATGCTGGCCCTCATATATCGCGAGTTTTGGCCTTGCTGTATAATCTCTGTATATCGCATTCTTACTTGCCTCACGATATGATGAAAACTGTTGTGGTCCCAGTAACGAAAAATAAAACGAAAAGCCTATCAGATATTTCTAATTACAGGCCCATCTCGCTAGCAACTATCATTGCAAAAGTAAGTATTTGACAGCATTCTTAATACACATTTAAACAGATATATTAGATGTCATGATGCGCAGTTCGGCTTTCGTTCTGGCCTTCCCACCGAGTCCGCAATATTGTGTCTTAAGAGTGCTGTCAAGTATTATAATACAAGAAAAACGCCCGTCTACGCCTGCTTCCTCGACCTTTCGAAGGCTTTTGACCTCGTGTCATATGACATTCTTTGGAAGAAGATGAGGAAGTCGAATATACCTCATGAATTGGTTAATACTTTTAAATATTGGTATGATAATCAAATAAATATTGTTAGATGGGCTGGTGCGGTGTCAGATCCCTACAAGCTGGAATGTGGCATGAGACAGGGGGGGTTAAGCTCACCTGTCCTATTTAACCTTTATATAAATGGACTGATTGAGGAGCTCAGCATGAAGCATATCGGTTGTTATATAGATGGAGTATGTTTCAATAACATAAACTATGCGATGCGGATGACATGGTCTTGCTGAGTGCCTCGGTCTGTGGTCTCAAAAAGCTACTTGACATTTGTGAGCGTTACGCAGCGGAGCATGGGCTGATATACAATAGTAAAAAGAGTCAGTACATGGTCTTTCACGGTGGTACCAGAAAGGTGGATACAGTGCCGACTCTTTTACTCAATGGTGTTCCTTTAGCTAGAGTCGAGGAGTTCAAATACCTAGGACACATTGTGACGTCCACTTTGAAAGACGATACTGATATCGAAAGGGAGCGAAGGGCACTGTCGGTTAGGGCGAATATGGTTGTTAGGAGGTTTGCGAGATGCTCGTTAGAGGTAAAAATGACGTTGTTTAGAGCTTTTTGTACATCCTTCTACACTTGCAGCCTCTGGGCAGCATATACGCAAAGGGCCTACAGTGCCCTTCGCGTCCAATATAATAACGCGTTCAGGATGCTGGTGGGGCTCCCCGCTGGTGCAGCGCTTCGGCGATGTTCGCGTGCGCACGAGTGGACTGTTTCTTTGCCACAATGCGCAGGCGAACATCGTCGCTGGTGCAGCGCATGCGCGGGAGCTCCAACGGCATGCTGGCCGCGCTCTGTGAACGCCCTGATAACCTGTATATCAGTCACTGCTGTCATATGCATGCAGAATACAGGCTAAAATAATAACTGTTATATTATGTAAGTAATGTGTGTTTTTCTTTAAACAACAAATTCATAAAACAAAATAAAAAACAGAAAAAAGACAATAATGTTTTAAATAAACAAAGCATTTAGAGATAAATTGGTAGGTAGTGCAATGCTCAAACCGTCGAAAAGGAATCCACTCAGACTTTTATTAATGTAATTTGATCTGTACCTATTTATATGAGTCTTGGATACTTGCAATAAATGATTATTATTATTATTATAAAACATCGCGATGAAAAACTAATAAAGAAATTAATATTATGCATAAGAGGTTTGAGCTCTCCATTGTGGGTGTCGCAAACGCCACACACAATAGATTTTCAATTGTTATGCGGCAGCCGCCTGCCGCTGGAGGATTGATGGGTTTTAAGCAGTATTCTGACTTTAATAAATCTTTTTAACATTGGTTTTAATATATTTCTGTTATTATTAAATAATACATGAAATCTTTTATTTATTGTTGCACAGTTCATTATATTGGAGATTATGCATAAAATCATTAGTCATTTAAAGAAAATGTTTTACTACTTAAAATAAACCTTGCTTCTTATGTATTTTAGTATTAAAGGTATGTATTCCATTTAATTCTACTTACATGAAGACAAATAACAATAACTTAATAGTTAATAGTAATCTACATAACATGCAAATGAAACAAATAACACTGTTTTACTGCTTTATTTTTCACTTCATTAATGTTGTAATAGAAATTTGAACCTTAGCTTATTGCTTTTTCACATAAAAAAGAAACATTTTTAGTCTATGACCACAGACAAGTCAATTTCCATATCCGGACTCCATATTGTCTTGAGACTTCCATTTGTAAAAATCTCTCGAAATGAACTGCGCTCTGTTATATTTACAAAACTTAGTTTTATTTAAAACTACAATAAAGATCACAACCTCTGCAAGTTCTTTGCGGTCTGCCACTCACTAAAACCTGGTTCTCACTTTTTCTGAGACACACACACATCCTGAAATGGCTAAAGTGTGGTTCTAAACTTGTTGAAGCACTTGGAAATCGTCGTTACTGGCAGGCGATTGTTGTTGCAAATGTTTCGCAACACTGCACAGATGTTAATCATTGTTTTTCTTGTCAATGTGTTAAACTCCTCACAGACAGTCAGACAGTTCCAGTGCCTGGGCTCGGTTGCGATTGCGAGGTCTTATTTAACTGTATTTCTGGCTTTCTTTTTCAGGAATGGCTTCTAATACGAGCACTGTGTGCACCAATGTTATAAAAATACGTTTTATAGTTTAAAATTTTACGTAAAACACCACTAACCACTCAGCGACAAACAAGCAATCGGAAAAAATCACTTTTGTTGTGATCACTGATCGCTATAATTTAACAGTTCAAATTGCTCGCCGATTGCCATCGCATTGCTGTCAAAAGCTTAGGTGATACGAAATAAATGCAACAGTATAGCAAATAGTGATAGCAAAAATATAAATTTCTTCAAAACCCGTGGATGAATATGACACAAAACTTTAACAGTAACAGACATCAATAAAATAAACCATATTACATTATTTACACCATTTTTACAAACTCTAATATTTTTTCGACGCAATTAGGCGACGTTTCTAATATTTGCTAAATTACTGGGAAACTCGTGGATGAATCTGACACAAAACGTGTCTGCATATATTTTGTTACTGCCCGAGAGTTTAAAATTTAGCTTTTGTGATATTGCTAATATCACAAAAGCTAAATTTTAAACTTTAATATTTTTTTCGGCCTATAGCGACCAAAAAGCAAAATACCTAAATATCTCTGGAAGCTGTCGACCAAAGTGACACAAAATCATTTTTTAGGTTTACCTAGTGGTCCCAAACCTATACGCAAAAAATCAGAAACTTTAGAATTTTGAAACCAAAAAACCTAGAGCTATCGGTCTAAGTATGGAGATTTAGCGATTTAAATGTAATTATAGTTCCTTGATTATTCAGCAGAGGGAGTACTGTCGCTCGTTGCTATCGTATTTTTTTGGCTGGTATGTGATACGAAACTGCGATTTTGGAGCAATTATTGCGCAATAATTGCGATTGCATTGCGCTCGCGAGAGAAGGCTCGCTCCGAGCTAGCCAGCAGCGGCACGTAGAGTACACGATAGAACCTGTTTACGCGGCAAAATAAAATAATGGTAAACCGAATAATTCGGCCGAATATTCGGCTCGGTAAAGGCCGAATATTCGGTATTCGGTTATTCGGCCAAATCACTATTCGGCGCATCACTAGTATAGAGTATAGCGTCTACATCTTGAGCACTACTGACAGTGACCGTATATTTTTAAATACAAAAATATTATTTTACTACGTCGCTTTCGCGACATAGTGTTTTCTTTTATTTTGTATAGCTCTCCAATTAAGAACTGAAACAACGCTCTTGGGTGCCCCGTCAGCGAAAGGGCGAAACTTTTAAGATAAAAACTTTTGCTAGATATTTTTAACTGAAATGTTTGAAGAAGGCTTCATAATTATTACGATGATACTATACTGATAGAATGAAATAATTTTATGGTTTAAAAATTACTTAATACTTTGTAGTAAAATTGAGTTTGTCATAATATTATAATTAATGTTGATGCATTTTTAATTATTTTAATTCATATGATTTAATTATTTTAAAGTTATAAACTGTATAAATATTTATTTTTATTGTTTTTTTCTGTTAAACATTATTAAAAACTATTGTGCAATCTTATCTATGCGAATGCGGATTAAGATGTAAATTCAGATTCGGATTCGAATACGGACACGGGAAAACACGTATTTCCAAATCCGGATACGGATACGGATTAGGATGCAGTTTGCAGACTCTAATTACGTACGCTTTAAAAATTACCATTACCGGTAGTTAAGAGCAAAATGTCCGTGATAGGCATAATGACTTCATATTAAGAGCGGGTTTCTCGATCGATGGATCCGATCCATCACAGAAGTGATTAGGGGGTTAGATAATTGGTTGCTGCCAAATGATGGTATTAAAATGAAGGGTCTTTTATGGTGTAATGAAAAAATCACAGGCCCATCCGAGCGTTAACTTTTGTAGGGCGCTTTATTGAAAACAACATTAATTTTATAGAAAGTTTTAGGGTTAAGATAGCTACGATTAGCAACGTAATTTAATATAGTTTGTAATTACATGATATAAATAATAATATTACTTCAGTAACTGTACGGTTGTGTATGCTGAATAGTCAATAAGAGTTGCTTAAAATCACTAAGTATTTACAGTGATTACATACTGTAGGTTTTAGATTCATATTTATTTATTTATTTTTATTTATTTATTTAAAGTTAATTAAAACGGGTTACCCCAATTACAATAATTAACTACAACTGAACACTATCTTAACTTAAAATAATTAATGATAACATTGTCATTATAAAAAGTACAAAAACAGTTAAATTACACAAATTAAATAATAATAGATGAGACCCTTTCATACTTATTTTCACAAAATTTTATACATACTCTCTTCACATATTAAATCTACTTATCATATTATTTACATACCTCAATTTTCTAGCACTATTTCCTATATTATATTCATCTATATTCACTCATTAATATAAATTTTAACAATATACACATCCGGATTCGATAAAAATCATCAGCGGTGATATTAACGAAAAAGCTCACGAAAACATAAGAGTTATACCATTGGTATACAAAATAGATTTATTAGAAAACATAATATGCATTTCTGTACAGTAAGTATTACCTACTATAGTTATTAAACTAGCTCTAATAAATAACAAAGCTTTTACTATTTTAATTAAGTACACTATTAATTTCTTTTTAAACAAGAACTTATTAATTATTATGATAAGAATATTATAGCTATGGTTTCCGTCGTAACTCCATTTTAACAAAAATTATTATGACTGAGTAAAAGCTAAATGATTTCTATTCACGGCATGACCACAAAAAATGTCTATTTAGTACACGTTTAGAGGATCATGTGACCATATTTTAGTGTTGATTAGGTAATTAATATTAATATGTTGCGTGTTAGCAGCGCGACGCCCGCCATGTTTTTCTGCGTTCTATTTTGAATTTTCAAAAAGATTTTTTTTTATCAACCAGTATAATGAGTATTAGTTTGAGGCAAATGGTTAATTTTGTTCTAGTAAAACTATCAATTATTATTTGTGTAAAGTATTTTTAAACAAGCCAAATTAAAAAGTGAACTTTAATTTTTAACCGACTTCAAAAAAGAAGGTTATCAATTCGACGCGTATGTATGTAATATTTCCCGAACTGCCCAGTTTTTGTATATGTTAATCTATAACAGCTTCTGAACAAATGTGCCATGTATTTATGTATGTATGTATGTATGTATGTATGTATGTATGTGTGTATGTATGTTTTTATGTTTGTGCACGCTTATCTCCGGAACTACAAGTCCGATTTGAGTGATTCTTTTTTTATTCTACTAGGTATTGTTCAACTTAGGGAATAGTGCAAGTTTCATCAAAATTGGTTCTGTAGTTTTGGAGATAGGAAGTTTTAACACTCACTTACGTACAATTTTGAAGTCGGTTTTATCTTTTTAAAATACAGTTATTACTGTTGTAAATCTTCTGGTTATACCAGAAGATATACATTGTATTGACATACTTGCCGGCTACTCGGACTGTTTCTTCGTGAAAGGCTCATCGTAACTTCTCATACCGCTGCACTGGCCGTAACACATCCTGGAGGGTACTTGGTACAGCAAGGATCAGTCACGCGCGTCGTAAAACTGACATTGTCAACATGCTGACTCGCCCATGTACCCTAATTGTATCCATGTCGCCTTACACAATGTATAACAACATCGATGAGACAATGTAGTAATTAAATCGCCAATAAAAAGTAAAGTGCTTTAAATTGCTTTTTTTGGATATCGTGACGGCTAAAGGTGACATTAAAATAATAAAATTTTATGTACTATCAGAGAAGTTGATTCCTATGCAGATGGGGGACCTACGTAGTTTGGTCGCGTTACGTCAAACCCAGCCGACAGATCACAATAATTATACATTGAAATGAACTGGTCCGACCAAATGACGATGGTCTGTCAACTGCCTAGGAATCAATTTCCTCGATGGTACCTAGGACACGCTATTTTTCTTCAACTGATCTGCCTATTTAAATTGTGGCTAGAATTGTCTAAAATGTATCGAATAAACAATATTATGCACGGGTAAACCATCATATTTTAAATTAATTTAAAATTTATTTTATACGCTCTATTATAAAATAGGGCGATGTCGAACCGAATGACTTCGGTAATAATTTAAAATTAATTTAAAATTCGCAAAAACAGCTTGTTATTTTTTATTTCGGTTTCGATTTCACTATCACGAAATACGGGAAATATACCTATTATATATTACTTCTCTAATCTGATTGATTAACTTTAAATCCAATGTATTTTTTAGCATGAAAAAAAACCTAATGTCAACGTAAAAAACAAAACAAACCTATCAGCTTAACCGGTATAAAATACACATGGAATGTCTCGAAAACAAAAAATGTAGCCTTCGCGTTCCGAACACGTGTTAATATTTCGTCTGTAGATCGAGTGATAAGTGTTTAGCATACTATGATGTGGCTATTACTGTACTAATACTATGTACTTACCAATGCTATTATATGCTAGTAAATTTTTTTTATTAAAATTTTCCGTTGTATAATGGTACCTATAACCTAACTAAGACGTGAGTATACTTTAGAGTGTGTTTGTATAGTTCCCTGTGAAAGTAGCAGCGCTGAAAGAACAATTTTTTTGGTGATTTGTATGGTCAAGTATGTAATTAGATCGTGCAGAAATTTTAAATCTATTAAAGCGGTCAAGGTCCTGTATTGTACCTATGTTCGCAGTATCATGGAGTACTGTTCGGAGCTATGGAACCCTGCATACAATATATACATAGATAGATTAGAGTCTATCCAAAAACGCTTTCTTAGATATCTCCAGTTCAAATGCAATCGATTTCTTCCTAACTACGACGCCAGATGCAAAAAATTCCATTTTCTTCCACTGTGCCAACGAAGGAACATTAGCGACCTTACCTATCTTAGTAAAGTACTGAACAATAAAATAGATGCACCCGAATTACTCAATAGATTTAATATTAATATCCCCTTTAGAAACGCTCGTCATTTTATGCCCCTATATGTCCCACCTTTCAACACCTACTACCGTAGGAATTCGTTTGTGTTAAGGTCGAGTGCACAATTTAACAAATTTCTAAATACAAATACGCTGGAAGACATATTTTCCCTTACACCAAATAAAATAAGAAAACTTTTAACTGATACCTATTTTAACCCTATTTAGTAAACTCAATAACAGTCTTCCTTTTCTTGTGGTTTAATAAGCTTTGTTGCTTATTGTTAGTGACAGTTTTTTAAATATATGTAGCTTATTTTAGATCATACCATTGTATTCGTCATGATTTGATGTTGGATATTTTAATTATCATACTTATAATACACTAGTGGAAACTTGTAATTGGCATATCGCTTTGTAACATGTAACCTACTGTAGTCTTGAAATGCTGTAAGATTCCCAAATAAAATAAAATAAATAAATAAAATAAAATAAGTCCATGACGCTGGGGCACTTGTCCATACAAATTACGAAAAATGTTCTTTTCAGCGTTGTTATTTTCACAGGGAACTCTATACAAGGGGCCCATACACACCCTAGTATCATCACTTAGTTTCGTTATAACCTGTATTGATTAAAATGAACTGAAAATTGGCACAGTACACATATGCCTATAAGCCATAAATATATCTAGCGGAATAGAGAAACAAAGGCCTGAGCAAGCGAGATGTCACTATCAGTAACACTGCGTGGTAAAAAGAGACGTGTGATACATGACTGCAGCACTCTTTTTTTGACGTCCAGTCAGCCCGTATCAGCTCGTTGACAATTTAATCTCATAGAATTCATGTTCAATCATGCTTGTGTAAGTGTATACGTACACATATTTTTCACACAGATGAAAACCAATTTCGGTTTCGTTTGACAGCTCGAGTTTGTTACTATATTCCGCTAGGTATATTAACTTTATGCTATAAGCCGAAACAGTTTTTTTTCTTTTACCCTTTCTTTCTTTTGTCTTACACGTCATATTAATTAAAATCTTCAACAAGTGTACTACTATCTGTCATCTAGTAAAGGTTAAAGACATTGTGTAAACGCTTTCCCCTCTCAAGAGCACTTCCTAGTCCTTGGGGTTTGATCGATGAGCAATATGAGTTAATAACTTCCTATTACTCTTACAATGTAGGGGTTTAATACTTTTACCCGACGTCAGAATGAGGGTTCTGCTTTTAGAGTATGTATGGTTATACTCAGAGATAATTTTAAATATCCCTAACTGTAATTAAATGCAGAGTATGACAGATAATAATATTATAATGTATGAGTCTATGTTAAAATTTTCCTTATTTACAGTTAAGTCTCTGAGTGCGTCAGTCTGCAGTCAATTATAATTGTTGCTTTTATATTTGTAAGGTACATAATAAGAAAAAATTGGGTAAATCAAAGGAAGGATGTTATTTTTTCTGTTGCCCTGCAGACAGCAACAAAACAAAACATCACAATGCATCGTAAATTCGTGATGTGTCATGTGGTGATGCGATGCGATACAATTTGTAATGCAATGTGTACTGACCCTAAAGCTACAGGGCGACGTAACGTAGAGCAGTGGCAGAACCTTTTGACAGCTGAAAGGTTAAAATTACATTCGATGTTCAAAATTAAATTTCTAACTAACAGATGTCAAGAGCAGATGCAAAATATTTTAAATACGATTTTAATCAGCTAGGCTAATTAAAAATCAGATTTTTACCGTTAAATGTTGAATGATTAAATAATTAATTATGATTTCGAATACAAAATATATTTTCGTTAAGACGTAGACTAAACTGATGTCCCGCTGATTTTAAACATAGTGTGTATTAAAATGTTGCAGTCGAATTTTTAAACGCTACCTAAATTGAGAGGAACTCAATATCAGACTATGACAACCAACTAAAAGTACCTGTGCATTTCGTGGAACATTTTTGACGCAGTTACTCATCCATAGCATTATTCGTAGTTAATAATAGTAAATTATGTTTGACGTGAAAAATTCGGTTGATGTGATTAATTGATGCTATTACGGTGGTGGGCGTTTTGACGCACACAAGAACGTTTCATTTGATTCCATTTTTCCCGTTGACAGGTCATTGCTATAGTCTAAACATCAGTAGTGTCGTCATCAAGACTTATACTATTACTAGATGACGCCCGCAACTCCGTTGCGCCAAAATTCGTCTATCGCACAGGAATCGTACATTTTCCGGGACAAAAGTATCCTATGTCCTTTCCCGGGACTTAACAGTCAAAGTTTCTCCATACCCAGCAAAAGCGGTTCGATGAGGCAACAATTACTTTCGCATTTATAATATTAGTATGGGTAGAGCCAAGTTTCCGAAATAAAACCCAGTATAGTAGCCAGTGCTCAAGACGGCGTGTAAGACGTAAGTATCCGACGGTATATTGTACTGGTGAGCCTCTGGTGAAACAAGTGTGACGTAATAATAACATCCCAACAGTGTCATATAATATGATATACGTCAATGTACTGGCATAATATATTTAAAAAGTAATCAACAGGATGACGTCGATTCTAGACGCCATGAACACTTGCCAGTATACTGGGTTAAATTTCAGAACTTACCCAGACTAAGATGTGGGAAGATTATGATGCTTGAGTACCCAAAGTAGTGTATAAAATAGAAATACATACCTACAATGAGTAAAAATTTATTATCCGTAACCGAAATAATCCGAAACTAACGAATAATACAAAATAATTGCATATCCAATCCGTATCCGAAATGTCATATCCATATTATCCATACATCCCTGGTTTTATCACTGCACAATCGGCAAGTAATAAAATCCTACTGAAACTAAAACCACAGATTGCTAAAGTTACTTCATATTCTAGTTTCGAACTTCCACACCGATTGACCCCTTCATATCATAATGTGTAATCAGAGGTCGTTTACATAATCGTAATGACCTTTCATAATGACCCCTGATGACAGGTCGTTTCAGCCAGACGCGGCATAATCGCCTAGTGGGAAATGTCCTTTAGAAAATTGAAATTATCCTTTCAAATGTTGGGGGGACTGTCCGTGCGTTTCGTCGCCATGACAAATTAGGTACAAACCATAAAGTTTAATAAAACCTGTCTGTCTGTCTGTGTGTAACCGTGGCATCGTAGCATACAAATTGGTGAACCGATTTTAACCTAGTTTTTTGTTCGAAAACTGATCAAGAGAGTTCAAAGAAAACCGGCGTGAAACAGCGCTTGCGCTGTGTTTCGCCGAGTGAGTGAGTTTACTGGAGGCCCAATCCCTTACCCTTTTCCCTTCCCTACTCTCCCTTATTTCCTTCCCTACCCTCCCCTATCCCCTTCCCTACCCTCCCCTACCATATTACCTCGTAAAAGGCCGGCAACGCACCTGCAGCTCTTCTGATGCTGCGAGTGTCCATGGGCGACGAAAGTTGCTTTCCATCAGGTGACCCGTTTGCTCGTTTGCCCAAGTTTCATAAAAAAAGCAATAGTTAATTATCATCAGCCCATTCTGTGCTGGTAAATAAAACTTTCCATAGCTTAATAGCACTTTTATTACATTACCATAGATAGTAGAATGTTGTGTAATTTATCTTAATAGCTCACTTACGCACTACCTAGGCATAAATAATTGAGTCTCAAACCTAAATTTACTACTCCGTTTTATGATTGTTAACCGGAGTAATAAATTTTCCCAACAATAATAATAAATTTACCTTCCCAAGTGTACATAAAACATCGTAGAGATATTTACGTACCTTAACTGACTTTTAATAAAAGATAAATGTCAAAGTTCGCGTTCAAAGTAAAATAAAACTATCGACTATGGGCGAACGTAGATTGTGTTAGCTCTTGTGGATATTATTCTTAGAGTTTTTAATATTTCTTGAAGTTTTTAAGCTATTGCATAACTTTTATCGCGGGCTTTGAGCGACCGAATCAGAAAATTCCGTAACGAAAAAACCTAACGCCCCCCACTCCGTGCGGCGTTGCCCTGCTTCGTGTAACGTGCTTGTGTGAGACGTGAATGCGACTAGAGTAATAATAATAACTCCCACACCGGTTTCAGTGACGGTGGCCGATTTAATTGAAACCAGGCCAGTTACGCAGGAGTAATTTTATAGTGCCCAAGTGTGTGCGCAGTACACAAGAGCTCTCTCTATTCCTTTTACTCTCATAACCCGGATAGGGACGGAAGACCGACACGACTGGCGAGAGATTGCAGACGCAGGACCGACTTTTTTTACATGCCCATCCGACGCATAGATCATCTTACTTGTCAGACAATCAGGTGATCAGCCTGCATAATTGTCCTAGCCAAACTTGGAAATAACATGTTTCCAACGTGGGAATCGAACCTACGACTTCCGAGTCAAGAGCCACGCTCTTAACCACTGGACCACAGAGTCGTCAGGCGACTAGAGTCTAGACGTATGCGAATTGTAATTGCATAAGTAAGTTGATAAAAAAAGCTATACAATATCGTTATGTACCGCGGCAGTCTGCGAGTATCACGCGTATTTTTTATGTAATATGTTTCTTACTATAATAAGTTTTATGCAGCCTGTCCACGTCGACCAACATGTTGATTATGACCAATAGCGATTAAGAACATGTAAAGGGGGTAACAGACGTGCGAGTAAGTACGCGGACTGGCTCGACGATCTTAATCGCCTGTGTGTCAGCAAAGAGCCGCGAGCCGCGAGGCATGGTAATCCAGTGTTCGAGCGATTCTCATGAATTGTGTCACCGATGCGAGCCGAGTAAGTTCGGTCTGTTCGCGAACTTAAAACCCGCGTGCTTTAAGTTCGTACGTCTATCAGGTACCTTAAGATGTTCGTCTATGATTGCCCATGACGTCGTTGATCGTGCTTACTGCTTGATATTTCAATAGTTTCATAATCATGGTGTCTCATTATGGTCCAAAGAAAAGAGGGGCCTATAGACATAAAACATTATTTCAAAGTGTTTTATGATTTCTGGAGTTTTTTTATAGAAGTTGTATCTACTCAATATCCTCGATGTTTTGTTAACATTTTGGACGAGCCAATTAAAACGTACTACTGTTATATAGTTAAACTCCAACCGAAAAATCTCAGGACCTTAATTGATTTCCGAATCCCCCCTTCCTTTATTTCGATTGTTTCAAAGTTTGCTCGCGAATTCCATCACAAACAAAACAGGGCTGTCAAAAAGGAAAAAAATGACACGATCGAATGGGCACGATTGGTTTAGATTGGCAGCATATTGCAGCCCTGACCGCGGCCCGCCCCCTGGCCAGACCTGCCCCCTGCCCAGGCCAGGCCTGCCCGGCGGAAATCAGGCCCGAATCGATAATTTCCTTCATCGACAGGACACTAATAGAGTCTGATTGACTCAGACATTATTAATAACGGCTATTAAGACAATTTGGGCGGGTGCGGTGCATAAATATGACATGAGTAATATTCAGCGCGATATTAGTTTTCAGCATCTGCGGTGTTTTAACAGATCATAACGGTATCGAGTGGAGCGAAATTACAGTTTTTCTTTTTTTTTTGGCCGGAATGAGATATTTAATGATTGAGTCTTACATTTAAGCAACCATTAAATGAATCCGGTGTGGCATAAGGCTAGAATTATCACTTAAACAAACTGTGCCTTATTTGTGCGAATAACTTTTCTATCTAGGTAACTTCTATACTATACCTAGTAGTTTATATATTTTGTTATAAATAAGTAAAAGTTCTAAGAAAACTCTGTGGAACTAGATAGAAGATTTAGATATTATCATTGTATTGTGATCACCATTCACGAAAAACGCATCAACGCACCTGCACGCCTAGTGCTGCAGATGTCGTTAATTACAATCTGATAAGCCTCGATTGTCCGCTTTCACACGATTCTGGCACGGACGAAAAATATTTTAATGAAGTAAAAACACCTTCATTATAAAATACGGTGCCAAATTCGACCAGTGTAACTTGTTAACGAGCTAAATAAATTTGTGTTACATATGTGATAAGTTTCGGCTAAAAACCCTTTAAGCCGAAAATCAGAAATATCACGCTATAACAGGAAAAAATATACAAGACGAGATGCCGTCCGCCGCCCGCGACTCCGTTGCACCAAAATTCGTTTTATCCTTTGTTCTTTCCCGGGACTTAAAGTCCTTCATCCCAAATTTCAGCAAAATCAGTAGAGCCCCCTTTAATATTACATTTTTTTAGTTTTAGTAGTTGTTAAAGCAGCCACTGAAATAAATAATTTATAAAAATTTCAACTCTCTATCACCATTCTTGGGAGACAGCCTGGAGACAGACAGACGGACAGACAGCGAAGATTTAGTAACCCCGTTTTAACCCTTAGGGTACCGAGCCTTAAAATAGGGAAACGTTAAAGACTTTTTTTTATTAAATAAGGGGGCAGACGAGCAAAAGGGTCAGACAACTCGGTGCCGAAATTACATTCTCTACATTCTATTTAGTAATCCTGTAATTTATAAGTTTGGACACTCGCAACATCAGAAGAGCTGCATTCCGTGCTATTTACGCGTGAAAAACAAACTTATAAATTACAGAATTACTAAATAGAATGTAGAGAATGTAATTTCGGCACCGAGTTGTCTCGACCGACGACATCCGAATTTAGCTCCACATTCCGCAGCTGTCACTATCGGGGAACATAATTCAGTGTTTGTGCTGCAAAAACATACACACTTTTTGCGGAACAGCATTGTCTTTCAGAAATTCAGTGTATTAGTGTTCCGAATTTCCATTCTGTGACCTGGCATCGGATTAACACGTAACACGACAAAGATATAAACTGTACAGTAGGTACATAGAAAACATGAGTTGTGAAATAGAGAGATGAGATGTCTACTTCATACTACGTTTATCTAAGATCTCTTGCGATTTGGACAGTCTAAGCTTTTATATGAAGAATTAATTTATCAATTGATTGAAAGGTGATTTATGAGCTACTGTTGTATGTAACGTAATTGTAAAGTTATCCAAAAACAAACCTTAAATTTAAAGAAGTTTTCCAAAATTTGAGAGAGGTTACTGTCGCCAGCAGTATTTATGGACCAATGCGACCTACCTGCAAACCTTTAAAAAAAGCGTATTCCCTCAAAGGCCAGCAACGCACTTGTTATACTGCTCTTCTGATGTTGCGAGTGTCCATGTGCGACGGTAAAGCAACTTTCCTATCTCTCACGCATTCTAAGCGACATTACTCATACGAGAATTCTACCCCTGATTAATTACAAAGAACCGTTTCTACAAAACGTGACCAAAAATAGAAGCAAGAATCGAAACAGGTTACAAAAAAATAATATCTTAAAGCTCATAAATATACTATTGACAACAAAAAATGCAGCCATGATCTTGGCCTTGCGATAGCCTTAATGTGCCACATTATATTTTGGCGCCCACGCGCGCCACAATAGAACTAAATATCGGCGTTATGTGACTTATGTGTGATATAATTAATAGCTACGAATTATCACGATTCACGCGACACGGCGCACCCGCTGGCAGTTCTTCATTTTGTTATTATAATAATGTCTTTTGGAGTACCAATAGCTGAAATCTGATGAGTTACGTGAGAATGAGAAACATATTATAGTATCTGTATGTACCTATGTGCATGTATTATTTTATTTTGTTTGACATGCTCTACAGAATGTAACAAAAAAAGTCACAATAATTTAGGGTGTGTATGTGTAGGGACACAATAAATTATAATTTATAAGGGTAAAGAGTTCACCATGAAAGCAGCAGCGTTGAATGAGCAATTTTTTTAGAGATGGTCCCAATTTACCCATTCTCCTTTCATAACCGACCGACTTCAAAAACAGAGGTTTCAAAATTCGACCGCACCTAAGTATATACATAATATGCTTTTTATGTTTGTCCGCAGATAACTTTGACGTTTGTGAACCGATATTGATGATTCTTTTTTGACTGATAGAGAATACTTCAGATATGGTCCCCAAAGTAAATTCTGTTTGAAGTCGGTTTTTTGTTACTACTTTGTCTAGAATCTAGATGAATATGAACTTTAGCGACTTGAACGTGTTTGAACAGTAATATTCCAGGTTTGCGAACAGTAAGTAAGGAACAATTACTGTCCATCACAGCGGGCGCTGTGCGGGATCAGCTCACAGAGCATGACTGATTACGTTAGCCGAGATAAGTGATCACTGCTAACCCGGTTTGGGAGTTATACCATAGAGATATAATGGAATAGAACTGACGAGAGATCCGCTCTAGGTTAGGTTAAGGGTTGATTTATGTGAGTCCGCTCAAACGAGCGGTTTAGCCACGACACCGCGAGATCACAAGCAATTGTATGTAACGATTTGTTTAAATAGCGCCTCTATTTCTAATCCGCGGTGTAGCACCCAAACCAGCCTAATACAAATCTAAAACATCAATGTTTCTCTACTTTCTGCGTTCTAAGACGTTGCCCGTAAGTTGTAACTTAGTTGCGCCTAAGTAGGTGACAACTAAGGGTTGATGGAATAGAAGCGATCGAGATGCAACACACCTGTAAAAATATGTCCGTTATTTTGTCCACCAACCACTAAGCCCTACCTTGGAAAATTGTAGGGTTTTTCTTTTTGTAGGACATAATATTTTAAGGTCTTACAAACAACTAATGAAATAATAATATTATATGCGTGCATTAGAGTAAAATATCGTAGCGATATTATACCGTACACGTTGACATCAATGATCAAACGCATGTACGTTCGTAACTTTAGATAGGAGAAAAATGTGTTAGACAAATGTTTTGATGACTCGTATATTTACTTAACAATGGTATAAGATATCCATTGAATGCGTAAAGTGATTGATAAGACGTGACGTCATGATGTCACGTTTTTATGAATCATACATTCACGGCCGAATACTTAAATTAAGAAGTACTTAAGTCATTTGCTAGTAGAACAACGCTACTTTGTCAGTAGTAATTCTGATTTCTGAAAAAAGTTTGTTTGTTTCCATCGAATTGGCTCCGAAACTACAGGGCCGATTTTGATAAAATTTGACATAGACATAGAGTAGACCACGGAGAGGGACAGAGGATAGTTTTTATCTCGGGAAAATGTACAATTACCGCGGGATACTGCTTTACAAGGGCAAAGCCGAGTGCGACTTCTGGTAATTAATAAAGTCTCAACTTTTATTTTTTCTTCGCATTTTAATAATATTCAGATACTATGACCAAGTTTTTATTTAAAACGTAGCACCATTAATCTATAAATATTAAAAGCCCCGTTTCATGACCAAAGTGAATTTAAATTCAAAAGTAAATCAATTTATCAAATTACTTTTAAAAACAGTTTCGTTCGTTGGCTCTAAAAATTTAACATTGGTTTTACTTATCACATAAATTCAAATTTCAAATTTTATATCTATTTCTTATTCGAGTTTCAAGTAACATGAACTTATTTAAATGATCGAGAGCCAATAAAAAGTCACCCGTAGAGTTTACGACCGTAAAAATTTGCAGTCAATCTTTATTCTTTATTCTCATAGATTTACTACATCCCGCGAGAAAATCCCATGGGAACAATATATTTTGTCGCGATAAAGTTGCCTATAAAGTATAAGGGAGAGAAAATGTAACTGAATAGAGATGGATCCCGTGGCCCACTCTATATATTTTTTGTGTGTCACAAACACGATTTTAAGGCCTCCGCAGTCCAGTGGTTTAAAGTGTGGCTCTCGATTCGGAAGTCGTATAGGTCGTATAGATTCAATTCCCGCCGTGGAATTGTTATTTCCGTTTAGTATAATGCAAGCTGATCACAATATGACTGGCTCGTAAAAAGTCGGTTATTATGTGCCTGATCTCTCACTAACTGTGCTTATATTGATCTATAATTCTGTTTTTAAACCCACACCGTTTATAGCAAAATAACGCTTGCCGAGTCAGCTATCTGGTAATCAGGGTTTTTCTATCGTAGTTTGGCAGCTTTCGGTGGCTAGTGGGGGCACTTGAGCCTAAGCCCACGGAATTGGTTCAGCCTCTCAGTTTGCTTAGCCGGTTCAACGACACTCAGTATAAACAGAACTGTATTCTATACGGAGAAGTAAACACTATCTATTTAATGTGTACACTGTACTTTCCTATTTATTATGGTTGCCTCGCGCAGAAAAAGCAGCTCCCATATTAGGAATATATACAGATAGATATACAGGTTGCGACAAAACTAAGTGATAATACTTTAGGATGTGTATTTGTTCCTTCCTTGTATATGTAGAGTTAACTGTGAATATAGCAGCGATGAAAGACCTTTTTTTATTTCACTTTTGCAGGGGCAAGCGCCCTAGCGTCACGAGTTTCCCATACAAAAATGAAAAACAAAATTCATCTTTCAGCGCTGCTACTTTCACAGTGAACTCTCTACGAGGAACACGTACACACCCTAAAGTATTATCGCTTAGTTTTGTTACACCCTGTATCATGTAACAGTGAT
The DNA here is from genome assembly GCA_905404155.3 of Plebejus argus. Classification (NCBI taxonomy): domain Eukaryota; kingdom Metazoa; phylum Arthropoda; class Insecta; order Lepidoptera; family Lycaenidae; genus Plebejus; species Plebejus argus. Next base: position 9,396,687 of record FR989942.1, on the reverse strand, counting down.
GTAGTCGAGTAGAGCAGAGATCTCTGAAAAAAAACGTAAAATTATTTATTTTCTGAAAATATGTCTACTTACATCTTGTGTGTTTAATTATAATAATTATTTTCTCGTTATTTCAATAACTAGGATCACTCAGTATCTTGTATCAAATACTTAAGTAAATTCTATTTATCCAAATGTACGTTATTTTAATATTGTAATATATGGATGTGGCTTGGTTTTGAATTAAACTGGGTGTAGGTAGATAATATCTTCCTAAAAATAAATGAAAACCATGTGTGAGTAAGGAATTTACCTACAATACACGGTAGTAAATATAACGTGTATTCTAGGGTCGCTGTGCCGCCTCTCGTTTTTTTCTTACCACGATATCATATGAACTCTATATATTTTACAAAAGTCACTAAGGCCCACTTGCCCATAAATAAATAAAAACCAATTTTGCAGCAGTGGCAGCCCTGCTACCTTTTATATCATACATGTATATTGGCAGAATATTGCGATATTTATCTATCAGACGAAATCTTTTATATAGATGTCCAGTATCCTATGTAAATAAGAAATACTTGGAAATAGCGTCGATGCTACGAGTATAAACAGCCCAAGTAATATTGGAAAAGCAATCTTATATTTTTAAAAGTCCCTCTTACACTGAGCCATGATGGAAAACCATGATTTTTACCATGATTTGGAAGCTGTTTAAAGCATGCACAATCGACATAATTCATGGGCAATTATAGAATAATATTATGTTTATTCTACACGTTCGCTATTGCTTATATTGGCCCATCATAATATGTCAATAGATGACGGTCGTAACTCCGTTGAGCTAAAATTCGTTTATCACGCAGGGACCGTACATTTTCCAAGATAAATTAAGTATCCTATGTCCTTTCCCGGGACTCAAAGTATCGCCATACCTTTACCAAAAAGCGTTCAAGGGTCACCTGATGGTAAGCAACTACCGTCGCCCATGGACACTCGCAACATCAGAAGAGCTGCAGGTGCGTTGCCGGCCTTTTAAGAGGGAATACTCTCTTTTCTTGAAGGTTTGCAGGTCGTATAGGTCCGTAGTAGTAATTATTAATATTAATTTACTTTCAAAGTAAACTTACAATAACTTCGAAAAGTAATAAAATAATTACTAGGCTGTGGTATATTTAACCAATACTTATACCACAGGGATAGTAATTATTTCATTACTCTTCGGAGTTGTTAATAATTTAAGACTTTCAAGTTCTATGGACTATAGAGTATCATAATAATTAATTAGTTGGAGTATTGAATATTGTACACGCGTCTATGATCTATTAATAACGCTGAAATCAATAACGTTTTGTGTGGGCATGTTTTCATTAGAAGCAATAATTATTATTTCGTACCATATCTTTTAGTAACAACTTTATGTTATCAAATTCAATTAAAATTAGATACTTAGGGTCTATTTCTTTTAGTTTAATTATTTTTGCTAAGGAAGGGCGGAGATTTCTGGCACAAGTCTGTACAATGTACATAATAGAAATCTCCACCAATGTTTTTGTAAAGCTGTATTTTTTGTGAATAAATATTATTATTATTTCACCACTTCCTGATAATTGCCGGATAGGCTATCCACCACGTAACTTGACAGAAAGAGTATGGAGAATCTGTATGATTGTGAGTATGAAGTTGTGGATAGCCTATCCGACACTTTATCAGGAAGTGGTGAAACATTACTACTACTAAGTACATTACTACCCGGTTTATGCGGTTTCTTGACTGAAGCTTATGTATTTCTGGCTGATCGCACTTCTTCTTCTTCTTTTTAATAATGACTCCTTGGTGAGTTGCCAATGTCAGGGTGAGTGGAAAAGACTCTGTGTTGAAGAAGGTCTAATGCATTAGTGTTCAATGTACTACTTTTATAATGATCGCACTTTGATGTTTTAAAGTTTATTTTCAAGTGCGTTAATAAAATCCTCTCCGCTGCGCTCCGTTCTGTCTGCGCTGACCCTTAGTTTTGTATTCTACGTATTCGCAGATAGAGTCGAAGATATTATGGAAAAAATATAGAAGTATAGTTCGACAAGGCTCTACTGTATGAACGTGGCGAGAAAAGGAACTAAACGCTTCTATCATACAAAAACGTCATTTTTGACATGTGTTTGACAGTTCTCCTTTACCAACAGCGCCTTTTGACATCATTGACACATTCATAATATAAAGCCTTGTCGGACTATAAGTACATAAAATTTATAGTTATTTCATGTTTTAAAAGTAACTCAACAAACACACGCCTTCCTACTAATTCTGTGTTAACTTATTAGTTAACGAATAATATCGAAATATACTCTGTTTACCTATTAATCACGCATTGTCTTACATTTCTAGGAACTGTAACACCTATCGATTTCATACAGAAATTTTCATAATATACCAACAATTTTCTAATCTTATCTCGTAAGATATCTCGGGACCAGCCTATTATCGCACGGACAGTAATATAGATAAGACGATCCCTTGTACACACATGACGGCTCCATCAATATGTAGACGGGCCTATGTTGTAAGAAATAAATAATTTAAATTTAGAAAATCAACCCCCCAATTCAAAAAATTTAAGTAGATCAAACTGAAAATTTTCAGCACTGAGCGGACTGATGATCATCCGTTTGGATGCTACGAACCCCGGACAGACACACAGACAGTCAGATAGACACGCCAAACTTGTACTTGTGTTTCTAAGGTTTAATCAAAAGTGGTGTCGAATATAATATTAAACTTCAGTCGAAAACGAAATACCTCAGAATCCACCCACAATTTAATAATTGTTTATTCGGACTGTACTAAGATCTAAGCTTGATTAATGGATCATTTACGATTCATCCAATAAAAATTTATTAAACAGTCTAAATTTAATTCAAAATACCGCCTCAAAGTTATGTTTAGGGGCATTCAGAACCCTACCCTCTCATAGTTTAAATGTAGTGTAATGAAAAAAAATAAAAAAAAATAGAATAAAAAATAATGTAGTTTAAAAGTAATGAGTCATGACTTTAACGCTTCCGTGGTGTGGTCCACTGGGCACTGGCTATATGAGAAGCGTGGCTGTTGACTCGGAAGGTGGAGGTCGTGGGTTCGGTTCCCGCATTGTAAAACAGTTTAGTTAGGACAATGAAGGCTGATCTATGCGTCGGAGGAGCTTGTATAAAGTCGGTGCTGAATCTGATCCCTCGCCAGTCGTGTCAATAATCCATCCCACAACCCACTGATTTATGAGTGTAAAGGAAGGGAAAGTGCTCCTGAGTCGTGTGTACTGCGCACATATTTGGGCACTATAAAATTACTCCTGCGTGACTGGTCTGGTTTCTATAAAACCGACCACCGTCACCGAAAACGGTGTGGGCAATATTTTAAAACGATACCTCAAGTTGAAATTGTTTAGGATGAAATTTGAAAAGCGTGCCAAAGTGTAGACAGACTGACACTTGAAAAAACATAATTCTTCTGGCGCAGTAGGGTGATACAAAACTTTTCACAACTAACATTTTAAATTCTGTCCTCATTATCACGGGTTTTTCGCATAGGTATTATTAATTAGATAAAGATAGGACATGTAACTTTAACGTGTTGCGGGCCGCTGCCTCCTCACCTGTTTTGGACATGTTTTTATTTGGCTTTCAGACAATTTGACAGACTGTTATCACTTATCAGTGATAAGTTTATTTACCGGAAGTTAGAAGAATTTCCCTACATAATGTCACGAGGTTTCCTCAAATTATTATTTGAAAATGCTTTAATTCAGTGTAAGTACTTTATACATCTATACAAAATGTATAAATATTAAATCGGTATATTTTGCCCAAATGCAAAATCGCCGAGTCTTAAAATTATCTGATTACCATATTAATTTTTTTCTTAACATTAGATCTCAGAAACAAATTTTTTGGTTACGTCTTAATTTTAATTTAATGGAGATTATGACATAATGAAGAGTGAATGCTCTTTTTCATCTAAATATTAATTAGTTTGTAATTTTTCTTTTTTGTTTTTGTTTGCTTGATTAATTCCGCATAAATTTTTGTACACTTTTATTTTAAACTATTTACGAAAACTTTTAAATGGCTTATAGTTACGATTTTAGTTAAGTTAACTTATAATAATAGCTGTAAGTTTTCCTAAGAAATAAAAAAAAATAGCTTATTTTTCCATCAATTTCTTTAAACTCTAAAACTAACTTTTAGTTACTTTTAGTTAGCTTTAAACTTAAAATTAAGTAATTGTCAAATATCTCAGACTGCGGCTGTAACTCGTAAGTTAATGAAATGTGTAACCTACCTCATCATCCTGCCTCAGGGTCATGGGTGGCGCGACCTCCCTCACTGAACTGTCACTGTCACTAACACTGGCACCCAACCTCCCCTCTATCTCCTCCCAGGGCATATCCTCGTCGAATTCCGCCACGTTCCTCGAAGCACCGGAGTGGAACCTCCAAGGAAGATCATCGCTCTGCCTCGGTCGTCGTCGCTTGTGTCTCACTTTGTGCCTCGCGAGCCTCGTCCCGTGCTCATTCTCATCGCGCATCATAGCCGCATCCAGCGTAGCCAAGTCCACCTTGCTTCTGTGCCTCGGAGGCTCAGTAGTAATGTACTCCCGAGTCAGACCCTCCTCATCCCAGAGTTGGATGCGGAGGATGTTGGTGGACACATGAGCATTCACGATCGTAAACGCTACCGCAGCCAGAGCGAACGCGCGTATGTCCATCTCGCGCGACGGTCGCGGCCCGACTGGAGTTCCCGCGCTTTTAGATAACCGCGATAAACACGTAAATGATAATGTAATAGATTGTACAGGTTAAATCGTTTGAGGAATGAAAACAATTCGACTTTATCATGTATTAATTAAGTATTATATTAGTTATCAGATTTTTTAATTCATCAAGCCCCATAGTCTCGTTGTTCCACGATCGACGAGTTAACTCGAAAATATAAAATTTTAAGAAAAAATTATTAAAATAAAAGTACCCAAATATTACGCTCGCAATAATTATCAACCTACTATATTATCAAGAGAAGCTCTTCAATACTTTCATTACTTTCACATTATTTTGGTAGAGCTGTAAAACTCGAGAGAGCTGTCATGTCTTGGGCTCCGGAGTCCGGACTGACTAGTGACTATATTTTCATGTTGCTGTCCTGGTTTTAACTTTTATACGTTTGATTTTTCTAATCTTTTTTTTCAGGACGATAAAGTCTGAAATCGTCGGAAATTCTCAGTCAGTAATGTCGTAATTTTCGTTTATTTACGAAACAGGGAATATTAAGATTCTATTAAGAAGTACAATACAAAAGATAGAGTCACTTAATCATGTCAATAAAACAATATATTTCCTCTATATTGTTGTAAGTAGAGGGAAAAGTTAACTTTCCCCAGTTTTCCTATATTACTTATTATTATTTTACGTCCACAATAACATATTACAATAAGTGAAATGTTTTGTTTCTTATGGCCGTAATGTTACTTAGTAAGTATTTAAAGTATTTTGTTGTGAAGGTCAAAAACTGTATAAAATTCTAAAACTTTCGTACCATGTTTATATGAGATTTGAGAATATAATATTATTCAATTCCAACGTTCTTGATTATGCACTCTTTGATTCCTTTTTCGAAGAAATCGAAAGAAGAAGAATATAGACTAGAGCCCTTCTCGAGAGTTATACGAAAATTATAGCTAGCTCTACAGCCACTATCAACCTAAATTGTCGATAATGATGATGATTAATGACCAGTGGCGTATCAATAGGAAGGCAGAGCTGGCAAAATGCCACGAGTCCAAGAGATCTCAAACTCAGAAATATTTTCATACATTAATGTTATAAGTAAGTACATTATTATATTTTATTAACGTTCCAATTTTTACTTATATTGGGTCCCTATCAATTTTCCACAGGCGCCAGATGGTACAGTTACGCCATTGTTAATAATGATAATCATGAAATCATTGTGGAATATTTCCACGATTTTCCGTGGTGGCCGCAATTTCGCAAAGGATGATCTTCCGACCGAGCGAGGTGCAGAAGCCCACGTCGTGAGTCATTTTTAGAGTTCCGTACCCAAAGGGTAAAAACGGGACCCTATTCTCATGAATAGGCTGCGGTAGCGTTTACGATCGTGAATGCTCATGTGTCCACCAACATCCTCCGCATCCAACTCTGGGACGAGGATGGTCTGACTCGGGAGTACATTACTACTGAGCCTCCGAGGCACAGAAGCAAGGTGGACTTGGCTACGCTGGATGCTGCTATGATGCGCGATGAGAATGAGCACGGGACGAGGCTCGCGAGGCACAAAGTGAGGCACAAGCGACAACGACCGAGGCAGGACGATGAATTTCCTTGGAGGTTCCACTCCGGTGCTTCGAGGAACGTGGCGGAATTCGACGAGGATATGCCCTGGGAGGAGATAGAGGGGAGGTTGGGTGCCAGTGTTAGTGACAGTGACAGGGACAGACAGACATCGAAGTCTCATGACTTCGATGTCTGTCCGTCTGTCTGTCTCCAGGCTGTATCTCAAGAACCGCTATAGCTAGAGTTCTGAAATTTTCACAGATTGTGTATTTCCGGTGCCGCTTTAACAACAAATACTAAAATAAAAATAAAATTAATATTTAAGGGGGGCTCCCATACAACAAACGTGATTTTTTTGGCCTTTTTTGCTCGTAATCAATAATGATAAGAGGTAGACACTTGAAACTTTCACAAAAGCCTTAAATATAATTGTACTTTAATAAATAATAATAATATTATTTAAATAAAATAAAAGATTAAGGGGGGCTCCCATACAAAAAACAATTTTGGCCTATTTTTGCTCTATAACGGTACGGAACCCTTCGTGCGCGAGTCCGACTCGCACTTGGCCGATTTGCGATGTGGGACAGCCATGCTTCGGCACGAATGGGCCGGCTCGACCGGAGAAATACCACGTTCTTACAGAAAACCAGCGTGAAACAGCGCTTGCGCTGTGTTTCGCCGAGTGTGTGAGTTTACCGGAGGCCCAATCCCCTACCCTATTTCCTTCCCTTCCCACCCCTACTCTCCCCTATTACCCTGTTCCCTCTTAAAAGGCCGGCAACGCACCTGCAGCTCTTCTGATGCTGCGAGTGTCCATGGGCGACGGAAAAATAAGCAAAAGTCGCCATATTTGACGATAACCTTAACCTTAACTTTAACTACGCTTCTGGTGCATTAGTCTCCATATTATGTCGGTTGAGATTGACTAACCGCGACCAAAATACGTAGGTCCGAATTCTGCCTATGATCAGCTAAGTGCTATGATCAATTTCTTATATCGCAAAGGTAAATAAAACAAACTTATTCCATTGCATATTATATTATTGCATCATAAATACTTATTGTGACACGAATCCTTTGTACTAAAACAATTTACCCAGTGCTCTGCACTAATTCTATTACAATATTGACTAAAATAACAAATATTCTTTAAAAACATTTGTAACAAAAACATGGCAACCCCCGGCAAGTTACAAACAATTTCATAAACTCTAGAGATTAAAAAAATATATACATAAAAGGGTACAATTTAAGCTAATCAAAGGTGTATTTCTAGAACTAATGATCACTTACTTGAGCTATTCGAACAAAATATAAAAACCTGGATGGAATAACTTTGACACATAAGTTATTGTCATAATATTTAAGTTTGTATAAGAAAAAGGTCAATAGCGAATTCCTTAGATGTGATACTTGAAGTTTGCTCCGAGTAATGGTGAATGTGGAAGGCTAAATGGCGCAATGTAAACAAAGTAACAGGCTTTTATGGATGCTTTTGCACCTGGATGGCCAAAATGAAACTAGCGATTACTTAAACTTTGGGTTACAAAAGAAATGAGACTTGGATGACATTGAGGCCTTAGCCTCGAAATCAGCGGGCAGCGGGGCGGGTGAGGTAGCTAACATTGGAACGCGCCATCTCACGCGCCGCCGCCGAAGAAAATTCAACCTCAACTCTAGAGCGTAACGCACACATTACTTATGCGAGACCAATCAGCGTTGGTCGGGCGCATTCGCGCGGATGCGCGCGCCTTTTTAAATTCTCAGAAGTAATGTGTGCGTTAACGCTTTGGAGTTGAGGTTGAATTTGTTATATTTAGTTATGGTAATTCGCTTCGATGCGCTTCGACTCTGCGCTAATATAAATTGACCCTAAGTCAAACAGCAATCTCAAGAGACACTTTACAAGATGGCCAAAACATCCTTGTAAGATTGCACACAATATTATTATAATCTTTAAGTACTACAATTATTGTAAATAATATTATATTACTCCTCACTATTAGGCCATCTAAACACGAAACATAAGCAATTGCAACAAATTTAAAATACATACATTATGACATGGCAAGCGCGAGGTAAAATTTTAACAATTATTAACAACCAGAAAATAACAGAAAATACTTAGTACGGACTACGGGCTTAGAAATAATGAAAACCGTTTATAGCGACATCATTTGTGACGACAAACCGGATATAAGACGATCGGCTAATAATAAAAATAATAAATAAAAGGACAAAGTGACTTCATATTAAGTCACTATGAATAATTTTGATCAGATGTCGCTATAAATAATTTTGCACTGTTTTCTAAAATAGTAACATAAGTACTATAAAATATTATATTGTCTACTAATCCGGGAACAAAAATTACATTTTTATTTTAATATTAAGGTGACGCCTTGATAATTTGGCTGTAGCGATGTCCATTTTTCTCAGCAATGACTAAAGCTAAGAAATTAAAGTTCACTGGCAGTACTCATCATGTCTTTGTCTTTGAATTACCCATAGCATAACACGATTGGTCAACTTTTATAACACAGAATAATCAATCAAAAAGACCTCTGTAAAAAAAGGGATTCCTATTTTGCCAACAGAGGAGAGTGATATAAGCTTCCAAAATTTGTACATAAATTGGTTCTAGTATACACTTTAATTTGTCCATAGCTTATATGAAATGTATTTATGGTTTTTAAATTACGCGACAAAAACCATTTTGTCGCTACGCCCTTTCCATTTTTTGCTGTTCCATTGCTTGTTTTCTATGAGAGGCCGGGCCAGCCTCGCATAGAAAACAAGCAATCTAAAACACATCCAACACGGTTTTTTACTTTAACATGGTGTCACCTTAACAAAGGTAAGCTACTAAAATAATATTATACGTTTTATTAAAAGGACTTTATCAATAATTATAACTATATTACAAGTTTCCTAAAAATATTATTAGGGCTATGGCAATAGATATAGTCACGGAAAATGTAGATATTCGGCTACTAACCGAATGTTACTTGTCTTTTTAATTTTATTTGCACACGAATAAATTGCTTACTAGCATCCACAGATTTCCATGCGTGATAGAAAGAGACAAATATCGATAGATTAATGAATTTCTACATGTTCCAGGGCCATGCTATAGAGTACCATAGACTACCTACTGATATATTATTATGCATGTAAAAATATTTTGGAACTAACATTTATATTGCTAATCTAGTATCGCAAATGCCTAAGACCAGTATTCACTTTGATTAGTAAAAAGTGCAGATGATTAGAGCAGGTGATTAGTAATCAGGAGAAAGCAAGTGTGGACAGCGACTGATAAGTACAATTTCTTTATTTTCTCCTAATAACTAATCACCTGCACTAATCAAGGTGAATACATACGTATACTATTATTATATTATAGAATCCTAAAATTTTACAAAACTTTGTACAGATTCACTATACAGTCAAGGCTAGTATTTATCCTACTGCGAAAAAGCAAATATGGCAGAACAGACAATACATACTAATTTGTCAGTAAAAATATTATGAACATTGTCTATGGCTATCATTGCATTGGTCAAAAAGCCATAAACATTAATTGTATACACATATCAATATTTCTACGTAAAACAAATTGTACTATACAATCACAAAATGATAATCACAACAATAGCAGAATTTATTGTCTATGCCTATAATATTTTTGCTTTGCACCTACATCAATAAATTAGAAAAAAAAAACGTAAGGTAACCATAGACAATAGGGTGGGCTAGAATTTTATATAAATAGCTTATCTATTTATTATCACGCAATAGAAACAGAATGTAGTTGGTTGAGATGTTAAAATCAAAAATAAGCTTAATAGTAAAATAATATACTTACCACAATGTATAAATTACACATTTTTAAACATCGTATACTATACGATATGCAAGCAAATACAATCCCTAAAAGTCCCTTTATTTACAATTAAAGTTATTAATGCTAACAAAAATAGTTAAAAACATCTTCATTGGAAATATTTCCGCTAAAATAAAAATGTATTCCATTGCATTTGTTAACGTAAACTATTATAAAAATAGTCATTACAAACACATAACAAAATAGAAACAAATCTCACCAATATAAAACGAACATATAAAAATAATTATTCTATACTATTGTAACAGGTAATGCTATATTTCTATAACCAATATTTATCTACATTGCTATTACATAACATAAGTTACCTATACACAATTATCACCCATATAAATAGATGATAATATATTATATGAAAGGTGTCACGTATTACAAAGAGCTTAGACAATGGAGTATCGGAAAATTCAGGCTTTGGTAGACAAGGTACTATATCTGAGAAATTAAATTGGCAAATGGTGGAGCTACGTTATTTCGTCGGGTCATATCATGTCAATGTCATATTATCACGTCTGTCCCCTGGGCTCGATATAACCCAATCAAATTATTTAGGTCCGTCATCGGCCTGTTAATTAATTTCTCTGAAAGTTTTGAAAAAAAAACGGTTTTGAAAATAAACCATTAAAAGTGGAATAAACCGCCAAATCTCGTGATGGAATGTGTTAATACCATACTTCAACGGCACTTGTCCACGGCAGCTGTCGACGCGTGCCGGCGACAAGTGCCGTTCGTCTTTATGAAGCCTTACTCATACAGATGGGTAAGATGGGTAGCGGGAAACGGATAGACATAACTAGCTGTCCTTGTCTCTTATATTGGAATACACTAATGACAGACTAGGACAGCTATGTTGTAGAAGCAATAAACATATTTATTAGAAAGTGTTAAGTTACTAACTATATTACCTTTTTAAACTTTGTTGAATCTCACTTTAATATTTTGTCACACATTAAATGAAACACTTTACCATTACGTGCGTCTCTTTCTAATAACTGAAGTACGTATCATATGTGCATCTCTTTTACACCACTTTCACTGTTACACCGAATCTTGCGTCTCTTCCTAATGGTCTTACGTCTCTTTCCGTCGGGTCGCCGGTGAACCGGGCAGGTATCCCTTTAGTCAGTCAATGCTGAGGTCGTTGGAGAAATGGCGGGACAGCTTGGCCACATCCAGGCCTGTGAAGTCTGTGAATATGTCTGACGTGGCCGTACTAGGCTTGGAGGGTCCAGCGCTTGTTGACGGCTCGACTCCTACGTCCAAGGCGACTAGCTTGTCTTCTTTGCTGCTGACTTCGAAGGGCTCTGATATGCCTGGAAGGAGAGTTTTGGATTAGTAACGGAATGTACACAATACAGCTCTGGATTTATGTATAGGCAGTGTGTCGGTACCCACAATTCACCTAACATTCCTGCATCGCGCTGTCGAAGTTTTCTGAGCGCGTCGGTATATAAGTATACGACAGCTGAAATGTATCACGTGGGCTCCGGCCTGACCGAGCATAACACCTCACTCGATCTGAAGATCTTCCTTTTTTATGAAAAAAGGGGGCAAACGAGCAAACGGGTCACCTGATGGTAAGCAACTTGCGTCGCCCATGCACACTTGCAGCATCAGAAGAGCTGCAGGTGCGTTGCCGGCCTTTTACGATGGAATAGGGTAATAGGGTAGGGGAGGGTAGGGAAGGGAATAGGGGAGGGTAGGGAAGGGAATAGGGGAGGGTAGGGAAGGAAATAAAGGAGGGTCGGGAAGGGAAAAGGGTAGGGGATTGGGCCTCCAGTAAACGATCACTCACTCGGCGAAACACAGCGCAAGCGCTGTTTCACGCCGGTTTTTTGTGAGCCCGTGGTATTTCTCCGGTCGAACCGGCCCATTCGTGCCGAAGCATGGCTCTCCCACGGTAGAGAGATTATGTATATGTAGAGTAGGGATATGCGTGGGGGGGGGCAACGTCCTAGGATGGCGGCAGAGTTCGTACATAGGGCGGCAAAATTAAAGTGGCATAATATACTCATAGAAATATAAATCCGGCTCTGACACAATATGCGCTAATGTCTTCATTTGGCGTATTTGTGTACCGTACATCTTACGGAGTGACAACAAAATATTAACAGGCCCAATACACACTAAAATCAAATAAGATCTAGGGAATTTCAACTCACCTAGCATACTCCTAACGTCGTTATCCGGTTGGCTGAAGTGAGAAGTAAGTTTACCAAATAAAATCTCAGCGTGACGTCACATCTAATGTTGTCAAGGGGATTTGAACTCACTTAACACACTCCTAACGTCGTTATTCGGCTGGCTGAAGTATATGAACCGGTAGAAGCCGGGCGTCCGTAATCCGTACACCGTTACCGATTGGGAAACTCAGCGTGACGTCACATCTAATGTTGTCAAGAGAATTTGAACTCACCTAGCACACTTCTAACGTCGTTATTCGGTTGGCTGAAGTATAGAAACCGGTAAAACCCGGGCGTCCGTACACCGCTACCGACTGGCAGACTCAGCGTGACGTCAAATCTAATGTTGTCAAGGGAATTCGAACTCACCTAGCGCACTCCTAACGTCGTTATTCGGCTGGCTGAAGTATATGAACCGGTAGAAGCTGGGCGTCTGTACACCTTTATCAACTGGGAAACTCAGCGTGACGTCACATCTAATGTTGTCAAGGGAATTCGAACTCACCTAGCACACTCCTAACGTCGTTATTCGGCTGGCTGAAGTATATGAACCGGTAGAAGCTGAGCGTCTGTACACCTTTATCAACTGGGAAACTCAGCGTGACGTCACATCTAATGTTGTCAAAGGAATTTGAACTCACCTAGCACACTCCTAACGTCGTTATTCGGTTGGCTGAAGTATATGAACCGGTAGAAGCTGGGCGTCTGTACACCTTTATCAACTGGGAAACTCAGCGTGACGTCACATCTAATGTTGTCAAGGGAATTCGAACTCACCTAGCACACTCCTAACGTCGTTATTCGGCTGGCTGAAGTATATGAACCGGTAGAAGCTGGGCGTCTGTACACCTTTATCAACTGGGAAACTCAGCGTGACGTCACATCTAATGTTGTCAAAGGAATTTGAACTCACCTAGCACACTCCTAACGTCGTTATTCGGTTGGCTGAAGTATAGAAACCGTTAAAACCCGGGCGTCCGTACACCGCTACCGACTGGCAGACTCAGCGTGACGTCACATCTAATGTTGTCAAGGGAATTCGAACTCACCTAGCACACTCCTAACGTCGTTATTCGGCTGGCTGAAGTATATGAATCGGTAGAAGCTGGGCGTCTGTACACCGCTGCCGACTGGGAAACTCAGCGTGACGTCACATCTAATGTTGTCAAGGGAATTCGAACTTACCTAGCACACTCCTAACGTCGTTATTCGGCTGGCTGAAGTATATGAACCGGTAAAACCCGGGCGTCCGTACACCGCTGCCGACTGGGAAACTCAGCGTGATAGTCCTTGGCTGGCCCGCCGCGGTCGGCGGTTGAACTTGGACCTTAGAGAGGTACTCGTATGCTATGTAGTCGTCTAGATTGTGGAAGTTGGCCTGAAAGAGTAAAGAAAAGTGTTAAGTGGTCATTTCAAGATTATGCAGTGACATCATGAGCAAAATGTTTAAATTAAAAGCTTTTGGTGAATAGGAACACGATCTAAGCGTATTTTCTTAATGCTAATAAAAGATTTTTAATTTTATTTAAATTCATATAAAAAGTCTTAAATGAGAAGAAAGTTCTTGTAACATAAGACTTTTTATTAATAAACAAAACAAATCAGCAAAAAGTTTTGTAAGCGTCTTAGTTTTTCAGAAAGATTTAATAAACCCGAGAAAAATTTAACGTGCATCTCACGCCTCCAACCTTAGTTCAGTTTACGTGCTAACTCATCTAGGAATGTAAAAAAATTGCCAATTATGGATTTATGGACATAATCATTAAAAAGGATTTTTACTTTAAACGTAAGTGACTATTTTTAGATTTTGCTTTTAAAATAGATATTTGACAGATCATTTCCAAAACTCACATCGTATATTCCTATCCAGTCGTTGGCGTTAACCTCCACGTCAGGTGAGAGCGTACACTGTGTCCTGAAGTCCGCGTCGCCGATATACCAGACCCGCGCTACCGGCGCGAACTCCACCGTCTTCACGGTGTAGTTTGAGAATGCCTGGGAAAAGATACACAGGAATATTAGACTACAAGAATTATAGCGGCAACAGATATACACAATCTGTGAAAATTTCAGAAGTCTAGCTATAGCGGTTCTTGAGATACAGCCTGGAGACAGACAGACGGACATACATCGAAGTTTTAGTAATAGGGTCCCGTTTTCACCCTTTGGGTACGGTACGGAATCTTAAAAAGGGTAGACTGTCTTTGGATGCCTGGAAAAAATATTAGATTCTAAAATTGAGCTAAAGGTTATGTTGGGTAGACAGGAATAATTATGTCTGTAAGTCAAAAAGATTTTTTGTGAGTCATGAAAGATTTTGAATATAACAACTTAAAGTTTTCCTTTAGTTTTACCAAATTAATTGGTTAGTCAATTCGTGCTTCGTGTTAGTACCTTACACACCTTAAGCTTGGCACAGTGTAAGAATGATAATTAATTGATAACATTATGTTAAGCACATAAAAACATTAAAAACTCTTCTATAACTCAGTCAGCGAACGCTAATATTCAGCCATTGATCTATCTCTACTTGTATAGTGCTATCGCGCTCTATTGCATACTTGTGGAAGCGAGACGGCAAAGTTTTCGTGCGGGAGTAAAAGAGACAAGTAGGCAGGTAGCGATAGATCAATCATTTGGGACGATGTAGCAATATGGAGCACCTTAGATTTAGATCATAATTTACTTATTTCCCCGTCAATAACATCTATTATGCTCAGAACTTAAGGCACCCCTTTCGTGCCTCAACGTCTCTTAAGGCTAGTTCGCATTAGGCCAGTATTTTAGTCAAGAAGCGAGTATTTTAGTAGCTAAACGTGTCTGTACACTAAAAATTTAGTCAATTTGGGGAAGAAACCAGAATTTAGCTACTAAAATACTCGGTACTTGACTAAAATACTGGCCTGATGCGAACTAGGCTTTAGGCAGCCCCTGAACCTACAATAATATTGAACAATATTTTATTGTAGAATTATTGTACGAAAACGCGTGATATTGCGCAATAAAATTGATCGTCTAGGGGACCGCTAACTTGTATAACAGCTAAACAAGCCACTCACCTCATTCGCATCAGTATAACTAGGTGGATCTACTGAGCTACTGGCTTCATCTGCCGCGGCCTCTGGTGCAACCGGCGCGACTATCGCCGAACGCATGCGTATGCCGGAGCGAGGCGCCTTCGTCTCTGTGACGGCGCGCGTAAATCCATTGCGAATCTACCATGCAGTTAGTAAGCTGTTAGATATATACATGCTATCTACATGTAACAAAACTTAGTGATAATACTTTAGGGTGTGTAAGTGTCCCTTGTATAGAGCACACTGTGAATGTAGCAGCGCTGAATGAGCAAATTTTTTGTGATTTCTATGGGCAAGGCGCGTGATAAATTTTTCCAAACAAACGTGAAAAACGTTACTTTTTCGCACTGCTACTTTTACAGTAAACTCTAATACACTTTGTTTTGTACACCTTGCGTATGCTTTAAACAGTTTGCGCTAAGGCAGTAAGCAGAAACGATCGTCGATCATGGTCAATGATGGACGTATATATATCTATATCTCACAGTAATACACACTTTTCCATGCACTTTTTCCACATTTATTAATTTAATTTACTACAATTACATCTCATCTGATGAGATATAATTGTACACACAACTACAAAGAAACGCATTTAATATTTTCAATGTGTGGTTTAGCAAAGAAATATATAATTATGATGGTACTATCAGATAAGTTGATTTATAGGCAGATGGGCGCTCTACGTATTTTGGTCGCGTTATGTCAAACCCAGCCGACAGATGACGACGACCACTTATATCTGACCAAATGGTCCAACAAGTAACAACTGCCTATAAATCAATTTCTTAGATGGTACACTATGCTACGTTAAGCACGTCAACCAATCAAACACGATATTCAATACATAATTTAATAATATACTCCTGTCAAAAACCCCAGAAACCGGACATAAGACGGACCTGAAATCTCCTCCTTTTTGGAAGTTAAAAATATAATGATGATGATTCTTGGAAAAATTTTGACGTCATCATAATATTATTATAGATGTAAATTAATGCAGATGACGTAAAACTATTATTATTACAATGACATTTTAACAAATTACAACTATAGTTAACAAGAATACGCGCTTCTTAATTTATTATAATTATTTTTCTCGTTAAAAATAACTTATATGGATTAGATCTGAGGTGGTTGTAATTTCTATTATTTTTATGTCCGCGATATACATTTAAGCAAATAAAAATAAAAGGTTTTATGACCGCCTACTTGGAAATAAGACTTAAAAAGGTTGAGGTTTTGTAAAAAAAAATTTTTTGTAATTATTTGTAAGTAATAAACGACTAGGCTGGACGAAGACCACGGGTAAAGTTTTGATATTATTAAGGAAGCTATATCTATTATATTTTGCGTAAGTAAAATGTATAATATACATAACGATCGAGAACCAAGCAATTCATAATAATGGTCATAATCAGGTTAGTAGTTTGAGCGCTACTATTAAACAAACATGCCTATACAATATACATGTATGTACATAACTTATGATCGCCAAAATCTCTCTTTTTGCCGTAGTCGTTTTTAGGGTTCCGTAGTCAACAAGGAACCCTTATAGTTTCGGTCTGTCCATCCGTCTGTCCGTCTGTCCGTCTGTCTGTCTGTCTGTCCGCGGTTTTGCTCAGAGACTATAGGACCTACAAAGCTGTAATTTGGCATGAATACATATATTAATAATGCCGACAAAATGGTAAGTACATAAAATATTTAAAAAAAAATTATGGTACCTACACACCAAGCGGGGTTGATTTTTTTTTTGCGCCCACCCCATCGTGCGGGATAGGTTTTTTTTAATATTATGAGTATTCAATATTCATAGATCATTTTCCGATTTAGGGATCCATTTGTGAAATATTAAGTTTTAAAGTGGAAAAAATCGTTAAGAGTCCAGTGTTTCCCCCTTCTACCAGCTAAACGGTTGCTTCTGGAAATGTGAAAAAATTCACGGGAGTAGGAAATATGCTGAATTTAAAAGGAAAACTATCACGGCTAAGAAGACTTCATAAGTTATTGAGTAATAGTCGATCAACAAAAAAAATGTATTTGGCGAAGTATAAAGAAACTTTTCGTTGAAATTCCTTTGAAAGTAATTACTGAGATAATGTTGTTAGTAGTGTAAAACATGTTATAAAATATAAATGTACATTCATTGACCATACAAAAATTTTCAAAAACTAGCGGTACTACGGAACCCTATATTGCACGTGGCCGGACACACACTTGGCCGCTTTTTAAATATAACTAGTGTAGGTAATTTCATAATTTAAAAATACAGTAAACAATTAAACATACATTCAACTTAGATGCGGGGTTGTGTAAATTCCGTAAAGTTTCATGTTCATATTATTAATTTCGTACATAACTTCTAATTATACACCACAACTATTTATTACTATTTACTACATTCTAACATTGCATGCGTCTTAGCACGTAAGGTCATTTAAAACTAACTCTACAATGAGTTTAATAATAAATAAGATCTTCAATTAAATAATTATACACTTTCCTTGCACTTATTCCACTTTATTTGAATAGATTTATTACAGAATTATAATATACACGACCGGTTTCGAAAAATTCATCATCATTTTTCGAAACCGGCCGTGTATATTATAATTCTGTAATAAATCTAATAAAATAAAGTGGAATAAGTGCAAGGAAAGTGTATAATTATTTAATTGAACATGAATTTTCACCAAGAAGTGACAGTACATTCAATATCATATCTAATAAGATCTTCGCAAGAATTTGAATTTGCTTTTTCGAAGACAAGTAGAAAAAAAAATAAGTTTACTTTTTAAGTGACATATTTTCACAACACAATAATATGTGCAAAATTTTTAACAATTAAGTAAATTTTTTAATTTGTTTCTTTTTAGACCATGTACTCTTTAGTGTTTTGTAGAGTTGATTTTAAATGTGTTTTACTGTAAGTTGTAACTTGTAACTACTATAATATTAATATTTTTTCCCAATTAGGTACTTATTAGAATTTTAGTCGAAATGTGTGACATTATTTAATAATAATAAAATCAAACAAATAAAAAATATAAAACTTTTTTTACTGTCTGTGGTGGTGTAATGCCTTTAGCGTGAAAACGTTGCAGTGATATTATATCCTATTGTGTATGAAATCTTTCTTTTTTTGTATAAAAGAGAAGACATGATATCTCGACAAATTAATCCATCAATCCCCAAGCGGCAGCCGGCTGCCGCATAACAATAATTGAAAATCTATTGTGTCTGCACTCTGCGATACCCACGATGGAGGTGCTACGCAAGCTGGCCCTAAAACTAAAGTGAAACCAACCTTAATATTAAACTGGGCGACCACCGGTTTGTGATCGCTGACGGTGTAGTGCGGGATGTGGTTGTACGACACGAGATCTGCCCGTAGAGTTATGTTCTCGTAGTTGTTCGCTATCACCTTGTAGAGTATCCTGTCCGTCCAGGAGGGTTTACGTCTGAAAGGAGAATATGAATTGTTAGTTAGGTATAAAAAATCTACGCCAGATCATCAGGCTTAGCATAGCGGGCTCCTAGAGTCTAGACGATCAATAATTGTATTGTGCAATAATATCACGCTTCAATTTTATTGAACATTATTTAATAAATCAGTCACGAGCTCCTAAGCAGGCATTCCTTCCCAAGGGTACGGAGTACTATTATATATTCTGTGCCAAGGGGTATAGGATAAGAGAAAGAGAGATGTCAAGACTCAAGATCCAAGGCATAACATTGATAAATAAGTAAAATTAAAAATAAAAACTAAGCAGAAATCGTTTTGCGGTTTGAATATGACCTTATCAAAAAGTTGGAAAATCCAGCTGCTTTAAGTAGTGTGATTAGTTTAATATACTCTCAATTTAGGTAAATCGTATAACAATATTGTTTTAGTAAATCTAATATTTACAAAGATAAGCTGTAATCACAATTATTATTTTATATCCAGTCTAGAGATAAGATACATAAACATTACTAAATTAACAGATACCTAATAAATTAATTTCATTAAACATAAATCAAATTGTGCAATAAATCATATTATATATTCATAATATATATTCATAATCGTAAAAATATATTCACAATAAATAAAATATTATATAATCATAATTCATATAAATGTTGTTTTGTTCATAAACGTCTAGAGCCAGAAATGCATGTCGTGTTTGATCATAGCTTAAACTTTGTTATTATAAAGTTAATGACTTCACCGGTCATCCTCAGTTAATTTAAATGATAATTTCAGTGATTTTTTCTCGAAATTTAAAAGCAAATATTATTTTTTTTCGTATTTGGTAGAAAGAGATGCAGGAATGAACATAGAATAGTTTCTATCCAGAAAAATTTACGGCGTATACGCATAGTGCATACTATTCCGACGAAACGAAATCGCGGGCTGAAACTTGTAGCATATTTTGGAGGTAAACCCTTATTATTATAGGTACCAAACAATCGAACCCTTTGGAACGAGTCAATTGAACAAACAACCTTCACAGAATCGATTTCTTACGTCGACATTGAACTCGCGTTGATGTTACGTGTTTGGTTTTTTACGGACGCTACTTCTGACGTCAGCACTTAGTGCAGAGTTTATAAGACGTCTTTGAAGACACGTTTTGTGAAATAATGTTATATTGAATCTATATATCGCCTTGTCAGCGATATAATAGGATAGTAAGTATTATCAGGCGGCATATTATCGCTGCATTTCGACGCTAGAGTAACAAAGTAGAAGGGAATCAAAATATAGTCGGTCAAAAAACTGAAGAAATTAAAAAGTGGCAACATCGTAGTGTTATCCCTTTCAAATCAATCTAATGCCGCGGCCGCGTATGCGTAGTGCTTCGCGCTAAAGCCGATACTATTGGACGATCTGCGTGTATCGTCCAATAGTATCGTCTCATCGCACGAAGCTTCGGACGATACACGCAGATATGCGGCCGGGACGTAAGAAAACAGGGATGACACTACGATGTTGCCACTTTTTAATTTCTTCACTTTTTGACAGACTATAATCCTTTCCAGATTATCCAGCACGATGTAGTGTTAAGTAAACATTTTAAAATCCAGTCAAACTTCGAGTTTCCTGGGTAAACAACATCTTTTACCATTTACCTAGCCTAAGGCATGATTCTATCTCAAAGTTTTGCAATATTCCACTTTGCAACGATCCCAGCTTGTCCAGAGTTGGCAAAGTCCCACCTTATCCAGAGTTGTCAAAGTCACCGCCAGCAGCTGGTCCTGTTTCAACAGTACCGCGTACTTGTCCTTCTCCACTTTTCCCAGGGCTGCCACTATCTCACCTTTACCAAAGTTGGCTAAATCCCACCTTGCCACGATCCCAACTCATCCAGAGTTGTCAAAATCCGACCTTATCCTCTAACAAAATTTAACTCATCAACATACTCACTTGACATCATAATCATCGGTCCCAATATTGAACTTGTACGTCGGCGGGAAGCGGATCTCGGGCTCGGAGAACTCGGAGAAGGCGTCGCCGCTGTCCATCACCGCCAGCAGCTGGTCGTGTTTCAGCAGCGCCGCGTACTTGTCCTTCTCCACTTTGCCCAGGGCTGCCACTATCTCCTCGGAGGATATGCTACCGGCGGGATGGTCGGTGCGGAAGTTGAGGTCGCCTATCCAGAACACGTAGCTGGAAAACAATGGAAGCTTATAGCGTCTGAAATTGCTAATATTTATGTTTGGGACTCCGTGATGGGGTACGACTTTTGCTTTAAAATGAGCTTAAAAGATATTATAGTATGATTCGTCTAATAGTTAAAGTGATGCAGCCTCTCCACATTGGTCATTGGCCCATGATGGACAAAGAAAAACATTATTTAGATACCCGAGTAATCATAGTGAGAATAACGAGTCAGCGTATGAAGGATCCTCATTCCAGTAAAGGCATATTAGGTAGGACTTTTTTCTATTAACATGATATTACGTTATGATCTATCCTATAGGTACCAACTACCAATAAAGATGTAGATGTGTAAAATACATATAGATATGGAACTAATACAGCTGATAGCAGAGATACTCATAGATAGCGGTACGATAACAAAATTCAATAGAAGTGTATCTAGAGCAAATAATTCGATTTCCGCTGGGGCTTGGGGTTCACATGGTGACAATAAGGAAAATTAATTGACACTTCGGCGACTCGATATTGTGTTCTTAATTGTGTTAAGAGCTTCATTGCGTTAACATTGTCTCTATCTATGGAGTAAAATATAGGGGTATCTAACTCGGAACTCCATCCGAAATAATGCAGGATTTCTACGCGTCCGCGCGAACAAACGGTTTGGCTTCTTCTTCGAGATCACAAGCAATGTAACGATTTATCTAAATTACATACAATTGCTTGTGGTCTAAAGGTGCAGCGGCGGCCAAGCCTCTCATTCGCGCGGGGGCGGCATCATGACTAATCAATTGACACCTTATTTGTTATCACTAATTATCAGGTGTATTGTTTTCCGATTCCTATGGAGATACTTTTATTAGTATCGGGAAGACATTTTTACTACTGCTACTTTTCAATTTTCATCCCGAAAAATGTACGGTTCCTTCACAATAAGCGAATTTTGGCGCAACTCAGTTACGGTCATCTATAATATATGTATATAATTAAATCGGTTATTTCCCACAAAGTAGGCTCTACCATAGACAAATCATACATGATTTGTCAATCATGTATGATTTGTCTATGGCTCTACTTTTACCCAAGGCCATGCCCTTGCATCACCACAGCCCTACAACACTCTAAGCGGCTTATTAACGTGGTACAATCGTATTACATTTTAATCGACTTAGTTACGCGCCAGTTTTTATAGAATAACTAGTTTTTATTTACATTTAGTCGTCTCAATGTAAAACCAAGAGTTCACAGTCATGGCCTTCTAGATATGGCAAAAAAGGGCAAATTCATTTACGCCAATTATTGTTAGCTCTCTCGTTCTCAGTACCAAAGAAAGAAAATATATATTTTAACAATTTCAATAAATATTGTATTATCTCTCTACTATTTCTACTTATTAGTTTAAGAGAATGTATGTATATTTTAACAGATAACAAAGGTGCGTTGGGAAAATTGTAAATTAGGTCTTCCTTGTTACGTCTACCATTTCCTTCAATTTTATTATTGTGTAATTAGGCACTTCTTCATAGTTCTTTAGTCTGTGGCTAAGCGACCCATCCGGTTTATAACACAAAATATAGTTAGTTGATTTGTTTTTTGCTACTGTAATCATTTTAACATGACGTATTCTTTAAATTTGATATTTTGTAAAGTATATTATAAATAAAAATTAAAATAGGTATGTAATAATTTAAATAAGAATATAGAAAAACTAGACTGTACTTCTAAACAGGAGGTTTTTTTTCGTAATAAAAAAACTATTCACCTAACATAATTTTAATTAAATGTGACTTATATTTAATTATTATGATTTCTGTGTAATAATTTTCTATAAACTTGAGATACAATATGTAAAAGACCTCTAAACTCTAAAGGATAAATAACGTCAACTAAAGGTCAACCAGCTCACAACCTGTAATTATACGAATCATGGTTTAAATACAGTGCCATTTGATATTCATATTACAGAATCTGTATCACTTTATCCATACTAATATTACAAATGCGAAAGTGTGTCTGTATATCAGTCCGTCTGCAGTCTGTCTGTCTGTCTGTTACCTCTTCACGCTCCAACCGTTGAACCGATTTTGCTGGGCATGGAGATACTTTGAGTACCGGGAAAGGACATAGGATACTTTTTGTCCCGGAAAAATGTACGGTTCCCGCGCGATAAACGACTTTTGGCGCAACGGAGTTGCGGGCGTCATCTAGTTTAGAATACAAAATACGAATAGATACACCTAATATATTTATTGAACATTTTATTACCCGAACAGAAGAAAAATGGAATCAAAGACTTGCAAAATTGAAATGAAAATGAAATTCTGCCATTTACCTAGTTCTACCAGTCTCCTTTATTACTATATCGCGTTATTAACGAATGTTTAAAAAAGGTAAGTGCATGAAAGAGACAGAGACATAATACGCGCTCCGTTCTGCTTTAGGTGTCAAGAGTCAATAGAATAACGTTAAAGAGAAAAATTATAGAGAGAAATAACTTTAATAAGTATGTGTATGATAAAATTTGCAATAGAAGTTTACTAAGCTGTGTACATAGATGGCGCGCTACGCTTGTCGCATCGCGCTAACATATTTTAGCTGGTTTAACAAAAAAAATCTAACTTAAACAGATGGACGAGGCATAGTGATCAAATTGAAACACATTAAAGATCAAAAAGGATGTTTAGACGCGTAGATGACAATGAGGATGCAAAGGAGCTGTTATTTACGCTGATCGCACATATTTTATCAGCACCGTACGCGCTGTACGCGTCGAACGCTTCGTATAGTACACGAAATGCGGCGCGTACGGTACGGACGAATGTGCTAGGTTTCGCATCGTTTCATACAACGAATGCAATAATGCGGCGCATTCGGCGCATGCGTGCTGACAAATGTACGATCACCTTTAAAATTGGCCACATGCAACTTACTCATGGTACAATATATTGGAGGTTTCACTGATGTGGTATGCGTGGTCCTTGATGATGGTGTTGTAGTCGCTAATCCTCTCCGTGAGTAGATGCTCGTGCGCCGCCAGATGACAGTTCACCAGGCAGACCGAACACCCGTAGATGTTGAAGCGCACGCTAACAGCACCCTTGTTACCCTGGAATAAGACTGATATTGTAACGCAACAGGAGTCACGTCAACGCCTCAATCGAATGGGTTGCATTTTTTTTAACTGAACTTTATTTGCTATACAAGATGTACGATACACTCGCCGCGTCTGGCTGCCTGTTCCAAATATCCAATGACTCATTTAAATATGCATTGACTGTCTGGTCTGCAGTATTCTTACTGTATTGGTTCCGATGTAAGACCATCGTAGAGTAGACCAAAGAAAGGATATTTGCTACTTTAAACCGCTAATTAGTACGGTAACCGCAGGAATTCTATTAGTAGTAAGCTGTAAGCTCACAATTATTGATCAAATACTTTTACAGCTGACTTTTAAAGTGGACCTAAATATGACATAGTTTCATCCCAGCCCAGAATCTTACCCAACAGCAAGAGACTCTTACACGAAATTATAAGTTATAACTGATTTTTGGAAGAACGCGATGGTCGTATTTCATCATTTCATGAGTACATACTATTTCTGGTTATTCCGCTTGGTAGTTACTAGGAATTGAGAGCCTTCTATAAGCATTAGGCTTCTTACAGACGAACGGCACTTGTCGACGGCAGTCGACTGCTATCGAGAAGTGTCGACGGATGCCGCGGACGCGTGCCGTCGACAAGTGCCGTTCATCTGTAAACGCCCTTTCAGAACATAAGGGCCTGTTTCACTACATCCTGATAAGTGCCTATAGGCTATCCACCACTTAATTTGACAGATAAAGTATGGAGAATCTGTCAAATAAGTTGCGGATAACTTATCCGACACATTATCAGGAAGTGGTGAAACAGCCTTGTGAATTTTGTTGCAGATCTCACGTCTCATTATAATTGATTTATTGTATAATACAAAACTTAAATCTATTGTTATTAAAGAATTGAAAACAGTCTTGAGAAACAAGGAAAAACAATTAATAATTGTAATGACTAATGATAATGTTAGGCGATTAAGAAACTAACTTGGTCCTTTGATATTGTTTTACAGAATTAATGTTGTTGCCAGGGTGGCTTTATAAACAAAGGGTTTTTAAGGGTTAGAATACAGTAATAGGTAATCCGGACTCCCGCTTGTTCGGTGACAGTTGTAATCCGGCCTCTAGATAACGAATTTAATAGCCACGAAGTTATGTTTCGCCGTGTCAACTTAGAGACCGGGCATTCGAAATGAAGTGCGAAAATCAGAAACAGAAGAGAATTACACTTTATCAAAAATATTTAACAAACGTTTTATTTTAATATTATACTTACCTACTGATTTCTTACATGGTTGTAATTATGAACATTTTGTCTTTATGCTATAATTTAAAATTAATTGATTAAATAAACTAAGGTTTAAACATGACGTGTTTTATTAACATTAAAATTGCATACTGTAATCCAGACACCTCAATAAACCGAAAAGGGTCTTGTTTTTGCTGCCCTGCTGTATATGTTAATTTTTAGGGTTCCATACCCAAAGGGTGAAAACGGAACCCTATTCATGAGACTTCGATGTCTGTCCATCTGTCTGTCTCCAGGCTGTAACTCAAGAACGGTAATAGCTAGAGAGTTGAAATTTTCACATGACAATTGACATAATATTATTATGGAACTTTGAATTTTCTATATTTTTTTATGCAGTGACCAAACTTTGGCAGCCATTTAAACCTCAATTACCATGTATGTTATTGACCTTTGCATCTACCACAATTATACTCAATCAGAAGAATTTTATCACTAAACTACTCCCTAGGGCCTAGATGTTATTGTTACTGCCAAGGATGTCTGTGTTCTTTATATTCCAAATGCTATAAACAAATTACATCAATATTAAGTAAAGACAGGACTATCATACTATAATAAAAAAAATTTATTAAATAAGGGGGCAAATGAGCAAACGGGTCACCTGATGGTAAGCAACTAACGTCGCCCATGGACACTCACAACATCAGAAGAGCTGCAGGTGCATTACCGGCCTTTTAAGGGGGAATACGATAAGAGGGAATATTAATAAGGGAATATATACATACATTGTAATGTGTCACTCTAAATTAATTAAGTTCAAGAATAAAGGGGTAATAGATTTTTAAGTATACCAACTCCCTTTCTAGTAAAAAGATCACACTGCCTGTCAAGTCACTTCTTAGGAATTGGTTGTATAACATTACACAATATTATATATTCTGGTCTTATAAGAATTAAAATGTATCCGTCTAAAGTGACTTGACATACAAACACAGTGAGAATCCTCTTATTAATAGTGGCTTTAATATATTTTAAAATACTTAAATGACTTACCCATAATCCCCCTAAGCCAGTTTTCGTGTACTGAGCCTCTATCTCTCTGAGATGTGTTACATGTTTCATCTGTGTGTAAACAAGCAGGATAATACCCTGCAGTCGTATGCTCTTGGCTATGATGAAGCCTTGTCGACACAGTATTTTGTTGAACATAGACGTCCACTGATCACTAAATAGTGTGTCCATCAGCATGTTCTGAGGCTGTGATTTAACTTCTTGTAGGCTAAAAATGTTTAAGACTATTATAATCAGAATTGTTAAAATTCTTTATACATTTTAGTAAATATACTACATAGCACATGTATGCACTAATTATAGTGTACAATACTTTGTTAGCATGGTGACGCAAGAATTTTGTAATAATATTATGCCTATCATTTCACTTTTAACATAGGTCGATGTTAATATTTCATCACTTTGTTTTGAAAGTATTATAGCAGTATGTAACATAATATTATGAAAATTAATAATGATAGCATAACATTGAAAAATAGTTCAAACGTTCCCAATCATAATGATAAAACCAATTTAAGACATTTAATTAAAGGGGAAAGACCGCAGGGGAAAACCAAAGAAAAATATTGTACAAAAAAGTCTTTAGAGAAAATGTCATATTACTTATAGCTATCTAAAATAGAGAGTAACAGGTGTTAGCGAGACATAACATAGTGTAGAGAGAATAGCCAAAGCTCTACCAACAAGGGTGCAGTCCTCAAATTAAAGGACTGGTTATTTATAATATTATGTATCCAAGAAGCTAGTTATTAAGCTACTCTTTGTAGATAGAGAAATACATCTGTGAACTTACCCAATCACATAAAAATCAGGTAATGGCTTATTTTTATTAAACTGTGATGGAAAATCCAGGAGTGAGTTCAAATCTTGACCTGGATTCTTTGTAGCTACGTTCCAGGTCACGAAGTAAAACCTGTGAAAGCATGATGAATTTAAAAACAGAAATGAGGCCAGGCCAGTTATTAAAGCACACGATAATATAATGATTAATGATAAAGATACGTTACCTGAGAGTATCCATGGTTTTATGAATGAAACTCACTAGACACTGAGAACACTACGCACTATTATAGCTATTTATATGATTTACAAAAAATCTTTAATTTCTATAAACGCATATTAGTTGATAAGATAACAAAAGGAAAAGCACTCAAAGGACTTCATAATATTTTCTGCAACGCAACTTTCGCTCACGGTTACTGATTTTTTACTAAAAATAAAAAAAAATCTTGTTATCAAATGTCAATGTCAAATTAATTGACGTTGACAACATTACATTTTAATTTTTAAAGGGCCCCCGAGACGGTCAAACGGTTTGATTCAAACCTTAACATGTTTGATGCATCATGCAACCGTTTGATGTTGGTTTGAACGGTTTCTCAAACGACACTGCGCAGTCTAATTCAATACGCGCTGTCGAGTACACGTCTTGTGATGCAGAGATGCTCTGGAGTCTAGATTCTAGAACGAGGATTGCGATTTTCCTACGTTTATAACGTATGTTCTCTGTGAAAGGAGAAAAAAAAGAAAAAGACTTTGGTCCAAGGCATGGTATGAGTGGTATGAACTAAGATGTCGTTTTACCCACGAATATCTACAGAAAGCGCTAGGAACTTTTTTTTTGTCTTCTTCAAAATCCAGCACTAAACTAAGCCGAGTTTGTTCAAACGCGTCGGAACTCGGAACACGATCAAACGGCGCGTCAAACACAACAAAAATATGAAATTTCATCAAACAAGCTTCAAACACATAAATGTTTGACAAATCGTTCAAACTAGCTTTGTAAACGAACAAATCGGTTTGAGTCAAACCAAAATTTACGTGTTTGAGTCAAACCGTTTGATCGTCTCGGGGGCCCTTAATAGAATGATGCAAACCGCGACATAACTTTTTAGGGTTCCGTAGCCAAAATGGCAAAAAGGAACCCTTATAGATTCGTCATGTCTGTCTGTCTGTCTGTCTGTCTGTCCGTCTGTCCGTCCGTCCGTCCGTATGTCACAGCCACTTTTCTCCGAAACTATTAGAGCTACACTATTGAAACTTGGTAAGTAGGTGTAGTCTGTGAACCGCATTAAGATTTTGATGTAAAAATGGAAAAATTATTAAAAATTTTAGGGGTCCCCATAGGTGCAACTGAAACAAAAAAAAAATTTTTCATCTAACCTATGCGTGTGGGGTATCTATGGATAGGTCTTCAAAAATCATATTGAGGTTTCTCATATCATTTTTTTCTAACCTGAACAGTTTGCGAGAGAGAATCTTCCAAAGTGGTAAAATGTGTGTGTGTTCCCATCTAATTTCTAAAGTAGGAGCATGATAATTCTAAAAAAAATATATGATGTAGATTACTATAAAAACTACCAACGAAAATTGGTTTGAAGTTTGAACGAGATCTAGCCAGCAGTTTTTTTTATACAACATAAATGGTAAACCTTAATCTAAATTTCATTAAATCGACTGAAATATAAAAATAAATCAAAAACCTTTTAATTTCATAAAATTAAACCTTATTGCTGCTGCGGAACCCTTCATGGACGAGTCCAACTCGCACTTGGCCGCTTTTTGGTACTTGACTTGAGAACACTGATGTGAGATGTCTATTAAGGCCGTCACAGACTTAGCTATAATATATTATATTAATATGTTTATAGCTAGGCATATTAATATATATTTTCTATACAATTTTCGCGTGAGTCGTGACCACACACTCAGCTATAATATATATTTACGGTGGTATGAATAAAAAAATCTTAGTGAAGTTTTTAACAGTTTTCTAACTAAAATGTTCGCTAAAGTTAAAAACCGTCTTATAACACAGTTAACACTCCATATGAATAAACGCTTGCTAAGCCTTCGCTAGCTTGAATACTGTTAGATGACGTTTTATAGTATTCTTTTTTTGGTAATGTTGGTAGTGTGCCAATTTATTGTGTTCAATCATCAATATTGTGTCAAATTCAATGAAATTCAATGAGTATTTTGTAGAAAAAAAAACTTGAGAGGTGTCAAAGGACACCCGAAAGGAATAGAGTTATTTCATGAGTTAAAAAAATCTACTCAAAAAAATATTTAAAAAACACCATCTATTGACGAATTGGAATACTATCAACGCGCAGCGCCCTCTGCCCCTAACATGCAGGTACTAATAAAAATATTTTTAAGTCGTCAAATGGATTTATTATTATCTTATTATATGTACGCTTTTTGTCGACGAGGGCGGCTAGAAATTCCTTCAAAAATTGCAATAATGTCAGAAATCGCGATAATACTCGATATTTCGTCCATTTCAATCTCTTAAAATGGTCTTAAAGTAGGTCCGAGGCTTCACTAAAGTTAGCGAACTCCTATTTGACGTTTCGAGCCTAAACAACTGTTAGCAAACGTTTATTCATAACGATTATGCTTAAAATAGGTTTATATCAGGCTTATTAAACATGCGCTAATTTTTGACAGCTGTCACCTTAAAAAGGTGTTAGAGCACTGTTAGAGAACGTTTATTCATATTAAATTTTACAACAGGCTTATAAAGCTGTTGTAAACCTTCGCTAAGTTTTTATTCATACGACCGTTAGTCTCAGTGTGTTTAGTACGGTATATTATTATATATTATAGCTAAGTCTGTGACGGCCTTTATACAAGTAGGCGTAGTACAGCGTACTTGTATAATATTAGACATCTCACATCAGTGCTTGAGAAGAAGAAGGAATGTTTATCTTTGCTTTTAGCCTTGGCATTGTTTTGACATAAAAAAATTAAAACAATTGGCGGTAAAATTTTGTTGTGAGTTGTGACGCGAGTAGAAAGTCAATTTATAAAATTATTATCTAAAATTAAATCTCTTCATGGTAGAAAACCATAGAAAACATCAAAAATATATTTACATTTTCCTTCAAGTATCATTATTCAATTGTAAGTAATAACTAATATCGTGTATTCATTACCGTGTTGTCTAAAACAAAATAATATTTATTCCGGACTCCGGTCGTTAGTTGTTTTTCAGTTAGTTATAGCTTTTTTATTGGTAAAGACTTTACCAATAAAATAAAATCACATGAATTATGTAGTTCTATTTCATTTGCAGAAAATGCCTAGAACTACCCGTAAATCACTTAAAACTCTGCAACATGCTGCTTCAGATACAGAAAACTTGGTGGGTAGACCATCAAAAAGCCTAAAGCATCAACTGAGCCAGGAAACCGTTGTGTAAGTTTATAAAATGTACATATAAGTACTATGATTACAAATCATAACCTTAAAAATATTAAAAAAAAATTGTTTACCTATTTACATAATTATTATTTATTTACCTATTCAAATTCCAGAGCTGATGTAGAAGTGAAAAGAAAGAACATCTCCTCCAAAGAAACTCAAGTAAACTTACAGAACAAAGTATCTGTAGACGACCTTACAAATCCGGAAAAAGCTTCAGAAACATATTGGAAACTTCTTGCTGAAAAGCGCCAGTGAGTAATATTTTCATGTATTTATATCTATAGTGTCATGCCATTCAATATTTAAAAGGAAACTGAAACTGACTTCAAACATTTTTACCGTGAGAGAGCCATGTTTCGGCACAAATGGGCCGGCTCGACCGGAGAAATACCACAGGCTCACAGAAAACTGGCATGAAACTGCGCTTATGCTGTGTTTCGCCAAGTGAGTGAGTTTACCGGAGGCCCAATCCCCTACCCTTTTCCCTTCACTACCCTCCCTTATTTCCTTCCCTACCCTCCCTTATTTCCTTCCCTACCCTCCCCTATTCCCTTCCCTACCCTCCCCTATTCCCTTCCCTACCCTCCCCTATTCGCTTCCCTATCCTATTACCCTATTCCCTCATAAAAGACCGGCAACGCACCTGCAGCTCTTCTGATGCTGCGAGTGTCCATGGGCGACGGAAGTTGCTTTCCATCAGGTGACCTGTTTGCTCGTTTGCCCCCTTTTTTCATAAAAAAAAACAAGACTTTACTCATACTAAAATGAGGATAGGTATATTTTAATGATGCCTAAAAACTTACTCTATGTAAATGTAGTTAAATTTGATCTAAATCTAAACAGCTCGGAGTAACTATTTTTATATTGTACGATTCTGTACGTGTACATTGTTTCATAATTGAACATCTTATAAGAATTTTGAAGAAAATGTTTTGATTGGTCCCTCAGGACAGGCTACACCTATTGCGAGAATTTGTCATAAACTAATGCATTAATGATGTAAAAAAATATAATATTTTTAATTTAACATAATATTGCATAATATTTTAGGGTTGCTCTACAAGAGGCTTTAGATGAAAATGAAACATTACGCCAATTGATTGAAGAGCTAAAGAAAGAAAATGGTGAAATGAAGCAGATGTTGGAGGAGGCCAACAGCTTCATTGAAGTTGTTAAGGTAATTTAATTTTTTTTTAATGTGGCAAATTTCAAGTTTTAAAAACTTTCTACTCATCCCGCATTCCATTTAGCTTTAAAACGCTCAATATAGGAGGCATTTTGAGCGTTTTGATCGTCTTTGACGCTAAATGGACACAGGGTCAGTAATTGGTCAACACTTGGTTGTAAGTCAACATTGACAAATTATCAGAATTTATCATGTTCAATGTGATTTGTATAGGGGGCAATTCCATTGGGATGGTGACCATCTAGCATAATTTTGAGGATTATTAACTCAATCAACCAGTCAACTTCATATCACTGTCCTGTAAATACAAACCTTTCTTGGACTTCCACAAACATATTTAGCCAAATCAGTTCAGCCCTACAGTTTTAGCAGGTTTTAGCGAGACTAATAAAATTTAAAATTAATTAACAGCCACATAAAAGTAATTTGACATTACGCACCCTTTGTTTTATTTAAATAATGTTATAAATAATTTTGTATAAAGTTTTGATCAGTTCATGACAAAAATCAACTTTCAGGAGAACCTAAACAGCAAAGATGATGACACTGGGATTGATGTTAATGACGTCAGCACCGCTGATGAAACTGAAGAAGAGAATCTAACTACCGAAAGTTCCAAAGATTAATGCCAAATTAAGTAAATAATTATAGTTTCCGGAGCTGGTTGCAAGTTATTTTAACTTTTATCTTAATTATGATTTAGTTCTTTTTCATTAGTTTTATTTATTAGCTGCCTTTCTGTTCAATAGAAGTATTTTATTAAGGAACTAAGTATTTGTAAATGTAAGGGTTTCAAGTTTCAAAGACTTACCTAATGTATTCTTAAAAATAAAACTTTTAATTATAATAATTTTTAATTATTTGCCCTAAATAACAATACTTGTTGGTGTAAATATACAAAAATATTATTTTTGCTATAATATACAATTCTCATAATAAATGGGTGTAAAAATTAAAATAATATTACATAATACATTACTTAGTAGTATTAGAAAAAAAAGGCTTAAGTACAGCATAGTCAAACAATCTCAATATGAATCTTTCTTCAAAAATGCTTTAAACATTTCATCAAAATATGTTTCATATGTCCACGGCAATAAGGCAGGGTACAATGCAACTTCAGACAAGACATTGGCATGTGCATTATGAGGTAACACACTCCGAGCCTTTTCATTTAAACACCCAGTCACATAAATGTAGTGGTTAATAATTAGGTTGTAAATAAAGTTAACATACTTAAAATCTAAATTATCAGTTGTACATGGTGTCTGAGGTGTGTTGGAGTTAATTCTATTTAAATATCCTGTTGTGATTATTGGTACTATGAAATCAGCCTGAAACCAAAAAGAAAATGGCATTGAATGATAAAATATTAACCAATAAAAGTTAAGCTAAAGCCAATTCTTATCAATTAATAATTATGTTAAAAACATTTGAGTAAGTAGTAAGTACCTTTTCAAAGTTCTCTCTAATGAACTTTTCAGGATTTTGGTACACCTCTTCCCTTCTATCATTTAGTGTTAATATTGTTACTCTAGGGGAGTCCCAACTGTCAACATATTGCTGGATACTCAATGCTGTATCCAGCCCATCTTCTGCATAAGTTAAAAAGAACATAACTGTGTCATCTGCTTGTTTTTCAGGTTCAGTCTTTAGAGGTGGCCTTATTGAGGGTGTGTTGGGTTTATTGTCATCTTTTGTTAATTTCTTCTTTAAAGCTAATGGAAGATCGCACTTTAGATTTTTTGTGAAGGAAACTACTTCCCGGGACCCTGTATTTTTACTTCCACTGTGGTACCCACTGTCATCTTTATTGAAACACTGCGCAAGATTGCAAAGAGGTACTTCAATTGATTTTAGTATATCATATCTCTTCATTTTTATCAAGGCATCAACTATTTTGTCTATTGTGGCATTTTCATTTTGCATAAAGACTTTCAATATCAAATCAGCTGGATCATCTTTTATAGAGTTAGTTATGTACTGAAAATACAAACAATATAAATTATTCATTTCATTTTAAACTAACTCAACAAATGTATGTTACTAATATTTTGTTATTTACTTCAGTAATTGAATAATTAATAACAATGCAGGGGGTGTAGTGAGAGTTTTATTCGATCATATGCATCGAACACGTTAACACGAATTTTCAAAGCAGCGCCACCTACTGGCTAACGTGGATACCGCTTTGATCCCATACAAATTCGCGTTAAGAGGGATACTGACCCTAAAAATAAAACATAGTCCTTCTCTCTTCACACTCACGCTCGACTTTCATATGCCAGGTGAAAAAGGACGATGCGGAATCATCACCAAGTTAGTTTTACTTGAATAAAAGACGAACTATAATGATTATGAAAAAAGTGTTTTGAGCAAATTTAGGTTTTATCAATGCCTTTTTAGATGTTAAAAAATATTAAAGAAAAGAAAGCGAATTTCGAAGATCCAAGCAAAAATGTGTCTAAAAGAAGGTTTTTTGTAAAAAAGAAACAATCGAGCATTTTTTCAGTAATCGTGTTTTCGTCTTGAGCATTTAATCTTCATGAACTGAAGTTACTTGTGTAAAAAAATCAGCTTTCTAGACCTTACAGATTTTGAGATCTAGGTTTAAGAATGTAGTTAAGTTAGGGTCAGGTGCGCTCTTAACATTCTCAATGAGTATGATCGAATAAAACTCGCACTACACCCTCATATTCCAATTTTAGTTTCACTGTAGGAATAACTTAAACTTAAACTTACATCTAGGTCTTCCTGAGATATGCCTAAATAGCATCCAAGGTCCTGCCAAGTGTTTTGTGCTCCACCAACTTTTTTCACAACCATTTTCCATGCATCATAACATATTGTACCCATGTTGGATTTCGCATTCCTGTAGTACAGGAGGCTTGTGTGTAGAAAACTAACTTTTTTGCTTAAATCTACCAATTCGGATATTTCTTGCGTTCTTTCCTGTTTCAAATCTTCTTCAAGAGCAAGTGTGCTTATGCTTATAGTGTCGGAGTTATAGAAGTCAGGCTCTAATGCATCGTAGTTCCTGTAAATAAACATGTTGTTTTATATTTCTTTAAACGGAATAAGAAAAAATATTTCTGAAATATATTAAAAATATATATAAAATTGATATCTTACATTTTGTTCTTTTATGATATGATTAATTTACACAAACAAAAAGAAACTGTTACATATTATAATTAAAATGAACGGCATTTAATTTTTATCACCAAACTGGATTACATGCAATTTATTTATTTCCATTGCTAAGTTCTGAGAAAACCCAAGAGGAAATTCAGCAACTCGTACAGGAAAACTTCAAAATAAATCAAAATAGAATAGACAAGTGACACTGTCAATTTGACAGTTGACAGAAGGCTTTTTTCTTAAATGGAAAGAATTGCTGAATTTCCTAAAACCGATAACCGAACGAAAGGATAAGTATGAATTAATACAC
The DNA here is from genome assembly GCA_905404155.3 of Plebejus argus. Classification (NCBI taxonomy): domain Eukaryota; kingdom Metazoa; phylum Arthropoda; class Insecta; order Lepidoptera; family Lycaenidae; genus Plebejus; species Plebejus argus. The sequence goes on along the minus strand of FR989942.1, from coordinate 9,361,287 downwards.
GGTCGGCAACGGCGGTCGTCAACAGCAGAAAATAGTATGCGCGTTGCCACTTGCCAACCACACGGTTGCCAACGTGTTGTCAACCAGTTTTTCATTATAGATTTTGCGTGGTCGTCAACCGCCGTTGACGACCGTGTATTTCTTGCTTTAGTTGTTGCTATTAAAATAATAATATTAAAAAAAAAATACTTCGCGCTATCTTGGCGCTAAATTTTAAATAGATTAGAACATAATTTTTGAAATTTTTTGTAAAGAAAACTGCAATTATTATAATTCAATAAAAATATTGAATTTTTTAAGTGGAAAGTTGAAATTATCACAAGATGACAGCAGAAAATAATAAACTGTATGTCCTTTTTATGAAAATAATTATTGTATTCAGTTTAACTGATCATTGATCAATTAATAAACCATTTTTAATTTCTTGATTTTTAGATCGAAGTTCACAGATTTTTTTAACGACGACTTGCCAAGTTCTCAACCACTATCACTTCACTCCTCGTGTGAGTCGCAGCAAGATGTTGAAAATGATATTGCTTTAAAAGCTGATCGCATTCGGCCACCCAAAGGGTATGGGCAAAAGGGTGAATTCCGGTGCACGGATGAAATCGGTAAGTTTGAGATGGAATTTATGTACCTATAAATAGGTAAATGACGCCCGCAACTCCGTTGCACCAAAAAAAAGTATCCTAATATGTCCTTTCCCGGGACTCAAAGTATCTCCATAGTGGAATATGGAGATGGATATCAAATTTCAGCAAAATCGGTTCAGCGGCTTCGATGAGAAGAGGTAACAGACAGACAGACTGCAGATAGACAGACACACTTTCACATTTTTTAATATTAGTATGGATTTAATTGAAGTGGAATTTAGGATTTCAAGAAATATTTAACGAGATAGTAACTATTTAAATATTATTACTTTCAGATTCAAAGTACCGAGCCGTCTTTACTTATCCATACTTCAATTTCGTGCAATCAAAACTAATCGACGATGCCCTATATTCAGGTAAGCACTTTTATTTTGAAATACCATTATAGCTATACCTACTCGTAATAATAAGTATTATTATGTAGAAGCTTTGTCCTACTTGACTTATTAATTTTTCAATTTTGATTAATAAGTACCAGTAAAGTATGATAAATTGCAGCAAAATCTATGGTTGTCTGTGCGCCTACTGGTTCGGGGAAGACCGTGGTATTCGAAATGGCCATAGTTCAGCTACTGACGGTAATTGAAGAGAACAACTACACGGGAGACTATAAAATTATATACAGTACGTATTTTTCCTTACTAAAGTACGGCCGCAGAGCAAGTAATTCGTTTTGCCCTGTGGTTTTGCCCGTCATTGCTTACCGAAAAAATTACTAGCTTACCGCTAATGATTTTTACAGGAACTAAATATTATCGCAATAAATAAAGTTACAGATATAGTAATTCGTGTTGGACTATAAAGATACAATAGATAGACAATTTTCTTAGCTCATTCCGATTTGCCGATTCATATTAATATTATGATATAATATTAATATGAATCGATTAAACGTAACATGAAAGAAGACCAATATTCAATAATATAGAATATTCACGATTTAAATTGGTAGGCGTTCCAACTTCTTGCATTAGGAATTTGTCCATACAAATCTAACTCTTTTAACGCTGCTACTTTTACAGTGCACTCAATACAAGACACTCATAACACCCTAAAGTATTATCACATAATTTTGTTACATCTTGTATAACAAGTCAATACGGCAGGGCAATCATACACACCCTAAAGTATTATCATTTGTTACACCTTGTAATAGAGAGGATTCAGCTAAAAATGCTTCTTTTCAGTGGCGCCAGTGAAAGCGCTATGCTCGGAACGGCTGGCGGAGTGGTACCCCAAGTTCACGCGGCTCGGACTGCTCTGCATAGAAGTGACCGGGGACACCGATGTTGACTTCCCGCAGCTGAAGCCTTACAGGTATTTGGGCATAAGGGGGAAACGAGCAAACAGGTGATGGAAAGCACCTGCCGTCGCCCATGGACACTCGCAATATTAAAAGAGCTGCTGCAGGTGCGTTGTCGTATGTCGGGAATACGCACTCTTCTTGAAGGTTTGCAGGCTATTGAAAGTTGAAACATACATGATCGTTGTTATGTTAACATAGTTTAGATTGTTATTATAATTATTATTATTATAGTTTAAACTCAGTAGTAACTATATTAGATTATAGCAATGCATCAATAATTTTTTTTTGCAATACAAAAATTGCAGGAAATACAACATTTTGAAAAGATACTGGGATGATGAAGGTATAAGTTATTTGTTTAGCACAGAAAACTATAATTTTCCAGGTGTTACATTTCATACTTATCCTTTCCCGGGACTTATCTCCATACCAAATTTCATGAAAACTGGTGAAGGCAGAAGACGTTGCAGGCTGACATACAACGTTAGATTACTTAGATAGATAGACAGGCAAACTTTCGCATTTATATTTATTTTATCGTGAGTAATATTTACTTATGAATATAATTAATTCACAGAATAATAATAACAACACCCGAGAAATGGGATATGCTCACTCGCAGGTGGAAGGACCACAGAGCCTTGGTCGAGATGATTAAACTGTTCCTCATAGATGAGGTGCATATCCTGAACGACGAGACACGAGGCCCGGTGTTAGAGGCTGTTGTTAGCAGGATGAAAACTGTTGAGGTACCTAATGTGCTTTGCATACGTTCTGTAAGCAAAAAGTGGGAGAGCCAACATCAAGATTGGACTGGTTCGACCGGACTAAGGCTGCGTTTCCACCAGATATGTGTTGCGAGGAATGTGTTATTAAGATTTCTGATCTGATTTGATTCTATTGGTTCTCAAAAACACATTCCTCGCAACACATCTCTGGTGGAAATTCAGCCTAATACCACCATGGTATTACCACGGCGGTAAAGGAAACCGACGTGCATTATTAATAACGTTTGCGTTGCAGTTCGAAATAATAATATAATAGCTCCCACACCGGTTTCGGTGACGGTGGCCGGTTTCATTGAAACCAGGCCAGCTACGCAGGAGTAATTTTATAGTGCCCAAGTGTGTGCGCAGTACACAAGAGCACTCTCTATTCCTTTTACTCTCATAACCCAGTGGGACCGCAGACCGACACGACCGGCGGCGAAGGATCAGGCGCAGGACCGACTTTTTACATGCCCATCCGACGCATGGATCATCTAACTTGTCAGACAATCAGGTGATCAGCCTGCATTGTCCTAACCAAACCTGGAAATAACATGTTTCCAACGCGGGAATCGAACCCACGACCTCCGAGTCAAGAGCCACGCTCTATACCACTAGACCACGGAGGCGCTTTAAATAGAGACTATGTGCGAAATAGAGACTATGCAAGTCACTTGACACTAAAAGTGTAATCCTTATCTCTACCATTTATTTTAAGATCACAAGTGTATAGAGTATCTGTCTGTTTGTTTTAAGGGTAGACAGATAAGTGATAACAATCTGATAGCGCCTTGATGAAAAACCGATAATGCCATCGATTGTCTGAAAAAAGTTACTTATTATAGAGCTAGTTTAGACCGACCGGGCTGCACATTATCCGAATTTCTGATCAGAAAAATTCGGACGCTTATACATTTTGACACGTCAGAATTTCTGATAGTATATGCGGGGTCCACAGCAAAATGTATGAACAAAGAGCGTTCCGGCGGGCGTCCGAATTTTTCTGCCCCCCCTAGACAAGTGGCAAACGACTAAGGCGTCTCCCAGACAGACGCGGGCAGCGGTGGCGGTGGCGGTGGCGGTCAGTTGGATAACTTGAGAGTTCTAGGAACGACACAGACACACGCGGTGGCGGTGGCAGTACAAACAATTGACCGCCGCCGCTGCCCGCGTCTGTCTGGGAGACGCCTAACGCTACGCTAACGCTAACCCTACAAAATGTATGCGATTTCACATATCTAGGGAAGCAAATCAGTAATGTGCGGCCGGGGTTAAAGTGAAATTTATTTTTATAGGCATCAGCCCAATCGTCCCACCGTATAGAACAGCTGCATCGGCAGAAGGAAGGCCACATCACCACGTCATCACCGCCTCGTATCCGGTTCGTGGCGGTGTCGGCCACGGTCAGCAACCCCGATGATGTGGCCATGTGGTTGGGGACTAGGGATAGACCGGCTGTGTTTTATAAGTAAGAAAATATTGTGACCATAAAAAACTTGACAGGTGTCAAGGGACACCCGGATGGAACGAAGTTATTTCTTATGTAAAAAGAACCTGGTATACACTCAACAAAAGGAAATATTGTCGCTACACCACATTGTTCAATACGAGAGAGAGAGAAAGACAACGAGACAAACACCACGACATTTTTGTGTCGTTACAACATTTCGTCTAGCCCCCTTTCGCAACGCGCGATAAGGAACTTCGTTTCAAAAAAACATGGTCTGCTTTGTTGCGGGTGCTTTGAACAGTACTAAGCATGTCCCTCGGGTTCCCTGAGATAATATACTCATATTATCAAAGGGTTTTCGTGGCTTATTACCGCTGTCGATCTGTTGGCATAACATGGGTTTCATATTGATCGTTGTTGTGTGGTGGTCGGTGGACCAATTTCCTTTAATCATCCTATGGGCTGTGTCTTATTAATGATCAAGACGAATATACTTAGTTATAACCCGCTTTAAAATGACACTTTAATCTCTAAAGTTATGAGCGTGATAAATGATGACTAACAAATTTCAGTTAAGTACCTAAGTACTTTTGTTTCCGAAGCGAAAAAAGTGTTATTTCTGAGAGCACTGCATCTACATCAGCAGTGCCGGTTTTAGACTACCAGCGCCCTGGACGAGATTTCTTCGACGCCCAAGGTGCAGCTGGTTGTGCTACAAAAAGTGGCATCGCAGGCCTTCGGCGCCGCTTTTTATCCTGCGCCCTAGGCGGTCCCCCAGCGTCGCCCTCCCCTAACGACGCTACTGTACGTCAGTAAATAATAAATATCCATGTTTTTCTTGCAGGTTCGGTGATGAATGTCGTCCAGTGCGACTAAAACGGGTAGTAGAAGGCTATCCCTGTCCCGCAGGGGCCAGCATATTCAAGTTCGACATCATACTCAACTACAAAATATGGCCCATCATACAGAGATATCACAATGGAAAACCTACGCTGGTAAGAATATAATGCGTATTTTTACACGATTTTAAGATCTACCGGCAAAATTCTTATTGATGGAACGCGATCAGATGATGACACGTTAGTGTCTAAACACACTAGGCGGAAAATACGCGACCGAACTTCCGTGGCCGATTTTAGGTTCCGACGCATGCGGCTGATAAAATACATTGCAGACGTACCTAATCATGATAAGGCGTCAATTTAACAGCGTCTTACAAATATGTCTCTATCTATTATTTACCTAGTTAGGTTCTAGTTTAAACCCTATTTCTAGATCTTCTGTAACACCCGCAAAAGTGTTCTTCTAACTGCCGAAACGCTGTCCAAAGAACTAACAGTCAGCTTCAGTCAGGAACAAAAGGCCAAGCTAATGGAAATTGCTTCAACGATCAAAACGAAGAAGATACAGGTAAAACACAAGAACCCATGAATTAATTTAATTATTGAATAATGAGCTTTAAGTGACGCCCGTTATAACTCCGTTGCGCCAAAACTCGTCGCGCGGAATCATGCATTTTTCCGGGATAAAAAGTATCCTTTCCCGGACCGAAAGTATCCATACCCAGCAAAATCGGTTCAGCGGTTTGGGCGTGAAGAGGTAACAGACAGACTCTGCCGCGCACTGTAAAACTCTGGAATGAACTGTCACCAGCAGTACTTATTTCGGGACCTATACGACCTGCAAACCTTCAAGAAAAGAGCGTATTCCCTCATAAAAGGCCGGCAACGCACCTGCAGCTTTTCTGATGTTGCGAGTGTCCATGGGCGACGGTAGTTGCTTACCATCAGGTGACTCGTTTGCTCGTTTGCCCCCTTATTTAATAAAAAAAGACTTTCACATTTTAAATAATATTAGTATGAATTGTAATCTAGTCCTTAATACTGGCCGGAGTTGGCTGCCATCACGCCGGCCTGCTGTATGAAGAGAGACAGACTATAGAAGACGCTTTCCGCAATAGAGAACTACCCATACTGATCACTACCACTACCCTTGGTAAGTATTGTATAAAACAATTAAAAAATATATGAGAGAGATAAAAAGAGAGGGTTAAGAGAGGAAAAAGATAAAAGGAGTTCAAGAAGAAGGAAAATGTAATTAACTATATTCAGGGATGATGGTAAACGAAAACTTTACAAGGACCGTGTTGTCTACTGTCTAGCTCAGTGTTTTTCAATGTGGGATGCGCGAACCCCTAGGGATTCGCCATTCGACGGCAGAGGATTCGCGACAAGATTTACCTAATGGTGGCTTGATAACTGGCAGGCACACGCGGTACTCTGTTGGCACTTTGTGTTTTCATTAGTATAAGGGGTTCGCTGACACCTGGAAATTCTAACAGGGGTTCGTGGAGCCGAAAGTTTGAGAAACAGTGGTCTAGCTGTATGGCACATTGGAAACTTCGTGTAATAGACAAATAAAATGGACCTTAATGAATAGTTATTAGTTACTTAGTTATTAACTTATTACTTATACTTACCACAGTCTATGGAACTATTTATTACACTGTGCACTGTGGTTATACCACGTTATACGCTGTGTATTATCTTAGATATTATTTTTAAGCTATTGCATAGCTTTTATCGCGGGCTTTGAGCGCGGTCGGTATTTCCAGACTTCGGCACGGTGTTTGCATGCGTGCGACTAGAAGTATGCGAATTATATTTGCGTTATAACTTATAACTTCATAAAAAATGCTATGCAATAGCTTTACCACGGCAGCCCCCGAGTACCATACGTATTTTTTATGTATTTATTCATAAAAATCTACTGTCACAGAATAGATAATAGTACTCTAGACAGTGCCCAATCCTTACTCCCTTCCCTACCCTCCCCTATTCCCTTCCCTTCCTATCCCTACCCTCTTCTATTACTCTATTCCCTCTTAAAAGGCCGGCAACACACCTGCAGCTCTTCTGATGCTGCGAGTGTCCATGGGCGACGGAAGTTGCTTTCCGTCAGGTGACCCGTTTGCTCGTTTGCCCCCTTATTTCATAAAAAAAAAACAAGTATACCTAATACTCAATATTCTTTCATTTTAAATTTTAAAGAAATTAAATAAGTATCTACCTACGCGAGTTTTTAGTAGGTGAAGCAGGCTCAATAATATATAATAATAGCTCCCACACCGGTTTTGGTGACGGTGGCCGGTTTCATTGGAACCAGGCCAGCTACGCAGGAGTAATTTTATAGTGCCCAAGTGTGTGCGCAGTACACAAGAGCACTCTCTATTCCTTTACTCTCATAACCCAGTGGGACGGCAGACCGACACGACTGGCGAGAAATCAGGCGCAGGACCGACTTTTTACATGCCCATCCGACGCATCGATCATCTTACTTGTCAGACAATCAGGTGATCAGCCTGCATTGTCCTAACCAAACTTGGAAATAACATGTTTCCAACGCGGGAATTGAACCCACGACCTCCGAGTCAAGAGCCGCGCTCTATACCACTAGACCACGGAGGCGTCACATAATATATAAGTTTCACATAATTAACTAATCTTGTATCTTTAAAAAGCCTAATTTCATACCGTCTCATAGGAGTGTCACGGCTACACACATCCTATTCGGAATGACGAATATCTTACATAAGTCGATTCACGCTACACGTACTTCCCAGAACTCCTTGCTCCTTTCTATCTTATGTGGCACACCTATAAGATAAGGCATCGATATTATGAACATACTATTTTATGCACCGATGTTACTTATAAGGTAAACATTTTGTTGAAAAAAGTTGATAGCGATACATATTTTAAGCTTACCTACACAGATTAATAATAACACAATACGTATTTAGTTAAACTGCAAGTTTTTGGAACTTACTTGAGATTTTGATTACTAGAACAAGTGTTCAAATCTAGTATATTCCAGGCTATGACTCCTCCAAAGATGCACGTCCCTTCGTCACCTGTCGATCGCGACTTTTTAACCGACTTCCAAAACCGATTTTCAAAATTTTTCTTTTGTTATAATAGGTTTCACTCCAATTTGGCCCCTTTTTACAAAAGTGGTGATCTGATGATGGGATCCATGAGTAATCGAGGGAACTCCTCAAAATTCAAATGGAAACATATGTTTTTTTTGGTTTCATATGAAGTATTCCAGGCATATGTTACCAAAAAGTAAGATTTTGCACCAGGATTTACTATGGTTCGAAGGTGGTGAACTGAGGGTGTAGTGCGAGTTTTATTCGATCATACGCATCGAACACGTTAACGCGAATTTGTATGGGATCAAAGCAGCGCCATCTACTGGCTAACGTGGATACCGCTTTGATCCCATACAAATTCGCGTTAACGTTCTCGATGAGTATGATCGAATAAAACTCGCACTACGCACTCAGAACTCCTTACTCCTTATAGATACATGTTTGGGGGTTTCGGCGTTGTCTTAAGAACTGAAAGCATATACTACTATGCAAATTTAATTAATCATCATCATCATCACCACCATTCCACCATACATCCGTGAGTAATCGAGGGAACTCCTCCAAATTTATACGGAAACTTATAATGATTTCGATTTTATGAGAAGTATCCTAAGCATATGCTACCAAAAAGCAATGTTCAGAAAAGTGGTGACCTGATGATGGGATCCATGAGTAATCGAGGGAACTCCTCAAAATTCAAATGGAAACCTATGTTTTTTTGGTTTCATATGAAGTATTCCAGGCATATGTTACCAAAACTAAAAAGTAAGATTTTGCACCAGGATATACCATGGTTCGAAGTTGGTGAACAGAACTCCTTACTCCTTATAGATACATGTTTGGGGGTTTCGGCGTTGTCTTAAGAACTGAAAGCATATACTACTATGCAAATTTAATTTATCATCATCATCATCACCACCATTCCAACATACATCCGTGAGTAATTGAGGGAACTCCTCCAAATTTATATGGATTTCGATTTTATGAGAAGTATCCTAAGCATGTGCTACCAAAAAGCAAGTATGGGGGTTTCGGAGTTGGTTTAAGAACTGAAAGCATATTATGCTACCATGCAAGTTACATTCATCGTCATCATCATCACTACTACCGGTCACCACACCATGAATTATCTAATTATGACCCTGTTATTGTTAGTACTATTAATCGTCTTTAATAACAAAGCCCGAATTTGTCGAACGATTTAAAAATTATAATGTTATTTCAATGTAAATGACTCTACCTTGGTGTTTAGGTTACCAAGTTAGCAATTTGATTATAAGATCTATGAGGTTAGTTATTCTTAAAATTTATAAGGACGATTTTAGTTATATTATTTGAGCATCCATACTAATATTATAAATGCGAAAGTGTGTCTGTCTGTCTGTCTATCAGTCTGTCTGTTTGTTACCTCTTCACGCTCGAACCGCTGAACTGATTTTGCTGAAATTTGGCATGGAGATACTTTGAATCCCGAGAAAGGACATAGGATAGTTTTTACCCCGGAAAAAGTTAAAGTTTCCGCGCGATAAACGAATTTTGGCGCAACGAAGTTGCGGGGGTCATCTAGCAATGTTGAGTTGTTTTCATGAGTGTAATGATAGAAAGAAAGTCACTGAAAACTTTAGAGCCTTTAAAGACAGGCGTATGAACATTAATTTTATCATTGCTTGATTAACGCCAAGCAATAAGCATATACATACATTAGGTACACAGTGGTATATGCTTAGAGTTGCTTAAGCAATTCTGAAGTAGTGACATCAGACAATGAGTTCTCATAATATAATGAAAGTGTATCCTGGATCCAAAGTCACTAAGCATAACACATTAGTCTGTGCAGAAAACCAGCTTATAAATCACTTAAAAGAGTGAAATTATTATTTTTAACAAAAAATTAAAACCGACTTCCAGGGTAAAAACAATAATAATTTGTAATGAACAAAAAAGTGTTAAATAATTCTTACTCTTTAAAGTGCCTTATGCATAATTCTCCTAAACCTCAACTATTTCTGTACACAATCTACATTATTTTGAAGTCGGTACCAGTCTTAAATATTAAAAATATTTTGTCATAGAACTCAGCATTCTTATCTGGTACCGTCTTCAAAGTAATGTAGATTGTGTACAGAAATAGTTGAGGTTTAGGAGAATAATTATGCATAAGGCACTTTAAAGAGTAAGAATTATTTAACACTTTTTTGTTCATTACAAATTATTATTGTTTTTACCCTGGAAGTCGGTTTTAATTTTTTGTTAAAAATAATAATAATCCAGTCGATCGTGGCCAGGCGAAAATATTACCCTATAACTAGACCAGACTACCAGACCAATAAGTTAAACTATGCTGTTTCATTTAAGATTTCGAGAAGTATGAACTTGGTAGATTGCACAGGGTTTCGTTATCGTTAGTAAACAGTCGATGTTAGGTCTAATGAAGTTGGGGCCACCCCTGATGTATAGTGTCCGAAATAAATGTTTATTATTATAGGGTAATCCATAGTCACCACACACTCGCAATATATTCTCCCTTATCTCATACTAAAAACGTGCATCCAGCTACGGAACAGCTCGCTGATGAGCCCAGAAATAAGCTTCTGTATTTGGTATTGTACGTGAGACTTTCACAGATCAAAAACATTACCTTCCCATCACCCTTCATCTCGTACCTTTTGCACGTTTGGTTTGAGTGGTTATAGTTGGATTTTAGGTAACAAGAAATTTTTATGAGTCTTCTATTTCCTTAGTCCCTTTCCTAAGAGAAAAAATATAAGTACCTAGTCTTTTTAAAGAATTTATTCCTTTTATATCTATTATTCATTGTAAATATTATCATTAATTTGTAATAATTACTACTTTAAAAATTAGACATTTAATAAAAGAAATAGCGATTAAATTAAAATCCAGATTTTAGAAATATAGCTAATAATATTTTAAAAGTGTAATAATTTACCAGAAACATATTATAATGAAGATAAAATAAGTTAAACAAAAACCCTAATAAATAACACTAATAAAGATACGCAAATTATTATTAAGCAAAATTCTCTTATTTCTAAACCAGATTTCAGACAGACTGTTATTTAGGAATTAGGATGTATCCGTTCCTTTTTCCTAAGTTATGTCTCATTATCACACTTCTTTGAAACATGATCTTATTTTAGCTTTATCAGATTTTATCTTTTTACTTTATAGTTTCTTTTGTGGATGAGACACTAATTTATCGTGGTTTTTATAATGGAACATCTGGACATTGTCTTAAAATACAGAGAACATCTAAATTTGAAATTTTAAAGACGTAGATTTTTGGCATGACAGGACTCATTAAAAATGTAGTTGTGTATCCCTAAAATACATTCTTGAAGTGAATAATTTGCTTTACTTGTATAATTGAGGTCGATATTAAGTTCTACTTGCGTCTCACTCTATTGTAAATAGCTATGAATTTAGTTTCTGCGACTATAAAAATAGGTGTTCCCCAAGGATTTATTCTGGGACCATTATTGTTTGATTCATACATAAGACGTGTGACACTGTTTTATGCTTTCAGCAATGGGCGTGAATTTACCAGCACATCTCGTTATCGTAAAGAATACCCAGCAATACGTCAATGGCACTTATCAGGTAAAAGCAACCGCTAATGCATCTTGACATTTTTGAAAGATAACATGTAGCTCCTAATGATTGCTTATTGAAAGATTTATATTGTCTTTTATAAGTGAAATTTTTCTTAATTATTTAAAATATAAAGTATGCTTACCGCAAAATGTTTTAAGCTTGTAAAGCTTAAAACATTTTGCGGTAAACAAACGTCGGTAATAAAATTTAATTTATATTTAACTTTAAGTAAGATGCTACTAATTGAATGCGTTTACGAAGTTAAAGATTTACCTAATTGAGGCTTTTGTTTAACTAGAATATTGCACTAATTAGGTATTTGCTTTTAAACAAGCTTTAGCTTCTTGGACTATGATAGTTTAATTGTTCTTTTATTACTTTAGGAATACAGCATCAGCACTATACTTCAGATGGTGGGAAGAGCTGGCAGACCACAATTTGACACAGAAGCAACTGCTGTTATAATGACCAGACTAACAGATAAGGTAAGTGATTAATTTATGGGAGCTTCTTTTAACGTTCTCTTATTTGCAATGTATCGTTTTGGAGAACTGGTAAAAGAAAAAAAAGAAACATTCATAATTTAAACTAGTTTACTCCAATTCATTTCATTTGATTAAAACGATCCATCATTCATAGCAAATAAGTTTCCGTCACTTGTTACTATCTGCTTTGATTTCATGTCAAAGCTAATACATCTCTAATAATTTACATTTTAGTCCAATATTTTTTCCATACACTTAAGCTAAAGTGCAATAAGAAAAGAGATATTAACTTTTCCTGTATAATTTATTTTAGTTTAGTTCACGCCTTTTGTCAAGCCGACGACAATTAGTGATCGGGTAAATTTTGAGATAAAATAAAGTCAAAGTTGTTGAAAAATATTCTTTATTTTTACAAAATATTGCATACAAAAGTTATATAACCTTATTTGGTAAAGTAACCTAAATTTAACCCTAAGATATGACAAATTGTGAACTTATTAACTGTATCACAGAGGTGGTAACTTGACTGTAAAGATTTGGGTAAAGTTTACAAAACTGAAATTGATGGTAACATATGGCAGGATTTGACTTAATCTATTTAGATTTTTTTTAGAAACAAGTTAGTCCACATTAATTACAATAGGCACTAAGATAATTACTGAGATAAGTCTAGATGTAATTAAGAGAAAGACTGAAATATACAAAACTCTTAACAAACAATATTTGACCTTACGTTACAACTGCCTGTAATTTGATTCCTCGTTGCAAATTATCTTCAAAGTCTATGAGTTCCAATGGTCTCCCCTCCTCTCCTCCCAACATTTTTGGCTAGTATATGATTTTGTTATGTTCACTTATATCTAGTGTCCGACCGTAGCTTCGGCTTTGGCTGCCTTCGGCGGAAATAATCAAGAGTGTACTAAGGACGATTCATTTTTTTAGAAATAAAAGTTTATTTAGTAAATGAACGCCTACTCGAACCGTAGTTATATAAGTTTTCCAATATTTTATACATTTATATACTTTACAGAAAATATTGTTATAAACATTTATAATTATTTAAATTAAAATATCTAAGGCAAGTTGAATATTATTTCTTACAGATTGTAAGCCTTGGGCATTAGTCAAAAATAGACCTTCGGTCTGACACTACTCCTACCTAACATGTCACTTATTTGCCTTTACCGAAGGGGTTAGCGTTCTCCTCGAAAGTGATCTTAGGTACGAATCCACTGTCTCCCTCCACTGTGTATTCTACAGACATGAGTCTACCATCAGGCAGGAGTACTTTGTATCCTCCTATCACTTTACCAGCGGCATCTCCTGATTCGTTGGCACCGAAGTACAGAGTCTTCTCCGGGTCTTCCACGTCGTATTTGTATTCATACTGTAATAGAAAATGTTGGGAGTTAGTAACTGTAGAGCTATTGTTTTTTCTGTTAAAACGTTTGTCCTTAGAACATAAGAAAGTGTCTACTAATATTCGTTAGGTTACAAGATTGTACTAAACTATTGACTTATTACTCAGAGGTATACCTCTACAGTCTACCCTATAGGGTACGGTACAGGTAGAAATCACATATGATGCAAATATGAAACTAAACCTTTTCTCTGAAGGGAATCTAACTTGTAGCATCGGATTAAATATTTTACTTTAGTATAAGCCAAAGCAGTTCAGTTAACCTTATATTATTAACTGTACTAAATACAAAGACAATAAAAATTCCACGGACATCTTCTCAATTGTATTTATTCTGAAGTCCCAGATTAATTATTGTTAAACATCTTCCGCGTTTGCTCTTCATCTGAAAAAATCCTTGTCTACCTTGAAAATTTTGATTTTATGTTTGTATTTACTACGTATTTAAAAATACTCGCCAATTTACGATAGTATTATATCATCGTATTGTATGATAATAAGCAACCTTAAACCAATTCATATATTTTTCAGAATTCCTTAGTAACAAAAACGTTATTGTGGACAGACTGAAGGAAAATCAACTTGCTCCAGATATGCTTGTTTATCATATTATTATCTTTTCAACCCCTATTAAGCGGCTTTAGACTTACACTTGATATCAAACCGTGTGAATTCATACAGTTTTATTACTATATAACTAATGCAATAATATTCATACATTTGTCTGATAATAATTAAGAGGTATTAGCAATGTCCGAATGATAATTTTAAGTTAGTATAAATTATAATAACGGTTACAAGTTACAACAGACATGCATGAAGATTGAGTACAGGACTTTTGACCCTAAGTTGTACGAAGGACGAGACGATACCTATTGACATTATTCAATTGTAGATACATACAGTAATAAAATAACCGAAACCTTTGTAGTGACAATATTTTTGTAAGATTGTGAGGTCATAATATTATAATTAAAAAGTTTTGCTACTTTTGGAACCTAGAACGTATCCCTGAGGAAGCCCTATAGAGTCTAAACTACTGTTAGTTAATAATAAGACTTTATATGACATGTTTACGGTAATAAAAATCACCATTAGACATCGATAAACGTAACTCAAACAAACACCTAATAATAATGATACCTATTAATTAAACCAATGATAATAATAGGCGATAATAATTATTTTATAATCATTTAGCTTAACCGTTAATCCTTCAACAAGTTTAATATAAAACAATGCAATTGAATTACGTTTTTCATTGTGCTGGAGAGGCTGATAGAGATCAAAGTAACGAGTAAAGAGCAGGCCAGAGTAAACGCGATTGCGTCAATTAGTGGGCTCAGGTTCACATCGTTAGTATTAGTATAATGGTAGAATATGTATCTGATAGGGGATTAAAAATGCCAGCGATTAGTGCTCTACCCGAGCCTAACAATAACTGTAATTATGTAGCGCTAGCTTTACCTGTAAAATATAAAATAAACAATAGAAGAATATGCTAGTGATGACGTATAGAAATTGAAAATGATACATTTTTAAAATAACGAGTCAGTAGGCCTACCATGAAATGGTTTTGAGACTCAAACATTCGGACGAGAATGCCGCGTCTTGCTCTAACAAACGTGAAATGACGTTGTTAGAGCAAGACGCGGCATTCTCGTCCGAATGTTTGAGTCTCAAAACCGTTTCGTGGTAGGCCTACAGATGTGGACGTTAATTCTACGTAGGAATTAATGTTATCACGAGAAAGTAAAATATGGCTTATTGTAGTTTAAAATAGGTGGAGTAGTAATTTAGAAATCAAATGTTTTTAGAATTTTAATAAATAATGCCTAATAGCATCAATTCAAACTGATTTTATTCAACATTTAAAAAGACTATAATAAACAATAAAAAATTATAAATAAAGAAAATATGGTAAAAGCATAAAATAATCTTAATCTGAATTTAATGCAAATCTAGACTATTAGGAAAAAGACAGACTTTTGAAAGGCTTTCTATACAAATCATGTTAATGACTATTTATCATGACAGTAAGATATTCATCGGAAATATTGATGCGAACACATGTTTTAAATGCGATTTATTACTTTCTGTTTTTACTTACAGTAAGACAGGACAATCAATTATGAAGATACATGCAAAAGAAAAAAATATCCTCCTCTCATTTCAACGGTAACTTAAAACATGTAGGTTGTAACTTCGCCTGTATGTTTCATTTTAGTTTTTTTTACACGTCAAGATTCTTTTGATAACAGTGTTCTGTTTTGAATAAAATAAGTTATATCTTGAGCTAAAATCTAGATTTTTTAAGTTGATGTTTGTTAACATTTAGTACTGTTGTACTAAATCCGAAAACCCAGAATCAAATCGTAAACTCGATTTACTTGAGGATAACATCTTGTGTAATTCTTATTTCAAAAATATTTCTTCTAAGAGCTTTTGATTCTAATTTTAAATGCATATTTTGTGCGTCTGCAGTCGAATGATAACATTATCCTTATGTTTTTGTCGTTTTGCGAGTCCATTGACACAGTACTTGTAAAATTACTATAAACGTTAGACACGGGACTTAGTATTTCGTAAATCGTATCACAGAACTCAATAGGATCATTTCGTTAGACGTGTCTGTCTGTCTGTTTTTTGAAATCGTAGTTGTGGGAACTATCGTGGCTGTCCCGATATTTTGTTTGAAGATTAACAATAGTATTCCTCTAGCTAGAACTCATCAGCTCAGTGATTGCTTGATTTTTTGCGTCCGAATTTTTTCGGACTTACCGGCATCGGTGGATACTCCTGCTCTTGCGGCGCCGGGGCTGACAGGGTCTGTCGCACACTGATGCATGCTACCAACAGGACGATACACTTGATGGGAGACATCTGTGATAGAAAAGTCCAGTTAGAAAAGAGTACACCATTGATGTTTCATACATGTTGTGACATCTTATTACCAAAAGAGATTATTGACGTTCCATGAATGGATGGGTAACTTATTAGGAAGATCATTAAAGAGAAGTTTGGCCTTAATTATTCTGATCGGTTTTCATAAAATATTATTAGGTTATGATAATGTTTCTTTGGCTAAGGGTTCGATTTCTTTGATACACAGTAATTATTATTTAAGTGCGCATATTTGCCTTACACATTACTAATTATGTGACCCAGCAGAAATGCTGTGACTCAGATTGACAATAATGATAGGCAGTGTCTTCCTCAGTTCCTCTATGTATCATTATTTATTCACCTTCAATGTACACTGTATTAGTTTAGACTCTATATTATTTCAGTCCGACGTTATACTAAAGGTATAAGCAGACGTAAGACGTATTAAGTAACTCCTAATATTTTCTGCATTGTCATGAACTCATGATTATTCCTATATTGGCTTTATATCTATAGAATTTAGTATAGTCTAGAAAGCAAGCTTTATATCTAAAGTAAACACTGATTTATTTCATTTTCTAACCTTTCTACTTGTAGTCTTAAAAATTAATGCAGCTAGCGTAAAACAGATAAAAAGTTGATGAGTCCCCGAATCTAAACTTGAATATTAACTTCAGCCATCAACCAAATATTGGTCTATATTCTATTCTATAATAAATACAGATTCATCTCGTCGACAAAGACATTACAGCCGACACGGGTCATCGGTTATGAATATTTGTAAGTATTGAGGTCTGAGGTTACTGCCAATTTACTGCATAACATTCAACCTCGCGTGATTGACTCCTGCGGGAAAATTCGCTTTGTCTCGCTCGCAATCGATATTGCAAACCTAATTGAGCGTTTTTTGAGCAAATTACACCTCATTTCTTTATTAATATGTGTAACCGATTGTTTCCGTTGCGTTCCGCGTGTCATATCACCTCTGAGCTATTCTCGGTTACAATTAATTTTATGATTGTAAAGTATATGTATAACAATAATTATCTGATCGTATGCACCATAATGTAATAAAGGTACGAACTTGACAAAGGAATTGAATCCAGATCCGAGTCAGAGTAAAAGGAGTAGATACATTGTATTAATATGATACAGCTATGCCCGAGGGCCACGAATTTTGAGGTATTTTGAAAAGAAGCAATTTGTACATAGTAGGAACTAACATTACTTTTAAAAATTAACATCGATAAAATCGTTTATCCATTTCGTATTTTAATAATCGTTGGCAAACTGCAAAAGAAAATATACAGGGTGTAAGAAAACTAAGTGATAATACTTTAATAGGTTTAAGGTGTAGGTATTTACTATTTAGAGATCGCTGTGAAAGTGCAGCTCTGAAAAAGTAACTTTTTTACCTTTAAAAAACGAATAACGCGCTGGCGCTTGCCCATACAAATCACAAATAATCGGCCAAGTGCGAGTCGGACTCGCGCACGAACGGTTCTGTACCGGTATAGAGCGAAAGTAGACAAAAATTGTGTTTTTGTGTGGGAGCCCCTCTTAAATATCTACTTTATTTTAATTTTATTATTAATTATTAAAGTACAAATATATTTAAGGATTTTGTGAAAATTTCAAGTTAGGCACTTGAAATTTTCACACTTATTGATTACAAGCAAAAAAGGCCAAAAACGTCACGTACGATCCTTGTGTGGGAGCCCCCCTCAAAATATTAATTTTATTTTATTTTTAGTATTTGTTGTTATATTGGCAACAGATATACATAATCTGTGAAAATTTCAGAAGTCTAGCCATAGCAGTTCTTGAGATAGATACATCCTGGAGACAGACAGACAGACGGACTGACAGACAGATAGACATCGAAGTCTCAGTAATAGGGTCCCGTTTTTACCCTTTGGGTACTGAACCCTAAAAAAAGCTTTCAGCGCTGCTGCTTTCACAGTGAACTCTATCTAAGGAACACATGTCACATACACACCCTAAAGTATTATCACTTAGTTTTGTTACACCTTGTATTACTGAAAAAAAAAAACACTTGCAAATTGTCACTCAATAAAAATTAAAAAATTAAATTAAACACAATAGAATGGCAGGCAATGTCAATGTCAGTGAACGCGGGAAATGATCTCGTTACGGCGCGGGTTCTCACATTTTTGTCGCACCGCATAATTACTGGTGTTGCTGATTTGTGCAATTTTAATGACGAATTATACAGATTAATAAAACACATAAAAGCTGATCGAGTAATAGAACAACGCACAGGCTTTAAAAGTTGGAAATCTTTAAATAATCGGCCAAGTGCGAGACAGACTCGCGCACGCGGCACGAAGAAGTTTCGTACGACCACTGAGCAAAAATAGGCAAGAAACTTTGTTTTCTTTTGTATGAAGCCCCCCTTAGATATTTATTATAATTTATTAAAGTTCAAATACAATTAAATATTTTGTGAATATTTCAAGGGCCTACCTTTTGCTATTATTGATAGGTAAATGGCAAAAAAGGTTAAAAATCACGTTTCTTTTATCGGAGCCCCCATTAAATATTTTTTATTTATTTTATTTTGTTTTTAGTACTTGTTATAGCGACAACTGAAATACACAATCTGTAAAAATTTCAGCTGTCTAGCTATCGCGGTTTTTGAGATACAGCCTGGAGACATTAAATAAAATAAATAAAAATTGTTTTATTTCTGAATAAATTTGAAACATAAATGTCTTCAGAAACTCTACATGGTGCCTACCCACCGGAGGTAACCCAGAGGAACCGGCGCGCGGCGTAAGAAACTCGCACAGGGTCAATTTTTACAAAAAAAGTGGGAAAAACAAACAAAAAAGTTTGGGTTCCAGGGAACCCTAAAACTGATTGGATTTTTCAAAATTTCATTCGGAAGGGAGTCGGGCCGCGGGCATCATTCATCTAGTTAGTGATATTTTTTACGCGGATGAAGTCGAACGAAAAAGCTACTCATTATTATTATGAGAATATAAATAAATCATTTAAAATTTTGGTCTCGTATTATTAAAAAATGCATTATTATTTTACATGATGCAAACATCAAAGTATATCTTATTATGGGTGCGCGAAATAATTACCAAAGCCTTTCAACAAAGTAACAACTCTACTCGTATTGTCAGTTTAAACACTCGGTCTTAAGATAAAAGCTGCTAACAACATTGTTCATATTATTGTTTTATTAATCTATACCGAAATATGCGGTTATCTTTAGTTTTTTGAGGTTTCACGGTGCAGCGATTTACAGTATTCACGAAGTTTTAAAAAGCTCCTCTATATTTGCTAGCGTATTTGGTTTTACCAATCTTTCTAAAATGTATCGTTTTAGCTTTTTGTAGTCATTGGTTATTAATTGTAGTACAAACTACTTATTGCAAAATTTTAAAAATCAATATTATATTTAACTAAAAAATATATGGATTTATGTTTTTAACAAGTACCTAAAACTACCCTCTTCAGAAAGGTAGGCTAAATCTACTCCAAAAGAATATCTAGTTAGGGCATTTGCTACATATCCTACAAGCTATTAAAATTCAAATCCACTTAATCCACAAATACATTCCAAGTACAATAAATATATTTTTCACAAGGCACTCACCGTGACACAACACACAGAGCTAAGTCGACTGGTAGAGCGTCCTGGCCTCGCACGTATATATAGACCCGCGAGACCTCGAGGATGCTGTAATGTCGCCCTATAACACCTAGGGTTGGTAGGTTAGGACTTAGCTTAGATAGATATAGAGCTAGGTGATACAGGGTGATTATTGGCGGGACTTTGTAGAATGAACATTAAGTATAGGCAACTTTTCGGGTTTGTAGGTTTTTCATGGGTTAGGAGTTAGGACTTCGTCATAAATAAAATGATGTATAATGGTAATAATGGTGGTGTTTATGATTTATACAATACTTTTATTTTCCAAACCTAAGCCATTTCTGATACACACATACATTTTTTATATCAGCAATTTTTTTGCACTAACTATAAGCAATTTTTTGTATGCCAGAAATTTTACTTTAATAATATTCTGTTGATACAATTAATTTTCTAAGGCGCTGCTATGCTCGTGTTTGAGATTTTAGAATGAAACAACAGTTTTTTTAAGCAGGAAAATTACTTAATATATAAAAATCTTTACCACGTTACTTATAATAATATTCAAGTCTCAAAATGAAATAAATTATGTAATGGGGGTTGGTGATTTGGTAGTCCATGTTCATTTATCAGGGGATGCCAGGGGGTTTCTGGTGTGACGTTGCTCCAGGGGCAGGTGCAATTATTGTTTAACATCAGACTGCTGGGATATTTTCAAAAAATCTGCAGAAATCACACTGGTCAGTAGAGAAGCACAAAAAGCTTTTGTTACCACTTGTCTAAGAGTAGAAGTTAGAGATGACGCCCTAAAGGTAGCTCGATAGGACATTATAGGTTGATAACTTGATAATATGCTAAAGCATATTTCTACATGTACTGTACGTACAATAATATTGTCGATTAATTTATAATTTATTACTATTTTGTAAACCGTTTTCGTATTCAATGAGAGAGTATTATCTACACTACTATTATAAAGAGGAAAGATTTGATTTTTTGTTTGTTTGTTTGTTTGTTTGTTTGTTTGAGTCGAATAGGCTCCGAAACTACTGGACCGATTTGAAAAATTATTTTGCTATTGGAATCTTACATTATTTCTGCTGAACATAGGCTACATTTTATTTTGGAAAAAAGTAGGGTTCCGTAAGATATTTGAGTTTTTCGGACGCAAGGTGTAAAAAATCAGCTAGAAAAGTTACTTATTTTGCGTACGCTGCCTAAACTATAAAAGATAGAACCATAAAATGTTCTAAGTAATTGTAGATCTTATAAATATCTACAAAAAAGTCCGCGACACACTATACCTATCTATGTCGAGTGAGGCACAATAACCATTTATTTATTTTAAAATCATGAATTTTTTTTGGACTACATTTAAACGGATATATTTTAGTCACGCTATTAATCCTTATCAAAATAAATTATTTTATCACTAAGTACAGTTTATGTAGATAATATTTGGTCTTTGAATGATTAAGATTGGACGTTTGGTTTTGAAATTATGGCGAAATTAAAATATTACGATAGTGGGCGTCACCAAAGCGCGTGCGGGAAGAAGACAATATTCTGTTGTAGAAATGAAAATTCTGTACATAAAAGATATGAAATGACACACCTTTGTCACTACATCGCTACAGAAGCCAAAAATGTGGTTAGTTTTTTGTCTGTCTGTCTGTCACTCTTTCTGTCTGTCTGTATGTTTGTTCCAGCATCACACGAAAAACACTGATCCGATTTGAATGTGGTCTTCGCAGATATATTTATCTTCTTCCAACTTAACATCTGGTGTATAAAATTTTTTCCCCCCACCCCTCTAAGGGGACAAAAGAGGCGGTTAGATTTTGTATCAAACTTTTTTCTTTAACACGAAAACTACTGATCCGATTTGCATACGGTTTTCACAGATTTGCATACGGTTTTCACAGATATATTATATTTGTCTTCTTCCAACTCAACATCTGGTGTATAAAAATCCTCCCCCCCTCCCCTCTCAACCTTCTCTGGGGACCAAAGAGGGGTCAGATTTTGTATACAACTTTTTTCTTTAGTGGACTTACTTCATATTAGGTATTAACTGTGTTTTTCAACTTAACATCTGGTGTATGACCTTCCCCCCCACACCCTCTTAGGGGACAAAAGAGGGGGTAAAACATGTATCAACTGATGATGTAGAAAATATACTTTAAATGGCAAAACAACGTTTGCCGGGACAGCTAGTATAGTATATAATCAAAGAATATAGTCTGTGTTGTTCTTAATGAAGAGTTCTGATCAATCCAGTTTTTATGCTATTATTAAAATACTTACCTAATAATATATTTTAATTTAATATTTAATAATAAACAATGTTAATAAATTTTATACATTAATTTTAATAATAAACATAAGTTAATGTAACATTTTGAAGTCGGAGCGTTTTTCTAATTTTTATTTTAAACAAAAAACAAGAATAGCAACAATTCATATTTCTCGTGCAGTAAGGTAAATAACATAAATAACATGCCTCCCACGTCGGTTTCGGTAACGGTGGTCGGTTTCATTAAAAGGCAAGCTCGCAAGAGTTATAGTGCCCTAGTGTATGTGCAGTATCCAAGAGCACGCCCAATTTTATTCTCGGAATCCAACGATATCTAAATACTAGTTCTTTGTCGGAATCCAGTAGGACGACCGACGAATATCCGACACGACTGGCGAGAGTTTAGGCGAATTTTTACATGCCCATGACCCATCCGACGCATGGATTATATTTCTCACCATGAGTCAGACAAGCAATAATAATAGACTTGCACTCTCCAAACTTTGAAACAATGTTTTAACTGTCCCACCGCGGGATTTGACCCCACGATCTCCGAATCCCGAGAGCTTAGCTCTAAGCCAAATTGTAATAAATATTAACCCAACCAGATTTGACAACTAACCATGCTATTCGCTGTCCTAATAAGCTATCGAACCCAGGACTACTGGGCCAATTCAACAGTTGGACCATTACGATCCATTATATTAATCTACACTACTATTATAAAGAGGAAAGATTTGTTTGTTTGTTTGTTTGTTTGTTTGTTTGAGTCGAATAGGCTCCGAAACTACTGGACCGATTTGAAAAATTCTTTTGCTATTGGAATCTTACATTATTTCTGCTGAACATAGGCTACATTTTATTTTGGAAAAAAGTAGGGTTCCGTAAGATATTTGAGTTTTTCGGACGCAAGGTGTAAAAAATCAGCTAGAAAAGTTACTTATTTTGCGTACGCTGCCTAAACTATAAAAGATAGAACCATAAAATGTTCTAAGTAATTGTAGATCTTATAAATATCTACAAAAAAGTCCGCGACACACTATACCTATCTATGTCGAGTGAGGCACAATAACCATTTATTTATTTAAAAATCCTGAATTTTTTTTGGACTACATTTAAACGGATATATTTTAATCACGCTATTAATCCTTATCAAAATAAATTATTTTATCACTAAGTACAGTTTATGTAGATAATATTTGGTCTTTGAATGATTAAAATTGGACGTTTGGTTTTGAAATTATGGCGAAATTAAAATATTACGATAGTGGGGGTCACCAAAGCGCGTGCGGGGGAAGACAATATTCTGTTGTAGAAATGAAAATTCTGTACATAAAAGATATGAAATGACACCCGAAATTACACCTTTGTCTCTACATCGCTATAGAAGCCAAAAATGTGGTTAGTTTTTTGTCTGTCTGTCTGTCTGTCTGTCACTCTTTCTGTCTGTCTGTATGTTTGTTCCAGCATCACACGAAAAATACTGATCCAATTTGAATGTGGTTTTCGCAGATATATTTATCTTCTTCCAACTTAACATCTGGTGTATAAAATTTTTCCCCCCACCCCTCTAAGGGGACAAAAGAGGGGTCAGATTTTGTATCAAACTTTTTTCTTTAACACGAAAACTACTGATCCGATTTGCATACGGTTTTCACAGATTTTTCACAGTTTTCACAGATGTATTATATTTGTCTTCTTCCAACTCAACATCTGGTGTATAAAAATCCTCCCCCCCTCCCCTCTCAACCCTCTCTGGGGACCAAAGAGGGGTCAGATTTTGTATACAACTTTTTTCTTTAGTGGACTTACTTCATATTAGGTATTAACTGTGTTTTTCAACTTAACAGCTGGTGTATGACCTTCCCCCCCACACCCTCTTAGGGGACAAAAGAGGGGGTAAAACATGTATCAACTGATGATGTAGAAAATATACTTTAAATGGCAAAACAACGTTTGCCGGGACAGCTAGTATTATTATAAATAGGAAAGTGTGGTTGTCTGTGTGCCTATCTGTCTGTCTGTCTGGTGTATTGTCCGTGAAGAGGTAAAAACCTCTTCACGCCCAATACACTGAACGGATTTTCCTGTTTGGTGTGGAGATACTTCGAGTCCCGGGAAAAGACAAAGGATACTTTTATCCCGGAAAATGTACGGTTGCCGCACGATAAACTAATTTTGGCGCAACGTATTTGCGGGTGTCATCTAGTTGGACATAAATGGGAATCACACATGACAACGGAGAGCATTAGCAGACCTCGCTTCCTGTCCCATTCAAGTTTCAATTCCAAATGCTAGAGCCTAGAAGACATTTGAACCCATAACGTCAATTAGGGTTTATTCTCGAACATTGTACCTAAACTAGTGATACTTTGGGTCCTAGAGGCTACTCGTAGAGATCAGGTAGAGCAACGAATTTTCATGCCCTTCTGAGTTCTGAGTCTTCTGACGCATGAATTAATAGCTTTATTGTCTTATCAGACAATCAGGCGATCAACTTTCCTTGTCCTAAACTTTTTTATTATTAGGTTCTTACCCTTTCTTTTGTCATAGAGTGGAAATTTTGCAGCTTTTTTGGGAAGTATTTAAAAAAAAATCAGGTTTTTGGAGAATTCGGCCTAGGGATTGTTAACGGTTGATGATTATTAAATAATGCATAATTTTAGAAATTAACTAGGCTTTTTATACAATGACTCCATAAATTGTAGCTTTCTTTACAATAAAGGCTCTATAACAGCTTCCAAGGAAAATCTTTCTTTCATTGTTGTAGAGTAGGAATTTTGACGCCTGAGTATTCCAAAAAACCTTTCAGGTTTTAGGATACTTTGGGAGCCTAGGGGGTTGTTAGCAGTCGACAAAATTAAAGTAATAATGCTTAATCTAGACATCAACTAGGCTTTTTAATTTTTATACAAAGGCTTCGTAAATTATAGCATATTCTTTACAATAAAAGCTCTACACACTACAGCGTCCAACAAAAGGTCTTAATTTCATAGAACGTATACTGTCGCACAAAAGTCTTCGTAACAAGCGTACAACCGATTTCATAATATATGCGTTTCGGTTATCAGGCGATTAAGTTCTGACCGTGAACCTTTTATTCGTTATTATCCGCGAATAAAAAGCATCAATTAAATAATCATCATCGTCCCAATATTGAATGGTGTCGCCGGCCGATGGCCATATTGTGTTTGGTAAAATTGATTAAGAAATTAATAATTAAATGTATATTATACCATGGTCCATGACATTTCAAATATAAAAATCGTCCAAGTGCGAGTCGGGCTCGCTCACGAAGGGTTCCGTACCGTTACAGAGAGAAATCAGAAAGTATGCAAAAATTGTGTTTTTTGTATGGAAGCCCCCCTTAAATATTTATTTTATTTTATTTTTATTATTAATAATTAAATTACAAATATAATTAAAGATTTTGTGAAAATTTAAAGCGTCTAGCTGTTGCTGTTATTAATTACGAGCAAAAAAAGATAAAAAATCACGTTTGTTGTATGGGAGTCCCCCTTAAAATTATAAATTTTATTTTGATTTTAGTATTTGTTATAGCGGCACCGGAAATACATAATCTGTGAAATTTCATAACTCTAGCTATAGCGGTTCTTGAGATACAGCCTGGAGACAGACAGACTGACAGACAGGCATGAATAGGGTCCCGTTTTTACTCTTTGGGTTCGGAACCCTAAAAAAATATCCACAGCCGAACATATAACCTCCTCCTTTTTGGAAGTCGGTTAAAAAGAAGCTGTGGAATGTGTGGAACAGACGGACAGACAGACTCATGAATAGGGTCCCGTTTTTACCCTTTGGGTGCGGAACCCTAAAAAAGAAGCTGTGGAATGTTCTAAAACACTAAGGGCTAGGGCCCACATAAGCAGCAACCCTGAATAAATTTAATTTTTGAAAAAAAAAATTGCATTGAAAATATTGGTAAAATATAATTAACTGATGTTAAAGCTATAAACAATTTGCAAGTGTTAGCCAATACGCTAAGAGCATGGCCTACTTAAATCGAGTCTTTGTTAGGTATCCTTTTATAACCTAGCTTATAATGTATGAAACCTGTCAGCAAACACTAGAACATGATATAAGCCCTAGGACATAATACTTAGTCACTTCCCTGAGTGAAAATGATGACTGAACGCTTTGCTTTCATGGACGAGGAAGAAAAGGTTAAGTGTTAAGTACTATGATTACATTATTTAGTATATTGCCAATTCACGTATATTATATTTGTTTGATATAAAGCAGTCTGAGTTCTGACTCAGTTAAGTATGAGTCTGAGGATTATTATTAGACTTTAATGTGTTCGACTAATAAGACCCACTAGCATTAGAGTGAGCTTCAAAAGTAAATAATAAATTAAACACCATTCATTTGTTAGCTAGTCAACAAATAACACAAGTTACGTGTACGATATATTATCTTTTTACTCGTATTTCTTTGTTAATTTATTGAAGAGAAGTTAATATTTTTTATGTTTAACTAGATGACCCGTTAACTTTGCATCACTTAACTTAGAAGTTAAAGTTCCTAAAATTTCTCGTCGTGTAAACCTTTTTTTGAAATGCATTACGCATACCACCCAGGCGCAGGGGGCGACCCGTGCGGTGATGTGGGACTCCCGTAGCTAATGAGACCACGGTATACCCACTAAACCCCCCCCCCATCTTCCGCCACGCCGCCTTTTGACGGGGCCACGGGAACGATACACACATCCGCGACCCCGCCAGCAGTCCGAAGACTCCACGATGGGCGCACAACACGTGCGCCCTCCTCCTCGGCCCCTACCAGGGCTGTAGCAGACGCCCCCCGAGTCTGCTACTTGGAGGCCATGTGGCAGATCAGGTCTGTGGCTCTGCCACCGACCACACCTCGGCCGCAGAGGATAGGGCAAGCGGCGCACCGCAATACCTACTTGCCTCTTCCTCTGCGGCCTACCACAATGCCTCTCCCCCCCGCGATCCGTCCTCGGCCGCAGAGGATAGGGCAAGCGGCGCACCGTAATACCTACCTGCCTCTTCCTCTGCCGCCCCACCTCGGTGCGCATCCGCAGCGGACTCCTCCAGTCCGCTGGGAGCGCCCTCCTCGGGCCAGGCGACGACACCGGCCGGCCCTGGTTGCCTCTTTGCTTTACCGCGGTTGTCCAAGCCGCGGTTACTAGAGCCCCACCGCCACGACAAGGCGAGCAACCATCGGGGGGCTCATCGTGTAAACCTTCCCTAGACTTCCACGACTGTATAAAGTCTAAAATTCGCCAAATCAGCTTAGCCGTTCTTTATTTTCGCGAGACTAACAAAATGAAAAATTCGTTTTTGCTTGTATAAAAGATTTGTAAAATAAAAGTAATAATATTTATAATGGAGAAAAACATATTTTGAGAAATGATTAGCGATAAGTGTTATCTTATATCTGATAGATAATAAGCTGTTATGAGTAATACTCCTGATTAGTTCAAGTGGGCCGATAACTTTTTGATGTAAATAAGCTTTTAGATGCCAGTACTTTGTATAGTTATGTTAAAATAATGTTGTACGTACTTTGGTACTTTTTAAAGTACGCGTTACTTTGAGAGCTTTTGGCCATAAAAAGCGTATGTGGTGCAATATCTAGAAAAGTATAGAAAAATATTATTATAGCATCTACCTATAGGCCTGTATTTATAAATTTATAAGATTGTCTCGACTCAGTTTTCCAATTTCAATATTTTAATGTACGCCTGTCATAAAATAATATGTAGTTCTGTTATACGCCTGTAGGTATGTCTGTTAACTCTTCAGTGTCCGAACCAATTTAGAAATTTGGAATATACCGATTACCGAGTTCCAGGAAAGTACTTATATGTGATTCCATTAGTAAACACTAGCTTAGAACACTATTCCGTTTATAGTATTTTGAAAGGATTTTTGCAAAGTTTTCAAAGGTATTCAACATAATACAGCCATTATAAAAGGAGACTATTTTCTTTGCATCACTGCAGAATGCAGTAATTTCATTGTTTTAAGCTCGACTCATCACAAGCGACGGTCGTGATGCCGGCACGCTATAATTACAATATGGAGTTGTGAAATTCCGAGAGCTTTCGCGGAAACGTCATCCTGCATAACGTATATCAATTGATTAAAATTTATGTTGCACCTTAAAATATATATTGTTACAAGACGTTAGACGTCGCGTCGCTCTCAAATCGCGACGTTTGCGTAATAATTTTAACGCGAAAAACCGTGCATTTCTTTGGGATAGAACTATCTTGAACCCAAACAAGTAGGCACTTTTGCAATTATGTTAGTATGGATCACTTTACACTGCAGCTTTACGGCGCGTTCAGACGTACGAGTTTTCTGCAGTATAGCGTTTGGGAAAACACGCGAGGAATCCGCGCGCGCAGAAAACGCGCGAAAAACGCGCACGTCTGAACGCGCCGTTAGGGTTTTGGCACTGTTTTTATCAATCAACAATAACAATTAATCAATAAGCAACTGAGAAAGCGGACTCATAAAAACAATAGAACTCAGAAGTTAGAACAAGTCCTAAAATGTGAAATAACAGAAAATTCTAATTACCTGCCTGGATCACCTAAAATGTATGCAAAGAAAATTAATATGACTACACAAGGAAACGAAAAAATTATAACTACAATTACAGTATATTATCTCATATCGTCGTCCAGGAAGTGGCATATAATTGCCGCATCGAAGCTCATCATCAGAAAAAAATGTACCAAGTGTTTATTATGAACCCGTGGTATTTTATAATAGTAAACAAATACTGTATTTAGATGTGTAAGGTCAAAGTGGCATCGCTGCCACTTGTGTCGCATGCGTTACGAAATGCTTTAGGTGCTCTAACCAAATATAATGCATTTTAGAAACTCGGATAGGCAATTAATTATAGCGATTAGATTCATCATCACATTCTTTTATTGATTCACAATAATCGAGTCTCTATAATATCACAACAAAACCAAAAAAAGTTACAGTACCTACAAAAATCTTTTGTAATAAAAAAACTATAACAAATAAATTAATATCTAACTATAATATTAAACAGTATGATTTTGGAATACCGGAGCTTCACGATCGACAGCCAAAAAAAAGTATAAAATCTTTCAAGCAGACGTGTAGTAACTATCTATATTTGCGTAATTCTAATACTCCTTCTATAGCCACTGGAGGAGCTCCATCTCTTTCTTTACACGGACACGTATTTTGTTCAAAACCCAATGTCATTTCCTCGCTTTTCTGTATTGTTTCTATTAGAAATGAATTCTCCGCCTCCAACTGCCTCTTTTCGTGAAGCAGAGCTTTTTTAGAAAGTTCTGCATTGGTTATTTTCTGCCACAATCTGGTCAGCCCGCTGGTGTATGATAAAGTGCCTTTTATCAAAGAATTCTCTGAATGAGTTTTTACACTTTCGTTATCATGAGGCATAGCATTTTCGAATGGTAAAATCTTCTCCCTCTGCGTTTCGAATTTACGACAAACTGCAGCGAGTTGTAATAATTTTTCACCCTTTTTGTAGCCCCTTTCTAGCCACTCTATTGCGTCGTTCGATTCGTTTACTAGTATTCCCAGTTGTTTATCATCTAAGTCACAGTCATCACTTAGCATTTTCTTGAGTCGCTGGCAAGCGATCCTGTATTTGTCACGTCGGTCGCGAAAAACCGCTTGTTTGGTACCACTGTCATATTCCGATAGTTCTGATTGCAAGCGTTTTAATGTTTCGTCGCTGTTTTTAATTTGAAGAGCTTGATTTCCAATTATTTCAGCCATCACATGATCTTTTTGTCGCAATTTACGTGCCTCCTTTTGAGTCTCAGCTGTGTTGACTATGTACGATTTGAGAACCCCCTTGAAATCGTCCCACATGTTGCTGTAACTATTTTCGAGGAGTGATCGTAAGCTATCACGTTCGTTTTCACACTGATTTCGTTCTTCATCTTGTTTCACTAAATGTATACCTCGTGTCATCCAGGCAAAGGCATCCGCTTTCATATGGGCATCGAAAGTTGCCAATTGAATATGATCTTCTGCCAACCTTTGATCATTCGCTATCTTATTTAATTCATCTTTTCCAGATGTTATACATTTATCGATATGCATTTCATTTTCTTTAGTAAGCTTTTCTATTTCGGCGAAAAAATTATGTATCATCGTATCTATCACGTCACTGTAGTACGAAACAGTATGTTGCATCTGATTTTCAGCAGCATCCATCAGTTTCATTAAGTAACGCATTTGATGGTCTCTTTTATTTAGAGCTCGGTCGTATGTCTTCCACGTAGCCTCTACATCATTCCTGATTATAGGTTCCTTTATTTTAAGCATCATCTTCATCCATCCTTTATCCACTTCACCTTTTTTACGTGAATGTGCTGCAATCTCCCGTTTCAGTTCCTTTCTTTTAAACTCCTTCCTGGCTTCTAATTCCTTTTGTTTTCTTATTAGTTCTTTCTCTTCTTTGCTCAATTTAGCTTTCTTCTTTCGACCCATTTTAATAAAAATTGTAAAATACTTACAAAATAAATTATCAATATATCAAAAACTTGTGACTGACTTTTATGGTTTGACACATAAATAAATGTTATTTGTCAGAAATTTGTATATTTTTTTCATTTGCCAATAGGCCAGATACGAAGCGTTGGTGGACGGTTGTGAGCCTCTCCAGAGCTACCTTCACAAACGCATAGCTGAGAACCTGAACAGCGAAGCAGCACTGTCCACAGTCTGCGACGTAGCCCAGTGCGTACAGTGGCTTAACTCCACCTTCTTCAGTGTTCGAGCAGCCAGAGATCCCAAGAGATATCTCGGTCTACCGTCCACGGCTCCTGCGCATCAGATCTCTAAAAAAATTGAAGGTAAGTAGACTTATGTAAGACGGTGATACAGCGGTCTGCAAGATCTGCGAAGTCTATACGAGCATATTTAATTATTTATGTGTAGCAGTATCTAACATAGAGACCCTAAGGGATATCTCACTAAGATAATGAGTAAAATGTTGCTCTTTGTTTAAGAAAATTTTTAAATTTTCTTAGATAAAGAGCATAATACTAGCAAAATAGCAATAAATTGCGAAGGCAGTATTTTTTCCATTTTGTAAGTCGAGAGTCGAGACCTATAGCTAAATACTTGCAGTGACTCAGTTCCATTTTCATTGTATTAAGTAACTAGAGACCTTAGAGGTGCTTCGGAGACCAGATTTCTGAGAAAATTGAAGGTTTGTTTACGTAAGAGACGACAGTCTTGTCGTTTGCGAGTTGCGAAATAACTTACGAATGTACGTTATAATGGGAATCATAGTATGAGATGAATCTATTACTCGCGTGGGCATACTCAGCGGTACGGGCTACCATTATAATAGGTAACCCATAGCGTGACATGAGTTCGAATTGCATATGAATCATCTGTTAAATTTTAACTTTTTTTCGCACTAACTAATCTTTTTTTAGGGTTTCGTACCCATTTGATTCGATGTGTGTTCGTCTGTCTGTCTCTAGGATGTATCTCAGATACGGTAAAACCTAGAGAGTTGAAATTTTTGTATTTAGTATGTTGATGATACCTTTTAAATTCTTTCAACTGTTTCCATCATTAATTTTCTTACCTTCAATTTTTCTACAAAATAAGTAATTGGTGCTTTGTTGATTGTTGTGATATAATAATTGACGACCTCTGTGGCTCAGTGGATAGCACGTTGGTAGCTTAAGCCGGAGGTCGCGGGTTCGAATCCCGCCGACGGAACAAAAAGTTTTCAAAGTTCCTGGGTCATGGATGTGTATTAAATATATTTATCATATAATAAAAATCTTAAATATATGTATAGTATAAAAGTATTAAATATATTTCCGTTGTCTGGTACCTGTAACACAAGTCCTTCAGGTACTTAGCATGGGGCCAGACTGACGTGGTGTGAAGCGTCCATAGATATAGATATATATAATATAATAATGGTATAACCATAACATAGATCACCTCGTTTCTTCTTCTACGGTGCCCCAGGAAATAATAAACCATCATAAGCAAATATAAAGCATTAATAAGCCTATATTTGGTAGCTATTTACTTGTTCATAATTTTCCAAGATTATACTTATGATGTCATAACAATAAATATAATTAATAATTATTATCTTTTTTTAACATATTATTGTAATTATTTTGTTGTGGAAGAAATACAAAAACGTTTTGTGTCTGGCATTTTATAGCTTTATTTATTGGCTATTCTATTATTAAATAATTGAAATATTTTTTAAATGTAAGTACGCACAATTTTTAAGAATTTAATGACTATTAACGAGTCTGTGTGGGTGGTGTTTTTGCAAAATAATTAAATGTTAGTGTTAATTTTGATTGTTAAATAAAAAACGGAGTAAAAATGTATTCTTAATATAAGGCCTTAGAAGAATTTAGCAACTTGTGTAAAATTCGTGTGAAATTAAAAAATAACTTAAGCATAACTTAAGCAGCAAGTAGGCAACTCACAAGTGACCACTCCTCAAGTCCTCAGTATGTACTATCAGAAAAATTGTATGTACTATATTACTGTCATATCATATATATATTATGTTATATTTCATTTGTTCCACTTATGTGAAACTCCGCCCGCTTGCATGAGGCACCCTATACTTTCATAATTTTTTTCTGATAGAGCACGTTGATTTATATTTTTTACCAAATCAGCGAGCTGGTGACAACACGCATGAGTCATGACTCATGACAGGAAAAGCACCCCGTGAATCAAATTATACATCATTAAGGGCCTGTTTCACCACTTCCTGATAGGTGCTAGATATTCTATCCACAACTTGATAGATAAAGTATGGAGAATTTGTCAAATAAGTTGTGGATAGCTTATACGGTACTTATCAGGAAGTGGTGAAACAGGCCGCCCGAGTCCCGATAAATCAATTTCTCAGGTGATAGGTACGCTGTATACAAATAGTAATAATTATAATTATGTCTTCTATAGTGTGTGCACACAAGAACTCTATATAAAAACTTCGATGTAAAATAACCCTGATCAAGTACTGTGAGGACATTGCAATACTCGACGGCTCACGAAGCCACATTTCACGCTGATCTGAAGCGGAAGTGTCGAGCTTGTTAATGTCATTAAATAGTCTTCATACGCTCCTATCAGGCATCAGCTTTGCCGCAGCTAGCAAAACTTGCAAGCATACTCATTAAAAAGTTACGTCCAAAATTATTTTAAAATTTTGGTGAAGTCCTTTTCATCAGCTTTTTGTCCTTGTTTATCAAGCCTGCTATCGAGATTTCTAACGCATCATAATATAAAACGATATATTGTATTTGTTATATAAAGTCGGTATAGTATTTAGTAGTTCTTAGTAGGAACTGGGAAGTTAGACGTAATCAAAGTATTTCATATGGTGCAGAAAAAAATCTATTTTATACTTAACGTTTTTTATTGGGTCTTAAACTTGTAGACTTATATGTATTTAGAGGTATTCTTGGCTCTATTATTATCTTGCTTCTTTGAAGATAAGATTTTCCTACCAAGATTCTTTTCATAATAAAATGTTCGCTGTCTACTTATATAAGTTATAGTAATCCAACCTAACTCCTGGTAAATAAAATCGAGCTAATAAAATTTTAATTTTGGTTACTAGTTTAACCAAAGTTTGCGTTTTTTTTTAGATTTTTATTTTAAAATCATTCATTTACTTACAGTTTCTATTTGTCTTAGAATTTTGATCATAATAATACTATTATGTTCTGTAATGTTAATATTACTATAGATATATTAAAGACAACTATTTTATTTACTATTAAACTAACGCGCCAATTCTCAGGACTTACAATAATTGAAGGCCATCTATTATAATTATTACCTCTAGCAGAATTATTAAGCAAATTTTTACTGTATAATAATGCGAGGAAGATCAAGTTCTTATGTTCAAAAGCTATTGAATATTGTAAAATTATAATAAGTAATTGCATAAAATTGCACAAGTAACAGCTGCTTCAATTTAGGTGTGCTCAAAATAGGCGCGAAATTATTTTAATATGCATAGTTTTACACCAATATAATTTTCTGATAAGTGGTTAATTTGCCAATAAAAGGTACAAATTTTTTAAAAAATAAGCCCTTGCGTACCACGAGGTAACGTGTTTGCTAAAGAATTTCAAAGACATTAATTTTTCCTTCGTTGTAACATATATTTTGCCATTGAGATGTTATTTTGCTTATTTTTTCTTTTATCTGTATTTAAGGCATTTTAAGATGTTATAGCGAACCCTATAATATAGGGTTCGCTACGTTGGTTTACCATGCTTTCTGGCATTATTGGGAAGCTGTTTATACTTAACATGGACAATTATTGACGTCGATCTCAGCAATCATAGACGAATATACCTCTGCACGCTTCTATTGACCATCGTGGGTCAACATGGAGACTGGAGAGGCTACATAAACCAAGTTCTAATTTGTACCATCCACATCGGGATCTATAACTGTCGCTTAACCTTTGTTTAAACTTACCTTTCCGCTTGTGATATGATGTATACTCTGTCACCATTATGATGGACGATGACATGATAATCGACCATTAACCGGATAAGTGGTAATTGGGTAATTTGCGTATTTTAATAAGGGTCGCAAGTAGGTCGATAGGTCGATCTATAAGATGAGTATATTATTTGTATTACCGTATTTATTGTTGTCCGCAAGTTTGTGCACGGTAAAAGAAATCAGGCGGGAACCGTACATTATCGCCCTGATAAAGAATCCTCAGGAATTTTGTTAATCTATTTAATTAAATTATTAATTATTCATTGCTTTCTTGATAATATCTATATAATATAATAAAACTGTAGAAATGTGAATTCTGTACATTAAAGATATTCAAAAAATAATAAGCGGGGGGTGTCACTAAATCGCTATAGAAGCCAAAAATGTGCCAAAAGAGGGGGTAAGATTTTGTATTAACTGATGAAGCAGAAATACTTTAAATGGCAAAACAACGTTTGCCGGGAAAGCTAGTAGACTTACGGTTATTAGACCTTTTCAGCATTTTAATTTTTATTATCCTTAAATGCTTTAAAAATACATCTGAAATAAGTTTAATATAGTCGTGGGACTTTTTCTTTGGCCTCAAATGTACTCTATATAATTTTATTACGCCATATCCAAGGCATTATTTCTAAATATTTAGCACGTTGTTTCATACTTAATTAATTTGCTAACAATTAATATTGTTAGCAAATTATATGTTAATAAAATCTGTAAAACAAAGTGTATTATTTCTCAGGACTGGTTTTGTTTGTCGATTTTGATTAACGGTGAAGATAAAAATATTTAATGAAACAGTGAACTTGTCGTTTTCGGCATTCTCTTATATTAATAATATGTTCCTACATTTTTAAGAAACCATGAGGAATGAGTCGAATTTATCAACCACTATGCCTCTATTCTTGAAAAAATTATAGGTGATGTCTTATTGGACAGAATTTCCTATTTAGCTGATTTTTCACAAAGAGACACATAATTTTCAAGCTTTTAGTGTTTCTACAATACATGACAAATGCTAAGAAACCAGTGGTACATCTTGTTCAAGTTAAATAGGCCTAATTTTAAATAAGGGTTTTTAAGTTATAGACATGACGCGACTGTTTGATGCAATGACACGGCTACAGAGCTCCGCGTGGCCTGCTAGAATGTATCTGTGTGAGTCGGGTCCCAAAAAAGGAAGCAGTCCTTTTTTGGGGATATCGGCCGGGGTATATGAGACTGGGGTAAGGTAAAGTTCCGGCCACGATCAACCCTCCGCAATTCTACCAGAGCGGCTGTCCGCATCTCGCAGGCTCATCACGGCCTCCTCCACCTAAATGTAGAGTCTACTTGACTTCCATAATACCAACTGAACCATAAAAGTCCATTGACGTAAGCGTGCACCTATAAGGAGCATTCGTGTTAAGGTGACGCCTTGATAATTTGGCTGTAGCGATGTCCATTTTTCTCAGCAATGACTAAAGCTAAGAAATTAAAGTTCACTGTCAGTATTCATCATGTCTTTATCTTTGAATTACCCATAGCATAACACGATTGGTCAAATCAAATCAAATCAAATCAAATCAAATAATTTATTCACATAATGTAGTAAATGAAGGTGTTATCTTATGTCTATTTTGTACTTACATTATACCATTTAAATGGTGTGTGAAACTTATTTAACAATTTTCTAATAAATTCATTTACATACGCTTTCAAGTTTTAAAATATCAAAATAAGTCAATAATAGTAATAACAATTAGTCAAATAAAATAAAGAATAGAGTTAATCAAATAATCTTAAATAAAGAACAATAAATAACAATTCATTAGTAAAAACATGTCATAAAGATACAATTCATATTATATTGTTAATAAAAAATAGTCATTGTGAGTATACATGTCAATTGGTTAAAATTATTTAATACTTATATAATATATGTAGATTTTGGTCACCATAGTAATTAGTAAATAAAATTATTAATGATATTAAAAAGTGTCATTTAAATATTCGTCAATAGTGTAATAGCATTTTTCTGTCAACAGTTTTTTAAGTTTTATTTTAAACAGATTTACATTCAGATCTTTCAAATGCTTTGGGATCTTATTGTAAATTTTAGGTCCCATACAATAGACACTTTTTAGCATCATTGCTGTTTTGCACTTTTCTACGCACAGTTTATCATGACGCCTGTTTCTTATTGTCTGATAATCTAGAAAATAAATTATTATTATTTATTTCAACTCTTATAACACAGAAACTCAACTCAACTCAACTTTTATAACACAGAATAATCAATCAAAAAGACCTCTGTAAAAAAAGGGATTCCTATTTTGCCAACAGAGGAGAGTGATATAAGTTTCCAAAATTTGTACATAAATTGGTTCTAGTATACACTTTAATTTGTCCATAGCTTATATGAAATGTATTTATGGTTTTTAAATTACGCGACAAAAACCATTTTGTCGCTACGGCCTTTCAATTTTTTGCTGTTCCATTGCTTGTTTTCTATGAGAGGCCGGGCCAGCCTCGCATAGAAAACAAGCAATCTAAAACACATCCAACACGGTTTATTACTTTAACATGGCGTCACCTTAACTTAAACACATCTCCATTTGAAATATCGCTTGCAGTTTTTAACTGAGCTGAGCATGTCCTTTACCTATAAATGCGAAATGTCAGCGCCTAATGAGCCTGCACACGAATCTCACGTGCATACACATCATATTATGCAACTATTTATTATTAAAAGCATAATTGGCTAAAATTGTACACACTTTGTTAAGTGATCTGTAGTGGCCACAGATGATCTTGGCTGGGTCAAAACGTTTTACCAGACCATTTTTATTACAAAAGCTTTAGGTAACCCTGTATTGATATTGTTATGTCTTCTGTTCTGCGTATTTATGAAGGAGATATCTAGATTTCAGGCATGTAATCCAGGGTTAACTTTAATTCAAATCTGCGCAATCAGACCACATTAAATCGGATCGAACAATAATTTTTCGTTTCAAGAATTTGTCAGAGTTCTACTATTTATTACGGCTTATTCCACAAATCCCTGTTGACAATCCCCGCCAACGGGAATTAGTGAGCTTTTTGTTCATTAATCCCCGTTAACGGCAATTGGAGCTTATAATGGAGACTTATGAACTTAAAAGTTACCTAACTACATGGCGAATGGTACTTCTCCTTTAAAAGAAAGACCTAACCTGTATGTAGGTGTTTGGACAATGGGTCTTCTTAATGTAAGCGGTAGATGAAGATAACAGAAAAAAAATTGTAAGCCCCCTTAAAACCATCATCATCTTCAACCCTTCAATTTTACCACACTATCCAAAACCCGTAAACACTATATTTTGGTCCACAGAGCTATGCATCAAAGCCATGAACGGTCTGGCCACTGCTGGCCTCATAACAATGGACGAGGCCAGCTGCATCGAGTCAACTGAGGCCGGTCGCCTCATGTCAGTTTATTATTTGGACTTGGAGACTATGAAGCTTATTATGAAGGTAAGTTTGTGTTTGGTTTCCTAAGTTCTACTAAGGTAAAGACACGCTGTCGGAACTGCAAGGACATTTGCATCATCAGAGAAATTGAATCATAGGCAGATAGTGGACCTATGTTATTTGGTCTGGTTATATGAAGTCTATGTTAGTCAACGCCTCCGTGGTCTAGTGGTACAGAGCGCGGCTCTTGACTCGGAGGTCGTGGGTTCGATTCCCCCGTTGGAAACATGTTATTTCCAAGTTTGGTTAGGACGATGCAGGCTGATCACCTGATCGTCTGACAAGTAAGATGATCCATGCGTCGGATGGGCATGTAAAAAGTCGGTCCTGCGCCTGATCTCTCACCGGTCGTGTCGGTCTGCCGTCCCACTGGGTTATGAGAGTAAAGGAATAGAGAGTGCTCTTGTGTACTGCGCACACACTTGGGCACTATAAAAATACTCCTGCGTAGCTGGCCTGGTTTCAATGAAACCGGTCACCGTCACCGAAACCGGTGTGGGAGCTATTATTATTATATGTTAGTCATGACTCATGAGTCATGACTCATGATCTGTCTTTACTTACTGCATACTGCATAGCCCGATCTAATTACATTATTTCTCCATCTGCTTATGAACTATGCATCAATTTCACTGATTGTATTGTATAATAATATAATTAAATAAATGTATACATAGTAAAGGCACACTTCTATAATTTTGTTTCTTTTATACACTTTGTTTTTT
This sequence comes from Plebejus argus, assembly GCA_905404155.3. NCBI lineage: Eukaryota > Metazoa > Arthropoda > Insecta > Lepidoptera > Lycaenidae > Plebejus > Plebejus argus. Next base: position 9,322,094 of record FR989942.1, on the reverse strand, counting down.
CTGAAGGGAAGTTCGTAATTGTAATTTCCTGTTATGATTCGAATCTGGGAGCCCTATAGCATCCTTTTAACTAGTTCATAAAGATATTCCAATCCCTTCCTGGTTCTGCTTAAATATTTCTAAAGTTCACACCTTCCGCTACAAGAATTCTCGATAAGCAACGTAACAAAACAAAGTTACAACTAGTAACCTCCTAGTAACATAAAATATTGTCTCCTAATTTTTCTTAGATCATAGATGTCCCAATATGTTTGAAACCCTATGTTTTAAATTTAAAATATTATATTTTATAACATTCTTTATTTAAAGTAGGTTACTTTAATGTCCCATAAGCAAATAAATAAAATGAAACTTCCTATAGATGCTATCGTCGATCTTATATTCATGTCATCATGTGGTACAAAATAATTAGTTATTTACACTGTGATAATATGTTGAAAAGGGTCAACTCCACCCTGATAGACGGAAGGGAAACATTTTTTTAGTCCTTAACAAAAAGCTTACTTATTACTACTTACCTAACCTAGTCTTCATTCAACAACAGATAGATGGCACAGAATCCCTGGAACAGCTACTATGGCTGGTCTGCGAGAGCCACGAGCTCTCCGAGATGCATCTCCGAGTGGACGAGAGACGCTGCCTCAACCTGCTGAACAGGAACAAGGCAGCACCCACCATAAGATTCCCCATGAAAGGCAAGATTAGCACGAGGCAGATGAAGTCCAATTGGTAAGCATGGAATGTTTGTGTGTGTACAGTGTAAACTGCTGTGACAGTTATTTGCAGATTTAAATAACTGCACGAAAGCCTTTCCTTAGGAAACCAGCTCTGCACGCTCACCACAAACAAATAATTATTATCGTTAGGTGCTACTTTAATTTTTAGGGTTCCGTACCAAAAGGGTAAAAACGGGACCCTATTACTAAGACTTCGTTGTCTGTCCGTCTGTCCGTCTGTCTGTCTGTCTGTCTGTCTGTCTGTCTGTCTGTCTGTCGCCAGGCTGTATCTCAAGAACCGCTATAGCTAGACTTCTGAAATATTCACAGATTGTGTATATCTGTTGCCGCTATAACAACAAATACTAAAAATAAAATAATATTAATATTTAAGGGGAGCTGCCATACAACAAACGTGATTTTTTCGGCCTTTTTTGCTCGATATCAATAATGGCAATAGGTAGGCACTTAAAATTTTCACAAAGGCCTTAAATGTATGTATACTTTAATGATTAATAATAATATTTAAATAAAATAAAAAATTAAGGAGGGCTCCCATACAAAAAACACAATTTTTGGCCTATTTTTGCTCTATAACGGTACGGAACCCTTCGTGCGCGAGTCCAACTCGCACTTGACCGATTTTATTAAAGACAGGGTGTCATGAGATTTTTAATGACTGTCGACGTGTGTTCGATTTTTCCAACCCTATATTTTGTTTTAGCCGAGAGTGCTATTTTTATAGTTCTGAAATTTCTCCAGTCTTACGGATTCTGGATCATAGAAGTTCAGCATACTTACTTTTCTTTTGCATAGAGTATAGACGAATGCACAGAAAACAGCTTGTCGTAAATCGTAATATAATTGATTTGTAATATTTTCTCGTCGTTATTCAGAATCACGGGTAATAATATTGACAATATCAATAGAAGATCACCTATTAATCATAAAATCATTGCAACATCGCTACTAAAAAGGCATTAGAAAACAATTATGACATTTTTGAATTAATTAGGCATTGTATTTGTATTATAACTATTATAAGTGAGATGAAAAGGATGTGAGTTACTCGTTCTATGAATTTAATTAAAGTAATTATAAGATGGTATCTGTGCTCGCTTTATGTTTAATTGTTTATGGATGTGACACGTTATGGGTAAATTAAATGGTTCACTTGAAACCTCAGTAAACATTTTAGTATACATACTTAGAAATTAGAATAAGTTATATAACATTCTGAGTAGTATAAGGAACATTAAACATAATATTTACACTTTCATTGCTGTTTGAATGAAAAATGTTGAAAAATTTCTCAGTTGAATTTGCAGGAACTGTCAGTAAGGACTTTATAGACGACATACAAATTACATTATAAAGGTTTTTTAAAAACCGTTAAATACTAATTTATTGATATTATATTATAATCAACACGATCGAACTTCTTAGCGACTGGTCATCAAAAGCTTTCAGTAATTCGTACTAAAATTATAATAAAATGCTGTATATTAGCATAGATATTAGGTACCACGCTCCACTTTTTAACCGACTTCAAAAAAAGGAGGTTATCAATTCGACGCGTATGTATGTAATATTTCCAGAACTGCCCAGTTTTTGTATCTTTTAATCTATAACAGCTTCTGAACAAATGTGCCAAATTTCAAAAGTGTATGTATGATACGTATGTGTATGGTACATACATACATATGTATTATGTATGTATGTATGTTTTTATGTTTGTGCACGCATATCTCCGGAACTACAAGTCCGATTTAAGTGATTCTTTTTTTAGTGTACTAGGTATTGTTCAACTTAGGGAACAGTGCAAGTTTCATCAAAATCGGTTCAGTAGTTTTGGAGATAGGAAGTTTTAATTCTCAATTACGTACAATTTTGAAGTCGGTTTTATCTTTTTAAAATACAGTTATTACATCGTTTATTCTTTATTATAGAGGCACATATTTTTATTATAGCACAATGGTTCCACTGTATGGCATATTGGAAATATTTTCACACAACCTTGACCGTCGCGTCTTTGCGGCCGTGACTCCATTAGTATAAAATGCCAATTAAAAACGCATCTCGTGTATAAATATAGTGATTAGTGATTACTATGATAGACTCATCGGTTTGACTGACCAGTATCCATGATTGATTGCGTATACACCTCAGTATGAATGAGTATGAATAGTACCTGCTAGTAGGTCATGGTATGGTAAATGTGATAATACTTGGGCTATTATGGTATAGTCACATTGAGTATACTCCGTTTCGATTAAGTTTGATCCATAATCCATAATTTAAAATTACTTAGTAATTCCCAAATTGGTCGAAGTGGACCCCAAGGGGTTCATGCGAGACTCGACGGTGAAGAACTAAAATGTATGGCTTGATCTCTCTTTTTAGAAAGAATAGGCAGATAATTTGTTAAGAAGCAAAGCGTCTGTAACTTAATACCTAAGGGGAAGGGGTCCACCGAATCCACAAAAATTTTGAGAGTGGTCTACGTAACAAAGGAGTTTGGGAACCTCTGATTTAAACTAAATACCATTTCTAAGTTCCAAGAAATTATTGTACCGTTGTATTTCGTTGTTCCCAGTCAAAATGTGCCTTAATAATCGGCCAAGTGCGAGTCGGAATCGCGCACGAAGGGTTCCGTACCATTATAGTGCAAAATTAGGCCATAAATTGTGTTTTTTGTATGGAGCCCCCCTTATTTTTTATTTTATTTTAATATTATTATTAAATATTAAAGTACACATATAACTAAGGATTTTGTGAAAAATTCAAGTACCTACCTGTTGCCATTTTTGATATAGAGCCAAAAAGGCCAAAAAAATCACGTTTGTTGTATGGGAGCCCCCCCTTAAATATTTATTTTATTTTATTTTTAGTATTTGTTGTTATAGCGGCAACAGATATACATAATCTGTGAAAATATCAAATCTCTAGCTATTACCGTTCTTGAGTTACAGCCTGGAGACAGACAGACAGACGGACAGACAGACAACGAATTCTTAGTAATAGGGTCCCGTTTTTACCCTTTGGGTACGGAACCCTAAAATTATAACCGCCCATATTGAGCTTTGTTTTCTTCCTCTATTGTTTTCTTATTAGCATTTTAGATGTTAGACTAGCAAAGACACCGGAGGTTTGAACTCATAAATATTATTTTCATGATTTTTAATGATGATTACTTGCAATAGGTTATATTTACAAATCAGTTAAAAAGCAATAACGTGACTACTCATATATAGATGTTTACTATAGATGTTTTCCGGGTCATTTACCTATTACAATTTATAAATCTAATTCATTAAAATCGAATCAGCTACTGTCCTTTCCTATGGTCGAATTTCGAACATACATATGCATAAACTGAACTGTAAACATACACAACAAATAGCTATGTGTGATTTGTGCCCTTTCATCTTCAATTTTCATAATCTTTTGACATTCAACTTTCATATTGGCGCATTCAATAATTGAAAACGTCAACGAACGCAACGCCAACATTGTCATTAAAGAACAAAGCGAAAGTTTGGGATACGATCAGAGTTCAGAGGGCATACCTCACGTGCGCTGTTGACTGCGCTATAACATATGCCCTTGATGAACAAAAAAAGCACGATGTGGACATAACTAATGAGGGTTTTTGATATTCTATTTGCCACCAGGTGTCGCTATGTAGCCGTAGGGCCTGTATTCACTTTGATTATTGCGAGTGCAGACGTGATTAGTGCAAGTGACTTGCACTAATCAGAACTGAAATATACTGAAATATAACCTAAAATAGGCTTAGGTACTTAATCTAACTCTTACCCAACCTTAGATTAGATTTCATTAGAAAAATCATTGACCAACACAATATTTTATTTCAGCGTCATTCAAGCAATACTCGGCTGTCTCCCAATACTAGACCCATCACTGAACCAAGAAGCCACCAAAATTATAAGAATCGCCGAGAGGGTTTGCAAATGTAAGTCATTTATGCTCTCACAGCTCCAAAACGACACGTGGTATTTTTACTTGAAATTAAGATAATATAATAATTAAAATCAATTAAATAACTACCATCGACCTAATTAAAAAAGAGCTTAATGTCACCCCCGGTATTATTAAGTAAGTATTAATCTATTGCCACCTAACTAGTTACTAACTTGTTAAAATTGGACCAGTAGTTGAGCCACGGCTGTTACGAAGGCTGCACCATACCTATTACCTACCTACACACTGCCAAAATATTACCCTTCCTTTTCGCTTCGCCGTTGTCCTCGAAGCACCTTGTTACTTGCGATATCATTCTTTCCAGGTCTAGTAGCCTACATAACTCGCCCAGACATCCAGAAAGGCCGCTACTTCTCCGCGGTTCTCAACTCGCTAATACTCAGCAAGTGCGTATGCGCACATCTATGGGAACAATCGCCGTATATGAGCAAGCAGCTGCGGGGTATAGGTCCAACTATCAGTGGGTTGCTGGCGACCGCTGGGAAAGTCAACTTCACCCTGATAGAGGAGAGCCATCCGAGGGATTTGGAGAGGGTAAATAGATATCTTGAGACTTGGCTGATAAGCTGCACTGGAGTTTGTATTTACTCACTCCAGCGCGGATAACTTTGCATCCTGCACGTAGTATAGAAAGCATTTGCTATCCTCCGTGTGTGAGCTCAAAAGAATATCTTTATGTTACTCTAATTACCTGGGAACACCGAACACGCCATGTATGAGCAAGAGGCCGATTTACGATATTATCAGTAGACTGCTGGCGACCGCTGGTAAAGTCAACTTAACCCTGAGGTGAAGTTGACTTTCCCAACCAAAACCAAATTCTTCGGATGTCACTACTCTATTAGTAGAGGAGAGCCACCGGGTAAGTCAACTTCACCCTGATAGAGGAGAGCCATCCGAGGGAATTGGAGAGAGAAAGATATCTTGAGACCTGGCTGGTAACTTACCACTCCCGTTAGAGTGACGGTTGCATACTCGGTGCGTGAACTCTAAAGAATCTCTTCCTATTACTTTAATAAATTAATCTATTGACGTGTGAACACTCCATACATGAGCAAGAAGATAATTCGTAGTCGAGAGCTAAGCTTTAAAAGTGGTTGAATAGGTACCACTAGACCAGCATACACGTTTTGCCAAACGTCTTTTTTAGGGTTCCGTACCCAAGGGGTAAAAACGAGACCCTATTCCTAAGACTTCGTTGTCTGTCCGTTTGTCCGTCTGTCTGTCTGTCTCTCTGTTTGTCTGTCTGTCTCCAGGCTGTAACTCAAGATCGGTAATAGCTAGAGTTGAAATTTTCACAGATTGTGTATAATATCTGTTGCCGCTATAACAACAAATACTTACTAAAAACAAAATAAAATTAATATTTAAGGGGGGCTCCCATACAACGAACGTGATTTTTTGGCCTATTTTGGCTTATATCAATAATAGAAACAGGTAGGTACTTGAATTTTTCACACAATCCTTACTTTTATGTGTACTTCAAGATTCACAATCCTTACTTTTTTCTCTATAATGGTACGGAACCCTTCGTGCGCGAGTTCAACTCGCACTTGGCCGATTATTCTGTAAAAATGACTGTAATTTCCATAGACGAAAACTGAGTAGTGCTATTAGAGAATGATTTGATGTACATTGATACTACGGATCCAAAGAGCATTTTCATTTATCATGATACGAGCGATGGTATCTCTGAGATGCAAAACGTTGTAATATCGCAGTCACGCGTACACGTATTTTTTGCGCAAACGGTATTGACATTGCCACTGCCTTACAGTTTAAACGAGGCGAAAAGTTGTTAACCATATATTTTATACATTTGTAAACCCTAAAATTAAGCCTTAACATATGTTAAAGTGACCAATTAAGTATACTTATAATATAATATATTGAAACCAATAATTCGATGATTGGGCACTGGATGGGCCATTGAATGGCCTGCAGTGATTTCAAATTCCAATTATTTTCTATATAGGTACTTACTCGTAGAGCCTACTGCCTAGATTACTCATTACAGCTAGGTAATAGGTATAACTACCCAGGGCTTGTACCACGAAACCGTTTTGAGACTCAAACAATCGAACGAGAATGCCGCATTCCACTCTAACAAACGTGAAATGACGTTGTTAGAGCAAGACGCGGCATTCTCGTCCGAATGTTTGAGTCTCTCAAAACCATTTCGTGATAGGCCTACAGACTATAGAGCCTATATTATCATGATGGCATTTTTAATGTCAGGCATCCTATGCTAAGTACTCACATAGGTAGACATTTATAAACCTTTCCTTATCTGGGAACTAGATAAACTAATTATAAATTCGCCAACGCTTTCCCTAGATATTTTAACAAAACAAACCATACTCTCTTACAGATAATGAACAAAGCGCCTCCTGCTGGGAACATGCTACGGAAACAAGTCTCTTTACTCCCAAAATACACCTTTAAGTTGTTACCACTTAGTCCAAGTACAGTGAGAGTTCAGCTGATGCTACTAAACGCAGCATTCTTAGCCGAAAACTTGGACCAATTGACTGCTGGAGCGAACCATAAGTGCTTCATAATTGCTGGGGACAGTGACAACTATATCTTATACTTCTCTACTTTTAAGTAAGTTATTATTTCTACTACCGATTAATTATTATTAAACTGGTTTCAGTCTTCTTAGACAAATGGAGGTAACTGCGATACAAAATCAAAATTTCGAGCGGAGTCTTGCGTCTTCTCGTTTTGGTGTAAACAACCTAACCGTAGAATTCAAATATTTGTCGCTGCCTTACACAAAAAGAATAATTAAATAATCATTAAAATTGTTGAACACTAATGAAACACAATTTTCGTGCACTTTTTCCACTATATTAAAATATAGTGTATATAATATAGTGGAAAAAGTGCACGAAAATTGTGTTTCATTAGTGTTCAATATGAATTTCCACCAAGAACCAACAGTACAATCAGTTACATATATTAAAATTGTTGTAGAGACTCGGATTTAGTGAGTGTGTACGACGGATGTATAACCTTTGAAATAACACGACTTCACAATCACGAACACAAGATTATGGTACATTGTATAAGCTCAAATTTCGGTATGTTTTGACACAAATTCATTTTAAACTTATATATACGTTACTTTGCATTGTTAAGCAATCCATTATTTCAGTTGGCCTAGATGAACGATGCGAACACACTTTTGTCAGTCTAACACCGGCTGTAACAAACGACTTTGAAACCGAGGGGCACGAAGGAATAATTGCAAAAAGTAACAAAAGAAGACTCGCTTCTGATGTAAGTCAGTGTAACGAAAAAAAGAAAAGAGGAAACAACTTTATAGAATCGTTGCAGACTCTCAAGAAGTCTTTTATAAATTCTACACAGAATATCAAAACAGAGCTCAATAAAACCAAAGACCTCTCTAATTCTGTACTGCAAGATATTCTTAAACCGAATGAAGATATTTGCGACGACAATGAATTAAGTTCGATGATGTGCAATCCAGAAAACGATATTGTACTGACAAACTCATGTTACGATATAGACGAGGACGAAATAGGTTCAATTTTGAATAATATAGAAAGTGAAATGAATAACAATAGCGTAAACAATACAGTAGGTAAAAAACAAAACGAAGTATATGAACGAAAATTGCAGTATGTAAAAGATGCTCATGATGTAGTTAGATGGCAAGATAACACAAAAAGCACAACAGTTAAGTGTAAACGTAGTTTAAATACAAAAAATAACTTTAGTTTTTTGGATACCATTGAAAAACAAGATGAACATCAGATAAAAAAACCAGATTGTGGTTTACCTGATCTAGTAAAAGAACAAATATTGCAATTTTTGGGAAAGGCTAAACAAAAGTCAGATAAACAAGATTATATTGTTGATATTATTACACCTATAGACAACAACGATGAAGTTAAACCAAATAGTAGGGAACAAAAAAATAGTGTAAAAGAAGAATCTTATAAAACATCAACAAGAGAAGATAATGAGGATATTCTTACCGATATTAACTCAATTGAAAATATACACTTTAAAAATGTACCTACAGGTAGTAACAGTTTCGATTCTATGACAGATGGAATAGTAGTAGATACCAAAAATGTGATGCAAACGTTTGGTGAAGATCAATACTTAAATAACAATATCGAAGAAACTAATAACAAAAATTCATTGGTGATACCTGAAAAAAATGCAGCCAAAACTGTAAATGTTGTTGCCGTTGCCGAATGCAACACTGAACAAAATTTCTTAACTAATGCTGTAAATGAAGAAGTGAGTAACAATCGCAATTTAATCTCGTATTTTAATCAATTCGCTAATATAAACTCAGGAATGTTGGATCAATCTTTGAAGTTCCAAACAGTAAGTGGAAAAAATCGCAATAAAATACTTATATCAAATAACATCGATCTAACAAAATGCCCCGAAAACACGTATGACTGTAGCAATAATATGAGCATAGTTAATTCAGAACTGAACATGACCCATCGTAACCCTTCTAAAAATTATTACCAGCCCGTGGCGATATATCCAAGGAACAGAAACGATAAATATAATGAACTGGCCAAAGAAAATATCCAGCTATTACACAAAACAAATATTGAAAACAAATCAAGTAAATGTGAAAGATACAACAAGCCAAACCTCAATAATCTAAATAAAACTGGCTTACATTCGAACAAAAATATTGATTCCGATCAATCTGAAATGTATACAACCTCAAAAGGCTATGAAAGTGAGAATAATAATACTACTAAAAACACTGAAAATGAAGAATGTGTTAATAAGTTTTCTTACAGCGCTTCAAAAATCAATGTTATAACAAAAAGAGATAGTCAAATCCGAATAGTTAATAAACTTGAAATAGATTTAAAAGTTACTCAAATAGTATGCAAGGAATCTTATTCTAAGAACAAAGTAAGCCAAGATAAAGAAGAATTAGAATCGAATAGTAAACTTAAAAAATATGATAATAATATATTGACAGACTCGGAACCAATTAACAATGCACATCAATATGATAATCGTGAAGACGCCAGAGCTGTTAAAGAAGACAAATTAACTCGTACTCCAAATTTTGAAATAGAATGTAATAAAAGTTTAACTACTAGGCTGCCATCCATTGTATTACAGAATGATGATAAAAGTACAGCCAAAGAGGATAAACGCTCCTTTAAAAATATTATTGAAAAATTCAGAAATAAGGCAAGGTAAAATTAACGTCTTAAAATTGAATACGATTATTAGTTAATGTCTATTAATATTTAAACATTAGACTCAGTTAATGCCAAAAACTAATACTTAAATAGTAACAAAAATTTAGCCTTTTCAGTTTTTACAGATTTAAACAGTTTTTACAGAAGATTAAACATCTGTTGAACAGTTGTTTTGACACCATTTTGTACTGATTTTTTTTCTAATCAACTGTTCAACAGGTGTTTAAATCTTTTGTAGTAAGACCGTATGTATATTTTTTGTTCACATTTTTTCCAGAAGCGACACTCAACAGAAATTACTTTTTTTACCAAACCTTAACAAGACTATAACGCCTATAATAAAATCACAAAAGCAGTACAGAATCAAGGATATCAATAATACAGATGACGAAACGATGAAGAATATATCTGAAATATTTAGTGAAGGTAAACATGATTCGAAAAAAAAAGGCCCGACAAAATCACCTTCAACCACGGTAACTCTACATAATATTACAAACAGTGGCAATACTGAATTAAACCAAGATTCCGATATTATAACGAATAAGAATAATACAAAACCTAGTCTTAATTTAGATGCTATAATAATTAATGAAGATATTAAATTGAAGCTAGATACAGATACGAGGCGTCTTAATCAAAACTTTACTGAGGCAAAATACAATAATACTGTAACTGAGAATAACAAAAACGAGGATGTTTTTGACGCCCTAAAATATCCGAACATTACAATAGATCCTGATAGTCCTTTAGAACCTGAAGATATCATGTCAGTATTAACAGAATCGGAAAGTGAAGAACTGAATCTATCAATGTTAAACCCTAAAACAGTTCTTCAGAATTTAAATGACGACGAGGTCATACTACCGCCTCCTATGGAATTTTGTGATGACGCTTACTCCCCAGTGGCTAACATTAATCCTAAAAATTTAGAACATTCGTACACACCAAACTCTAGTCCACATGACATTGGTTACTCAGATGCTACTACTTCTGTTGAAACATGGACTCTGTCGCAAGAAAGCGACGATTACTATGATACTCCTGCACACAAGTTCACATCTCAGAATCATTTCAGTATGTTTAGAAACCAAAACTTCTATTCACCTTGCTCACAGATGAAATTAACTCAATTTAAGTACGAAGGTAAACCAAAACTTAGAAAGTAATCTTTAAATACTATGTAAGATTAAAACTAGGTAATAAATAAAAGTCGTAAGTAAGCAAACACCAATTTTTATTAAAGTTAATTAAAAATATGAAATACTTCATGAAACGCCTTAAATAATAACAGCTAAGCGAGGAGAAATATTCACTAGTGAAATTGCTACTTAATTTTATTATAATATTAGATGTACTTTTAAAGTAAAACCAAGACTGACTAAACATAAAAGTGACTTTAGTATTGGTGTCTCGATCTCACGACATTTTTATTTAGTTGGTCTTGGTTGAACAGAACTCCATTCCTTTACTCCAATTAGTCTTTTCTAAGTTGAACAGTGCGACGTGAAGGGCAGGTTGAACTCACACCATTCAATTTAAAAGAAACTGGGCGCGTGCAGCGTCCTCGTAGACACCAGCCGGCCGGCGCTACGACGACACTCCACTAATAAATTGTTACAACCTCTATACTTTGCATTAAAATAATGCCCATTTTCACAGGCAAGGGATCCTAACTTCGCAACCATTAATTCCAGTGATATAATATTCACTCTATCGTCTAGTTCTCAGCTTCCCTGCAAAGTTTTCTATCATGCATTCAAAAGAAAACCCCATCTATTAATCTGTTAATTGGTAAAGAAAAGAGTAATTTTGCATCCTGCCTCTCGAAATAAATCATTCACAAGTTTCAACCCTACCATTGCTTCGTTTGATACGGAGATGTCTTCTCTAAGCAAAGGCGATTCGTCAACAAGACAATACTAGCTGAGAATATTTTTCCGTTTAATGCTCAGCATGTTTTATCACTCACAATACAACATGGGTACAAAGTGGCTTAAACTAAATAACTGGGTATATTATGCATTCCGTGTTAATTACGATATACTATACATTATAAGCTAATATTTTAGGATAAATATTTGAATTCGTCTGAATATTAACGCGAAAAATATTACTAAATAATGCTGAATATTAAACTGGAAATTTATAGTCCACACTTTTTTTTTTCTTTTTTTTCATATTTTTATACTTTTTTTTTACATTTTTTATTATTGAGTAATTTCCACGCTGGGAAAATTACACTAATTCTATGCAAAGTATAGCTTGTATTTGTTATATGACCACTCCATACTTTGTATCTTATATTTACGGGCTATGCTGTTTACTTTCGCATATTGGCAGTAACACATACAAAAATAATACACAAATTGTTGCTATTAAAGAAAACCCATATTACATCAAAAATTTTTAAAATCAAATATAGTTGATAGATTTTGATTTCAATATAATTTATTGTATAAAATATTAATAAGTGCATAATTAGTATTGGAAGATTTCATTTGATCATCATAATCATTCAAAGACAAAGGCAAGAACACGTCTTTAACACATTTTTATCCAATAAATATTGCAATTATTGTTTTGATTCTAAAAGACAAGTCATCAAAATCTCCTTCGCTTGCCTTAAAGTTGATTGAAAATTTAGCAATTTAATTAAGTTAAGCGATATCATACATTTTCAATAAAAAATGATTACCTATTTAAATAATAATTATAATAAGGTAATTTTCAAGTTTTTTGTATGTGGTTAGTACAGGACCACATTTAAGTGGTGTCATATCAAGATTTTCTTGATGTGATTTAAAAATTATTTACTGCAAATATGCCAATTATACAGCATAGCCCGAAGTGCTACTTATACTTTGGCCTAAAAGCCATATTCAATGGAAAGTAGTGATGAAGGTAAGTGCAGCGTCAAAACCTGGCGACATCAATCGTAAATGTGGAGTGTTTGTCTATGCTTCCAGCTAAAACCAAAGAAAAAGATAGTATCTAAATATTGCAACAAAAGATGTGTTTCTCACTTGCTGACTGCTTGTATACTGTCCAGCTTTTTCTTCAATCAAAACTATAAATTACTCCGTTCAAATGTTCTAATAAGCGGCCATATAATTTGATCAGCGAATTACTCACTATCGCCGCATAGATGGACACTGGGAATCAACAATCGATGTCGCTAGATACTGAATCATTCACTTCTTGGTCATAATCTTCAGGTATTCCAAAGCGTTTTGGGCAGCTGAAGACTGAGCGTCCTTGCTAGTGAGTCCGGATCCGTAGCACACCGCAACAGGCAAAGTAGACAGCTGAACCAGACATTGGCTGCGACCGGTCATTGACTTTTCTTCAATGTCTACATAGGTCACCTCAAATGTTTGTTCCGAAGCGATCTCTTGCAGGAATTGGACAAAATTAAAGTCCTTGTTGTTCAGTGGCGTCACCTGCAAAAATATAAGCAGATTTAAGTATATAAATAAATAATAACAGTTTTACAAAAAAACATCAAAGATACATGCAAATGATTTTACTTTTTTCAAATAAATTTTATTTTCCAAATTTGAAATGATAAACACATTATCTTGAAGCCATATATTTTAGGATTGTTTCATCTCTCTTTACCTTCAAGAGTGAGCCAATTACGTTTTCCATATTAAAAATAGAAAAAATATGATTATATAAAACAAGTTAGCTTTTCTTTAAAACCTTTTTCACAGAATCAGGAAGCAAAACTAATTATAAAGGTTTCACTTCAGATAATATTATGTATTCTATGATGTATACTGTATTATGGTATATTTAGTAGAACAGTTCATGCAAACATTTTAGCAAACCATGGGATCATTTTACTGTCCAGATTCTTTGCTTATTGAAAAAAAATCAGAACATCTACAAACTACTGGAAGAAAACATTCGAGGGATTTGAATTATTAGTACTAAACTGGTTTCTACTAGTATTATGGTTGACTGGAATAGCATTGCCATTGTATGACAGCCTCATTAAACATTTTCGGTGGTGCATAATATCAAGTACCACTTCTAGGAAAATTCAACATTTGACAAAAGTGTAATATGAACATACTTTTGTTAACAAAATTAAAATTTTGCTATATTAGAACAGCAAGACTGTTCCAAGAAACATGTAGTCGAATTCTACTAATTAATGCAACATTAATGTATTTTCGTTCCTCATTTTGTCCAGTCCATTTCCTATCATGACTGTAGTATTGTCATCCTTAAATTATGAAATCCAAGTTTAAGTTTTGTTTGGTTTAACATGTGATGAAATTACCACTTTGAAGTTTTATAGGAAATGGACTGAATCAAACAAGGATTGAAGCTAAATCAATAATAATGCATAAAATAGTCAAATCCCCGACTCAGTAACGGGAATAAACAAGCACATGCGAAAATAGAATGTTTCATACCTGCAACTTGGCCAGGTTAGGGCCGATGGATTGTTTGAGATGTTTGTGAAACTGCGACACTTTGTGGCTATGGCTGGTCGTGAGTGTAGATATTTTACTATCTTTCAGGTCGGCATAACGGGCCGCCACACCGCCCTAAAACAAACAAACGCACCAATCAACGTCGAGTTAGCCTTCTGTCCATTAAAAACATAAAAGAAAAACAAAAATTTCGCAGCTGACTGAAAGATAGTAAAAACCTGGCCAAGTCTACTGATTGTATCTGACAAGGAGAGCCACAAAACAAATCACAAACGAAAACTGCAAAAACGACTGTCACATTTTTATTAAATCACTTTTGTTAAGAGGAAAACTTTAAAATTAAATTGGTTTATTATAAATGATTAATGGGTTAATGGTAAATTTATAAAGGCGTTATAAGGTAATGACTTCATGAACATGATAACAGTAAAATGTTACCTCCTCCTCATTTTGGAAAGTCTCCAGAGGGTTGTCCTGGAGCGCCTGCCACATCTTGTAAGCGGCCTGCCGCTTAGCGAGCTTCTTAGATTTCCCTGTGCCCACCTCACGTCGCTTCAGCAGAGTGCAGATGATGGTGAATTGACGCTCATGCGGCAAACCTGAAGTGAACAATATTTTATTACATAACATTTTATCTATAGTAGTACAGCAGAAAATCTCTGGTCACAAAATGCACAAGTTTATTAACCTATCAACTCCCAAGTGGGCCGATAACAATAGAATAACAATAGGTTTCCAAGAATCCGTTGAAGAAATCAAAATCAACTTATGTAGTCTTGAGTAATATATTATTATAATCGTATTAATTAGTTGTTGAATGTTATCTATAGGTATCATTATAATAAAAGGCTTTGTCCTGAGTATAATTATCATATTTTTATGGGTAAACGATCGGAATTGAAACTTATGTACTAGAGCCATGTTGAATGTAAAAATTAACTATTTATTATTTGCAACGATTCGATGTTATAACAGTATTATTATTTTTCATACTTTTTTAGACTGTAGATAGATTGTCTTGAATGGGGTGCTTTACATTATGTTTTGTCTTGCGCATTTTAAAAAAATATTGTCGTTCGAAATTCAAAATTAATTATTCTTCTGTGATTCTTGTACGATTAGATAATTTTTGAAATAAATTGTTTTTTTTTCATTACGATTTAAGTTTAAGCACAAAAGATTGTCTAAAGTGCCAATGAATTTTATGAATGCGAAAGATTATGAGTTAGTGTGTTTCTTACTTCTGGAGCGTTCTGGACAAATTTTTTAAGGAGTTGCTCTTATCCTGGTTACAATTTAACCGACTTTCAAAATGGATGAAGTGTTAGTTTTAAGGGTTCCATACCTAAATGGTAAAAACGAGAACCTAGGTATCACTAATACTTCGATGTCTGTCCGTCTGTCTGTCTCCAAGCTGTAATTCAAGAACCGCTATAGCTACACTTCTGAATTTTTTATAGATTGTGTATTTGTAGCTATAACAACAAAATATAATAATATAAACAAAATAAAAAATGGATAATATATGGAAACTTACAGTGATTTCGGTTTCATGAGAAGTATTCAAAACAATTAATTATTATCCTACCAAAAAGAAAGATTTCGCACCAAAATAGACCATGGTTCGGAAGGTGCTGAGAGAACATCAGCTGACTTTTTACTTCTTAATACAAGTTTGGGGGTTTCGGCGTTGTTTTAAAAACGGAAAGTATTTATTATGCTACTATGCACATTCATTTTTTCATTTCATATTTTTTAGTGCAAAGTTCCTACCTACTAATAATAGAATAATAAGATGATGATCATTCTATTCTATTATTAGTACTTTTCTCTTAAAAATCGCGGGTAACGCCGCGGGGAACCGCTAGTTCGAAATATAAATTGTTGGTGATTCGTTATACTTAAGGTATGTGTACATAATATTATCTTAAAGGTTCACTCACGTCTAGTAACATTGTCATCATTCTCAGCATGATAAGATGGTGGTGGCCAGAAACGCGACATGCACAGCTCTTGTAGCCATCCCACTGGGTTACCCATCTGCTTATCTTCAAATGAAGGCACTAAGGTTGCACTGTAACATGAAATAAAAATTTTGTTTATAGCAATTAATAATAAAAAATTATATTATAATAAACCAAAGAAAGTACTATGAGAGAAATTGATTTATGGCCACATTATGGCCCATGTAATTTGGTTGGGTTATGTCAACTTCAACCAGCAGAATATCATGACTAAAATCAACTTAACATAACTCAACCAAAATATAGTTAATTCCACTTTCGGCCTAAAAATGTCTCTGATGGTACTTACAAATAATAAATACTCACGCATCAGGAATGTTTCCGTTGGCAGGTTCATTAGCTGGTGCAGCTCCCGTCAGTTTATCCAGCAGAGCTTTAGCCGCAGAGTGTTTTGCTTCTTTCTTAGATCTTCCAGTGCCCATTGCTGTAGAAAAAATTAAATGTAAAATGAATGTACTAATAAAATTAGAATAAATAAATAATATACAGCACGACTGGTGAGACATGTTCAATACTCGAGGACGTATTTGGCTATTATATTAATTGAAAAAAAAAAAATATCAATTGATCACTGAGTAAATGTAGCTTAATGTTAAATAATTATTTACCCAACGCATGGACACCGCACGCGGGAAAGGTTGCGCGCAGCGCAGGGCGAGGTAGGCCGTGCCGGCTGCATAGTAATTTACTAAGTGTCCATGATTCATTTGTTTAAAGGGAATTTGGTCAAAAATCAAGTACCTCATTTTAGTACATCATTATAATGAGAATCGAGTACTGAATACTCTCCTTAAGTATCGGTATTGTCTCACCAGTCATGCTGTAGATCAATATGAAGACAAATTAAGATGTTGCTGTCAAAATATTGCTATAGCTTTACATATTGATACAGATTTCTAAGTTTTTACCTGGCATCCCTCACACTTTTTATTACAAATAACTATAGGGAAATCAGGTAAAGAAATATTCTTTTTTATAATAATATAAATAGTACAAATAATATTTTCATGAATGTTATAAATGTCTAGAGACATTAATATGCTCATTTTTATCTATTCAGCCAAAAAGTAGTGTTAGGAAAACACCTACCAACTAGATCAGCCACGGTGACACGGTAGCGGAAGGTTGGCTCATGTATCATGCCTTCAATCTGCACCAGCTCGTACTTGGGCACGGTGCCACGACGGGCCAGTAGTTCTTGCAGCACAGACACTGGAGTCTTCATGGGCAGTGACTCCATTTCCTGAACAAAATTTTTTATTCTATTTGAGTATAAAACAAATTAAGACTGTTACTGGTAAAATATTATGTAATTGATGTACTGTGGCTAAATATAAGAAAATCAACCCTCAGTAAAAGCAACCTCATTAACTATTGAAATAATAATTAGTAAAATAATGTGTTTTCGATGTTATTTGTTAAAATAACAATGCTGCATGTTTCAAACTTCTACAGGGCAGAGGCAATAGCTTACAAATTACTATAATTTGTCCAATATAATATAGTACATACTACTAGACTTAATAAATACCCTCTTGGCGGCCTCATCCAATGGCAGGCGCTCCAGATTGCTCTGGGGTTTGGGGCGGTTCTGATAGCGGCGACGTGGGCCGTGCTGAGGGTGCTCCCCGTCAGGCCCGGCTCCATGCACCGGCATGCCGTGGACCACACCAGGTGGAACACCACCGTGCACCACTCCCGCATGTGGGTGCATCACGCCACCGTCCATCTAGACAGAATGTTTAAATTAGCTTCAATGAAGGCTATGTACATTAAAACGATTAAATAGTCTGTAGGCAATAATTGTTTTCATAAATACAATATACAAGGAAAAATATTGATCAGCTGTTACTGATTACATTTACAAAAGTTAAGTCATAAATATTGAAGATCATTTAGTTTTCAATTTAACAAAAAAATGCTGCTTTATTATATAAACTGCAGTTTTAGATTTGAATGTTCATAAAACTTAAAAAAAAATACTTTTATAAAAATAATGAACATGTGACTTGACATGGCGGCCGGTTCATTCACTCAAGATGGCTACCTACGCATGGAGACACCGGCAAATCGAGAAATAAATAGGGCATAATATTACAAAATACATACTAAAAACAAAAAATGTGAATCGCATTTACTGATATACAATAATTTCATGAGAAATAAGTGCATCGGGTTTTTCTAATAAGTAGGAGACTCACCACGCCACTTACCATTTTGTTGTATCTCTCCACCGTGAATTACGCGAAAACTTTAAATTATGGTGAAAACAACAAACACCTATAAATAGGAAATTAACATCTAAATAGTAAGCTTATATCTAACTACTTTTAGCGTAAATTAATTAATTCGAGAGACGAGAATCCACCTCACAAGCCGAAAATGGATGTCTAATGAGTAATGTGAAAAGTCAATGTCAAAATTCAAATGTTAACGGTTTGACGTTTGTTTTTTTAAATTATGGATACTTCATGGATACAGCTGCCTCGCTGCAGTTAATGCAGGGCTTCAAATATCGTTATTTTTTCATAACGTTACTGCTTCAGGTGCAAATATAACGTTATGAAAAAATAACGATATTAGGAAATAATGATGTTTATAATAACGGTAAATTGATATTAATAACAATAAATGTTATATTATAACGTTTTTTCGTTTTCGTTTTTTTTCGTTATGTTACTAGATAACGTTAAAAAATACCGTTTTCCGGCTACTATTATGAAAATAACGGTACGTAACAATATTTTTCGATATTTTTCTGCTATTCGATAACGTTATGAAGCCCTGAGTTAATGGGCAGTGTCGTTTATTCATAATAATAATATTGTGATTTCTAAATCATCCAAAGGCAGAGGTTACACGGTTAGTATTTCATCAATCTGATCCATCAATCCCGATCAGATTGACGAAAAATTCATCGTGTAGCCTACTGGATTGATGGATTGATCATTTTTTTAATAATATGAACTTTTTTATAACCATCAGTATTCCTTCAATCAGATTGATGGATCAGATTGATGAACTACTGACCGTGTAACCTCTGCCTAAAGGTTACACGATAAATTTTTCATCAATCTGATCAGGATTGATGGATCAGATTGATGAAATACTGACCGTGTAACCTCCGCCAAAGTTTAGTAAAGTCAAAGTAAATCGTTATTAATACGTTCAATGAAATAGAGTTGAGGAAGAACTTCGGAGAAAACACAACAACACACATTTTGAAGTTGCACCTCTAAACCGCTCTTGTATACGATGAGTGATCAGTGCTGATCACTGATCAATGATCATATTGTATTGTGATGACTGGTGATGAGTCCAGCATTGGTTGTGATGACCAATATACTTATTTTATACTATAGCTGATGACGCCCGCCACTCCGTTGCGCCAAAACTCCATTATCGCGCAGGAACCGTACATTTTTGTGGGATAAAAAGTATCATATTATTATGTCCTTTCCCGGGACTCAAAGTATCCCCATACTTACCAAATTTCAGCAAAATCTGTTTAGCGGTTTGGGCGTAAAGAGGTAACAGACAGACAGACAGACACACTTTTACATATTTTATAATATTAGTATTTTAATACAATGCCTCCGTAGTCCAGTAGTTTAGGCCCGTATAAAATATAGTAAGTACATACTACATAGTACTTAAGATGCGACCCGATCTCAAGACGCGGTTCGGCTCTGTGATTCCCGCGTTGGAAACATGTCGACGCCCCCACCGAATAACCGGACAATCGAAAAAATGAAAATGTTCAGGAGAGCCAAAAAACTGATTTTTGTTAATAACTCCGTTAAAAAAAAAGCTTCAAAGACTTTTTATATCTCAAATGAAAGCTAATTTTTTTGCCCATCTTGCTATTTCAATAATATTTAATTGCTACCAAAGGTTTTTCTTTAATAAAGCAAAACGCAACTTATCGTTCTGGAGTAGGCCAAGCTCTGATTATCATTGTCTATTGCATGGTTATTCGGGTAATTTTGCGTTTCGGCTGTAATAAAATGCACATATAATATCTCATTGCAATATTATTCGGGGAAATTGTTTAGGATAAAAATATTGGTAAACACCTATTACTTTACTTTTCGGTGATTAAAAAATATTGTACACTTTATAATTATGGTCATTGTGGTATATTCCAATGATTTTCTACTATAGGTAAAATAAAAATAATATGTATTTTTGTTTAAATACATTCATTATTTGATGTCATAAATGACATTCTTGCAATCGAATCAGCTCTAGATTCGAAAAAATATACTCTGGAGACTGGCTCTATCATTTTAATAGTACTTATATATAATCATTGCAGTTAATTACAACGTTAGTCATAATTCATAACCCTCATCGCCACCTGAGTTGGTGTTACAATAATCAATATCATATTATGTTCTAATAAAATGAATGATAATGGCAGGAATTTGCGTTAGACAGTGTTCCGAGAGGATCGTAGGCCTTTTCTTATATGATGGTGGTTTAATCGTCGACTTCTATCTACATCGTAGTACAGTTCAATGTAATCAGGATCAAAACTATGTTAAAAACTTCTCAAGTTACAATACAATACACACACACAATACTGTAGCAGCACATCTTATAGTAGCTAGCAATCGCATTCCTAATTAAATACTGAGTTGGAACCCACTAGGACTTGCAGGCTGCAGGACCACTTCCATGAATAACGTTTGACTGTCTGACAACAGCTGCTTGCAGGCGTGAAGCTGTAACATTAAGTGCTGTCGTGACAATTTTAAGCACTTCTTAGGAGTATTTGCAAAAGAAGAAAATATCTAAATACGTTCTCGTTTATTTGTAACAAATAACGCTGCTTATCGGTCACGTTTAGTTTATTTTGTAGCAAGTATTGCCCATACATGCTTGTTTGTGAGAAAACCCGCATGCTCATTACAAAAATCGAAACAGATTATGATATTAATATTAGAAATGTACATAATTTAACAAATGTAAGGAAGAACTTTACCACTTAATGTCTTCCAAAATGATCGCTGGTCGTTCTTACGTCTATGACGACTTCAGACATTAAAAAAAAAGCTAGCCAGGGACAGTCAGACATTCTTATTTTTTTAATGAAGAAAGTCTCACTATTCCTGACTCTTGGGTCCCGTGTAAACCTCTGCGATTACTGATCTGATGCTGGTCTGAGACTGGAGGCTGGAGGTGAGTGGACTGAGATGATCACCGCGATATGATGGTCGTTCGACTCAGATTCTACAAGTTGTCCAAAATAAAACCTAACCAATATGCCTTTATGCCACAAAGGTGCACCGAATACGCCCTCTATAGGTTAGTGAACCACATCAGAAAGAAGAGAGAGAAGGAGAAAATTTATATTATGGTATCGCTGGACACAGGAGAGGCCTTCAACAATGCTTGGTGGCCAGCTGTAATGGTTCGGTTAGCTGAAGTTAGGTGTCTGGGGAACCTGAGGCGGGTAATCAGCGGCTACCTGAGTGGAAGGAGTATGAAAGTGGGATGTGCAGGAGTGGAAATGTGCAGTAGGCAGCAATGTATTTACCCGAATAATCATGCAATATTCGTTAATCGTCAAATCGTTTTGACATATTTTTTCGCAATAGCCTATTGCCCGGTTTTTGGTGTAAAATACAATTTTAAGTATTGTTATGGAATAAACACATAATTTTTTATATCTTTGTAAATATCCATAGGAAAATTCTGAAAAAAATTCACATGATGTATTTTGACTTCTAGATGCCAAAAAACGCATAACAGCAAAAACCCCGCAATAGCACATTGTCCGGTTATTCGGTGGGGGCGTCGATGTTATTTCCAAGTTTGGTTAGGACAATGCAGGATCTGCTGATCACCTGATTGTCTGATAAGTAAGATGATCCATGCGTCCGATGGGCATGTAAAAAGTCGGTCCTGCGCCTGATCTCGCGCCAGTCGTGTCAAGCGCGTCCGTCCCACATGGGTTGTAAAAGGAATAGAGAGTGCTCTTGACTTGTGTATTGCGCAACACTTGGGTACTATAAAAATTACTCCTGCGTAGCTGGCCTGGTTTCAAAGAAGCCGGCCACCGTCACCGAAACCGGTGTGGGAGTTGTTATTATTATTATTATAAGACGTATTAGTATGGATTCATCATCAGTGATGACATGATGACGAATATAATATAAGAATGTTTTATTGGTCGATATTTTACCGACACTGTCGACACAAGTTTTAGGAAAGGTGCAAGAACTCAACAAAAACTTACTCTTAAGTGCCTGCAACTTCAAAACTTTATTTATAAAAGTTACAGTGCATTTACCTACACAGTATTTTAAATAATATTAAAGACTAGTTAATATCTTACCTAATAGTCATGCTAAACGAGATGGTCACACCAGCCCGTTTAGCATAGCCCTGAAACATTTGTTTCCAGTCTTCATAAAGAAGAAATAACTAGTTGCTTGAGTAAAAGTTTCTATTCTGCTCTAAAGTAAATAAAATCGTAGATTCAACGACAACAGAAATGCTGAATGCAGAATTATCAGTAATTTTCGCACCGCGCGCGTTACAATGGTTAAAAAAGCGGCCAAGTGCGAGTTGGACTCGCCCATGGAGGGTTCCGCAGCAGCCCCCCGAAGGTTGCTCGCCTTGTCGTGGCGGTGGGGCTCAGTAACCGCGGCTTGGACAACCGCGGTGAAGCGAAGAGGCAACCAGGGCCGGCCGGTGTCGCCGCCTGGCCCGAGGAGGGCGCTCCCAGCGGACTGGAGGAGTCCGCTGCGGATGCGCACCGAGGTGGGGCCGCAGAGGAAGAGGCAAGTAGGTATTACGGTGCGCCGCTTGCCCTATCCTCTGCGGCCGAGGACGGATCGCGGGGGGAAGAGGCATTGTGGTAGGTTGCCGCTTTCCCTACCCCCCCTGCGAGCTGGCCGTTCCGTTTGAACGGCATTGGTGGGGCCGCAGAGGAAGAGGCAAGTAGGTATTGCGGTGCGCCGCTTGCCCTATCCTCTGCGGCCGAGGTGTGGTCGGTGGCAGAGCCACAGACCTGATCTGCCACATGGCCTCCAAGTAGCAGACTCGGGGGGCGTCTGCTACAGCCCTGGTGGGGGCCGAGGAGGAGGGCGCACGTGTCGTGCGCCCATCGTGGAGTCTTCGGACCGCTGGCGGGGTCGCGGATGTGTGTATCGTTCCCGTGGCCCCGTCAAAAGGCGGCGTGGCGGAAGATGGGGGGGGGGTTTTAGTGGGTATACCGTGGTCTCATCAGCTACGGGAGTCCCACATCACCGCTCGGGTCGCCCCCTGCGCCTGGGTGGTATGCGTAATGCATTTCCCCCTCCGGAAAAAAAAAAAAAAAAAAAAAAAAAAAAGGGTTCCGCAGCAGCAGTAAGGTTTATTTTTATGAAATTAAAATATTTTTGATATATTTTTATATTTCAGTCGATTTAATGAAATTTAGATTAAGGTTTACTATTTATGACGTATAAAAAAAACTACTGGCTAGATCTCGTTCAAACCAATTTTCGTTGGTAGTTTTTATAGTAATCTACATCATATATTTTTTTTTAGAATTATCATGCCTCTACTTTAGAAATTAGAGGGGGGGGGGACACACATTTTTCCACTTTGGAAGAGTCTCTCTCGCAAACTATTCAGGTTAGAAAAAAATGATATGAGAAACCTCAATATGATTTTTGGAGACCTATCCATTGATACCCCACACGCATAGGTTAGATGAAAAAAAAAAATTTTTTGTTTCAGTTGTACTTTACTATTTATGACGTATAAAAAAAACTACTGGCTAGATCTCGTTCAAACCAATTTTCGTTGGTAGTTTTTATAGTAATCTACATCATATATTTTTTTTAGAATTATCATACCTCTACTTTAGAAATTAGAGGGGGGGGGGACACACATTTTTCCACTTTGGAAGAGTCTCTCTCGCAAACTATACAGGTTAGAAAAAAATGATATGAGAAACCTCAATATGATTTTTGGAGACCTATCCATAGATACCACACACGCATAGGTTAGATGAAAAAAAAAATTTTTTGTTTCAGTTGTACCTATGGGGACCCCTAAAATTTTTAATAATTTTTCCATTTTTGCATCAAAATCTTAATGCGGTTCACAGACTATATCTACTTACCAAGTTTCAAGCTATACCTCTAATAGTTTCGGAGAAAAGTGGCTGTGACATACGGACGGACGGACAGACAGACAGACAGACAGACAGACATGACGAATCTATAAGGGTTCCGTTTTTTGCCATTTTGACTACGGAACCCTAATAAAAATGGTTTACAAATCATACTTAAAAATTATATTAGGTGGACGATGAACCTACGAGTCCTACGACCTTACTTGAGAAAACGTAAAAGTAGTTATTTATTTCTTCTCTACGAAGACCGGTATTAACAAAATATTATTCTAAAGGCCATGCTAGTCCGACTGGCGTAGTTAATTGGCCATATTCTATTCCTTTGATCATGTAGGTACTTACATCCAAATTGCAATCTACATGCATTGGTAGGTTTTAGTGCGCAAGTGGTGAAAAACGAAAATTGTTGACTGGATACCCGCCACATCAGAGCTTTACGTAGCACAAAGAAGTCACAAGTGCGTTGGCACTTAAAGGTAAGTACATCGAAAATAAAGGTATGTATTTTATTTTCCTTCAAAACCTTCAAGAAAATAAATACATACCTTTATTTTTTTGAAGGTTTTGAAGGTTGCATTCCAAAAGATATTATAGTAGCAGTACCTATTAAATTCTGCTGATACCTAGATCAGCAGAATTTAATCACTTTTGTCGAATTGAACTAATATGATCATGTACATCATTGCCGAAGCTAGCATCTGAAAAAAAGATACAAAATTCATTTATTACCAATTACGATTCCTGAATTAAAATTCTTTTGATGATTTACAAGGTACATTATGCATTGAAAGGTAGTTGGGATAACGGGCACCATAGTCAATGGTTCCGACGCTGGATTAGTCTATGGGAATCAGCCCTCAGGGGCGTAGCTACCGCCGTATATGCCGTATCAATTATTATACGGGGCCCCCGGGCCACAGGGGCCAACGTGCACAAGAAAATAAAAATAAAAAAGGCAAACCTTACTACGGGCCCCCAAACAAATTTTTATACGGCCCCCGCCTAGGCAAGCTAAGCTTGCTGTAGATATTAAACAATGGGTACTGCAGAATACTCGATAGCATTGTATCACCAACGTACTGCTTTGTGCCAATTCAGCGCCAGAATCAGTAACATGTTAACCCGCTGCATCATTAATATTAGCCTTAAAATAACTTTGAATTCTTACATTAAACATCAAGGTCGCATCCACAGGGAAGTACCCGTAAAGTGTTATTTCACTTCCTTGAAAGTTCATCAGAGTGGCGAAATGCTGGATCTGAAAAAAATATTACGTAGGTAATATAGGAAATTCGTAATTTAATTATTATAATCAGCGCGGCGCGGGCGGTAGGATTGCGCGGAGGACTTGTCTATGCAGTATGCACAATTAGCAATTACAAGCATACTCTCAATAGCTATTCCTATTGTTGAAGAACACTATATATTAGTAAAGTCATAAGATTGTTGGGTTTCCTAGTTCCTACCTCTGCGAGGCACCGCGTGTCTTGTTTCTCCGTGGGTATGCTGTGTAACGTTTGACCAATTTTCAGGGCCTGAAATAATGAAAAAGATTTTATCTACACAGTTTAGTGTTTATAAAACGTCATGTTATTATAATTATAAGCCTCTAAAAAGTATACAAGATGTAATTTATAAGACCACAGAAGGTAAGTATTTTGAGGTAAGTACCTATAGTTTTTAGAAGGCACAACCAAAATCTTACGGTACTTTGGTCATCTAAAGTAATATTAACATAAGAATAAGCGTCTCATCGTTAGGTGTGTATTACTTACATAAATCTGTCAAAAGAAGTACCTACATAACTTTTTTTATGAAAAAAGGTGGCAAGCGAGCAAACGGGTCACCTCATGGAAAGCAACTTCCGTCGCCCATGGACACTCGCAGCATCAGAAGAGCTGCAGGTGCGTTGCCGGCCTTTTATGAGGTAAAGGGGTAGGGGAGGGTAGGGAAGGGAATAGGGGAGGGTAGGGAAGGAAATAAGGGAGGGTAGGGAAGGGAAAAGGGTAAGGGATTGGGCCTCCGGTAAACTCACTCACTCGGCGAAACACAGTGCAAGCGCTGTTTCACGCCGGTTTTCTGTGAGCCCGTGGTATTTCTCCGGTCGAGCCGGCCCATTCGTGCCGAAGCATGGCTCTCCCACATAATAATAAACTGTATAAGTAACTAACACACACCTCCATCTTCAACAAATTCCCAGAATACGACAGCGAGTAGATCTTCAATATCTGATACATGATCCACACGGAGCAGTTGACGAGGTCATGTGTTGTGGTAGACCTGGAGACCATACCGTGGTATATAATGTGGGCTTCACTCACTATACTATGAAAACATTGGAGGGTAGTCGCTAAAATCGGTCCCTGGAACGCTCTGTTAATTTTGCTCTTGATCTTGAAAGCTTTGATGTAGACCAACTCCATTTGCCTCACCATACTGCAGGTCTTTGGGTGTACGAAAAGAATGCTATTTTCGCTTGCTAGCAGACGACATTGCGCGTTTATATTCGAGAGTAGAGCGATAACTAGAATCACGTAAGCGAAGTATAACGCTAGGTATACGAACTGGATCATCTGTGGCAGATCAAAAGTTATCGCCACCAGGATAATTTTCCATACGCTGTCGCTCCGAGTGAAGTTCACGCTGATTTGAAGCAGAAAAACTAAAGCCAGGATATACATCACTGCGTTGATTTGGGATCTTAGTCGCCTTAAAATCTTTTGGCTGGTGTCAGTGGTGGGAAGAGCCAGCCAAGTTGATATCACTGTGTTCAGCATCGAGACGTATTCTTCTCTGTTAGTAAAAGTGCAGTAGTAAGCTACTAAGCAAAATAGTAATAGTGTGTTTTGTTCTAATATGTAGTTAAGTTCGGTCAGCAGTCCTTCCGTCATAGATGCCGCTTCGCTAGATTCAATGATCTCTTGTATATGTAAAATAAGGAAGGACAGCATTAACAGAATATGGGATATTCCACACACGGAGTTCATGTAGACTGATCTCTCCAGGGATTCGTAGTAGTTTTTCACCTTACGGTATCTGATACTGATTGGGAATAAACCACATAGGGACGCCACTAAGTATATAGGTTTGATGATAGTCGGTATATCCAAATTCGCGATGGTGGTATATTTCAAATACTTTTTCAAGCGCTCCATAATTCTTAGACCAACACCGACTAGCATGGTTAAGTGATACCGTTTGAAAATCGTGTGTTTATTTAACAATACCATCACAACTGAAGACTCATAGTTAATGAAGTGGGTAAATATATTTGAAAACTGACGTTTTTTTGCATAAATCGAGGCTTTAGGTAACGGAAAAATGATTTGAAATAAAATAAAATCGGCCAAGTGCGAGTCGGACTCGCGCACGAAGGGTTCGGTACTGTTATAGAGCAAAAATATACCAAAAATTGTGTTTTTTGTATGGTATATTGTATTATTAAAGTATACATAATATTTTTAAGGCCTTTGTGAAAATTTCAAGTATCTACCTGTTGCCCTTATTGATATCGAGGAAAAAAAGGCCGAAAAAGCCACGTTTGTTGTATGGCAGCCCCCCTTTATTATCAATATTATTTTGTTTTTAGTATTTGTTGTTATAGCGGCAACAGATATACACAATCTTTGAAAATTTCAGACGTCTAACTATAGCGATTCTTGAGATACAGTCTGACGACAGACAGACAGACAGACAGACAGACAGACAGACAAACAGATAGAATTATTATTATTATTATTATTCAAATTCAAATTCAAATTCAAATTCAAATTATTTATTTCGGACTTTCGTCCATATTTTATATTCCATCCATATTTTATTATATATGGCCCCGTTTTTACCCTTCGGGTACGAAACTCTAAAAATGAATTCTATCTAAAGATATATATGCTAGAATCTAGATCATGAAGTAGGCTTTGTTAAAATTATAAGGGCAAAATGAGTACAATGCTCTTATGTTATAAAATGTTAGTTACCCACTTGATTCACTCATGTCTTCGACTGTTTTCCGCGATAACATCTAACACGTTACAAGCAGTCTGTGCCCTTAGTATGAAATTAGTGCGTCGTTAAACGTTTTCTATGACGTAATTTTGATTTGAGTGGTTTTCACTTTACTCACGCTGTAATTAAGAGCTGCAATTAGAAAATGGTTGTTGAAAGTGATTAACTTACGATGCCTATCATTTTAGGGTTCCATAGGAAACTTCCCTTTCGCCGCTACGCCAAAAATAGTTATACCACCTGCACCACCACACTTTGCAGTTTGCGGAAATAAAATGATGTTGTTCTACTAAATATCGCAAAACTCTAAATTAATACGGAATACTAACAATAATCAACCCCAAAATGGACATCTATACAATTAAAATAAAATAAAATAAAGTAAAATAAAATCGTAGGAAAGTCAATACTGTACTTGAATATTTTTGAAAAATAATACTTGGGACGTGATCTACAATCGATATGGAAGCCAAAAATATAGTTTTTAGAATTTTTGTCTGTTTG
Organism: Plebejus argus; assembly: GCA_905404155.3. Lineage (NCBI taxonomy): Eukaryota > Metazoa > Arthropoda > Insecta > Lepidoptera > Lycaenidae > Plebejus > Plebejus argus. Next base: position 9,293,036 of record FR989942.1, on the reverse strand, counting down.
TATGTATGTCCGGGATAAACTCAGAAAGTACTGAATGGATTTACTTCAAATTTTGCACGAATATTATATAGAGGTCGGGTCAACACATATATTATAATAGGCTATATATTATGACGATATCACCTAGGGCGGGGGGAGAGGCTCAAGTTTCAATATTTTTAGTTTTTTGCTGCGGTTACGGTGCGTTGTAGAGAAAAAATGTCCTGTACGTAGTGAAAGCCCATAAAATTTCCTACAAATTTGTCCTTCACACTTTGTGTCTATCTTCACTCCTTGCCATGCTATGAGCTTTTGTCTATCTTTTCTATACAAATTTCGAGTGTCGTTTGATTAACATGCTGGGAGCTTTGGCATCGGTCTTTTCTTGCCAATTTCCTCCCCAAATTTTGCTTCAAACAAAGCGGTGTTGCGGCGTTATATATCCTTTTTTAGAACAAAGTTAAAAACTAAACTACACAAACGGTTTTCCAGTGTCGTTTGTTTTGGTAACCCCCCCTTATTCCTCATGAAACTTTTGTTCATAATTAAAAGGTATCGTGGAGTTTGTATTGCGTCTTAAATATCCTATGTAGGAACAAACTAAGTCATCTATACATATCGTAATGAAATCGTAAGAAAGTCAATTCTGTACATTGAATATTTTTGAAAAATAATACTTGGGACGTGATCTACTATACTAACGCGGACGAAGTCGCGGGCAACAGCTAGTAAAAAATATAAAAAAACAAAAAACTATAGTTTTTCATAATTTTATTTAAACGTAACAAAATACAAGTTGAATAAAAATATATAGTTATTAGCTACTTAAAATGCAAACAAAAAGCCATCACAAGTGAAATGTTTCATTTTTTCCAAACAATCCTCGTAAGCACTTAAAAAAATTGAAAATTCCAGATTTCCGTTGCCCTTTGAGTTTCATCTCATTCTTATATTGTGCCTCATTTGTTACATCATCTTGCTCTATTAGTTTAGGAGGTACCGATGCCAAGTTCTTCTGTAAATTCAAACATAGCATAATAATAATATTATAAACTTAAATAATAAATATACTAGAAATAACCACCTACACCTACTTTAATACAATCTACATAAGATGCGAAAACTATTTTAGTTATCTCTACGCATTTTCTATGCCATTTTTTATTTTGTACGGGAAACTTTTAATACTTAGGTTAACAAACCTACCTTTGATATGGTTACATTGATTCCTGAAGATTGGTTGATACATTTTGAAGATTTCTGAAAATAATAGAATGAAAATAAATTATTATTGGTAGTTTGTACAATATAAATCTGTGCGCCTATGGAGCGTCTCCGAAGTTGCAAGTGATTGCAACATATCCATCCATACTAATATTATAAATGCGAATGTATGTCTGTCTGTATTTACTGGTCTGTTACCTCTTAACGCCTAAACCGCAGAACCGATTTTGCTGAAATTTTGTACGGAGATACTTTAAGTCCCGGGAAAGGACATGGGATACGTTTTATCTCGAAAAAATGTGCGGTTCTCAGTTATCACACTATAAACCAATTTTGGCGCAACGGAGTATCAAGAAACATAATTTTAAATGTCCATAAAAATTTATAGACTTAAGCATTACCCGTGCATTATATTAGAAAAGCATTACCCGTGGTATGTTGATGCTGATGCCCGAAGGTCCTCCAACAGAAGCGAGGGTTCTGCACGGCCCGACTGACGCCTTGCGAACCAGCGTCAATGATGAGCTTGGTAGATCTATCTTCTAAATGTAAACAAAAACCCCTTAAAGCCGCCAACCCACCACGGCGCACGCTGAGCACGGCTACGCGGCGCACGGATTTATTAGTTTGACTACGTGGGTCAACGTTTCCACTGCAGCACACGCTACGCACACGGCCACGATGTACAACTGTAGCGCAGCACAGTTTTAAATACTATGTACACGCATCCGTGTATCCCGTGCACAGCATGCGTAGTGTGGCCAGCGTTGAGCTACGTGTGCACCATATTCGAGCAAGCTACGTGAGTCATTTCGTGCGTAGCGTGTCCGTGGGTTGCAGTGGACACAGTCACATATATTTTCTTACAAAGCGAAGCTCGACGCACGTGTGTAGTCTCTCCGTGCGCTGCGGTGGATTGGCGGCTTTACTTTAATATAGATAGTACACAGCGAATAACTATTCAAAATATTTTGTCACATTGCAAAAGTTACGTGATAGACAAAGACAGGAAACATAGTGCGTGAATATGCCATATTCCTATGGTTATAACTTATATAAAAATAGGGTGAAATACTTAATACATAATATTATAATAATACATAATAATTATTATTTATTATAAATGTAACATTTTCAGTGTTGCTGGTCTTATCGCTTATAGAAGTAATATTATGTTGTCGCCTTGCCTCAAAATTTTCTATTTCCTGTACTCCTCGCTCGTGCCACGAAACTTCTTTCTTTTCTACCTCGTGTGATGAGGCATCCTTTAAAAAATTGTAAGAATTTTAGCTAAGAATTTGAACCCACCAAGTGTGGAAAGTGTAAACGTATTATCGGGTGCTCAAATTGATTAACGAATTACATAATAATAATTATATTCAATATTTAAATATTTTCTCTAGAGACACCATAGAAAAATTGATCTATAGCTGAATGTCTTAGATAATAGTGAATGAATGTTAATTATTATTACACAATATGTAGACAACAGACACCAAATAAAATTTGTGACTGCAAAATTGAGTGGCATTTAATAAAATACGTTTTATGCATTTTAATTAATTTATTAACGCAATTACAATTTAAGGGAAACAATGGAAGAGCTAACGTGCAGGTATTCAATGAGACAGTCATGGATTACAAAACTGGGTAAAGAGTGCAGTACAAACAAGTTCTCAATCTTCCTCGACATTAATTATTGATTAGAGTGAAAAAATAAATGTTCATGACGACATCGTTACGTCGTTACATTTAAACTACTGAGCTGATTTTGATAAATAATATAATAGTCTGCTAAATAGTAATGCGATTCACGCATGTTTGGCGAAGATACTCAAATACTTTGTAATTAAAACATCATTAAAATAGACGACCCCTAATGCTCATTTAGAGTTTGTTCACACTAGCCGCGTCGCATCTTATCCAATTTAGGCGTGAACATGTTTCTAAGCTGTGGTTGTACTGTACTCATTACGATGGATGGATCACGAGCTAAAAAAGTTAAATTGCGTTGCCATAGTGACGGCGGGGGGAGGACACGTCCTCATCCGAGGGCGCTTCATACGTGACGCCGCAACAGAACATCTTGTGCACCGCGCGACTGACGCGAGACGCGCGCGACTCGCAGCGACCCAGCCCGCACGCTTCCTCGTCAGACTACAAACAAAATATACAATTGTTATACTAATATTTCAATAAATACTGTAAAATGTAAGTATCCATGTCATTAAAAATACTAATGTCCTTCTAACTCTTCCTTGTAGACCCTCTACGCTGGTTCTACGCACGTGCTACGACGAATGTAGGAAAGACTATGACAGAACTTCAGCATGACTTCGCATTATTATTTTGTGTTTAGACTTTAGAGCATTGATTCCCAAAGTGGTTCAGGTGGACCCCCAGGGGTCCATGGAATTCCGACAGGGGTCTACGCATGCGTGGAAGAAAAATAGCGGTCCACGTGTCCTCAACGGGGGTCTATAAAAATTAGCTGTAACCCGACTCGACTTCCCTATGAATATAGAAGTTTAGAGTATCGTTTTTATTGGCATGGCTTTATTATTATTACTCTCTTACTATCATATGAAATTTACATTTTACAGTGTTTATTTGGAGTTAAATAAATAATTTGAAGAAGGTACGGGCTGCTTCGCTGATCACTATTGTATTTACAAATTTTTACGTCCTTTCTCTAAACCAAGCTTCCTAAAAGCAGTAGGTATTTCAGGACCAATACGACCTTCAAACCTTCAAAAAAAGGTGTGTTTCCTCTTAAAAGGGCGGCAACACACCTGCAACTCTTCTGGTGTTGCGAGTGTCCATGGGTGACACGTTTGCTCGTTTGCCCTCTAATTTAATAAAAAAGCGTGGATCTTTTAATTAGTAAGGTTAATTTTTCTTACCCACTCAGATTCCTTTTCCTCTATCTTGGCATGTTTTTGTTTATTTCCTTTCTCGTAAATTTCTTTCCCATCTCCTTTGGGTGGTTTCTTGTCTTGATCTAATTCGGAGTCGGAAGAATGCACCGACTTCACATCAGCAGGAATCGGTTGTGATGAGGGAATGATGACTCCTCTCTGAAAATTTATTTATTATTTTATCAGGATTCAGGTCAAATAAGATTTTTAGAGTGTAGGTTATTGGTTCGGTCCACTAGAAGTGTGCTTAAAACAGCACGTCTTCTAGTGGACATTTTTTTAATTTTTCGGAAAGCATTTTTTGCCTAAAAAAATAACACCAAACTAACTATAATATTACCTTCTTTTCAATTTGTAAAGTCGTAAGTTCGATGGCTTCTGATCGGTGCTCACTTTGGTGGACACTCACGTGGTGGGTCTTCGCACCCGGCTTATTCGACACCACAGCTAAAATGTAAATTTTGATCAAGCTTCTAAATTTACTGCTATAGTATCTTACTTACATTTCTAGGAATTTTAATCGAATGTAAGTCGCTAGCTGTTGACGTAACAAGAATGTTTTTGACACTCGTGTAGAGTAGGTTTTACGCCTGTTCCTGTCGCCAGTCGCGTCAGTCGCTCGTTCCACTGGGTTATAGGGCCATAGGAATAGTACTCTTGAGAACGCCTCCGTGGTCCAGTGGTCTAGAGCGTCGCTCTTGACTCGGAGGTCGCGGGTTCGATTCCCGCGTTGGAAACATGTTATTTCCAAGTTTGGTTAGGACAATGCAGGCTGATCACCTGATTGTCTGACAAGTAAGATGATCCATGCGTCGGATGGGCATGTAAAAAGTCGGTCCTGCGCCTGATCTCTCGCCGGTCGTGTCGGTCTGCCGTCCCACTGGGTTATGAGAGTAAAGGAATAGAGAGTGCTCTTGTGTACTGCGCACACACTTGGGCACTATAAAATTACTCCTGCGTACCTGGCCTGGTTTCAATGAAACCGGCCACCGTCACCGAAACCGGTGTGGGGAGTATTATTATTATTACTCTTGAGTAATGCGCACACACTTTGGTCTTTGAGTCTTAAGAGCTCCTGTATAGCTAGCCTGGTTTCTAAAACTGGCCACAGTCGAAGAAATTAGCGTGACGACCTATGTATTCACCTAGCTAAACCAATAAACAAACTCAAGAAGTCGAGACATTATAATATTAAGTGTGATACCTACATGGAGCTATAGACATTTTTCCCTTGAGTGGTTCTGTTTCATGTTTCTCTAAATATGGTGTCTCCTGCTGGTCTGCCACCACTGGAGGACTTGTCTCTTGCCCATCAGCCATATTATCATATAACTCCTAATACGCGTCCATATGTTTATAATGTTATTTTAACGAGCTTTTTTAAATAAAATTATTATATATTTTAACAAAAACTTTAACTATTTTCAGGATGTCACTTGTTAGAAATTTGTCATCTTTTTTACGAAAAGAGTTTTTTATTGTATTCTTCTTTTTTTAACAGAAGAGTTTGACCAGTTCCCTATTTCTTAAATATTTTCCGAATACCAGATTTCTGTTATCCAATATCTTTTACATGTATATTATGGCCTTGATAAGATGCACTAACCTAAAAGGTATCTTACTTACCTAAAACCATTAAGGTAATATACCTAGTGGAGCGGATTCCGCTAGGTATATGCCTAAAACTCAAAAAACTTATCTTTAGGATAATGCACGTACCAAAAAGAAAAAAGAAATAGACCAATAGAGCACTACTTTCTTCCTTGACATTTTCTTTCTGAATATGACAGTCAAATTTTCGTACTCATCATGTTGTAAATTTTCGTGTAATTTACTCAATTTTCAGAAATACAAGCCGTAAAACAAGTAGTGTAAGCTTTTCTTAACATCAAACACGAATATGTAATGGAAAAAAGACATGTTGCGTCGAAACACCTTAAATCTATTCATAATAACAAATTGATTTGCGAAGAAGAAAACGAAGCTTTTGAAGAACGTTCAATTTATGTTAGAGCACTAGGTGAGGCACAAGAAATTTGTGTTATTTTATAAAATGACCCAGGAAACGAGCACACATATCACCTGATAACAATTTGTAATGGCCTCTTCCCATAGACCAGGGGTTCCCAAACTTATTTTGTCTGCTGCCCATTGTGAGAACAATTCATGCTTTAGCGCCCCCCATTGTTTCAATTTAAAATGCATCCAGACGAAATGAAATTACAAATCACCCCCCCAAGACTACGCAACGCCCCCATTTTTTTCGGGGTTCCTTCAGCGCCCACAAAGGCTGTCATAGACACTCGCAACACCAGAGGGGTACAATTTTACCACCTCTAGTGTTACGTTATGCGTTTCCCTCGACTTAGCTTTACAAAACATAAAAAATCTTACTTGTAGATGATATCGATAGAAATATTTATGTCAAGGCTGGTAAAAAAAGACTGGTCATAAGCATTAAACAGAAACCACCTGTCGTAAAAACATTATTCAAAGCAGAGGAAGACAGCGAAAAGGTTATAAAAATATTAATGACTATCTTTTACATACATTTAGGTATTATACAAATTAATATGTAAAAAAATATAATCAATTCAACAGATTTCATCTACGAACGATTCTAGATTCGCTATTGAGGATCATTTATCTTCGACATCGCGTAAGTTTTTGTATTTATCGAACAGATACATCCCCAATCACATCAACTCTTAAAAAATCTAATTACTTAAAAAAAACTTTCAGGTATTCAATAAACTTTCCCTTAAAGCAATTTTTTGTTTATAAGATAATATCATGTTTTTCTTATTACAGATGAATGTAAGAAATCTAAAAACAATAACAGTACAAATACTACTACTTCCATCTCAGTAAAACAGGAGAAACATAGAATATATCACTATAAAAATAAGCAAATAGACAGCACATCTTTAAGTACAGTTAATTCAGATTCAGTATCACAAGTCTCTACGGAAAAGGGTCGTAAGAAAGAACCATGCTCCGCTTATGCTCGGTCACCGCAAATTATGATCTTCCCAAAAATTGAGGACTGCAAAGCTTTTAGAAGCCAACAGAATCCAGACAGTAAAGAATTCACAGCAAAACTATTAAATGATCAAACATCACCAACGACAAGTGAGCTCCAGAATCTTTATAAGAAAATAAATTATTTGGAAGAGAAAATATTGGAACAAGAAATGGTGTTACGTTCCATACACAAACGTTTTGCGAAATCTTCGTGTGGTATGGAAGAAACAAACAAAGATACCGAGCCGTATAATGAGCGAGCTTGTTGCAGCTACATAGAGTATAGCCATATTCCTGGAACATCCGCATTTCAAAGACAATCACAACAGTCTAATACCGGACGTGAAAATCCTGACAGAAAACACCATGCAGAGAAATATGGACGCGATTTAACCCTCTACGATAACGTAACAGCACGAGGGAGACGGCAAACAGCTTCCGTTCCAGGGAAACGAAACGATTTAAAACACGCCGCTGATAGAGTCCACAAGATCCGGCATAAGCTAAACCCTGTCCGTGATTACAGACTTATGGATACCGTCCACTATTTAGCTCAAGGGGAGTTCGCTCCTCGAGATGATGGGATCAAGCTAACACCATCCCGTGAAGCGGTACTTAGTGATATAATATGGGAGGACGTTTGTCGAACTCACTGGCCAAACACGAGGCTTGCTCGTCAACACAGAGACAGAGAACGCACAGACCGGAGGACTGACTTACAGAATCTAATCGACAGTCTTCTTAGGGAGCGAGTGGCTCACGTTGAACGTAAAAGACGTAGGCACTATCGTATCGTAAAATTAAACCATCGCCACGATACTGTTCGGGCCCTTGGTAAAATAGGCGACATTATTGTAGCGAGCAATAAACACGGCCAGCATTCCAAAGTACAACAGCCTCAAGACAATAAGGGAAGTCAAAGTCCTTCTAAATCACCCAGAAGCAAAGAAAGACTAGCAAGGAGGTCCAGTCACGAACGTGACTCACCTGGACCGAGTCGCAGCATTCGTAAGGACCCGATGTACTGCTATAGAGCTGGAAATTCGCAATTATCAGAATCATCTCATATTTACTATGCCCTAAACCAGAAATATCCTGAAGGTGTGAGTACTAGTAGCGTGGCTAGTAAGGCTCCAAGATTTGTCGCGAAAAAGAAATCGTCGGACGTAAAACATCGTTCAGATGTTCATAACCTTGACAATTTTATATTGCTGCCCACACTGGTGCTCCGCACCCCCTCCAATCTGAAGAGGCAGAGGAAATTCAATGAATTGTACCACAAGATATTGAACACACAAATGCAAAAAGGTAAACAATTTCTAGAGTCTTATTAATATCATGTCTGCGTCAAATAGGCGTCAAATGTCAAAACCACTTTAAAAATAATAATGGGGTCCGTTGATTACATTTTGTTTAAAGTGTATGAACACAGTGGAAGTTGTCAATGTCTAGATACTTGTCGCTTAGTAGTAAAAAACTTTGCTATAATTATATTAACAATTATCCATAACATTTTTCTATTTCAGACCGAAGTGAAAAACGAAAACATAACGATACCAATAACTTACCACCACTCAAAAAGGACATAGGACTTAACATCGACATAAAAGTATCAGAAAGTGAAGAAAAACTCCTTAAAAGTGAGGAACTGTGATTTGAAAACTTACGGGTAACAAATAAATTAATTACATTTCATTAAGACGTGTATCTTTTTCTTAAAATATAATTGTAGTTACTTCAGTTATGAGCAGAATAAACTAAAACATTGTAATAATAAAGTTAGCCTGCAGCATGAAATGATTTCGAATTACTACGCACCCGGCTTTACCTTGGACTTTGAAGGAGAATCTGATTGCCACTATAATGATGAACTCATGAACGTAGAGAAAAGGCGGACGGAGTCTTATTATACACAGCACTGTGTCTTCAGAGTCGGCCAGGCTGACTGCATATACACGGTCCGCACGCACACATTCTTACGCTAGTCCGGTCATTTGACAGGTGTAAGAATGTGTGCGTGGCCGACTCTGAACTCTGAAGTCTCTGAAGACACAGTGCTGTGTAATAAGACTCCGTCCATCTTTTTTTCTACGTTCATGGATGAACTACCTAAATTATTATAGTATGCAAACTGCAAAGCTTTACATTCATGTTCGTAATCATGACTATTTTGGCCCAACGTGGGCAGCAGCCTTAAAAGTAACAACTAAAGCTAAAAGATAGTTAATAAAAATTTTAAACCGTGTTTGTATATTAATTAATGGTGAAAGCCAGTCTGAGGTGTCAGCCAATATGTTCATCAATAACACAAGGGTGGTATGAATGTTGTATTTACACCGAAAATGCTAAATCATGAAGGGTAAATGTGTAAAGTGCAACTGTTTAATTAAATGGCTTGGCTGGCTACGTTTTTAAAACTGCCTAGTGTTGTTTTTTTATGAAATTGACCAGGAAACGAGTAGACGGATCTCCTGATGATAAATACGAATACGAATACGAATACGAATACGAATACAAATACTTTATTAACCATAAATAAATTTACAAGCATTTTGACGAGACGGTCCCCCAAACTAGGCGAGGCCTGTCCTATGGGAGGTGGATAAGCAACAGCCACCGCCAATAAACACTCGCAATTATGAGATATGCTTATTTAACTCTTTTAGTATTTCAAGTTTCATTCTTTATTATGATTTCAAATTGCAAAGTTCCCAAATATTGGTAGATCTATATGTTATTTATGATCGTAAATAAATTGAAATATTTTTATGGATAACTAAACATAGTAAGAAACTGTTTAAATTTTATTGAAAGTTAAGTAACTTAACTATAAGTTAAACAGTCATGCTTACAATTATAGATAAACCTATGGTGCGGGGTGTACCTATTGTTCGCAATTTTCTTCTACCGTGTGAATTGTTACACTTTTTTCACCTTGTCAGTTCGTACGCGATATCGGCCGACGATATACCAATATTATCTGTTTCTTCAACATACAAATTGCTTAGAAAGTAGTTACATGTAGTTAAATATTGTGAATGTGTGTGTGACATGTGCAAGGACGATCATAATACTTTTATAATCACGGCTGTTATGAAACTAAATATAATAAGCTGTATTGATTAATTAATTGCAATATTATGTCTTCCATTAGAAGGTTATGACTTATGACAATAGGATTATAACATTTTTAAGACTTTAGTAATTGTTTGTTAACAAAATTTGTATTCCGTTATGTTTTGTGTACAACCATGTTAAGCGTTTGCCAATGGGAAATATTACATTTAAAATGTTGGAGCAGAGGGGCTATTAGCTACAGTAAATAATCCGACCAATATACGACATGATTCACACGTCATATCAGAATATTGACAGTAACGTTGTCAAACGTAGAGCAAAACTTTTTGCTTATTGTCTGTGCTGGTGCTGCCGTCTAGCGTGAAACTGAAAACATTACAGTATTAAATCCTAGTTACGTTTTCACCCAACATTACCGAAATTACAGAAAATGTTATTAATTATTATAGACTCTAGAATGATTTTCTTTAAACACTTACGTCTTACATGACGAATTCTCGATTAGTGAAATATTTTAAGTAGTCAGTCAATACAATATTATAATATGTATCTATACATTATAATAAAACTGTAGAAATGAAAATTGTTTGTTAGCGATGTACGCTATAGAAGCCAAAAATGTGGTTAGTTTTTTGTCTGTCTGTCTGTCTGTATGTTTGTTCCAGCATCACACGAAAACTACTGATCCGATTTGAATGCGATTTTCGCAGATATATTGGTCTTCTTCCAACTTAACATCTGGTGTATAAAAATTTTTCCCCCCACCCCTCTAAGGGGACAAAAGAGGGGGTCAGATTTTTTCAAACTTTTTTCTTTAATACAAAAACTACTGATCCGATTTACAAACGGTTTTCGCAGATATATTAATTGTCTTCTTTAAACTCAACATCTGGTATATAAAATTTTACCCCCACCCCTCTAAGGGGACCAAAGAGGGGGTAAGATTTTGTATCAAATTTTTTTCTTTAATGGACTTATTTCATAATATTATTTACTGTATTTTCCAACACAAAATTTGGTATATAAGCCCCCCCCCCCTTAGGGGACAAAAAAGGGGGGAAGATTTTGGATCAACTGATGAAGTAGAAAATAATACTTTATATGGCAAAACAACGTTTGCCGGGACAGCTAGTATATAAATAATATTATTGTTCAAATCGCGTAAGTGATAAGTCATTACATATTTTTATGTTTCATTCGCGTTGATTTCAAAATTAGGTGTTGTGTGTCAGTAAAACGAATCGGTGAATATTTGATAAGGATAGCTCAAGCTTAAGTACTGGAATATCGATTTTATACACTATACTCTAGTCTAGTCTATAGGCATGTTTACGTGACCAGCATTTATACTGGAAAATTCACAAATTATAGAATTTCTCACTATGTATGTTTCTTTACAAGGTCTGTGAGATTAAATTGAATATACGCACATAATATTAGGTTACCTATGTTTATGTTTTGTAAGGTTGCCTGCTAAATCACATTTCAAACTAATACATATTTTTATAACCATAACTGCATAAAAATTGTTAAGTGTATTGTTAGGTATGTCCTAAGGTGACTATAATAAAAGTTCGTAGGCTCAGATATTAAATAGTTTATTAAAACACTACACAGTAAATATGTCAGTAAAATAATAAGTAACTAGTACAATATATCGCGGGTGTGCTCTACGCTGACTTAAGACACACTAAACTTAAAAGATATATAACTCTAAGGGGGCATTGTATTTAGCTCCGTGGTGTGAACTATCCACTGATAATGACCCTTACTGCTTCCAGTATAATGGAACAGCTAGCAATTTATATGCTTGAAAATTATTCGAAGGATGTATCAGCATTATCAATTGTAATAGGAGTTCGTTCAGGACTTTAAAGGTTCATAAGTAGGTGTTATTCAGAAGTCAGAACTAGGTGATCAAAATAGACAGACCCTAATACATTACTCGTAATAAATAGCCTGCCATTGAAATCAGCTAATAGTGAGAAAGCAATGGATTACGACGAGGATTCAATATGGAGAGCGTGAAGAAGTGGCTGTCTGAGCGACAGGGACGGAGGAATGATCTGTTCGTGCATTGCAGCCCGCCCAAACGTAAGTAAACATATCACGCTGTCGTAGGAGAGCCATGCTTCGGCACGAATGGGCTGGCTCGACCGGAGAAATACCACGTCCTCACAGAAAATCGGCGTGAAACAGCGCTTGCGCTGTGTTTCGCCGAATGAGTGAGTTTACCGGAGGCCCAATCCCCTACCCTATTCCTTTCCCTACCCTCCCCTATTCCCTTCCCTTCCCATCCCTACCCTCCTCTTACCTTACCTTACCCTATTCCCTCTTAAAAGGCCGGCAACGCACCTGCAGCTCTTCTGATGCTGCAAGTGTCCATGGGCGACGGAAGTTGCTTTCGACGCCGACGTAATCGGCTCAGCGCACAGATCTCTCTCTATACAAGTACGCTGGATCGATGATACACACCTGCTTTTTGTGCCTATTTGAAGCGGAATCAGCGCCCCCATTATTGGGGTAGAGAACTAAATTTGACGTAACCACAACCAATAACAAGTTGTCATCACTAGTATTAGTTCCAAGTACTCTCACTACTGCTATCAGCGCCAATATGGCGGCTTTCAAACGTCATTTTTACGTCAGATTTAGTTCTCAGCCCTCATAATGGGGGCGCTGATTCCGCTTCAAATAGGCACAAGAAATAGCTGTCATTCCAAAGGGTATCAGTGATCCAGCGTACTTGTATAATAAAGATCAGTGGCTCAGCGCTAGTCTGCGCAAACGAGCGAAATAACTATAATCAATGATTAGTAACAAATTAAACAAGCACAAGGCCTAAGTATACCCGAGCCATTTTTCAATCCAAAGGCATGTTTTATAGTCTTAAGTCTAAAATTACGCAGTTCAGTCTTTCACATAGGATCATGTTTTATAGTTTTATCTGGAGTGTAGTATTCCAAAGGGACGGTCGGTTCATGTTAGGTCAGCATAATAATTTGTAAGTAAACTTTACAAAGCCCTTCGCTAAACGTGTTAGCCGTCTCCGTTTCATGAGCGTGTCTGTAAAAAACATTACTCTTATGCCCTTGATACATACGATAGTAATTATTAGCTGATAAGTGATAACTTTTGCTATTAAAGGAACAAATGAAATAAATAAGCTATTTAAAATGCGTTTATAGCCTTTTACCAAAAAGTGTTTTTGATAGTAAAATTTATCATTATTTTGATATCATTTTTGTCACTGAAACTGGTCTGAACAAACCACGTATACCTGAATTTATTAACTGCTTCTAACGTACAGAAATCCGATCCTGTGAAATTATTATGTTTTTACAGATCAGTCAAGGACGAAAACAAATTTACGAATTCTTTTTAGGGTTCCGTAGCCAAAATGGCAAAAAACGGAACCCTTATAGATTCGTCATGTCTGTCTGTTTGTCTGTCTGTCTGTCTGTCTGTCTGTCTGTCCGTCCGTCCGTATGTCACAGCCACTTTTCTCCGAAACTATTAGAGCTATACTATTGAAACTTGGTAAGTAGATGTAGTCTGTGAACCGCATTAAGATTTTGATGCAAAAATGGAAAAATTATTAAAAATTTTAGGGGTCCCCATAGGTACAACTGAAACAAAAAAATTTTTTTTCATCTAACCTATGCGTGTGGGGTATTTATGGATAAGTCTCCAAAAATCATATTGAGGTTTCTCATATCATTTTTTTCTAACTAGTTTGCGAGATAGACTCTTCCAAAGTGGTAAAATGTGTGTCCCCCCCCCTCTAATTTCTAAAGTAGGAGCATAATAATTCTAAAAAAAATTATGATGTAGATTACTATTAAAACTACCAACGAAAATTGGTTTGAACGAGATCTAGCCAGTAGTTTTTTTATACGTCATAAATGGTAAACCTTAATCTAAATTTCATTAAATCGACTGAAATATAAAAATAAATCAAAAACCTTTTCATTTCATAAAAATAAGCCTTATTGCTGCTGCGGAACCCTTCATGGGCGAGTCCAACTCGCACTTGGCCGCTTTTTATTTTATTGAGCGTCAGTCATGATTGCAGCCTAAAATTGCGGGGGGTCATTTCCCCTTGTGACGCTTCCCCCCTCTTCTGGACGTGGCTGTCGAGCGTGTATCCCAGTCTTAAAGCAAGTGACGAAACTAGCCGTGTACTAGTCGCGTGCATGTCATACAACATTTCCTGAAAAATGGGCTTTGAACGGACGTTAGGCGGCAGACATTATGCATGAAAATTACACCCATTACATTATTATATCGTGGACAATTGATTTTATTTTATTGTTTTGTGTATTATTATAATAGATACCTAAAAAAAATAAAAAGATTCGAAATACAAAAGACTTCTTACTTCCTTTCCTGCCAAGAGTAGATTTTATTTGAATCTAAGGCATATTCGCTATGTGCAGTGTGCACTCTTGTAGTTTTCATGAAAAAAAAACGAAATACTAAGTTTTTTAAGTACGTAATAACGTTTTTACGTTTTTAAAACTTAGTTTAGCACCATTTAATTCGATATTACTTTCTTCCAAAGAATATTTCAAACTGTTTTATGTTTTAAGTAGGCTAATGTTAGATAAATCCACTATCGATTTCTAATATTCGGAGCACTTTATCAAAATATGTCTCGATAAAACCATATGAAGTGTACGGTGTACCCGCACTTGAACTATTCAAGTAGCCGATAAGGGTTCAACCTGTACTTGCTTGTAGATACGACGATAGGGGCTTTAATGACCCCTATACGACGATAGCGATATCAGAGTTCAAGAAAGCTTTTAGGTATGTTAAATTTTGTAATTAGCAATAAGCATAGGTACATAATACATTACGGTTATTTAGAGAAAAAGCAATCTACTTCAACTTTTTTCTGGCCATTTAATTACAATCAACTAGACAAAAATGACTGACCAATGTATTTTTGTCATCATATTAAGTTTCCGATAAGTACATATTCGTTTGCTACTTTTTTCATTGAATTTTATTATAACACGTCTTCGTGACTGTCAAAACCTCTAGTAGTCAAGTTTTCAGGGGTAGACAAATAATATTTCATTGAATGATTGATGGACAATAAATTAAAAAGTCTCAGTTCATGTAGGTTCATCTAAATCATAGACTTATAATATACTGATCTAAATATATAAAACTCAAAGGTGACTGACTGACATGGTGATCTATCAACGCACAGCCCAAACCACTGGACGGATCGGGCTGAAATTTGGCATGCAGGCAGATGTTATGATGTACGCATCCGCTAAGAAAGCATTTTGATCAATTCCACCCCCAAGGGGTTAAAATAGGGGATGAAAGTTTGTATATAATAATACTTCTTAACGCGAGCGAAGCCGCGGGCAATAGCTCGTACATAATAAGATTTGCTACCATACTTCATTTTTAGGGTTCCGCACCCAAAGGGTAAAAACGGGACCCTATTACTAAGACTTCGATGTCTGTCCGTCTGTCTGTTTGTCTGTATGTCTTGAGGCTGTAACTCAAGAACTGCTATAGCTAGACTTTTGAAATTTTCACAGATTGTGTATATCTGTTGCCGCTATAACAACAAATACTAAAAACAAAATAAATTAAATATTTAAGGGGGGCTCCCATACAACAAACTTGATTTTTTTGCTATTTTTTTCTCGATATCAATAACGGCAAACAATAGGCACTTGAAATATTCAACAAATACTGAATATTATTAACACTTTAATAATTAATAATAAAATAATTAAAGGGGGCTCCCATACAAAAAACATTTTCAGTCTATTGTGGTACGGAACCCTTCGTGCGCGAGTCCGACTCGCACTTGGCCGATTATTAATTTATTGATAAGTCCACCGATGAATAAATATTATTATAGTTTAATAGGTAACCCCTGAAAACTTGACTACCTAGAGGATTTGGCAAGCGCAACAACATGTTTTTTACTTTACAGAGGTTCTATGAATAATATTTGATAAAAGACGTTAATAACCAACGATAATTTCCCACCATGAATCTACTTTAAAACACATAATGAAACTTGTAAACTTGGCTAAATAACAAAATATAACTTTTAAACGTTACGAAACATTTCACTGTAGGCGTGACCGCTAGTGAGCCATGGAAATACCTCGACATAATTTTCTGCGGCTTTTGAATTATGAATTTAATACCGCTATAAGCCCACACAATAAAAATGTCCGAGTTTTGTGTATGGACGTGACCTTAGCGTGATTTGAGTGTTTTATTGCAGAAAACAAGCGCTCAAATTGTTTTTTTCTGCAAAACGAACGACTCGAAAGTAAATTGTATAAGCTTTGCAGAATTCTAGTATTTACTTTGCAATTTTGTTACTGTTTTGTACTAGGATATGGATAGTTTAACTTTATGACAAAGGTAGGCCTAAAACTTAAATAAAACTTGTCTACGATCTAGAATCTAGATGGTACTCAGTCAAAATTTTTGCGGGCTCGATTAATTTTATAATATTATGTGTCATAGTGAGGGAGCCCTAGAACAAATTTTTTTGTGATTACTAATAAGCGAATTTTTTGTGAGTAGCTACATTTTGATAAGATGAACAACATTTTTATTTTCGAAAAATCTTGAAAGTAGTAGCTAACAGAGATAGAAAGGATTTCATACTTTGACTTGATGGTCCTAAAATACGGATTGTTTTATTTGTAGGACAAGATTACTCTTAAATTATATAACTATTAACCTACCAATATACAAAAAATCAGCTGGTTAGGGTTCCGTTTTAGGGTATAGTAGTCAACCAAGTTTTGTCGATAGTAGCTACTCACAAAAAATTAGCTTGTTAGTAATCACAGAAAAATTTGTTCTAGGGCTCCGGTACTATATGCGGCGAAGGGAACGCGCGGGTTGGCGGCTATACCGCGAGCTCACAAGCAATTGCATCATGCATGTAGGTAAATGACTACAATACAAGTGTTATAATTTGACATCATATTTTCTGTAAAACCAAGTGCTATCAACTTTTTCTTCTCTGTACATGGCGCCATGTATAAAACAAATACTAGATGACCGCTGCCACTCCGTTGCACCAAAATTCGTTTGCCGTACAGTTTTCCGAGATAAAAAGTATGCTATGTCGTATCCCGAGACTCAAAGTATCTCCATACGCAGCAAAATCGGGTTAGCGGTTTGGGCGTGGAGAGGTAACAGACAGACACACTTGATTTATGGGGGTAGGGGTCCGCGGAAGACCAGGGACAGCGGAGAAAGTCGCTGTCAAAACCTGAGCGGTCCCCTTTTCCTTAGTTTTTGGCATTGCACTGCCATAAATTTTTGTGTTATTGTTATTTTAGGACAGCTAGTGTTTTGTTACTTTCTCTAATATATATTTTTTTTGTATATTTTTTGTGGTTGTGTAATGTTCAAAAATTGGAATTAAGATTTTTTTTACTTTTGTATTTATCGCGCAATAACTGTACATTTTCTACGATAAAAAGTATCCTTTCCTGGGACTCTAATTATCTTTTGTCGCTCACCATACACAATCTTACAGAAAGACACACGTTTATTCTTTTTGCAATGTGAAACCTGTGGCTCTCGGTGCTCTGTGGCCAGTATTAAGTCTGGTTTCTCACAAAACTAGGTAGCAGACAGACACACTTTCGCATTTATATTATACGTAAAGTATGGATTAAAGGCGACGGACACTAGTCGCAGTTAACTGTTACGAAGGCTAACGTCCAGCTGTAATGCCCCCCTCGTTACTAATTGACATTATCGACAGCGTCGACTGAGGTCGTTCACCCCTGCTGGCTGCTCCACATACATTAATCCCGTCCATTATATGTACGATCGAGGCATAGGACTTATTATTTATTCAATTGTTTATGGGGAGTATTGAAAGGATTTGATAGCAGATAAATCCATACTAATATTATTATAAATGCGAAAGTGTAACGTCGGTTACCTAAACCACTGAACCAATTTTGCTAAAATTTGGAGATACTTACTTTGAGTCCCAGGATGTAGGAGAATTTTATACCGAAAAAGTACGGTTCCCGCACGATAAACTAATTTGGCAACGGAGTTGCGGACGCCATCTAGTGCTTCATAATATATTTTTCTAAAAAAAGAACTACGGACGGTTCACGGACAAATATTATATGTGTGCGGTATGTATAGGTCTACCAGAATCTGATAGCAAATTTTGACAGCAGATTTTCAAAAAATGTCCTTGATCATTGGATAAATTTATACATTTGCATGTTTCACACCAGAATCAGCCGCTATTAGGAAAAAAAGCGGCCAAGTGCGAGTTGGACCCGCCCATGAAGGGTTCTGCAGCAGCAATAAGGCTTATTTTTATGAAATTAAAAGGTTTTTGATTTATTTTTATATTTCAGTCGATTTAATGAAATTTAGATTAAGGTTTACCATTTATGACGTATAAAAAAAACTACTGGCTAGATCTCGTTCAAACCAATTTTCGTTGGTAGTTTTATCATACATTTTTTTTAGAATTATCATTATCATTATTACTTTAGAAATTAGAGGGGGGGACACACATTTTACCACTTTGGAAGAGTCTCTCTCGCAAACTATTCAGGTTAAAAAAAAAATGATATGAGAAACCTCAATATGATTTTTGGAGACTTATCCATAAATACCCCACACGCATAGGTTATATGAAAAAAAATATTTTTTGTTTCAGTTGTACCTATGGGGACCCCTAAAATTTTTAATAATTTTTCCATTTTTACATCAAAATCGGTGACGCCTTGATAATTTGGCTATAGCGATGTCCATTTCTCTCAGCAATGACTAAAGCTAAGAAATTAAAGTTCATGTCTTTGTCTTTGAATTACCCATAGCATAACACGATTGGTCAACTTTTATAACACAGAATAATCAATCAAAAAGACCTCTGTAAAAAAAAGGGATTCCTATTTTGCCAACAGAGGAGAGTGATATAAGCTTCCAAAATTTGTACATAAATTGGTTCTAGTATACACTTTAATTTGCCCATAGGTTATATGAAATATTGTATTTATGGTTTTTAAATTACGCGACAAAAACCATTTTGTCGCTATGCCCTTTCCATTTTTTGCTGTTCCATTGCTTGTTTTCTATGAGAGGCCGGGCCAGCCTCGCATAGAAAACAAGCAATCTAAAACACATCCTACACGATTTTTTACTTTAACATGGCGTCACCTTAATGCGGTTCACAGACTACATCTACTTACCGAGTTTCAATAGTATAGCTCTAATAGTTTCGGAGAAAAGTGGCTGTGACATCCGGACAGACAGACAGACAGACAGACAGACAGACAGACATGACGAATCTATAAGGGTTCCGTTTTTTGCCATTTTAACTACGGAACCCTAAAAAGGATCAAAATGTCTTATTCCAATTACTCCTGTATTGCTAGAGTCAATTTACTTTCTCACTTTTTGCCATCAGATTCTGGTAGACCTATAATTAATCTAACCCACAAGAAAGTCTTTCAGAATCAATATAATTTATGTGAAATTACAAGATTTATATGAAGTCACAATGAGTAAGGCGTGTTTTGGATCATAGCTGACACAGAACAACTGATCATTTATTTTTCTGGAGTACTTTAATTTCTTGCTTTATAAAAAGGAAAAAATAGCTAATATTGCCCACGACTGTGTGAACGCAATAATCCTCTGAAAATTATACACGGCACGGTAGTTTTAAGGCATAATTTTTTTTCTTCTATATAACTAGCATAGAGTAGAAAAAAAATAAGTAACAACAACTCACGTAATTTTACATGGTACTACCATGTAGCTTAAACTGAACAATACTATTATGATATCGTTACGGGATCGCTATTTGAGCGTATAATTAACGTATTACCATAAACATTCCATGCGAAATCCTAAACTCGACTTGACACGAACCGTTTTTGTTATTCGTCAACCATTTACTCTTTTCTAAGCCTCAGATTACTAAATAGTTACTACGTAATTAAAACTATAACTACTTGTTGGAAGCTTAGAAGTGGTGTTAATTATTATCATAATATTTTTACGAAATGAACCAAGCAACAGACACTGGTTAACTTAAGTAAGCTTTAAGTATAGCGTCCGCCTTTAGCTACACTATTGATACCTCATTTCCTGAAGTGTATATGTAACGCAGTTAGGGCGCTACAATATAACAAAGTTATATTTTACACCGATTTACACAATACACTAACAAGTATATTATTTTTTTTTCACTTCATTAAACAAAAACATTAAACAAAATTTCCAAATTTAAATGTTTTTTATGAATCTGTAACGTAGGCGTAACATTTTAAAGTCCTTGCCATACAAAATTACAAACCCTCCAAGGTCAAGTGTCACACCCAACCTGTTGTTACCCGGCATAAACCCGGTATACACTTACATTATGAACCGCAATCGCAAAATCGCACGAATTACGCGGCCTCATGCGATTATATACAGGCTGATCCAGACAAAACAATATTTTTTCGTATAGACGGATAAAATATCGTAACAATGTGATTTGGTAAATTTCAAATTAATACATTTTGGGACATAAAATTTTACAGTAACAAAAAATCCAGTTCATTTATTTTATGTAAACTGAAGATGTAAACACAAATTATTATTTTCACTATTCAACACATTATTTTGTTTCGATTAAATATCTTAAGAAGTAACTAAAACTCTTTACTATGTGTGAATATAAACTGGATATCAGCAGTTCTCAACCCGACCGTAGAATTTATGCGGGCGAAATAAAAAGTAAAATAAAACACCCTGTATTCGGGCTTATCACAAACAGTACTATCAGATAAAGACATTTACACCTGAACTGTAACATTTCTCTTTTCCTTTTCTTTGAACAACTTTGTCTCCAAAGTCACTGCAGAGTTTAGACTATTCGTAGCTGCTCTACGGAAGTTCGTAGAGATGCTACGGGCCGTAGACGTAGGCGCTACGAAAATGTAATTATTACGTTTAGTGCTACGAATAATAATAGTTTTTATTAATCGTAGGTTTTGTGATTGTACATTTTAGGTCACGAGTGATTACTTTGAAATATAATTGCATTTACATATAATTTGACGTATGTTCAAGCATTTAATGATTTCTGGTAACGAGGCTAAAATATTCAACTTTCTACAAATCCAGAAACTTTGTGGTTAGCGCGTAGGCTTCAAATCGAGGCTTGGATTTCGACGTGTGGAAATGATAATTAAGTATTGACTAACATTATTTTAAGTTTGGAGAGGTCTATGCAGGATGATTATCTTTTTTGTTATGACCAGGAAGTCGTATTGATCATCAGTATCATTGGGTTATGAGACTTGAGAGCAGGTAAAGAAAAAAGGGCACCGTGTACTGTGCTTACACTTGGGCACCAGTCACCACTAAACATGTTTCAACATATCTGGTCAGTTTTCAATGACCTAGTCACTGTCACCGAAACCACGATTAATCCAAGGCCATTTCCAGTGCTGGGTGCCATCCCGGCGAGCTCGCTCCGTCACTGGGCGCTGGTGGGTGCGGAGGGCAAGCTGGAGCGAGCTGTGCTGCGGGGGCAGGGCCGGCGGCTGCAGGCGGAGGCGCTGCCGATATCCCGACACCTGCACCAGCTGATCGCCAAGTGCGAGCGCCTGCATGACGCGGTGGAGACCGGGTCGCTGCTGCAAGTGAAGGTGAGGACAAGCTGGAGTGATTTGAGTGCAACAAGTTTGATATGAAGGGGCAAACAACGTGGCAAGCGCAAAGATATTCTACCACTTAATATCCCGCATTCGTAATAAAAAAAGTACTTGAATTACGCAACTACACTAGTTGCACATACTATTTTTGATGTTGTCCATTGCTTACTTATTGTTACTTATCGCACTAGTTGCCCAATATACTATTAGAAGCCTAAATCACGCTATCACGCTGTTATTTTTCTAGAAAATTCTTGAGAATGTAACCTTAAGGAACAGATGTGGACATTATTACAAAAATTATAACTTGACTTCAAGGTCTCATGCTTGACCTAAATTAATTTTTCATTGGTGATCTTTGTACAAACCGTTATCAGCTGTCACGTTTCCCTTTAAGTAATTGCCTTACACTTTATGGTAGAATCTAATCAGCGTTAATAAATTGAGCCTATTAATAGACTTTCTAAAATTACAAGGTTTTTAAAGGGATTGAAAACGTTTTGTTAAGTGTATCTTGTAGCTCTCAAATAATTTATTGCAGACCAATAACAAAGTGTTTTAGTTTAGGTTTCACTCAATGATATTCAAAAAACCCAATATCATTGGTCTCACTACTTAGTAATAATTATGTATGTACTTATGTGGTTTAGTGGTGCGCTACATTACAAATAATAATACAAATGTTAAACTTATAAAAACCTTTATAAAATCACATACACGGGATTTTTTTGAGATTAAGTAATAATAGAAAATTATGACCCAAAAGACTGAATGCTTGTGGAGCATACTGATATTGCATGGTGACACGGACAATCTGAATTAATAATATGAAATTATTGCTGCACACGTAGATTTTTAATTACTTTTAAGTCACAAATTGTATTTCTCGTAAGTGATTTTGTAATCTTTTGAGAAATAAAGAATCTTTAAACCTAAACCTAAATTCAGATTATGAATTCAAAGAGCCATACCAGCTGTGTGTGCTCGGCATGAACGTAGAAAAAAAAACGCGGACGGAGTAAGAATGTGTGCGTGCGGACCGTGTACATGCAGTCAGCCTGGCCGACTCTGAAGACACAGTGCAGTGTATAATAAGGCTCCGTCCGCCTTTTTTCTACGTTATTTGTGATCGGCTTAAAACTTGTCTACATCTTTCATTCATATATTCATTTCATTTTGACATTTTCCCCCAGGAAATCCTCGAGTGCGACTACAACCACCAGAAGTTAGCTGCGTGTGTGGACGAGGCAGGCGCGGGGCTGCTGCACAAGGCCGTGTACTATGAGTTCCTGGACATCGCCGACTACCTGGTCTCCCGCTACCCGCACCTCGTGCATCAGAGGGACTCGGTAAAGTGGACCCTATATCTAGGACATAGGACTCAAAACCACTCGCATACGAATGGCGGGCGCAAGTGCCCATGTTTTGGTAAGATTAGGGAACAAACCAACACAGTCCAATGCTTAGAACTTAGAAGAATCTGAATTCTTCCCAATTTCCAAGAACTTTGTTCACAACAATGAACAATGGCAAATGAAGGAACTTAGGTTTTTCACTATACGTACTCAATATTATCTTCAAGATAAATCTCGTACGCAAATATACAGAACTGATAAGGCGTCTCCCAGACAGACGCGGGCAGCGGTGGCGGTGGCGGCGGCGGTCAGTTGGATGACTTGAGAGTTCTAGGAACGACACAGACACAAGTGGTGGTGGTGGCAGTACAAACAACTGACCGCCGCCGCGACCGCCACCGCTGCCCGTGTTTGTCTGGGAGACGCCTAAATCAAAACAACTCTCTCTCAAACATAAGTAAAATCAGAAGTTAAATATTTTTTGCACTAATCCTGTCAAGTTGCTGTCTATGTGTAATTCTTGTAAACCAATAGGTATAATTACGGTTGCTGCCATTACTGTGACCTTGTAAAATCTCAACCTTTTACGACGGGTGGTCATTTATTTTAAATAATTATAATCGTTGAAATGTCAGCCATGATTGATTGTGGAAGTACAGGCAACGTTCCGGTCATAATATATTACAATGAAAAACCTGATAAAAATATTATAAAGGTTGCGGTTCTGGTGGGTTATAACTTTTAACATGTCCAATAAAAGTCAAAAGTTCTCTGGGCCTCCAATAACATTTCGGCAATGTACAATGTACCATCAAGGAAATTGATTCCTAGGCAGTTGACGGACCTACGTCATGTGGTCGGCTTAATAATAAATAATATGTCAATTCAATGTTAGCTGTGATCGGTCGCCGGTCGGATGGGTATGACTTAACGCGACCAAATAACTTAGGTCCGCCACCTGCTTAAGAATCAACTTCTCTGATAGTACATAGTAGGAGAGTAACGGAAAGAAAGTGAAAAGTTTTTTTAATAATTTCTTGATATTTTAACAAAATAATTAAAATGTTTTGCCACTAGCAAACGCTAGCTCGGAGAGAAGAACGGGTGAAAGGTGAAACAAAGTAACAAATTCAGTATCAGTATCAGATAGAAGTTAGAGCTCTCTAATCGAGAATATTTGTATTTTACTGAGAATTCAACATGAGATCCTTCTTTGCCATTATGCCATCGTAACTACTAAGCACACTAAGCATGGCATCCATAGAAAGGTTTTCCTTCTCGGGAAGAAAATTCAAAGTTATAGATTAATTGACACAGAAATTTGCTATTTTATACCTCTTCAATCTTTCTATTCTTCTTCGCATTTCTACTATAAGCATGCCAAGCCAGTAGAGGTCAGTCAATGGTTAAGCCTACAATGTTAAAAAAATTGGTGTGGCACTCGGTGACTGCCGCGATAAAGCAATTGCATTAAATTTTCTTAATTATGATTCGCATACGCCTAATCGCACGCAAAAAAACACCGTGCCCAAAGTCCGGCAACGTCCCACCGACCGGCACGCCAACGAGCATCACACTCCGAGCTACACCTAGCCGAAATCTGTTGAACTGAAACGACCATAGAGATGGTTTTTCGTTACGGAATGTCTTGTTCGGTCGCCTTGCTCAAAGCCCGCGATAATTGCTTATGGATATAGCTTAGCTTAACTTAAGAACAATTACGTCTTCTTCAGGAGGGCCGCACACCTCTCCACTACACAGCAGCCTGCCGCTCGGAGGCGGCGGCAGCGGCGCTGCTTGAGAGGGCCGGCGCGGCGCGCGGCGCGCGGGACGGCGCGGGCCACACGCTAGCTCACTACCGCGCCGCGCGAACGTCACTCGCGCTGCCCGCACACGACGCAATGGCCGCCAAGCCGACAGGTAATTTTTTTAATTACTTTTTTATTAATTAAAAAGGTTGCAAAGCAAAAATGTGAAAAATAATTCAGTAAAATAATTATTAGGTACCTAATTATTTATTTAATATTAATTATTTATTCTATTAGAAGTAAATTACTTATGAGTAAATGGTTTTTTAAATAAGAAAATAAACGTTTTTGTTAACAAAATGAACTTTATTGTAGTCAAATTATATAAAATCGAAAAGTTATTTTCGAAGTCTGCCAAGCTTGGAAACAACAATATTTAAGTTTTTACGAGGTATTTAAACTTTAAGGGCCTATTTCACAATTTCCTGATAAGTGCCGAATAGGCTATCCACCACTTAACTTGACAGACAAAGTATGGACAATCTGTCAAAAAAGCTGTGAATAGCCTATTCGGTGGTACTTTATAAGAAAGTGGTGAAACAGGTCCTTAAACTTTTAAGTTAACTTACTGACAATAATTTGTTTTTATCAGTTTACTAATGAATTATTAATTGTCATTTAATATTAAAATGTTATTTTCATATTTTGTTAATTTAATTTTGTACTAGGTGTTTCAGATAGTCTATTAAAGAAGAAAAACTTTTATTTTTAAAATCTAAATAAATTCCGTAATTAGCAAATTGTAATTGTCATAGTACGTTGTAAAATTTGAATAATCCAAAAACATTTTATTAATGTTTTTTTTTTTATTAATGACTAGTTCATTACATATTTCCGCGGAATGTTTGTGATCAATTTATTATATTTTTAAAATTATAATTTTAAAGAGATTCTTATAGTTGATCTATTTAAGTAAGCCAATTATTAAAATCGACCTCTTTTCATCTTTCCTGGTACGGATGTAACACGGAGCAAAAAACGCCACCTCACTACCAATCACATCAACGTAATAGTCTTAATTTATTTGTATCCATAACATAAAAGATACTAACAATGGATTTATACCGAGAAACATACAAAAGCTTAAATTACATTAGGAATAACAATAGTCACTAAGAGGTAGTTCACAAGGAAACGATGCATTTAAAAAGCAATAGGCACACGCCGCTTGACATTTCATTTTGTATTGCTATTAGGTATGCTTATACCTACAGCATGACTGGTGAGACATGTTCAATATTCGTGATATTTGGCTGTTATATTAGTTGAAAAAAAATAATATAAAAAAATAATATCAATTGATCACTGAGTAAATGTAGCTTAAAGTTAAATAATTATTTACCCAACGCATGGACACCGCGCGCGGGAGTAGCGCGCGGCGCGCGGGGCGCACGTCGCCGCGCCCGGCCGCATAGTAATTTACTAAGTGTCCATGATAAAGGGAAATTTGGTCAAAAATTAAGTACCTAATTTTATTACTTTATAATGAGAATCGAGTACTGAATACTCTCCTTAATTATCGGTATTGACTCACCAGTCATGCTGTAGAATATAGGTAATAATTATATAATTGCGTTATGTCTCGTCATATCTTGTTTTACAATAAAAGGCCAGATGATATTCATCTGATCAACAATTAAATTAAACTGAAATTTGAAATTGTTATGGTTATATTTAAATATTTAAGTAAAATTCAGCGAACAGTTAGTCGCGATTAATTACCGAAGGATATTGTGCATGAACCTTACATTTTGCCGTAAAGAAAATAAGCGTTCTTTCCTTTAAGTTTTTTATTTAATTTTATGTAGGTACAGTTTTGTAAAAAGCACTCAATACTTTTGAAACCATTGTATCAGTATACAATATCATCAAAAAATATATCGTCGCAATCACAGACATAGATCAATATAGATACCGCATGTCGCTCCATTTGTATGAAAACGAGCGTGCCACTTTTTTAAAGCTACTGTGACGTACCGGTGACGTACCGTAGTCAACCAAGTTTTGTTGATTACAGAACCCTAAAACGGAACTCTAAACAGCTGATTTTTTGTATATTGGTAGGTTAATAGTTATATTATTTAAGAGTAACCTTGTCCTACAAATAAACCAACCCATATCTTAGGACCATCAAGTCAAAGTATGAAATCCTTTCTATCTCTGTTAGCTACCACATTCGAGATTTCTCGAAAATAAAAATGTTGTTCGTCTTATCAAAATGTAGCTCACAAAAATTTGCTTGTTAGTAATCACAAAAAAATTTGTTCTAGGGCTCCCGTACTATAGTATTTATATTGCGGTTCAACGTTGGCAATGTCCTATTTTGTGGTAATTTTCAGCATTTTACTGCACTACGAGTTACGACTAGTACAGTAAAAACTGGACAATACATGGAATGTATGCATGTAACGACGCCATAAACTTTTTGTTTGTTTCATAGTAAACAATCCTTTATGGTTCATTTTTATTAGGGTTCGTAACCAATGGCTAAAAACCATTCTCTCCATGTTGTTTATTAGGAAGTAGTCTATAATTGCTGTTATTAAAATAAAATGTATTATTCTTAGAGTGCACATCGAAATACATATTATAATACTAGCTGTTGCCCGAGACTTCGTCCGCGTTAACATAGTATAGTAATTAAAGAGGAATGATTCTTTCATACATATTTTTTGGGTATCTTGGACCGTTTTTGCAGCGCATGCAACGGAAGCTCTCAAAGATGAATAATTTTGTTTAGATGAAAAAAAGATGTTATATAGCCTATAGCCTTCCTCAACAAATGGGCTATCTAACACTGAAAGAATTTTTCAAATCGGACCAGTAGTTCCTGAGATTAGCGCGTTCAAACAAACAAACAAACAAACTCTTCAGAATTATAATATTAGTATAGATGTGATGGGCATCAATCATAGATGAATATACTATCATCATGGATGAGTATTGGTCCGTCATAGACCAACGGCTGCATTACTGACATTCCGCTGCATATGTCTGTCCGTCTGTCTGTATTCATATTCGCTAACCAAAACTAGAGTCTAGACTTTGTAGAGTTACTTTAACACTACACGTTTTGTTGCTGTTATGACAACAAATAAAATAACCAAAAAATATATCCACAGCCGAACATATAACCTACCTTTTTGGAAGTCGGTTAAAAAAACGAAAATTTTGGATGATGCAATGGAATACTCATGTTTAAGTTTTATTTATTTAGTAGGGAACCCGTGTCCAAAGTGCTACTCGCACTTGGTCACTTTTTTCATGTAAAACGTAGTAGTCAGTAGACAGGTGCGGCTCATCAGGGTGGGGTTCGCGTGAATATATTTAGGTGCTTATCTAACCCCAACCCATTACTTTCAGCTAAATTGAATGGGTTTGGATTTTTAAATTGACTTTTTCGCTTTAAACGAGATAGAAAAACTACTTCTTGTTTTCTTTAACTTTTTGCCCAATGACTTCAATTAGAGTTTGAAAAGCGGTTCAAATCAAACTTGAAAATATTGTTTAAGTTTGTAATTATAGTAAAGCATAAACAAAAGACTGATAAGATGAACTTTTATTTAAAATTTAAGTATTTTTATAACTCTGATATATTTAAAAAGAGCGTGTATACAGAGAACACGTATCAGAAGTGAAACTTCTGTTCAAAATCGTTACGGCGTAGTGACGCAATATTATTATTATTACGACCCTTTTTTCATGACCTTGAAATTTTACTCTTAACGTTTCACTTTAAAAAAAATTTGGACAACCAGCAACTTTCAACGAATTTATTAACATAAATATAACGCTGATTCTTATCTTTACTATTAAGTGGAATTTTACTCACTCTACCCAAAATATCGTGTATAAATCACCTCTCCCCCTCTTTTACTAAACCTTTTGAAGTGCGAGGGAATTCGGTAGCGCGTGTTTCGACTGTGTTATGATAATCTCAGATTTGAGGGCTCTGAGCACGCGAACTTGTTGCTTGCAAAATATAAATAATATCCGCAACGTCTTAGAGTATTATGTTACATATTAATTAGATTTATTGAATTTGGTGTAGAATAATGCAAAATAAAAACCTGTAAATGAGCAATTAGTGAAATTGTATTAAATTTACATTAACTCAAAATCCAAAAAAGTGTGTAATAATAATTATTTGTGTACTACATTAGTATTACGTGTGTAATACATTACCTTATACTATCGGGATCACGAAATAGAACATGATTTTTTTTATAAATTCTCGTGATCACTACAATACACTACGTAGCTCTGCTACGCTCCTCTACGAAGCGCTACGTAGTGCTACGCTCCTCTATACGAAGCGCTACGTAGTGCTATGCTCCTCTATACGAAGCGCTACGAAGTGCTACGTGACGCTACACTACGAAGCGCTACGAAGTGCTACGTGACGCTACACTACGAAGCGCTACGAAGTGCTACGTGACGCTACACTACGAAGCGCTACGAAGTGCTACGTGACGCTACACTACGAAGCGCTACGTAGTGCTACGCTCCTCTACGAAGCACTACGAAGTGCTACGTAACGCTACGCTAAGAGCCGCTACGTAGCACTACGTGACACTACACTCCGCTACGTTTCGCTCCGTTTTGCTTCGAAGACGTGTCACGTGTATTGTAGTATTCTCATCTAATTTATATAGACTGTATTTTTAACATGCTTTTAGCTTGGGCTGTATGTATGTATGTAACGGAATCTTCGTACACGATTTTTGCCTATCGCCAGTAGTCTAATTAATTCAAAACTTTGTTTACGTATATTATTAAGAGCCAATGGAAATGCAATAATTTGTTAAAATTGAAAAAAATGATAAATACCATTTGATTAGTTTTCATTTATTACTTGCTTAATTAATTATTACCTACTTAAAACTTTAAATTAAGAACAATAATGTTTAAAAATTCACTATTCTTATTTTTCTTGAATATTAAAAGCATCCATCATAACACAAGCAACAAAAATTCTTTCGAATAAATATGATAGACCATCAGTCATAATATTACTAACATACATAATACTGATGCTACGTATGTCCTATAAAGGTGG
Source organism: Plebejus argus (assembly GCA_905404155.3). Taxonomy (NCBI): domain Eukaryota; kingdom Metazoa; phylum Arthropoda; class Insecta; order Lepidoptera; family Lycaenidae; genus Plebejus; species Plebejus argus. The sequence continues at coordinate 9,262,895 of FR989942.1, read as the reverse complement.
ATGGTGGGTGTCGGTCGATACTGTCATTAAACATTAACGACATGTCTGTCTGTCCGCAGCAAGGTCTTCCCTTAACCACGAACTTGTTATTGATTGTCCATGTTTTCATTAACCTAATAACATCGATTTAACTGTGAAGTTAAAATGAAAGTAAGTGAAATGGAAATAGATTTTTAAAGAGAAAAGTTTTTATGTGGTCTTGGAATTTTGATTCTTATTTTATAAGTCTCACAGAGATAGCATTATTGACTTTGGAGATATTGCTAAAGCTTGTAACCTCTACTCGGGTCTACAAACAGATTTTAAAATTAATCCTACCCCCCACTTTGTCTATTGTCACTTCAAATAAATTGACTGTAATAATTATTTTGTTTGTCTAGCCAAGTTTTTGAAAACTAAATGTCCAAAATATTTCCATTCGTATTAAAATCTTACTGGATGTTGCTCGCAATTTCGAAGCACCGAAATATGTTTTACGGACAGGAGTTCAGCTATTCAGCTGAAAAGGTAACAGACACAATGAAAAACAAAAAACATTTGAATTAAAAACATTATCATGTGTTTCATTGTACTGGCATTATGAAATGCAAGCTTACAAAGTAAATGCGAATGCCACGTAAACGCATTATCGGCCGAGAATAGACAACGCGATGGAAATCGATTCCAATTAATGCATGTGCTGTTTTTTATTCGATTGTTATCGAAAGCCTTGAACCGACATCGATTTTGCTTTAAGTTAACTGAAATAAAAGAGTTTTCAAGGGCTCAATCGCAACAAAGTATCTAGGACTATAAATAAGGTGCCACCATCGATGTCTAGTAGATAATGAATTTCTAGGACACCGAGCGAATGAAAATGTATACAGGGTGTAGCAAAACTAACTGATATTACTTTAGGGTGTGAATGTGTCCGTGTATCTTTATCAATGTGAAAGTAGCATAAAAATAAACTTTTTACGTTTGTATTGGAAAATTCGTAACTTTATTTCCCCATATACAAAACACAAAAAATTTAGCGCTGCTATATTTTGTTTGCTGTGTAAATATTATTTTTTTATTTGTTCGATAATCCATTTGATTTGATAGCGATAAAGGTGCATGAAGTGATGAAGCCACACGAGTAATTACACACACACACACAAATAATTCAGTGAAGCCACACTTTGATAAGTTGAATCATAACTTGCAATATAAATATTATTATGTACTTTAAAAATACTCTGAGGACTTTTAATACTAAGCATGAGAATCCCGATTCCCGTATTTAACTGTGACTTTCTAATAAATTTTGTTAAATTATGAAAGGAAAAGTCTTGATATTTGCTTCATATCATAAAGTAGTTTTTGGAGTTTTGACCAATCAGTTACCCAACTCTACTTTTTTAATTAAGGGTGCGTTTCCATCGTAGTTGAAAAACTGCTAGGAATACGCCTTAAAGAACCAATAAAATACTTCATTTGCCTAACCTTACTCAGTGCTCGATTCTATTAGTCCTTAAAACAAACTTTCCTTGCTATGCAGCTTTGTTCAGCTCTGGTGTAAATAAAGTACATCATAAGAATTTCATGATTTTTAGACCCCCCCTCTCCCCTTGTCAGTTGGTCACATGTGAGCCGTAGTATAAAGTCACAAATTTGCAATTTTACGTCTAAAACTTAAAACCACCTCAACAAATTAAATTTTGCTGTTCAATTTACTAGGAATAATAAAATATAGGACCCCTCCGCGCTCCTTGCCATACCATGTCACACAGTCACACTTCGTCAAACCCGGGGGGGGTTTGACGAAGTGTGACTGTGTGACTTTAGATATGACTTTAGATATGACATACTTTTATGGATGGTCCCTTACAGTTTTTAATTATTTCCCATATTCTTTCAGGTCTGGTGGTGAAACGCCACAACATCCGCATCTGGTGTCACGAGTGTGACCTGGGGCGGCTGGCGCGCGTGGTGTGGATGGGCCAGGGTGGGCGGCTGCTCAGCGAGGTCTCCAGCCAGCCTGTGGTCAGGAGGTTCCTGGAGGCAGTTCCTTATATAATGGTAAGGTTTATCGTCTGTATGAAAACTGAGATTAAATCGTTTGCAAAAGTTTTGATCTCGGTTGAATTAAAAATCCATTGTTCATAACATGAGAACTAGATAAATTGAAAAGATTAAACTTAAAAAATGACCAGCAAGGAAGTTACTCAATCTGGCAAAAAGTCATTTAAGTTCTAACACCGCGTAAGTCACTTTTTGGATATTTTGAAATTTTGATGTCATTCGCTAGAAAATCGGAAGACGCATCGTATCAGCCAATCAAGAACACGTATCGCGTAACAAAAACTACTAAGTAAAATAAAATTTAAATAGCAAACCTGCTTTAGAATGGTATCTATACAATTGTTTTCTCTCTACTGAAAAGTTGTTATTTTTGACTTACGCAAACTAAAGACGAAAACTTGATACAATCTTCCATATCGATCATGATATTCAACTAAAACTTTGCACCATGTAATTTCCAGAACACAATCCGCGACATCCACGAGGCGGTGATCCAGAACAACCTGGAGAGCGTGATGAAGCTGAGCGGGGACCCGGTCGTGCCACAGATCCTGTCCAGCCGGGACACACACAACATGACCGTTATGCACAAGGTAACATTTTTATTAATTCGTAGGTATTTCATACACTGCGTGACTGGTGAGACATGTTCAATACTCGAGGACGTGATATTTGGCTATTATAATTGGAAAAAAATAATATAAAAAAATAATATCAATTGATCACTGAGTAAATGTAGCTTAAAGTTTAATAATTATTTACCTAACGCATGGACACCGCGAGCGGGAGGGGTAGTTGTGTGGTGTTTCTTTGGTAGCGCACGCCTCTGCACTGGCCGCATAGTATGCCTACTTGCCTAGCCGCGTAATTTACTTAGTAAGTATCCATGCTTCATTTATTTTTGGGAAATTCGGAAAAAAAAATTAAGAACCTAATTTTATTACATGATTATAATGAGAATCGAGTACAGAGTACTCTCCATAAGTATCGGTAATGTCTCACCAGTCATGCTGTAGAATCGGACGGAGTGGACGGATTTGTTGCTTTGTATTGATTTCTATGGTACTGCATGCACAGGAACGTCATTTCTGCAGCGCCTGACAAATTATGAATGACGCTCCGTCCGCACCGTACGCTCCGATTCCGACCCGGTGGATGCTCAGCTTAAAGAACTCTCGTGTGAGTCTGGGAGTTAAACATAACCTCAGGGCGTAGCTACCAGTTACCACCGTATTCAACCGTATCAATTAGTGATCAGCTGTCTTCCGCTGAGATTGGTCGCTTGTCTATCGCTCTCTTGCGCGTACGTGCCGCGCGCCGCGCTGAAGCAGCAGACACCGCGATGACCCAGATACCGATAGTGAATCACGCAAATTTGTGTTGTTCAAGTAATGTAAACAATTATTGTTAAGGAGCAGTTACATTAGCTTAATATAATGGCTGCCCACGAGCTAAAGATTGAAACAGCAAAGGAGAAATTCATATACAACCACTATCTAGAAGAGAAAGCGGCACGCGAAAAACTACAGTGCCTAGTAAAGGACCTCCAAGATCAAATAGAAAAACTTCAGGAACAGCTGAAAAAAGTACAAGAGGAAAAAGACAAATCTCCAAGCCAACGTCGTGTCATCAAGGCTCCTCCTGTCGATGTTGAATATGAGACGGATGAAGAGGAGCTAGCCAAAGAAACTGAGTGGGTCCGACAAAAAAGCAGGAAGAAGCGAAAGCTTAACGTTTCACTCTCCCCACTACAACAGCTAGAATCAGAGTCTAGTAAAGAGCCAAAAGAAGAGAAAGTCAAGAAGGTGCCCAAACCACCACCTATAATTATCGAAAACGTCAAGAGCTACCAAGAATTCTATGACTTACTCATGACGAGCTTACCTACCGTTATGTTCACTGCAAAAATGCTGAATGGCGAAAGCCTAAAAATAAATGCCAACAATGAAGACTCATATAGAGATATTACTAAGTTTCTTCGGCAAAATGGGCTCTTATGGTACTCATATGAGAATAAGCAAGACAGACCAATACGAGTCGTTGCGAAAAACTTACATTCCTCATGTTTGCCAGAGAGAATTGTGGAGGACCTAAAATCAAAAGGTTATAAGATCCAGGAAGCGGTAAATAAACTGAGCTGGAGAAATAAATTACCATTAAATATGTTCGTGCTTTCTTTTGAGAAGGACGAGGACATAAATAAAATATATCAAATAAAATCAGTGCTAGGTTGCAAAGTGGATATCCAACCATTGAAGACCACAAAACTGATACCACAATGCAAGAGATGTCAGGCTTATGGCCACACACAAAAATACTGCTCAAAAGAACCCAGATGCGTAAAGTGCACGGGTAAACACTTAACCCAGTATTGCCAGAAACCAGCTGAGGCAAAACCAAAATGCGTTCACTGTGGCGAAGCTCACCCAGCCAACTACAGAGGCTGTGTTGTGGCTAAAGAGCTTCAAAACATGAAATTAAAAGCAATGAAGAAGAAAGGGCCGACAACCATTACAACCTCTACTCAACCAACAGGTAAAACTGATACTTCAAAAATTAGTAAAAATTATAGTAACAGAGTCGTTAAAAATATTACATTTGCCCAAATGGCTAAAGTAAATAAGACTCAACAACCACAGCCTGAGGTTCGCACAAATACGGATGAAAAAATAAATAAAATTCTCGATTTAATGACGTCATTTGATAACAGACTAAAAAAACTGGAAAGTAGCGCTAACGTAGCTACTCACTCGCAGAAATCGAAATGATTAACTCATTAAAGATTATGACTTGGAATGCAAATGGATTACAGAAACATCTAACTGAGTTGCAAGTAGTCCTAAGCACAGAGAATATCGACGTGTGTCTTATATCTGAGACTCATTTCACAACAGAAACATATATTCAAATAAAGGGCTATAAAACATACCATGCCTTACACCCTGATAATACTGCCAGAGGTGGCAGTGCTGTCATCATAAAAGAAAATATTTGTCACTATGAAGTATACAAATATGAGCAACAAGAAATACAGGCAGTGGCTGTATGTGTAAAAACAAAATCATTTCCGGTAACTCTAGCCTCCATATACTCTCCACCGAGGTATTCTATAAAATCAGATATGTATATAAACTTATTAGAAAATCTTGGCAATAGATTTATACTCGGTGGTGATTTTAACGCTAAAAACACTTACTGGGGATCCAGACTTACTACTACAAAAGGAAAAGAGCTATTAAACGCTATAAACGAGACAAATTGCAAAGTTATATCAACAGGAAAGCCTACATACTGGCCTACAGATACCAATAAAATTCCTGACTTAATCGATTTCTTCATTTACAAAAATATATCGGCCAATTTTCTACGAATCGAGGAAGGCTTTGATATGAGCTCGGATCACTCATCCATAATTCTGACGTTTAGTGAGAAAATCATAATGAGAGAGCGCCCTCTCACGCTTGTAAATAAAAACACGGACTGGGAGAGCTTTAAGTTAGATTTAGAAAATATCATAAACCTGAAGGTTCCTCTTAAGTCTCCAGAACAATTAGATCTAGATGTAAGAGAATTTGTAAAAAATATCCAAAATTGTGCGTGGAATAATACACCAATCACTAACAGAAAAGTAAAAGGAAATTGCTACCCAATAGAAATAAGGCAACTTATAGCAGAGAAAAGGAAAACGCGAAAGAAGTGGCAAGTGTCCAGATGCCCTAATATAAAAAAAGAGCTTAATAATCTCACAAAAAAACTCAGGCGAGAAATCCTAAAGTTTAACGAAAACAGTATGAGCACATATCTCTCTAATCTGACTAATGATCGTTCAACAGACTACTCTTTATGGAAAGCAACAAAAGGACTTAAAAAACCCATTGCCCAAATACCTCCCATCAAAACAGCAAATGGGAACTGGGCTATAAGCAGTGAACATAAAGCAGCTACGTTTGCAGATCATCTAGAAAAAATCTTCCAACCAAATATAGAATTAGAGCAACAATCTAGCTTAGAAGAAAATTTTGATGATTTATCGTCAAATGAACCTAATATAAAACTTGTCACCCCAAGGGAAGTTAAAAGTGAGATAAAAAAGCTTAGCCTGAAAAAAACCCCTGGATTCGATCTAATCACAGGAGAAGTTTTGCGAAACTTGCCACCAAAGGCAATAGTAAAACTAACTACGCACATAAATGCCGCATTAAGACTCAAATACGTACCTGATATGTGGAAAGTAGCAGAAGTCATAATGCTACCAAAACCTGGGAAACCACCACACGAAACAAAATCTTACAGACCAATCTCTCTATTACCTATTATATCTAAACTATTTGAGAAGCTTCTTCTCAAACGCTTAAAACCTATACTAGAAGAAAGAAAATTGATTCCAGACTACCAATTTGGCTTTAGAGAAAAACACTCTACGATTGACCAAGTTCACAGAATAACTGCAGTAATAGAAAAAGCACTAGAGGAAAATAAAGTCTGCACAACAGTGTTTTTGGACGTCGCGCAGGCTTTTGATAAGGTTTGGCATGAGGGACTAATTAAAAAAATTCGAAAACTCCTCCCAAAACAGTTTGCTGATATCCTAGAGTCTTACCTAGTGCGAAGAATGTTTATGGTAAGACAAGATGAAGCATACTCAGAGCTGAAACATATAAAAGCTGGAGTACCTCAAGGAAGTGTCTTAGGCCCGGTCCTGTACCTACTTTACACTTCAGATATTCCAAAAATAGAAAACAGCACCATTGCGACCTTTGCAGATGACACTGCAATAATGGCTACCGGTGACACTCAAGCAGAATCAGTGAAAGAAGTTCAGAAAGCTATTAACACCATATATAACTGGACTAAAAAGTGGCGAATAAAGCTCAACGAAACCAAATCAGTACATGTTGATTTTACGAACAAAAGACAAAACTATAACCCGGTATTCATTAACAATACTGCAATACCGCACGAAAACACCGCCAAATATCTCGGCATGACATTGGACTCAAAGCTTCGCTGGAAAGCTCATGTCAAAAAGAAGCGCGAAGAGTTGGAGCTTCGCTACAGGAAAATGTACTGGCTGATTGGGAAAGAGTCATCCCTATCCACCAGTAACAAAATACTCTTGTATAAACAAGTCCTTATGCCCGTATGGACTTATGGTATTCAGCTATGGGGCTGTACCAAAAAGACTAATACCATGATAATACAAAGATTCCAAAACAAAGTACTCAGAGGAATTGTGAATGCACCCTGGTACATTAGAAACGAAGACCTACACCGGGACCTTAATGTGGACATGGTCTCTACAGTTATAAAAAGATACGCCGAAGCTCACGAGAAGAGGCTTCACCATCACGTGAATGTCGAGGCCATCCAGCTCCTCGATAACACGGACTTAGTTAGAAGACTGAAAAGGACAAAACCTTTTGAGTTAGTGTATTAATTAGTGTTAATATCAGTGTGAAAAACGTAAAGTGACTGTGACGAATACAAACAATAATGTGTATTCTCTCCTTTATAGAGACTTTAAGAAAGTGTTGATGGACACAATCTTAGTTAACTCTACCTAGCAGATTAAGTTAATGTAAAATTACTTATTAGTCTTAGTTAGGCTAGATTGTAATATTATAAAATATCTATACAGGTATTTTATGTATAAAAAAAAAAAAAAAAATTAAACGGGGCCTCGGGCCATTGGGTGCATAAGTTAATTGATTTACCTTCCTGAGGAGTGAGGACCCCCAAAAAAATTTTAAACGTGGCCCCACGAAGGCACGCTACGCTTCTGCGTAACCTATCGTGTTATCTCTGTATTTCTTAAAGATTCATCAACATTGATGTATTTTGTCTACATAGCACTCTAAAATAAAGGCACGATGTTATTTAAACAATCATGCATTTGTTATACAACAACAAATTCTAAAAAATCACTAAACATTACGAATAAAAAACTGTATGTTCCAGTTACAAAACAATTTATTTTGCATTACTGATGAATATTTTTCTCAATTTCCAGGCAGCGGGTCTCGGCTACAACGGCATACTCAAGTACCTGATAGAGCGGTTTCCTGAAGGTATTAACGACGTGGACGATGACGGCAAAACCCCTCTCCACTACGCAGCTACAGTGAGAGATGATCAGCATACTTATAACACTCTGGTCAGCGCCGGAGCTGATGAGAGTATTGTTGATAACGTAAGTGATGGAAACAGGGTTTGAATAGTAATGCGCTATGGTGAAAGTTATAATAGATGTATATTGTATAGGCTAAGACATAAGAGCAATAGAAGGCGAAGGAGCGAAATTGTTAATGGATAGGACCATTGCATCGTCTTAAGTCAACTACAAATTGCAACACTTGCAGGAGTCATGCATATTCAAAATTTAATTTATTGTTGTGATAACAGGTATTTTTGTGTATAGTTTTTAACATATTTTATTATTTTAGAAAAACAAAACGCCAGGCTATTATGTAAATAGGACGACGGAAGTTGATAAAAATATATTTAGAAATTTACCCGAGGCACCTAGAACGCCATCAAGCGCATACCCTGCTTCTTGGGACTGGAAAATTTTAGATGTAGAATACGTACCTGATTTGCATGCGACTAAGAAAACAAATAAAAAGAAAAATATTAAAGCTTCGAATGAAAATATTTCCTCGAAAAATAATACTACCACTACTGATAATACAGAAGCACATGTAAGTGGAATGAAGGGAAGTAGCACTCATGAAATTATAAGCACATTGCCAGATTTAGATGATAACGAAAAACCAAACATCACCAATGGAAATGATAAGCATGAGCATGAAAATATTCAGGTGAGACTTGCATGTCTTAAACACGGCATGTAGAATTAATTTGCGTTGCTTCTAAACATTTGCATGAAATTTCTTATATATTTTAGGTAGCAAACGAAGATAAAAACGACCAAGATCAAAATAATTCTGAAGAAATCGAAGAAAATAAAGATGATGCACAGTCACAGAAGGAACATGATCCTGAAAATAAAAAAGAAGATCACGCAGACACTCCCAATAATAAAGAAACTAGTAATCCTAAGGAAGAAAACAGTTCTCAAGAAACAACTAAAGAGATTGAAAAAGAAGAAAATAATGAAATTGAAGCACAAACAGATAAAGTAGATGAATCTGATGAAGTTACCAAAAATGAAACTAAAGGTAATGACAAAGTTGAAGTGTCAGATACACATGGCAATGATAATTTTGAAATTAAGAACTCTGTCGAAGAAAGTAATGAAACTACAAGTGACCACGACCATGATCATGGTCACGATAAAGAAACTAGTCATAAAAATGCTGATGAAATTATAGAAGAAACTGCAAACACCAAAGATGTAAATGAAAAACAAGACACTGAAGAAGAAAATAAGGAATCCACGTTAGATAATGAAAACAATAATTCATCAATTATAAATAAAGGAAGCGCTCACCAACATACCAAAGAGTTGAGACACAGCGCTAAAAATAGAGACGATATTGCCAGAATGAATGAAGTGAATCAAAGTAAAAGTCAACAGAATTTATCTAACGATTTAATCAGTGTGGAAGGAGAGGACAAATCAAATTCTCCGATCGATGAAGGTAATAGATGTAGTAACGATAAAGATAATGATCATAATGAAGATGATGATGACGTACAAGTACAAGGAAGCTCTCATCCTGAACACAATGACTCAGACACTACAAGTACACCAACAAGACAAACAATAAGCAGTGCCAAAAGAGGGGAAACAAACACCTCTTCTGGTTCCACACAAGACATGTTATAAACATTTAATCTATTTTAGCATTTATATAATATGTAAGGGTCCCTAACGAGTTCAATATTTTTGGTTATTTTGCTGATTAAGGGAACCAAACCAGCGGTCGAAATAATCAAGAAAATTTTATAGAGGGTGTAATAAATAGTGAAGCTGAGCAAGAGACATTAGATGCAAGCATTTCCCAAAAAAATGAATCTGTAAAGGAGGAAATTTTAATAGTTGTAAGTATATTTAATAAAACATGTCATATAATGGAAAAGGTAATATCTTCATATTATCAAAGTCAATTGTGGTGTTAATAGAACATTACAATATTTGTAGCACATTCCACGAACACTCAGACACCCCTTCAATTGAGTTGCTAGCTTTTTTGGATTTGTGTTGTAAAGATAGCAATTATATGCCTACGCATGCTTTTGTATATTTCATACCCTTTTTTTGTGCAGGACAACGAAATTGATCCCGAAGTAACTGACTTAATAAATACTGCAAATATGGAGATGTTGGCTACACTAGTTTTGAATGGTGAAGGCGCGAGATTAATGGGTAGACATTCAGCAAATCAAGAGTTGCAAGCATTTTTAGAAAATGTACCCGTATATATGGTAATTACCACAAGTTATTTAAAAGTAATATGGGAAAACATTGAAATATTTATAACTTTTGCACCCGCATTGTAAATTAACACATTCAATATTTATTTCTAGAAAAAAATCAACAAAGTGCATATTGCTGCTAAAGATGGAAATTTAAAGGATCTTCAAGCAGCATTAGATAGAAGGAAATTTGCTATTGCCAGAGACCCTATATCACCTAACGGCGCTACACCTCTACATGTAGCGACGGTTTTTGGGAAAACAAATATAGTAAAATACTTAGGAGGCAGGTAAATAACACCAACAGGGGAAAAATTGCATAAAGTATGGAAACTATATATTATTATCGAACAAAAACTTTTCTTATTGTAGGTTTCCAGAAACCTTGTCTGCAGTTGATTTTGAAGGACGTACATCATTGCATTATGCTGCAGTGTTACCTGATAATGGTCATTATTACAATTTACTTCAACAATTAGGAGCTAATTCTAAAGACTTGGATGATGTAAGCAAAGCTGTTAATAACTAGTGCTTATAGTAAATAACAATAACATAATCGTTATAACTAATATTGTTATTTTAAAGATGGGGCGATCAGCAGAAGACTATTATAAGAATCCAACATTACTTCCCATAAATCAATTGCTGTCTGATTTTGGTGTAAGTGAAGAAATAGCCAAAAATATTTTCTCTGATAAAGGTAAATCTGTTTAAAATTTTAAATGTTATCACTAATCATCAATTCATTGATTTTTTAAAGTATTTATATAAATGTTATAACATAATTTAATAATAGCTTTAATTACTGTATTCAGTACCTAACGATCAAGTGTCATCTCGGCGCACTTTGGATACTCCAGAAGCATTAGAAACACTCGAGCGATGTTATAGACTACTAGCATCAGCTAGACCATTGCGTACACCTCTCTCAGCCTCCTCAAATAAAGCTACGCCTCCAAATGTCTTGGGAAGATTTCTGAAGAAAGATGTTTTCGATGGTATAAGGTTTAGATCGACCAAACTAGATCACGATTTATTTGATGTTATATGGCCGGCAGTAAAAAAATTACCAGATAATAGAAATATTGTACAAACTGTGGAGGAAGATTTTCCAGGCGGTGTTGCAGCACCAGATTACTACGTATATGATGTTTTCCCAGAATTTTTATTACCCCTTATTAAAGATTTACATAACATCAACGGGCAAACCGAGCTATCAGACCACCCTCCTTCTGATTTTGTAAACAACAAACGCTTGCGAGACGTATCGGATCCAATTATAGAAGTAAATGTAGATCCCAGCGAGGAATTTGTTTTATCGGGTACGATCGAATGCTCAAGGAACTTAGATGGATTCGAATTGCCGATTAAATTAAAGATAGGAAAGTTAGAGGCAGTCGAAAGGATAATCACCTTTGTACTACTACAGGAGGATTTTGCAAAAATAATCGAACAAATAAATCCTGAATCCGACCAAAAAGGTGGTTCTTACTATACTTTAAATGAAGTCTTAGAAAAACCATCTGAAGTATGTGCAACTCTGGCATCTTCGGGTTTGTTGATAGCGTTATGCGACAGAGACGAGATTGATGATAGTAGTCGCCTACACGGAAAACATTGGCCATACGGTCGTGGGGTATATGTCAGTGACGACAAAACTGTCGCTATTTGGATTAACGTACATGATCATTTGCGAGTCATTACATCTACACCCCTCGATTCACCTGGTGAAATAGGATTGACATTCAGCAAAATATCTTATATCATGTCTTATTTACACGATAAACTTGATTTCGTATGGCACGAAAAGCTTGGGCATCTGTCGACTCGGCCTACATTTTTAGGAGCAGGAATCAGATTCAGTTTAATTGTGAGCTTTCCGGCGTTATCTAAAGATCCCGATAATATCAAGAGCCTATGCGCCATGAGAGGCCTACAATATAGGGAGACGTTAAGTCCTAACATAGCTAGAATTAGTAATTACCAGAGCTTGAATACGACTGAGACAAATTGTTTCAATGACTTTGCAACAGCTTCTTCGAATCTTTTGCATTTGGAAAAAGAGTTGTCGATGCAAAATACTGCGCATATTGCATCGATGTTTACTAATATTTTCAAGAGAAAAAGAAGCAGCATTATAGACATCGACGGCACGGAGGCCAATATATCGCAAAAGAAATAATACGCTTATAACTTTAATTAATATTGTTGTGTTTTAGTGTTAAGGTCATAGCATGAAGTACTTTTAAATGTTGGAAAGATAAAATGCCAATTGAATGAAAAAGTACATAAATAATTTTAGGTCAGTATTTAATTATACCAACATTAGAAACATTGTGCGTGTTCAATCAACAAAGTTGTGTGTCCGATCACGCTTTTTCACTCAATAAAAAATAGATATCACGCACACTCACCACGAGGCACTTTGTCTTTCCAACACTAAGATGTGTGTCTAGTATAAGTCAAGCATGGTACTTTGAATCGTCACATAAATTGCTACAATAATGCTACCACTAATGCCAATGATGTGTTAATTATTTTAAGCATTATAAAAAATTTTTTAAAAATGTCTTTTTTGTTAGAAAATTAGGAATTGTTTGATGATAATAAAGTTTTCTTTGTCCACAAAAATAGAAGACATCATTTCTATTTCAGTACCGTGCTCCAAGAACCCATTAGTGTCTCGTATCAATAATAAATCACCACCAAACAAATACGTTACACGTCCGCATTAGTAATTAGTTCCGTTCAATAAATCGATAAAAAGTAAATTCGTTATTGAGGACACCACTTTTATCCATATCGTTTTACCGCTCGTTTGCGCAGATGGCTATTTTCCCTTACGACTGAACGTGATGCGTAAGCCTATGCGAAGGTTACATTGAATATTTAATGTTTCAGGTATTAGTCAAGCCACTAACGGCCTGACCGCCACTCCTATATTTCATACCGACGAGGGCAGATATCTCGCTAAGTGTAAGCTTTGTTTTTAATCTTTAATGGATAGGCAGAGGAATTTTTACGGAAGGGATGAATCGGATCCTCTTTTTGCAGCTCTCGGGGATCCTTTAATCAAAGGTCTGACCGAGGTGGCCAATATCAAACCGAAAGACCCAGTTGCTTTTCTTGCGTCGTTTTTGCACAATTTTCCCGAACACGAGAAGCATCGAGTTGGAACGCAGGTCAGATTTCTATCCCCTCATTTTTAATCACTTAAGGACATTTTCCAGATGTCATCATATTAAATGAAACTTATTTTTATCAGGAATCAAATATTTTGGTAACGAGAGGTGGACCCGAAGTTGAGAACGACCATCCGCCTCCAATAGAAGACAACATGGTAGAGGACTTAACACAAAAACAAAGGAATAGAACTGCTACTATACCGAACCGACCTATAGATGTAATAGCCGTAGATCCTGATGTCGGGAAAAGTCCTGCCGCTCCGGAAAATGCACTTACGAGTGACAATAGAGTAAGTAATTGTAAAGAATACAAATAGTTTCTCGTTCAAAACAGAACTGAATATTCTTTAGAGTACAGATATTATTATGGGAGTTACTTTAAGATTGAAGACTAACACTTTCATCCTTATCTTGATGTTCTAATTAAACTTTAAAAAGAAAGTTCCATTTCCTCCATTCCCTCAGGATGAACATGGCCAATCCATGTTGCACTTCGCCGCCGCTCGAACGCATAGCAACAACGCTCTGCTTCAGATACTGCAAGAGGCTGATGTCAGTTTGGGCTTCAGGGACGAACTGTACCGGACGGCCCGCGACATCTCCATACAGGCCAACGTATTGGACAACACCGCGCAGATCGACAAATACGTGCTGCAGTTGGCTGCTCGAGGTATTATAATATTATATATTGCAAAAGATACTTTCATACCAATTAATCTATAGGGTATTGATTTAAAGGTACAATTCAAACGCATATTTATCTACACTTTTTCAATTTGAAGCAAATAATTCTAATTGGAATTTCCTACTTAGGGAACACAGATAAAATCATGGAGCTGCTGCTACTTGGGTACGACCATATCCTGGATGTAGTGGACGACGAGGGAGTGCCCATAGCGGAGGTGATCGCACAGAGAGGTGATAATGAGATGGGAAACTTGCTGGCTTCCATACCGACGTTTGAGGTAAGTGAATATAGAGTTGCAGACTGTAGAATCTTTAGACATCTTTATTTTCCCTGTCAGTTCTTCGTATAGCAAGAATTCAATTGAAATGACCATCTAGAGTTACCACACACAACTCATACTAAATAAGAACGATGTTGATATATTATTAACAACAATTGATCAGATTTAATTCGACCTTTGGTAAAAAAAGACCTCTTGACTAGGGCTTAACGTATCTCAGGACTTAAGTTCTTATAGAAGCATAATCAAACGGTAAATGTTTTAAGGAAACACGAGACGCTGTACACAGAGTAGCTCGGTCAGGAGACCTGAGTACCCTCAAGGACCTCGTATCTGGCGAGGGGGGACGCACCTTGGTCCGCGCCCGCAACACTTTCGGTCGCACCGCATTGCATTCCGCAGTGTTGGCACAGAAGGAGGAAATCGTTGCTTACCTGGCTGAGAAGTATCCGGAGTTACTGACGATAGGGGACAATGTGAGTACTTAAAGGAATAAACAAAGAATTCGTTACGAGGACTACGATATGAAAAAGACACTATAGTCACCTATTTCTTTATGCAAACGGAAGAGCAGAAACGATTATGCACTATTAAAGGATCTAATTATTATTGATTCATTGGTAATAGGCGGACCTTCGTATTTTGGTCTCATTACGTCAAGGTCAACCCAGATTAGAATAACTTGACATAATCCGACCAAATAAAGTAGATCTGTCGACTTCCATAATATTTTTAGATAATTATCTTACCGCTGTGCTCTTCAACTCAACAACGTTTTCTTGTATCTGCATGCTTAAGCTGTCTAACTCAAGCTATCTTTACAGCTCGAACGCACACCATTACACTACGCGATGGGCGTTGACAAGATGGAGTCGCTCAGCCATGTGCTCATCAAAGCTGGTGCTAAACGCGTCATAAAGGACTTAAAGGGTCGCCAGCCCTCCTACTACTTCATGAATAAATCCGACATACTACGGCTAAAAGAGGAGGAGGAGGCTTATTGAGTGTCAATTTCACTAAAGTCTGGAATTGTTAATCGTTATACTAAAAAATATGTAGTGAGTGTGGCAAAACGCGCCTACCTGGCAAGTGCGCCATATAGCTATACACTTATATGCGCTTTAAGTGGCGCGCTTTGCCACACTCACTATAATACCTTATCTTTCAATAATACGAAGAACGAGAGATGATTATATCGATAAACGATTTGACAGTCGTTGGAAAATTAGTCCAGATGTTTTCAAAAAGGGAGGACTACATCTTGAAAGTAAAACTGTCAATGTAAGTAATACTTGGTTACAATAAATAAATTATATCATGGAATTGTCCACCTTGGCTCTAGAAAATACTTATATTCCTTACTGTGTAACACCGAGAGGCCTTATTAGATTAGGATGTATTGAAGTGCAGATGCATAATTAAGGTGTCTCCCAGACAGACGCGGGCAGCGGTGGCGGTCAGTTGGATGACTTGAAAGTTCTAGGAACGACACAGACACACGCGGTGGCGGTGGCAGTACAAGCAACTGACCGCCGCCGCCACCGTCTGCTGGGAGACGCCTGAAGATTTGTAATCTTAAGGTGATCGCACATTTATTAGCAACGCGCGTGCGGTGCGTACGTTGCTGACAAATGTGCGATGACCTTTAACCCGGACTAAGAAATTATGTATCCATTTTAAGATAATATAATATAAGTTCGTCTTGAACATTATTTACAAGAAATAAAAAAACAGAAGATATATACACATTGACGCACAATTCTAATGATGGAAATCAAGATTGCAATTGAGCATGTATACTTTGTATAGAGTAAGGAAAAAATTGATTTACTATAAGATCAGTCATTCGGAGCTAAAACAGGAATTATTTTGATAAAAATACTCGTATACAAGAAAATTACTAGACATTCTAATAATTTTCTCGAATAGCTAGAAGAAGGAATACTTATTGTGACTCTCCAAAATCGGAGATTTTGTAATAGATGTATATGTAAGTGAACTGAATTTTAAGGAGAAGACAATTGTGTACTCATGTAACAAAACTTTCAGTATTTTCCAACGTTTAAAAATGCTATACTTGTTAGTTTTTGAAATCAGTGTTGTGTTTAGAAGTGTATTTTGCATTTTACAGGATTCTTTAACAGAAAAACAAATAGTTTGTGTATATGAAACCTAGTACCGAGGTAACAAAATGTTGAGATATTTCTGACCAGATTTTTTAACAAATAGTTTTAGTATGAGTGATGTGAGAAACCGTCCAAACCCTGGCCGCTTGAGCGCTTATAGGCTCGATTTATAACGGCCAAACCGCTAGATCGCGCGGCCTTATAAATCGAGCCTAACCAAATCGTTACAGTTTCCATATTTGGTCGCACGACCAATTATACGTAGCAACTTCGCAAAGTTCCATATAAGGTAGCGGTTGGCAGCGGGCGACATGAAGCGGCAGCAGACGACGTGTCGTCGCGACACTACTGTTCTATGTATTTCTATGAAAGTGTATTCGTGTCGCTAACTGCGCAGGGTATTTCATACAAATACATAGAAACCAATATTAGTGTCGCGACGACACATCGTGTGCAGCAGTCTGCATCTTCATGTATTCGGCTTCCAACTTGTACCTTTACACAAACGTTTTTGAAATTGATTAAATCCAATGAGAACAATTTCAAGGGGGTGAGCCAAAATCTTTTCGTTTTCGCTTCGTTATAGAATCGCCGATGTAAATGTATGGAATTGACATAAGCGTTCGTTCATATTATGACGTTGACGTTCGACTCGTCATATGTCAATTCCATACATTTACATCGGCGATTCTATAACGAAGCGAAAACGAAAAGATTTTGGCTCACCCCCGACCTACTATTTTCAAATATTTTTAACGTCTTCGCGTGATAATGTCACAATCACTCGAAGTTGGAAAAAGTTGAGTGATTGTATCTAATTCACTTTCTGTATCTTTGGAACTATACAGGACTTTTTTACCAAGATGATGTATCCAAAATTCGTTTAAAAACGTTTGCGCATGTGAAAGTTTAAATGAAAAATGTGATTGTAAATTGATACTTGTAGGGACCCTTTTTCACTCTATGTTAGTTAGGTATAATAAATAACTAGTCAACAAACTTGTTTTACTTTATATTCCATTTCCAAAATGCTAGTAAGTTTTTACAAAAAATAAAGTTAAGTATCTAATATAAAACACGATCACAATTTTGGCAATAAGATGATACAAAATATGCACATACTTGTTTCACGTTAGAGACTGCCATGGTATAGGATTGATGTACATTTGTGATACTGAGCCCCGCATACCTGGAAAATTAATACATTTTATCAATCTTCCTTAACATCGGAATATTGAAGATAATATTAAATGATAATGTCTGAAGATATCTCGACAATTTGGCTTGGAAATGTTTTTAAAAAGAATTTTTTAAGTAAGGCTTACGTATGTCATCTATTATAGATGATCATTATGTCTAAGGTAAGCATTTAAGATCTTGTGATAAACGAAAAACTCCATGTAAGTATACGAAAGACGTTCCTGTCGTAAGCTGTGAACTCTACTTTTGTCCAGAGAGGAACCGAAACCTGAATTTAACGTTATTAATAATCGGCCAAGTGCGAGTTGGACTCGCGCACGAAGGGTTCCGTACCATTATAGAGCAAAAATAGTAAAAAATTGTGTTTTTTTTTGTATGGGAGCCTCCCTTAATTAATTATTTTATTTAAGTTTTGTTATTATTTATTGAAGTATTAATACAGCTGAGTATTTTGTGTACATTTCAAGTGCCTACCTGTTGTCACTTGTCATCATTGAGACCAAGCAAAAAATGATTGAAAAATCACGTTTGTTGTATGGGAGCCCCCCTTAAATATTTAATTTATTTTGTTTTTAGTATTTGTTGTTATAGCGGCAACAGAAATACATAATCTGTGAAAATTTCAACTCTCTAGTTATTACCGTTCTTGAGTTACAGCCTGGAGACAGACGGACAGAGTGACAGACATCGAAGTCTCAGTAATAGGGCCCCGTTTTTACCCTTTGTGTACGGAACCCTAAAACCGCGCAACAATCAGCAACATCGTTCTACAACGTGCATAGCCAGCTACGCGACCATAGAGGTGCTACGCGCTCGTAGCGTGCTTAACTTAACGATAAAAGATTCTTTATTTCAAGTCTGAAGTGTCTGCCAAGGGCAGCACGCTCGCGGTTGGTAAGATCATACAGGGTGCAATTAAACCTTCCTGCCAAATTTTTTCCAGGGCTTAAGTATCATTAGGAAAATCCATTAAACCAAAAATAATTGGGTGTTATTTTTTTGTTAATGACATATTTTATCCCATTTAAAATTGTTGCAGAATGCTCACTCGCGGCGGTGGGTGTGATCGGGGGTGACGCGGGGCGAGGCGCGCGCGCGGGGGCAAGTCACACGCGGGCGACGTGTAGTGTCCATTAATTGTAGTGTCTTTTAGGATAACTTTCGGAGGCTATTTCTCAACATTTTAGTACTGAGTGATTATAAAAGAAAAAATACGTGTATTTTTATTTTTAACAAGGATCAATATATCAAAATTTGGCAGGAAGGTTAAATTGCACCCTGTATAAGGTAAGCAAGATATAGATAGCTAGAGCTATACCACTAAAATCTGGATGTCTGAAACTCTGGGGACGCTGTAAATAGAGTTCTGGGCTAATGCAATAGAGTTGAAAATCAAAACTTACTGAGCTCCCCCCGGTTGAGCGGCACGGGCAGCGGCTTGCCCCGGCTGGTCCGCAGCCAGTCGCGGTAAGCTCGCTCCCCCTGCACGCGCCGTCGCTCCTCTTCAATCGCCGCACGCGCTGCCCGCCGCTCGGCTCGCGTCTTCATCACTACAAATAAGTCTTTGTGTGATCAAAGTGGTACTATTTTAGGGTATGTATGTGTCCCGTTATACCGGCACTCCACATAGACAAGCGCGCTGGCGAGCGCGCTGGCCCAGCCACTGGCCCAATGTGTAGAACGGGCGTTGGCACATTGGCGGTAGGTATTTGGACGCTGGCAGGCGCGCTTGCGAGCTTGCCGAGCGGTGTCCGTAGTATCAAAGGACACTTGTGGCAAGCGTGTGGATTACTCACAAGCACCTTGGCAAGCGCACTTGGGGAGACGGCTTAACATAGAAGTTTGCTGTGAAAGTACTAAGTAGCAGCGCTGAAAGCCCATTTTTGTGATTTGTATAGGCAAGCGCCCCAGCGCGCAGCGGCAGCGTCATGAATTTTCCATTAAAAAGTTTAAAAAAATGTACTCTTTCAGCGCTGCTACTTTTACAGTAAACCCTATACAGGGAACCCATACACTCCGTCAAGTAAGCCTGTATAAAATTTAAGTAAGTAAATATTATTACCCATATTTGAATCTTAATTAGTCCTAACATAAAATAAGAATGTATGTGTGATTCCTTACATTTCATTTCTTCCTCCTTCCTCTTTATCCATTCCATCAGTTTCTCCTCTTTATTTTCTCTGCTCTTCCTCTCACGTTCAATTCTCTCCTTTTCCTTCATACGCTGCAGTATTTCTTGAGCCTTCCTTCTCTCCGCCTGGGCTTGTTTTCTTTCTAGCCACCGTCTGTAGGACTCTTCTCTCTGTTCAGGTGTGGTGGTTGGTGTTTCGCGTTGCTTCATTTTATCTTGGCGCGCTTTTTCTCTTCTCTAGTAACAAAGTCACAAATTACCTTACGTTTCAAAAAGCTGACACTGTGTGCTTCTTTTCTACAGCGACAATGTGCAAAAGTGGTTCACTACGTCTTGTTTTCGACTACAGTTGTAAGGACATAGCGTCACGGGTGAAATCATTAGGTATCATGTATGATGTAGGTATGTATAATTTGCCACAATCAATCGCCATTTACCTACCTACAGTAAAGTTAATAGGTATACCTAGCGGAATAGAGAAACAAAGGCCTGAGCAAGCGAGATGTCACTATAAGTAACACTGCGTGGTAAAAAGAGACGTGTGATACATGACAGCAGCACTCTTTTTTTGACGTCCATCAGCCCGGATCAGCCCGGTTGACAATTTAATCTAATAGAATTCATGTTCAATCATGCTTAAAAGTATATACGTACACATTATTTTTCACACAGATGAAAACCAATTTCGGTTACGTTTGACAGCTCGAGTTTGTTGCTCTATTCCGCTAGGTAAGTATAATAACTTTATGATTCGACCTATATGATAATAAAGTACTCTGTGGATTCGACTACAGTTGTAAGGACATAGCGTCACGGTTGAAATCATTATTCATTAGGTATCATGTATTCTAGGTAATTTGCCACAATCAATCGCCATTTATCTACCTACTAAAAAAAACTTATGTAACCTACTTCCTGTTCCTTTCGTTCCAGCCACTTCTGGAAAGCTTCCTGCCGTCTCTTTTCATTTTTCTCTCGTTCTTCCCTAGCCGTGGTCGTGGTCGATACAGATGCTACCGACAATCGAAACGTGTCTGCTCCGTCGTACTCACAGCGAGGAGTCTCCTCACCAGGGTCCAAGCGACAGGACTTCCTCTGGACGCTCATAGAGGAGGCATTAGAAACGCGTCCAGTGAGAAACGGAGTGGAACTACTCCGGTAGGTATGAGGGTGGGGCGTTACTTCGTCCCTCGAAGAATCTACCGAACTAGAAGACCGAACATTCTCGATGCATATAGCCGGGTTGATGAATCGAGTTTTACTCTTCCGAGAATCTAGGGATTCGGAGTCGCTATGATATTGTATATTTTCTCCGGCCCCGTCGAAAATGTGATTGGATGTGAGCCTCTTTGTTTCATAAGTAGATCTATTCCTAGCACTGTCGCCATAGTTCTCTATATTGCTGGGCATTTCAATAAAATTGCATATTTTTCGAAACTAAAAGTTAGAAAATCAATATTTGTTACTAAATGAGAAATAAATCGTAAAGAAATTGTCATAACATTGAAGTTGAATGTCACAGGATTGTCACATGTAAAATCGAAAGTTGTCCAAAAAAGTTTCAATAAAATCAATATTGACTCCTTAGTTTACACAGAGCCAATAATCTTGACTTAGGAGTTCGACCTTATATTTTTCTACCATTTTTCAAGAACAGGTACATACCAAAGTACCTTAGGTATGCGTTGATATAAATTGCTTTTAGATACTACAATCTTAAATCTTCAATTATTATACACTACACACAAGTATTTAAATAAAACACAATGTTTATGGAATTATTATTTTATTGTTTTAATACATAGGCTTAAAATTATTACTGTTTCTCACTTGGAATATACATGGCAAAGTAGGCAAAGATATCGCATAACTATTCGAACGTACCATCGAGGAAATTGATCCCTAGGCAGTTGACAGACCAACGTCGTTTGGTCGGATCATGTCAATTCAATGATCTGTCGGCTGGGTTTGATATAACGCGACCAAACTACGTAGGTCTTCCATCTGCCTAGGAGTTAACTTCTCTGATAGTACATTTTAAGGTGAACGAAGATATGGCCGCAGTTTTTCATTATTATTTAATAAGCAGTTCCATTGCACGGCTATCCATCGCAGTCGCCTAAGCACGTACGACATAAGGCTAATTTTAGCGTCGCGCTGACCGCCCGCTATCCGTCGGCACTCGGCGCCGACAGGGAAATGTATGGAATATCAATGTAGACAGCTACACTTCATTCAAAAACGCTTCCTACTTCCTAGAATTTCATACATCTCGGACCATGAGCGCTGACGGTGCGCCTGAGGTCGACGAATGACTAAAATGAGCCTATGACTGCAGCAATAATGGCCGTCTGCGTTTCAGCTATATCTGTGTTCACCTTTACAAAATAAATTAATAACCAACTAACTGACCGAATATGATAATAATCTGGATTAGCTAAAATGATAAAAAATCTATCCTTTTAATGACTTCATATTTTCAATATTTTGCTACACAACTGCTATTGGATGAATGTTTTTGCGTTTAATTTTTCGTGCTCTTTACTAGATTTTGAATCTAGTTAAATATGAAAGAATATTATAACTATTGTCTATTTTGACTCTCACAAGGTCTAATTTGTGCTTGTATAAATAGAAACGAAAACTTACTATTGCAGAGTACTGTTCTTGAAAATAAAGACAATATAAGCAAAACCAATTTATTGAAAACTAATTATGAAAAATTGGTTTAAAATATTATTTACTTGAAGAAGATTGTGTTGTAATACATATTTTTACAGCATAAATGGACTATAAATAATTAAGTTCAGATTCACAAAATGTTTGGCTATAGTCTCTATGTTTTTATCTGTAATTTGAGAATTGTGTATTCTAGTGAATAGAAACAGAAAAAATTATATTATAATTAAAAAATACACAAGACATACTTGTGTCCCTAAAATTAAATTTTACATCTAATACAACGAATCTGCGTTCGAGGAACGGGGCTTCTTAATCTTCTCGAGGTTCTTTATTACTATGTCGTGTAGGGAACAGTAGCGGTTACGAATTTCACACATCACGAGCCATAGAGATAGGTACTCCTTTTCGTCAAGTTCCTGGAAAAAATACAATTTTAGCATTACAAAATATTGGTACAAAGATGTACTAAAAATTTGATAATACAGTGTGGGGCCGACTTGTAATGTAACAGGGAAAAAATTCAGTCATTGGTCTGTTTATTTAGAGCTTTAAAACAAGTAAACATTATTACCAGAAAATGACTAAGACATAGACGTAAGACTGAGTAGTTTAGTTATCAGTTTAAAAAATTTTGAGTATTTTTTTCTTGGATTATTGTGACCAGTATGACTTGGGTGATTTTCTCAGTGGGTCTCATTTTGTCATTTACTCCTTTTCTGATAAACCTAAAGAAAACTTTGGCAATGAAGTTATTATTCAGAAGAATTATATTTTTAATATAATATGGCGTAGAATTTTTTCACATACCAAAAGTGTCTGTAGATATGGCTTTCGGTTCTGTTACATTATGTCCAGCCCAGCTTTTCAGCATAATATGCAGGCTGACATTGACGATAGCAAACCTATTTTAATTTCAATATTCGGAATTGTTTCGTTGATGTAGATTCGTAGACTGTAATAATATGTGTTGACATATACATATAATAATTTTATGCCTAACAAATTTTTAGAGACTTAACATCTTATAGAACTATGTCACATTTAATAGCTTCAGAAATAACAGCATTCTTCATTAATTAATCATTGATTAAAAACATTCAAGCTTTTCTTTATCCCTTCAATTTTTACTCCATAATAACATGTAGCCAAAACGTGTGATAGCATAGGTAACATAATATTTTATTATCGTTTTTGTAATTCATTGAAATTTATTTTTAACCAGTAATGAATAATCACCACTACATCACACACAATACACAAAACTAAATACTAATACTTACTTTTACAGCTCTTCTGTAGTCATCAATATGAGGGTATTTGGCAACCTTAGAAACAATTTTTGCTCTCGAGATAAAGTATCTTGAGATTTGGTCAAAGAATGCTGCAGCCTCGGACTCCACAGATTGTATCTCAGCGAGGGTATCCTCTTGTATCGACACACCAAAGTTATTTCCGTCTTCAATTTTAGGTATCATAAATGAAATCCACATTTTCAGCTAGAATATAAAAAAATATGCATAAGGTACAGTTTATGTTTGCACAAATTGCAAAACTAATTTTTATCCACTTTTGCAGTATGGCAGTTTTTTAAGACAAACATTTAGAGGCATAAATAAGAATCATTGATTATAGAAATTAACAGATAAGTAACAAAAGCATTTGCTGTCCAAAAATCATGTATTTAACCCGTCGATCGTGAGAAAAACAACTTTTCCATTGTTATTGCGGTTGCATGCGACCGCTTGGGGCTTCATGAATTAATATTATTACATACCTAAGAGTTGTCAAAAATAAAAAATACTAGTGATTTTTGTTAAGTACCCCTTTGGAACAAAAAAAAACAAAAATATCAAGCCCCGGACTTAAACTTAAACTTAATGACTAAATGGGACCAAATTGGAGTGGAACCTAATATAACAAAAGAAAAATTTTGAAAATCGGTTCATAAACGGCGGAGTAATTGTTGAACATACATAAAAAAAAAAAAAAAAAATATCCACAGACGAACGTATAACCTCCTCGTTTTTGGAAGTCGGTTAAAAAATGTGGATGCATTACGCATTTGAGGCAACTCGTGCGCCGCCCGGCTGATCGCTTACCTCACCCTGCCGCCCCCTACCTCATACCGCACCCATTGTCGCCTTGTAATTAGTGCGCCCAAGCGGTATTAGATTGGATAAAGGCTAAATTAATTGAAATGAAAAAAAAAATTATTTGTGAAATATACTCTATTTTGGATAATATGTACTGGAGAAAAAATAATCCTGTATAATATATTTTATTTATTTACTTACAAGGTTAGAATCCTCAACTAGCTCCCTAATATGAGGTTTGACGAGGTGAATAAGATCACTCAGGGGCTTGTTACAGGGCACACTACCATTTGGCAGAGCATACACTTTGGTGCCCTCTATTGTGTTGTTCTCCGTGGAATCCAGCCGAGGCCTCTTAGCACTCGGTTCATTGGTAGGTTGTGCTGGTGGAGGCACTGGAATGTTAAGGTCCTGGAAATATATAGTTATATCTAGTTATTTCTTCAGCTAGGTTTCATTCAAGTGTTTTGGCAAACATTGGCAAAATAATTTACAATAATTATTGACTTTTTTCATTAATTGTACTCAGGATAGCTATGACTTAAATATCAAATATATTTATGTGAATGTAAGCAAAATATTATAACAATCATCCTGTGAAGGAGAATGTTCAAAATGTAACACTTTTATATGCACATGCATTAAATTGTGTCATGTTTCTTTTGTATTTCTCGCAACTTTCACTTTTTCACAAGTATAAATTGAACACTTTTCCACAAGAATAAATTGAATTCATTTGGAATTAGAGCAAAAACCCTGAAACTTGTAACTCGTTACCTGATGGACATCCGAAAGATCGCGGTTCTGAAAATGTGGCGTCTCCAAGAGCTCATTTAGTTTGACGATTTTTTCTGGGAATCCTTTTATTATTAAATGCTCGGCCTTCTGCTTGAGGGAGTCTTTGTAATCTTGGACCTGAAACATTTTCTTCAATTTTATGTTGATCTTGAATCGATGACACATTAATTTGTCATTTCATAACGATTTAGTATCGAATGGCCGCATTCGTTGAGGTTATGTTTTGCGCTACTTGTCAACGTTAGTTAGTTTTTTTGCTGCGTTTGATACAATATGTAATTTTAAACGACAAATAATATGAAATTGATTGGTTTTAATATGATTACCGCACAAGAGAGGGTCATTTTGATAATATAATAAGCACAGAATTGAAGTTTCATAAGAGAACTTATTAGAATCTAAAACTCACTTTTTTGGCTACGTCTGTCATTGTGTATTAAAATTGTATTGATTATCTTATTTCTTTAACTTCAACTTTATTATCAAGTAGGTATGCGGTATAAGCCGCAAACTTTTCTCACAAAAACTTTTGCTAACAATCAACAACTCGTGTGGTTGATCTTGATTCTTGAAATTAATTTCCTTTTTTTCTTCGTCTACTTCCTTGTAAAATAGACCGTACTCAGCATTAAAAAAATAACTTAGGGCTAGGCTTGACTGTAGATGTCTGCAAAGATGATCCAATTTCCAAACCCTTTGAAAATTGAAATAATTTGAAAAAAGAAAGTAAGTACCTATAGGCTATAGTCCGACAAGGCTTTTTTCAGTGGCGCTAGTTTAGCGAAACGAAGTACATCGGCTCCGCGTTTAATCCTTCCGCGCCTTGTCGAACTATAATGTCGGCTGTACACTCTCGCCGAGAGCTCTCGGGCGAGAGTCTCGTGCGACTTGCGAGAGCCCCTTGCCCGAGTGCGATCATGTACATTCTCGCTTAGTTCAATCGCAGTTATGAACTCAGAGAAGATGGACCATTATTTTTCTCTATGAGATGGACGAAAACACTTCTCTTGCAGCTGCCGTAGCTCTCTATGCTATGAGCTATTTTAAATAATTAGTAAATATCAAATATTTACACGATAAAAATACAAAAATAAAAAAAAATGGCGAAAACGTATCTACGATCAATGATCACCATTCACCATGCATCGATAGATATCATTGTAAAGACTTACAATCATATTTAATTTTATTTCTCACAGATAATGACTGATAATGACGTTTATTATTGTTATTTTTCTGTTCTGCATTGTCTAGCGGCGCGACCATTGAGATACTATAGCAGGAGAGAGCCTTATATCAGTGTACAAGCGTCAAAAGCGTGTAATGTTATGTCCTACTTACTAGGACATAACAAAGGAGTCGGTATGCATATTTCATGTAATAAAAGTGATAATAAAGGTTTTTATTGAACATTTTATGCTAGATATTGTTGAGTTCTATGGTTCCGCTAAATTATAAACCATAAGAATGGCCAAAGAATGCCTCAAACACGTGGATTTAACATTAAATACGTAAGTTTTGAACAACGTTTTTTGGACTTTTCAATTGGTATTTTTGTAAGCTAAAAAGGATAATATTTAAGTTTAATAATCCCTTATTCGTGCTATGTAAGAGCGTTTTCACACGAGACACGACACGACACGACGAAAAGCGGTGACGATTCAGCGCGCCATACATTTCTATGCACCGTTTTCACACGGCACAGCACGACACACGTTTTTGAGACGACAATCCGCTATGTCGTCACGTTTTTTAGCATAGATAAAAAATTTACAAAGATATTATGACAGTTATCTGTGGGTAATTTGTTTACTTTTAATTTTGTTTTGAAATTTAAAATTTGTATGGCGGTGTGCTGCTAATAATGGAAAAGTTTAAATATTATTATATTTATACCTCTATCCCCTTACTAATAAACGCTGTATAAGCTTTGAATAGTTATTCAGTGTTTTGTCTTCTTCAATCCAATTACAAATGTCACTTGTGTGACAGGAACAAAACATTAGTAAGGCCCTAATAGAGGTAGTGGAAAATAATCCGTGTTTATGGGACAAAAGTAGTGAACATAATATTATTATAAAGATAAAATAATGAGGAAAAATGCGTGGCGCTTAGTCTGCAGTATTTTGGAGCCGGAGTTTGAAAATTTTGAAATAAAAAGTCAGGAAGAAAGAAGTGTTTTATTTATTTAATAATTTATAATTTTAACTTGCTACTAAATTTTGTGTTTACATGCAATTAACAACTGTAAGGTTCAAGTTTTCGATTAACTTAAAATTAAATAGATAAAATGAAATAAAATGTAAAATATTTAAATAAAATAATTTTAGTTAATAAAATATTTACACATTTATGAAAGTATCAAAATATATATTTAGTTCAATTATATTCTTATCATAAAGAGAAACGGATGTTCATATTATTTTATACTAATGCCAATCGAAATCAATTAGTTTAGTTAATTATAATTCAATTTAATAAATATTTGTTGGTTAAAATTAAATGCTAGAAATTATTTAAAATATACATAAATATTATAAGCAATTAAATTATGACTATAAATTAAAAACGGAAGTTATTTAAATGGCACACTAGCGCCATAAGCGGAACTCACACTTTACGCGCCTAAATTATTGAGAGTAGAGAGGGAACTTGTGGACTGAGGTGTTTTTTCACAGGCAGTTGGTGGAGATCCTTCGTAGAGGATAGTCAATAAGCAGTGAAGTGTGAGCTCGGTACTTGGGCTATAATTATACTTATTACTGTGAAAAGTGAGTGAAATAATATGTGACATAGTTAGAGAGGAAAAGGTGTTTAAAAGTATTTTAGTGTTGTTATTGTGGATGTGCTAAACTGTTTAACGGTGTGATTTGAGAATAATTGTAATAAACAAAGTGATCTGAGTGTTCGAGTTTTATTTTAAAATAAGTGTACACTTGTACAGTGTTATTCTTACAAATCAGAAAGTGGGGATCGACACTGTAACGGATTATGGATGGGCAACAACGTGCGAGTAAAAGCCGCAATCTTGTGACTCCAACCAGGAACTTCGATCAATGTGAAAGCCATGAAGGCACGGGTCACATGCGAAGTCGCAGTCCCATCCTTCAGTGCTATCCGTTGCGCATTCGCGACAGTGTTTCTGAACGCCCACGAAATAGTGGCCAACATCGAAGCCGCACTCGAGTGCGCTCAAGATCTCGCACGCACTCGAGGTCACGCAGCCGCATGCGCTCACGATCACACAGCCGCATGCGCTTGCATCTACGCAGTCGCAGTAGAAGCTACAGCAATTTGCACACGCGGGAACAAGAACTTGAGCTAGAGCGGAGACGCATTCGGCGCTTGGAATTAGATTTGCAAAAAGAATGCGAAGAAGTTCACAGGCGTGGCAGCAACCGAAGCAGTCGTTATAGAGCAAGACGAGACGGCGAGAGAAGGCGACACGGCGAGCCATCAACCAGCAGAAGGTCACCTCAAAGGTCACGTAGCCCTGTTTTTAGTAGTAAAGACATATTTAATCTGATACAATCTCTTAAAAATGGTTTTCCGTCCCAACCAACTGCACAAGGCGAACAGAATCATAATAATAGACGTATAGATTATCAAAACATTGTCCCTGAGTTTGATCCCTCTATTAAAAATCAGCGTATAGATATTTGGTTAAAAAAAGTAAATGAATGTGCCTCTGTGTATGGATGGGACGAAACCACCACTATTCACTTTGCAATGCAAAAATTACGGGGACTGGCTAAAGTTTGGGTTGCAAGTTTAGATACCATGTTATATTCTTGGTCTGAGTGGCAAGATTTGCTTATAAGTAATTTTCCATGTGAACTAAATTATGGCCAGTCTCTGGAAGATATGCTTAAACGCCGAACTAGATATGGAGAACCAATTGAAGTTTATTTCTATGAGAAACTAGCTTTGCTTAATCAATGCGATATTCGTGGAAAGCGGGCCGTGGATTGTATTATCCATGGTATAAATGATAAAATTATAAAATCTAGTTGCGTTGCTCTACAATGTTCAGAACCTAATCAATTGCTTAAATTTCTGTTAAGTAATAAAGACACAATGAGTTCGCAAATTGTCCCAGCCAGGAATAGAAGTACTGTCGGTGCCGTAAGTGACAATGGTCAAAATAGTAAGCCTAATAGAAAACCAATTCAAAATTCGACATTCTGTTTTAATTGTAAGGACAAGGGTCATTTCTTCGCACAGTGCCCAAAGACATTATTAGTTTGCAAGAGCTGTAATAAAATAGGTCACACAATTGAAACATGTTTTAAAGACAAGAATTCTAACTCAATAGATTCTATTAAAAAGACCTTGCGGATTGCCAGTTCAAATGAAAGTACTAAATATGTAAAACAGGTAAAGATCAACGATGTTACGTTAGAAGGTTTTGTTGATCTAGGTAGTGAAGTAACTTTAATTAAAGAATCCGCATCGAAAGGATTAGGACTCTCTCATAATGGACAATCGACAGCGATGATAGGTTTCGGAAATACTATAGTGCAGTCATTGGGTACGGTTTCGATTCATATGACAATAGACGATGTGAGCGCTTTAGTTGGATGTAGGGTAGTTAAAGACGAATATTTAGAGAAACCATTGTTAATAGGCCAATCTTTTTCTGAACAACCGCATGTAGTTGTTTACAAAGACGCCAAGAAACTAAAATTTTTAACTGTAGACTCCATACTCCCGGCAAATGTTGAGTGTACTGATACTGACGAGTCATTGATTAAAGTAAAAGTAAAAAGAAGTGTGCAGCTTTACGGAGTTGCAAATATTAATGCCTATACTGGGACAAACTTTACTGGCGACATATTATTAACCACTAAGCTGATAGGAAAACCCAATGCACAATATATTGTATACGGCGGTGTATATAATGTAAATAATGGAAATTTAAATGTAACTATAATGCCATGTTCAATACCTACCATATTTGTAGAAAATTTTATATTTGCCCGCGCTCAAAAAGTTGATGTTGTTAATCGAGTTATTTCAACTGATGTGTCTGCTGATTTCGGTAAATCTCTTTCACATATTGATAAAAGCCAGGTAAAACTAGGAGAAAACGTTTCAGAACATGATAAGAACCGACTTTATGACTTACTTGACCGGTACGTAACTTGTTTTGCAAACGATATGGCGAGTTTAGGTTGCACAACTACTACAGAGATGGTTATCGAGTTAAATAACAAGCAACCTGTAGTGTATAGGCCCTATAGGCTGTCTCATCATGAACGTGATAATGTAAGGCAAATGATAAAAGATATGTTAGATGCGGGTATAGTCAGGGAGTCCGTGTCTAGTTATGCGAGTCCAATCATTTTAGTAAGGAAAAAAGATGGCACTACGAGGATGTGTGTCGACTACAGGAAATTAAATTCTATTACGATTAAAGAGCGCTATCCTATGCCACTTATTGACGACGAAATTGCTAGGTTATCCGGCCAGGCGTGGTTCATCACACTGGATCTCATGTCTGGATATTATCAGGTACCAATTGCTGAATCATCTAAGCATCTAACCGCGTTTGTCACGCCAGACGGCCAATACGAGTTTAACCGAATGCCGTTTGGCCTGGCAAATGCACCGGCTGTTTTCCAGAGGATGATGAACCGTGTTTTGGGTTCGGCTCGTTTCGATAAAGCGACAGTATATATCGATGACGTATTGATATTTGGACGGGACGCTAGCCAGTGTTTAGATAATTTAGAAATAGTATTGCAGTTATTAAAGGAAGCCAATCTAAAATTAAATTTATGTAAATGTAGTTTTTTGAAAAATAAAATTGATTATCTTGGATACGAAATAAGTTCGAACGGAGTACGCCCTGGCGAAACAAAAATTAAATGTGTAACTGATTTCCCTTGTCCAGATAACGTTCATGGGGTGCGTCAATTTCTTGGCCTTGTTAGCTATTTTAGGAAATTTATCGAGGGCTTTGCGATGATAGCGTATCCACTAACTAAACTTTTGAAAAAGGATGCCTGCTGGTCATGGGGTGAAGAACAGACCAATGCATTCAACGCTTTGAAAGAGCGACTAACAGTACGACCGGTATTAGCTATTTTTGATCCGTCAGCAGAAACCGAGCTTCATGCGGACGCAAGTAGAATAGGCATTGGTGGCATTCTAATGCAGCGTTTTTCAGAAAATGAGTTCTTTAGGCCCGTTGCATATTTTAGTAGGCAGACAGCACCAGAGGAGAAAAATTTTCATTCATATGAGTTGGAGACACTGGCTGTTGTCTGCTCTCTTAAAAAGTTTAGAGTGTTTCTACTCGGCAAACCATTTAAAATAGTAACCGACTGTAGCGCGCTACGGTCAACATTCCAAAAGCGTGATTTGGTACCAAGAATAGCGCGTTGGTGGCTAACTCTGCAAGAATTTGACTGTGACATCGAATATAGGGCAGGTAAAAATATGTCACATGTCGATGCTCTTTCTAGGAATCCGGTTGAAGTTTCTGGAGGTTGTGATACTGAGCATCTCCCAATTGTTATGTCGATAAGTGATCAAGATTGGCTCCTCACTCTGCAGTTGGGAGACTCAGAATTGCGAAGGATTAGGGATATTCTGAATTCTAAATTAGATGATAAAGGTCTGGAATACATAAAAAATAATTACGTTATACAAGATAATAAGTTATTCAGGTACATAAATGGTGATAAATCTGATATTCGTTGGGTTGTACCTAAGGGCGCGAGATGGCAACTATGCAGGATGAATCATGATGATATAGGTCATGTAGGTTTTGAAAAAACTATGGATAGAATCAAAAGTAAATATTGGTTTTCTAAAATGAAACGGTTTGTTAAGAAATATGTAAGTGCTTGCATAGAGTGCGCTTATGCTAAAAAGTCCTCAAATGGTCGCGAAGGCCTTTTACACCCTATAGAGAAGATTGAAAAGCCTTTCCACACCCTGCATATTGACCATCTCGGGCCCTTCGTTAGGTCTAAACGAGGCCACACCCACCTACTAGTAATTATAGATTCATTTACGAAATTTATTTTCATAAGACCAGTCCGCAATACGAATACACAAAACGTTGTAAGAGTTTTAGAAGGAATTTTCGACACGTTTAGATCCCCAGAGCGTATAGTCAGTGATAGAGGTAGCTGTTTTACATCTAATGCTTTTAAAAAGTTTTGTCGTAATAGAGGTATTAAACATGTATTGAATGCGGTGGCGTGTCCTCGGTCAAATGGTCAAGTAGAGCGCTACAATCGGACCATTCTTGATTCATTAACTGCACAAAATTTAAAACACAATGAAAGAGATTGGGATAATCAATTGGGTAAAATACAGTGGGGTCTAAATAATACGATTCAGAAATCCACAGGTAGGGCTCCATCAGAGGTTATGTTTGGCACATTAATGGCTAGCGAGGTAAACCCAATTTTGAATGAAATAACAGATGAAACTCGAGAAATGGTAGACATAGAAACATTGCGAGACGAAGTTAAAGAAAATATTAATAAAGCCCAGGCAATACAAAAAAAAGAATTATGATAAGGGTAGACGACCGGCGCGCGTCTACAATAAAGGTGAACTTGTTAAAATAGTTAAAACTGCATTTAATAACAGTGGCAAAAGTACAAAACTAATGCCAGTTTATGAGGGTCCGTATAGAGTGGCCAAGGTCCTAGGCAACGATCGTTATAAGCTGGCACCAATACCAGGTTTTGAAGGCATGAAAAGAAAGCGTAAAACAACCGTTGCTGCTGATAGGATGCAACCATGGATCCATTTGTCCGCTTTACAAATCGATGAGAATAACGATGATAATGACGACGATAATATAGGTGTAGATATAGATGATTGTGATTAATTTTTGTTTATCTTATATTTTATTTAAACATATTGGTTCACCAAATCTATTTAAGGTGTAAATATATTACTACTTGTAATAAATTTTTGAAGTAAATGTTAACTGCAAAGTGTCTAGATTGAATTTTATTTATATTAAATAATAAGTAAATAAGTAGTACTCAGAGTGAATTTTCTGAGTGCAAAATAAGGTATTCAAAGTGAAGTTTTTGTTTTGAAAGAAATTTAAGATACTCAGAGTGAAGTTTCTGAGAATAATTTAAGATACTCAGAGTGAAGTTTCTGAGAGTATGTTAAGGTGCTCAGAGTGAAGTTTCTGAGAGTATATTAAGGTGCTCAGAGTGAAGTTTTCTGAGAGTTTAAGATACTCAGAGTGAAGGATCTGAGATTAATTTAAGGGATTAAGAGTGGCTTTATTTAAAGTATAATTTCAAGTGCAGGGTGAAGTTTCGGAGCATAATTTTAAATACCATAGGAACAAATTATCTATGTGTAATTAATTAAAGTAAGAGGGATTATTTATGAATGAAAAATAAATAAAATAATTAAAAAAAAAAGTAGATAGGTAGTTACTTTAAAATAATTAAATAATTGTACTACTTTAATTTCTTTTGCTAATTTTGTTATTAATAATAACAATTGTTACTTGGCCAAGTGTAAGGTTTCACCAGATGTGTGTGTGGGGACCACACACATGTCAGGATGGACGAGTGTAAGGTTCAAGTTTTCGATTAACTTAAAATTAAATAGATAAAATGAAATAAAATGTAAAATATTTAAATAAAATAATTTTAGTTAATAAAATATTTACACATTTATGAAAGTATCAAAATATATATTTAGTTCAATTATATTCTTATCATAAAGAGAAACGGATGTTCATATTATTTTATACTAATGCCAATCGAAATCAATTAGTTTAGTTAATTATAATTCAATTTAATAAATATTTGTTGGTTAAAATTAAATGCTAGAAATTATTTAAAATATACATAAATATTATAAGCAATTAAATTATGACTATAAATTAAAAACGGAAGTTATTTAAATGGCACACTAGCGCCATAAGCGGAACTCACACTTTACGCGCCTAAATTATTGAGAGTAGAGAGGGAACTTGTGGACTGAGGTGTTTTTTCACAGGCAGTTGGTGGAGATCCTTCGTAGAGGATAGTCAATAAGCAGTGAAGTGTGAGCTCGGTACTTGGGCTATAATTATACTTATTACTGTGAAAAGTGAGTGAAATAATATGTGACATAGTTAGAGAGGAAAAGGTGTTTAAAAGTATTTTAGTGTTGTTATTGTGGATGTGCTAAACTGTTTAACGGTGTGATTTGAGAATAATTGTAATAAACAAAGTGATCTGAGTGTTCGAGTTTTATTTTAAAATAAGTGTACACTTGTACAGTGTTATTCTTACACAACTTAAAATAAGTTAAAATTTAGTCAACTACTTATCAACTAATACGTGTAAGCCAGCCATATTACGTGTAAACCAGCTATAAGTGGTGTCGTCGCAGCAGAAATCTCTAATCTGTGGTGGCTGCGGTGTCGTCGCGAAATCGTCGCTCGTGTGAAAACGTGCAAACGACAGCCTGTGTGACGTCTGTCATGCAGTTCCTAAATCGTCTCGTGTCGTGTCTCGTGTGAAAGCGCTGTAAGGCATTAGTGCTAAAAATGTCACATTAATTACTAATTTGACTACAAAATTGCATAGCTTTTTACGTGTGTTTACGGATTCTCATTACTTGAACTATAGTTTATCGATATCATGAATTAAATGACTTTCTTTTCTGGATTTAAATGTGCTTCGAAATGATCGACAAATAGAAATATTCAAGAAAATAAACGCACACTACTTGTATGAAAATAAGCACAAAATGGCCACGCGATGACGGGCTAAGACTACATCTACCTATATATCCTTAATCTGTGGGCGCGACTAGTTCTTTCTTTTTCTTCGTTTTTGGCAACTTGACACAAAGTATGTGTATGTTGTGCCACAGACAAGGTAAAAAGGTAAGGAATATGGCGGGAAAACCGTATTCCTCCTATAATAATTTTCAGCATCGTTTTCATGTAATATCGTCAGGTCATAAGTCTAGTCAAAGTCTAAGTACAAGTCAATACAGTCAAGGAGTCAAGTCGGTCGTTTCAGTAAAGTGGTAGACGCTTTACTGAAACTTTCAATGGAGTTTTGGAGGGAACACAA
The DNA here is from genome assembly GCA_905404155.3 of Plebejus argus. Taxonomy (NCBI): domain Eukaryota; kingdom Metazoa; phylum Arthropoda; class Insecta; order Lepidoptera; family Lycaenidae; genus Plebejus; species Plebejus argus. The sequence goes on along the minus strand of FR989942.1, from coordinate 9,227,220 downwards.
AATCGCACGTTTCTGGATAATGCATCACTTTCCTACACTTGTGCACGATAACGAATATCTAATGGTTAATATTCTACCAATATTACACATTAAAAACCCAACTTAACACAATTTTAGGAAAATAATACAAAATCACAACATCACTCTTTCACATTCCCGGCAAAACTCGGCGCGACTAGTTGTGAAAAACGCGAGAGTGTACAGTAATGCGCTCACTTTCCTCGCGAGACTCTTTGACTCGGGCGCAAAATACCGACACCAGACCGAGAGGGTCCGAGACAGGCGAGACGAGGCGAGCGCACCCATTTACACTCTCGCACTCGGGCCGCCTCGCTGTGTCTCGGCGAGAGTGTACAGCCGACATAAAGTTTTTTATGTTCAAATCAAAAAAAAATCGGTCGGGTCCATAATAACTTGCCCCTATCGGCATAAAGTTTCCATAGTACGTCATACAAAATTAATATTATTTTTTATTTTCAAAAAATAACATGCATGGTTCGATAGTACTACTATAGGTAAATCATTCTGCTATGGGAAAACAACCACTAAAATTTTCACGTTGTATATTAAACACAATCTGTGAAAATTTCAGAAGTCTAGCTATAGCGGTTCTTGAGTTACAGCCTGGAGACAGACAGATAGACAGACGGACGGACGGAGGGATGGACGGACAGACGGACAGACAACGAAGTCTTAGTAATAGGGTCCCGTTTTTACCCTTTGGGTACAGAACCCTAAAAACGACGCCGAAAATAATTATAAACAAGAATATAATTGTTTTCCCGCCATTACTTGACACTGGCCATGGTTTATGAAAAAAAGTGACAAATGTCAAACATGTAAACATGTCATTGTATGTCATTTTGTTGTGTTTACAATGTGTTTAGCTTTTCTTGGTTTAGCTTCATTTATATTTTTATTTCAATTTTAATTTTAATTTTGATTTTTGACCTAAATAATTATATAAACTCTGAATAATAAGAGGAGTTTTATGTAAAAATTTGAAACATCTTCAATTACCTACAGACTTTAGCAAAGTTGTAACAAATAAACAGTTCTAGAGACCAACTAATATCTGATCTGTGCTAGAGACCATTGCACTTGTAAAGAGCATTGTAATAAATAATAACTCTTAGCTTGGTATAATAATGTCTTCTTTTATATTTAATTTCGCAGGGGATAGTAATGAAAGTGAAACATCAGGTAAATACTCTTATGACACGTAAAGCCGATGTATTTTTATAACCTAGTTTCGTTGTCATAAGAAGCCGGTCAACCTTTTTTAGTCGCAGTAACTAAAAAAGGGTGATTGCCTGCGAGGCAATAGAGATAGTGTATGCACTATGCAGTATGCTATTTAATTGGGTTAAAAAAAATTAAAACCAGATATATTATTTGGATGCTGCTTATAGATTTAGGATTGGGTTCCTAATGTTTGAATATATAATAAATTTAACACCCATTACCAGAATTTTATCAACCACATTTTTAAACAAAGATATTTTTAAGGTACTGAGAAATCAATATGGTATGAAAGCAATGAAGTCTTCCCAAAGAAGCAAATCGAAGGTTGGGATGAAATGATTAAGTATGCAAAGATTTTTATGTGCGGAGATTTGACAATAGGTCATATAACAAATATAAAATTAGATGAGACTCTTGGAAAAGATGTTAATTTTGCTGAAAAAAGCCACAGCGACCTCATTCCTGGGAAATACGAAGGTTTGTTAACTAGCTTTCAATGTTAATATCTAGTAAAATGTTCCATTGAGAAATCTATTTTAAAGGCATGCCTAAGTGACCTATGGCAGATTTATGTTAGGGACCTATCAGACAGCTTGAACATTTGCTATCTGATAGGTCCCTAACATAAATCTGCCATCTGCCTACATATTAATCACTATTCACTCTTATGGTACATAATATTAATAATCTATTGCCCCATAGTAAAATCAGTGTCTCCTAGTAAAGACTAAGCTAATTAATTTGTTAACTGGTTTTGTGTACTTAGGAGGACTAAAACTCTGGGAGTGTACATATGACTTAGTTGAATATTTGGAAGAACACAATGAAATTTCTTTTGATGGAGCCAAAGTTCTGGATTTGGGATGTGGAATAGGAATATTAGGAATTTATGCTCTACTAAAAGGAGCAAAAGTCACTTTCCAAGATTATGTGAGTATAAGTTTTTTTTATAACTTCAATTTTATTTTGTTGTAAATATTCTGTTATATAAACACTGTTATTTATTACAATATTCTATTTCTTAACAGACACTTCTAAAACAAGATTTCTTTGTTCTAGAATAAAGAAATAATTGAGAATGTTACAATACCAAATGTTCTTTTGAACACAGAGGAAGAAGATAATGAATATAGTATAGACATGTGCAAGTTTTACTCTGGAGATTGGGAAAGTTTTAATGAAAAACTTGAAGACAATTTTGATATAATATTAACTTCTGAGACAATTTATAATATTGACAACTATAAAAAACTTGTTAGATTATTTGAAAAAAGAATAAGTGATAATGGTATTGTTCTTGTAGCAGCCAAAACTTGTTATTTTGGTGTCGGAGGCAGTGTGAGGCAATTTGAAAAAGCTGTTAGTGATTCCAGTCTAAGCTGTGAAGTAGTTTGGAAAAATGACAGTGGCATTCAAAGAGAAATATTAAAGATATGTAAAAAATTATGAAAAAAGTGATTGTATAATGTATAGTATAAAATGTAAATAAGTGATAAAAAACTAGCATATAGTTATATATATTTTTGGGTAACAAATACAATAATAATATGTTAAATTTCTAAAAAGTTTTTTTTATTTAATAAGGTTGCTACGGTGAAAGTCTCTCATAATCCTCTCCCTCATGTAACAATTTCCCATCAGGTACCTCCCCGTCTTTTGGTTTTCTAAACTTAATTCTATCACTGAGTCTACTCATTTGCCCTTGCCAGAATTCAACAGCATTGGGACGAATAATATATCCTCCCCTGAAAAAAACAGTATTATAACTATAAAAACTATGTCATTTATATTAAGACGTTCCTTTTTTTAGGGAAAATGTACGGTTCCCGCGATAGGGGGAGCTGCGTGTAACATCTAGTGTTATACTATACAAATAATTACAAACAAGAAGAACTAGTTACCAATATGCTGGCTTGGGCACTTCTTTTCCAGACATCATATACTCAGCCTCCAGGGCTTTCTCTCTCTCACAAAGAACATCCCTCGACTCAATTGGGGTACTTTGGTAGCTGGCGCAGGCGGCAATCTGGCTCGGGACTGGCCGAGAATGGAAGTATTTGACGGAATCCTCTTCAGACACTTTTTCCACAACACCCTCAATTCTTATGGATCTGTTGAGGAGTTCCCAATAGAAAGTAGCAGCCACTCTTGGATTTTCCTCCTGGAAAGCAGTTTTAGAATTCATAAACTAATGGTATGTTGTTGAGGATAATCTTTCAACAGTGATTTAAAAAAATAGTTACCATATCTTTAGCTTTCCTGCTTCCATAGTTGGTATAAAACTTGAAGCCATCTTTCCCATATCCTTTTAATAATACAAATCTTGCAGAAGGAATACCATCTCTGTTAATAAAGATTAATAATTATTTGCACAGTGCAGTGGCATGAACCAAAATTAGAAATAAAGACGACTAGGTATACCTATGTATCATGTATGTTTACTATTCCCCATACAAATCGTTCTAATCAACTCCGGGTTTTTGATCCATACATTTATGGGCATTATCTTTTGTAGGGAAATAATGATTGTGTGAATAAATACTTACTTTGTGGCTGTAGCTAAACACATAGCATTGGGTTCTAAGATTTCTTTTCTCATGCAAGCGTCTTCAAACCACGCCTTAAATTGGCCAAATGGCTCCTTAGACACTAAATGCTCTTCCAAAAATGCTTCATCTTTACTTTTATAAGTTTTTGATCTCAAAGCTGTAAGTTATTAAATATTAGGTAGGTATAGATGGGTAGTTAAAAACATAAGTGGGCTATATTATAAAGAATATAAATCTAATAAAACCCGCTAGGTATGTTAACTTTATGAAAATTATGAATAAAACTCACTTGCAATGTCAATATTCATTCTGCAGTGGGCAAAAGTGAGGAAACCCCTGGAATGTTTGCTTAAGCTAAATATAGGCTGCAGACACACTTTGGTCGAGGCGAATTTAAAAATAGCTATACTTAATTAAACTAATATGAATATAATATGAGCAAATTTAAGCATAATTTAAGGTTATCTTCAAGTTATCTTGTCAAAGCGACCTTTTTACATTTTCGTTTATGGCTACGAGCTTAGTTTTTGCCTCCCGATAAGCTAGGGTAAAGTATTCATGCCTGCATGCATGTTTTGCTGATGTTATTTAACTTTGTAACAAATTTTTACTATTAATTTTTTTTTTATGAATAATAAAAACTATTCAGTAGCCTTATGGCTAAGGCTTTTATTATTCGTAGCTACTGAAACTTATGTTAAAATTACATAAGGAGAACAGAAAATTAAAAACTTTCATATCCATAAATGTATATTGTATATTGGAAGACATTTTACAGTAACAAAATATAACAAGTATGTAAATAATAATAAATTATTATTTTAACGAAAAAATAATTTTGTGATTATTGATTTAGCATCTGAGAAAACTATGGTGAAAGTCTCTCATAAACCCATCCATCCTCTCCTTCATGTAACAATTTCCTATCAGGTACTTCCCCATCTTTTGGTTTTCTAAACTTGATCCTGTCGTGGAGTCTGTCCCTTTGTCCTTGCCAGAACTCGACAGCTTTGGGGCGAATAATATATCCTCCCCTAGAATAAAAAAAACTGCAAGTTATAAAATATGTAAAGCCAGAAGTTGATATTGTGCAAAAAAATGTGGCTTAAGATTTGAGAGCCACATCATAATTAATGAATAATGATTCTACACAAGCAATGATTGTCCAATGTAGGACTACATTGGACAATCATTGCATGCTTAGCCTGCATGGTACACCGAAAATGAGAATAAAATATAAGTTCTTAATTACCAATATGCTGGCTTGGGCACTTCCTTTCCAGGTATCATGTACTCGACTTCCAGGACTTTCTCTCTCTCACACAGTATATCTCTCGACTCAATTGGGGTACTTTGGTAGCTAGCGCAGGCAGCAATCTGGCTCGGGACAGGCCGAGAGTGAAAGTATTTGACGGAATCCTCTTCAGACACTTTTTCCACTACACCTTCAATTCTTATCGATCTGTTGAGGACTTCCCAGTAGAAGGTAGCTGCCACATTTTGATTTTCATCCTGAAATTTTAATTCAAATTTGTTATCCTTTTATGTATATTCATGACTAGCTGTTGCCCGCGACTTCGTCCGCGTTAGTATAGTAGATCACGTGGTAGATCACGTCCCAAGTATTATTTTTCAAACATATTCAATGTACAGAATTGACTTTCTTACGATTTTATTACAATATGTATATAGATGACTTAGTTTGTTCCTACAAAGGATAATCAAGACGCAATACAAACTCCACGATACCTTTTAATTATGAACAAAAGTTTCATGAGGAATAAGGGGGGGGGGGTTTGGGGGGGCTGCGCCCCCCCAAAACAAACGACACTGGAAAACCGTATGTGTAGTTTAGTTTTTAACTTTGTTCTTAAAAAAGATGTATAACGCCGCAACACCGCTTTGTTTGAAGCAAAATTTGGGGAGGTGGGGGGGGGGGGGTTTGGGCGGGCGGGCGAAGCCCCCCCCCCCCCAAGAAAAGACCGATGCCAAAGCTCCCAGCATGTTAATCAAACGACACTCGAAATTTGTATAGAAAAGATAGACAAAAGCTCATAGCATGACAAGGAGTGAAGATAGATACAAAGTGTGAAGGAAAAATTTGTAGGAAATTTTATGAGCTTTCATTACGTACAGGACATTTTTTCTCTACAACGCACCGTTTTAGCGATATGAGCAAAAAACTAAAAATATTGAAACTTGAGCCCCTCCCCCCGCCCTAGGTGATATCGTCATAATATATAGCCTATGTGTTGACCCGACCTCTATATAATATTCGTGCAAAATTTGAAGTAAATCCATTCAGTACTTTCTGAGTTTATCCCGGACATACATACAGACAAACAGACAAACAGACAAAAATTCTAAAAACTATATTTTTGGCTTCCATATCGATTGTAGATCACGTCCCAAGTATTACTTTTCAAAAATATTCAATGTACAGAATTGACTTTGCGATTTTATTATATGTATAGATGATTTGAGACATTCTGTCATTAAAAGCAATTTAGATAGATTTCAATAGTATTGATCAAAATTGTGTACTTATTAGAAATAATAATATGTATCATTCTACATAATATGTAAAGCAGCACATTATGAAAATATAGAAAACTAAAGTTTACCATTTCCCTAGCTTTTCTGCTTTCATAGTTGGAATAAAACTTAAAACCTTCTTTGCCATATCCTTTTAATAAAACAAATCTTGCAGAAGGGACTCCATCTCTGAAAAATGTTTTAAACAATTAAATTTAGAATACATAATTGTAACAGATTATTCACACAATTTAACTATTATTTACAAGGAAAAACATATTTGTTTTAAGATAAGAAGATAAGAATGACAAACATTGCATGATGTTACATCATGAATACCTACTTGGTAGCTGTAGCCAAACACATAGCATTTGGTTCAAGTATTTCCTTTCTTGTGCAAGCTTCTTCAAACCAGGCCTTAAACTGCCCAAATGGCTCCTTAGACACTAAATGCTTCTCTAGGAATGTTTCATCTTTATCTTTGTACCTTATTCTCATACCTGTAATCAAAAGATTGAATAATGAACGAACACATGAATAATATTTTAGTTATAGGCTCCACAAAACTTTAAGATTACTCAGTGAACTGCAACAATAACTGCGAATTAATTTTCATGGTATGTTTGCTTTCATGACAAGTGATTAAGACTTAAGTTGTGTGTGGCCTATATAAAAGAAGTTGAATTTAGATGATTCATGTATGATGTATTGTATAGTTTACCTCCAATGTCGATACTCATTTTACTGCAGTGACTGGAACTTCTGTGAAGGTTTTCAAAACTAAATTAAATAGAGACATCAACAAACTACAGAACTACTACTAGAACTTTCAAATATTATCTAAAAAGTACTGAACGCAATCACTTTAATGCTGCACACAAAAATTCCAGATGTTTCGAATTAATTACTATTTATCAAAGGTCGGAAACACAAAAAATACATTTAGTAAAAGTCAAGCAAAACCCCTAAACAATATACATAAACTAATACCTCGAATAAATAAGGTGTTCCTGTGTTTATTTTATTAATTACAATAATTATAAAACTATTTATCGGAATGTTATGTAGTTTAAAATTCTTATTTACATTTTCCGAATTAATCTTCTCGCATTCGCAAGCATTTCGCTGTTCCAAACTTAATAATTCTTCTTTTTCTTCTTTGGGACCTGAGTCATAGACTAAAAACAGATGTGTGTCAAAACCAATGTCAAAATCATATAACCTCATTGGTCAAAACAGCTGTGCCGTCATTGTCATTGTCAAATGTCATTTGTCAATGCAACGTGTTGGCTTGACGTTGGCACTTGGCAGATTTTGTTCCATTGTTCTATTTGATTTCGAGTCCAAAAATTGATGACAAAAATTGTTATCTTCCCCCCCTGTAATTGTAACTTCATTTTGATTAGTTCTAAGCTTATTGTTAATTACATTATGGAGTCCGAATCCGAAGTTATAAAAGAGAAAATTCACACGGAGCCTGTACTTAATGATCCACGATACATAACCTTATTGAGTTTGATCGTTCTCGTTTTTACCCTAGGTAAGAGTTACAATTTGTTAAGATTTACTTAACTATGTTATTTTTCATATATATTGTGCATTAAATTAGTCTTTTATTTATAATTTTAGTGTTTTGGTGGTGTTTTTCGCGTCGTCGTCATCTTAGAAGATCAGTTTTAATCACAGGGCTCTCAGATGCTGGCAAAACTTTACTATTTGTTCGCCTTACATACTCTCAATTCAGGCAAACCTTTACTTCTATGCGGGAAAATATAGAGGAGTATATTACATCGAATGTATGTATTTATTTCACTTTTAATTTAGTTTTTACATACTCCTTTCACAAAAAGTTATAACTGCTGCACATATAGTCACATAGTGCTGAAGTCAGAGACAATTTCTAATAACATATCTTTTTTTACAGAATACATTGAAGATTGTTGATTTGCCTGGCCAAGAAAGATTGAGAAACAAATTCTTTGATCAATATAAAAGCAGTGCAAAAGGCATTGTTTATGTCGTAGACTCTGTGACCATTCAGAAGGAAATAAGGGATGTTGCTGAGTATGTATTACTTTTATTTTTTTCATTCAATACATGAATTTAGGCACAACAATGTGCAGGAAACATTAAGTGTAAAAAAATATTACCATTAGGTTCGGGTGCATACTTGAATTATAGACCATAGTATTGATTATAATGTAGAACATCATAGCATATTATCCATCAGATAGCCTCTATTATAATGATAATTGAAACCTTAACTCTTGACTGTAACTTCCTTCTATAATTTCCAGATATCTTTACACAATTTTGGCTGATCCAGTTGTGCAAAGCAACAGCCCTCCGCTCTTAATTCTGTGCAACAAGCAAGACCAACCCATGGCAAAAGGCAGCCAAGTCATTAAGAACTTATTGGAGAAAGAAATGTAAGTTTCTTAAGTTATTTATGTAGATACAAAATTCTTTGCAATCAAGGTTGTATTATGTACTAACAAATGAATGTCACTTATATTTTATATCAAACATTCATTATGTTTATGACTATCTACTCCAATGTAAAAGTTGTACAAATGTAAAGTGTGTCTATTACCTCTTTATACTAAAATCACTGACCTGATTATGGTGAAATTTGCTACTTTGGTTTTGATAATTCGAGTTGAAGAAAGGTTGAGGAAAATAGATGCAATAAATTTCTAATTCCCATGCCCTTTATAACATGATTAACCATAAATGAACAATTTGTAATGAACCACTTAGTAAAAAAATATAATATATTTGTTCTAGTAATAAATAAATTCATATTCAATTTCAGAAACCTGGTTAGAGTTACCAAATCAAGCCAGTTGGAATCAGTGGACCCATCGCAGTCAAGCAGTGCAAGTTTCCTCGGCAAAATGGGCAAAGATTTTGAATTCTCTCACCTGAGCTGCCGTGTGGACGTAGCAGAGAGTTCCGCTAGCACAGGAGATGATGAAAACCCCACAGATATGAAAGCTCTGGAAGACTGGATCTTAAAATTGTAATACTTATTCTCTTTTATTCATACTCGAGGTTTTATGAGACTCAAAACAAAATTCAGCATTTATTTTGTGAAGCTTTTTTTAAATAAAATCTAATAAAAAAGAGGGTTTTTTTTAAAGATTGTGATTCGACGATAGATCGTTCACTGCGTCGGGATGTGGCTCGAACCCATGTAGAATGTTAGAATTCTTTGATTCGTATTGATTTGCGTCAGCATGCTTTTTTTTTTAAAGAAGGCAGGTTGCTGTAGCCTTGACTCACTGCGACCCATAACATTACCCATAAGGATATATTGTGACTCCTTCGCACTAGAGGGAGGGAGCGCGTCAGCATGCGGTTCATAGTCAAAAATAATTAGGATTTTTATGAATACTGACTGTGTATGCGAAGCTTTCGGCTCGATTACAATGCAGTAAATGCACGCGTATTAAACTCAACTTCAAAACTGCAAAATAGAATTGCATATTTAACAAGCTACACACAACTATAAGATTTAATATTAACTATAATAATATTATAATACAATCGCAGTCTTTCACTTGTTCACGATTATTAATATTATTGCGCGCCTGTGAAAACGATATAGCAACATACGCGAGTGTAGATACGATAGCAACGACAGCAATTTTTACCTGCTCAGCTACTTTATTGAGAAATAAAAACATCTATAGTATTTTGCTTGTAATGCTTTGACCTCTGTCATGTGGCTCAGTGGTGAGCGCGTCGCCGGGGGTCGCGGGTTCGAATCCCGCCGACGGAACAAAAAGTTTTCAATGTTCCCGGGTCTGGAACTCTGGATGTGTATTAAATATGTGTATGATAATAATATAATAAAAATCTGAAATATATTATGTACTTACATTGTATAGTATAAAAGTATTAAATATATTTCCGTTGTCTGGTACCTGTAACACAAGTCCTTTAAGGTACTTAGCACGGGGCCAGACTGACGTGGTGTGAAGCGTCCATAGATATAAAAAAAAGCTCACCCTTTACCGTTAACGTTATCTAGTACGCAAAATGTCGTTTAAATTTTAATGATAGGGTAAGATATTTAATCAAATCCAATATAATCTTCTTATGTACTTAGTTAATTATAAGAAACTAGCTGTCCCGGCAAACGTTGTTTTGCCATTTAAAGTATATTTTCTACATCATCAGTTGATACATGTTTTAACCCCTCTTTTGTCCCCTAAGAGGGTGTGGGGGGGGAAGGTCATACACCAGATGTTAAGTTGAAAAACACAGTTAATACCTAATATGAAGTAAGTCCACTAAAGAAAAAAGTTGTAAGTATACAAAATCTGACCCCTCTTTGGTCCCCAGAGAGGGTTGAGAGGGGAGGGGGGGGAGGATTTTTATACACCAGATGTCGAGTTGGAAGAAGACAAATATAATATATCTGTGAAAACCGTATGCAAATCGGATCAGTAGTTTTCGTGTTAAAGAAAAAGTTTGATACAAAATCTGACCCCCTCTTTTGTCCCCTTAGAGGGGTGGGGGGAAAATTTTTTATACACCATATGTTAAGTTGGAAGAAGATAAATATATCTGCGAAAACCACATTCAAATCGGATCAGTATTATTCGTGTGATGCTGGAACAAACATACAGACAGAAAGAGTGACAGACAGACAGACAGACTAAAAACTAACCACATTTTTGGCTTCTATAGCGATGTAGTGACAAAGGTGTAATTTCAGGTGTCATTTCATATCTTCTAAGTACAGAATTTTCATTTCTACAACAGAATATTGTCTTCCCCGCACGCGCTTTGGTGACGCCCACTATCGTAATATTTTAATTTCGCCATAATTTCAAAACCAAACGTCCAATTTTAATCATTCAAAGATCAAATATTATCTACATAAACTGTACTTAGTGATAAAAGAATTTATTTTGATAAGGATTAATAGCGTGAGTAAAATATATCCGTTTTAATGTAGTCCAAAAAAAATTCAGGATTTTTAAATAAATAAATGGTTATTGTGCCTCACTCGACATAGATAGGTATAGTGTGTCGCGGACTTTTTTGTAGATATTTATAAGATCTACAATTACTTAGAACATTTTATGGTTCTATCTTTTATAGTTTAGGCAGCGTACGCAAAATAAGTAACTTTTCTAGCTGATTTTTTACACCTTGCGTCCGAAAAACTCAAATATCTTACGGAACCCTACTTTTTTCCAAAATAAAATGTAGCCTATGTTCAGCAGAAATAATGTAAGATTCCAATAGCGAAAGAATTTTTCAAATCGGTCCAGTAGTTTCGGAGCCTATTCGACTCAAACAAACAAACAAACAAACAAACAAACAAACAAAAAATCAAATCTTTCCTCTTTATAATAGTAGTGTAGATAATCGGCCAAGTGCGAGTCGGACTCGCGCACGAAGGGTTCCATACCATTATAGAGCAAAATTAGACCAAAAATTGTTTTTTGTATGGGAGCCCCCTTAATTTTTTATTTTATTTTAATATTATTATTAAATATGAAAGTACAAGTAAAACTAAGGATTTTGTGGAAAATTCAAGGGCCTACCTGTTGCTATTATTGATATAGAGCAAAAAAGGACAAAAATATCATATTAATTTTATTTTGCTTTTAGTATTTGTTTAGCGGCAACGGATATACACAATCTGTGAAAATTTCAACTCTCTACCTCTAGCTATTACCGTTCTTGAGTTACAGCCTGGAGACAGACGGACAGACATCGAAGTCTCATGAATAGGGTCCCGTTTTCACCCTTTGGGTACGGAACCCTAAAAAACCAGGTGCTCTGCTCTGCAGTACTTTTACGTTCCCACGACAAAAATTATTAATGATCGTACACTGATTGTGCAACATCTCAAAATCAAAGCTAATATTTTTAATTGTTATTTTTGCATATTCATAACTTGTATATTGTTGTCAATATTCGGCATTAATCGATTTTATTGATCGAAGTTCGATGATGAAAGGGTTACACAATCTTTTGTATTCGCATGCACGAGTCATGCATGCAAGGTGCATTTATGCATATTCATGAACTTGTCATTAGATGTACCTATTTATATGCATTGTTAATAATGAAGTAAGTATGCTTCATTGGGAGTAAAATGGGGTGATCCTATGAATATGCATGATTTGGTAAAAAATGCAACATTAGCGTCAGGTAGGGTGATAAGCATATTAGCTGTTGTAAATAGTCAATAGTCATTAGTGCATGTTGTTCGCAACTTAGTTACATAGGCTGCTATTTATGTATCCGGAACTGGCCACTTACAAGAACAATATTTAAAAAGTAATTACAACATTTGAAAATATAACTCTTTGGTTGAAGAATACATTTTGTTTCATGTGACTGTCAATTATTTTTCCATTGTGGCGTCATTTTGAAAATTGCGTGTCTTCATTTGCCATGGATTTAACGCGTGAACATTTTCGTGCAATGATTTACTACGATTTTCGGCGTGGGCTAAATCAACAACAGTGCTTTATTCAACTCACCGCAACTTTTGGAGATGAAGCACCATCAAAAACCACTGTTTATCACTGGTACAGTGAGTTTAATCGTGGGCGGTCTATGCTCACGGATGAAAATAAAGAAGGTCGCCCAAAAACAGCTGTTGTCCCACAAAATATAGATGCTGTGCGGGAACTAATAATGCGTGATCGTCATGTTACATATCGCGAGATAGAGGCGTCCTTAGGCATAAGTATGACGAGCATACATAAGATATTACACGAACATTTGGCTGTAAAAAAAATATGTTCGCGTTGGATTCCGCACAACTTGACAATCGATCAAAAACGGGCTCGTGTCGATTGGTGCAAAAAAATGATAAAAAAATACAACCGTGGTACGTCAAAAGCCGTTTATAATATCTACACAGGTGATGAATCTTGGATCTATGCATATGACCCCGAAACTAAACATCAGTCAACGGTGTGGGTGTTCCAAGATGAGCCGAAACCAACAAAAGTTACTCGTGCAAAAAGTACTTTGAAGCAAATGGTCGCCTGTTTTTTTGGAATTAATGGACATGTGGCTACAGTGCCATTAGAGAATCGTAAAACGGTTAATTCTGAATGGTATACGACCATTTGTTTACCAGAAGTCTTTGAAGAAATAAGAAAGGACAACCGACAACGCAGAATCATATTACATCACGACAATGCTAGCTGTCACACCTCAGCTGAAACAACTCAGTTTTTGGAGGGTCAAAAGATCGAATTGACTGGTCATCCGCCGTACAGCCCTGATTTGGCACCTAACGATTTCTTTTTATTTCCATACGCGAAGAACAAATTACGTGGTCAACGTTTTTCGAGCCGCGAAGAGGCTGTTGATGCGTTCAAAATGCACGTTTTGGAGATACCTCAATCAGAATGGAAAAAGTGCTATGAAAATTGGTTCCAGCGTATGCAAAAGAGTGTCGATCATCGCGGCGAATATTTTGAAAAGCAATAAAACCATATTAAATGATATATGTTTGTTTCTTTTTTTAATTCCGGATACATAAATAGCAGCCCTCGTAACGCAGAAATTCGGCACCAAATGTACATTTTACATCAGTATAAAGCCGGCACGGCCAACAGTAGAAATGCGAAAGTATAGACAAACTGTGGACATAAACTAAAGGTGCCGTTCCGATATTTACCGCGGCCAATCGCGACCGACTAAAACTCTATTAAAATGCCACTTTATGACAGACTATAGTACGTACCTATATGTCATAGTGTAGGATATTATTTGAATTTTTAGGACTATCGTTTGTCATAACGTGGCATTTTAATTGAATTTTTCGGAATGAAAAAAGATCGGAACGCCACCTTAAGTTTATCTCCACAGTTTGTTTATACTTTCGCATTTCTACTAGTGGCCGTGCTAGGGCTATAACAGGACACAAAGTGTGTCCATGCCCATCCAAGTCGGCGGTTGAGGCGGGAAGAGGTAAAAAAAAGACACTACCTTATTTACTAGTAAGCACACTCCGAAGTACTTTGCTGAAATAGAAAATCTTAAAGCAGGTACAACAAAAAGGCTATAATTGCGAGATATCCTTAAGAAGACGCCGCCGCGCGTGATGCCCCATAACAATATTGTACAACACAGTATGATCTGACAAGTAATTAGCATTAAAAATTAATCGGCGCATGCAGATAAGCCTTATTAACAGGTGAACGGTGGAACGGTAAAACAGCGCGGTGTGTGGTCCGGTTGTAGGGGGGGGGGGGGGGGGGGGCGCGAATTTCAATATTTATCAACAAATGGGAACGCGCGCCGATATGCAATATTCACGAGCAAGGCTGAGTGCACACTAGCTCCTCGATATTTCCGTAGACAAGTTAGGACCACTTAGCATAGGGTTTCTTTCTACGGAAGAAATAAGAATGATAAAACTTAAATGTGGCGAAAAAGAATGGCCTGTGCTTCTGCACTATTTTTTTTATGAAATAAGGGGGCAAACGAACAAACGGGTCACCTGATGGAAAGCTACTTCCGTCGCCCATGGACACTCGCAGGCCGCAGCATCAGAAGAGCTGCAGGTGCGTTGCCGGCCTTTTAAGAGGGAATAGGGTAATAGGGGAGGGTAGGGATGGGAAGGGAAGGATTAGGGGAGGGTAGGGAAGGAAATAGTAGGGGATTGGGCCTCCAGTAAACTCACTCACTCGGCGAAACACAGCGCAAGCGCTGTTTCACGCCGGTTTTCTGTGAGAACGTGGTATTTCTCCGGTCGAGCCGGCCCATTCGTGCCGAAGCATGGCTCTCCCACGTATAAATATACTAATGTCTCTGTCCTGAGGAACACTGACCTCATTTGCCTCAGCCTCTTTGAGGCTGCGGCGCCTAATCTCTATGGCCATTTACCTACTGGTCGTAAAAAAAGCACTTTTTTAAATATATAAATTTTTAAATATTTTTTAACATGTCTGTTCCATGCCCTAAGCTTAAGTCACTTTCCTTATGCAAGTTAGTACTTTTATTAACATTTATACATCCTTATGTTTGTGATCAGTGTTTTCAATTATACTTTTTAGCCAGTAAGAGGATTACTTAAATCAACTTGCCTTCCGCAGAATACTTAAATCTTAATGTTCCTACTTAAATGTTAATGGAATTTAAATGCTGTTTAAGGCCAATAGATCAATTAAGTACCACTTATAGACAGCTTTATTTTTGCTTTTTTTAGGGTTCCGTACCCAAAGGTTAAAAACGGGACCCTATTACTGAGACTTCGATGTCTGTCGTCTGTCTTCAGGCTGTAACTCAAGAACCGCTTTAGCTAGACTTCTGAAATTTTCATACATTGTGTATTTCTGTTGCCGCTATAACAACAAATACTAATATAAATAAAATTTATATTTAAGGGGGGCTCCCATACAACAAACGTGTCTTTTAGGTTATTCGCTCGTAATCACTAATGGTAACAGCTAGGCACTTGAAATTTTCATAAAATCCTTAATTATACATATATTTTGTACTTTAATAATAATTAATAATAAAATTTTAATTAAGTAAATATTTAAGGAAGGATGTTCCTTACAAGGAACTTTTTGCCTACTTTCGCTTTATACCGATATAGAGCGGAATACGCAACCCTTCGTGCTCGAGTCCGATTCGCACTTGGCCGATTTTTAGGAAGATAATCATGTTGATATTAGTGGTCGGCCATGGTCATTCACACGTTGTCCGTAATTCCCATGGAAAAACAGATTTTCGAGCATTATTAGCAAGCTGACGTGTATACTCCATCGGTATTTATGATGAGGGTAGAAAAACGCCTGCTGCGACGCCAAATCGTAACAGAAAAAGCTTCTTCAGCGTGACAAGAATGTAGTTTTAGTTTATGGGGAGTAATAACAAATGAATATAAGCCCAAGCACGCCGGCCATTTTCCCAGTCTCAACAATTAACTGATCATTCAAGATGGCAGAGGCCGTCGAATTCTCGGCGCATGCGAAGCCTCTTTGTCGGCTCCCTATGGTGACATTTTGTGGAGCAAACCTTCATTCCGCGGCAGCTTTCATGTGGTTAAAATCATTCGTTTGATGTATATTTTTATAATTTTATAAATTACCGAGATATGCAGCCATTTTCAACCTTATGCGGCCGAGATGAACGGCTAATTAAATCAGGTTTTTTAGTTAATAGCTCGGTGCTTACATACTTGCCATAACTTCGCGGTAATGGCTTAGCAACCTTATAATTCAAGAGAAAAACGTTGTTAGAGCAACAGGAGATCCGTATTCTAGGGAATAGAGACTAGAGTAATGTAGGTAAAGTAGGTATTTAATAATGCAAATTAAATAGATTATATTATAATGTCTAATTTAGTAGGTAATGTTTTATATAACCAGAGGAATCTGTGTGCTAAATAAAACGATTTAAATTTTGTGTTTCCCTGTCACCCGGCTCTATAACTTCTTATACCTAATGCAATTTTTAATGAAAATGATAATCTAATAATAAGAAAGTTTAATATGTATAATTAATCTGTTTTTCTGACGGAGGGCGGAGTCACAAATGGCATAAAAATCGGTTAAAGCCTAAAATATATTATAGCTTTATAGCTAAACATAAACCTTTGTAGGTTTAATTAACAATATGCCATCCGATGTAATTAATTTAATAGGTACCTAATTTTAACAAAGTAGTAGAATCTAAAGTTTTTTAAGTAGGTATACCTACCTACTTCAAAAATATAAATATTTGGCTATAACTCATAGGTAAGTTTGAACGCCTCCGTGGTCTAGTGGTATAGAGCGCGGTACTTGACTCGGAGGTCGTGGGCGTGGCTGGGTTCGATTCCCGCGTTGGAAATATGTTATTTCCAAGTTTGGTTAGGTCAATGCAGGTTGATCACCTGATTGTCTGACAAGTAAGATGATCCATGCGTCGGATGGGCATGTAAAAATCGATCCTGCGCGGTGCGCCTGATCTCTCGCCGGTCGTGTCAGTCTGCCGTCCCACTGGGATAAGAGAGTAAAGAAAATAGAAATAGAGAGTGCTCCTGTGTACAGACTGCGCACACACCTGGACACTATAGAATTACTCCTGCGTACCTGGCCTGGCTTCAATGAAACCGGCCACCGTCATCGAAACCGGTGTGGGGAGTATTATTATTATAGGTAGATAAGTTATAAACATAATTTTTATTTGTTCCCATTACCTGTTCCATATACTCCTACAATATTGGATGGCATTGGATAAAAAACTTCGGTGAATGCATTTATCATGAAGTATTATTTTTTTTAGACCAGTGAATACTTGTATGACCCGCCTCTACAGTGGTCGTCCTTAACTCCGTTCGTCCATTGGCTAGTCATCTTTAGTCAAGTCCTATTGTGCTCCAACTTATAGAAGTATGCCATTGGTTTTTGTATGTGTCATTTGCAATATTTTATTACCAGTTCACTGTATATTGAATCGAATATTTTAATAGGCGGGAAGAATGTATATTACGGATTGTGGCAGTTGTTATTGTGATAGCTGCGTATTAAAAAAGTAAAGAGAAAAACAACACAGTATAGAAAAATAATATGCTACAGAGAAACACAAAAATCATAATGATGAGATTAGTTACTAGAATATTGGGCCTGTTTCACCACTTCCTGATAAAGTGCCGAATAGGCTATTCACAACTTTTTTGACAGATTCTCCATACTTCATCTGTCAAGTTAATTGGTGGCTAGCTTATCAGGCAGTGGTGAAACAGGCCCTAAGTCACGTTAAATTACGATTAATAAGTTTTAATTAAGGGACTTTGTTTTCCTTGGATGTATATTATAATAGACAGTATAACGAATATTATGATTCAATATTTTCCTGCTCCATACAGTCAATGCTGTTTCACTTTTACGTAATTTTTGAGTCAATTTAAGGATGTTCTGGCTGAAACTCCGAAGTAAATTAACTCTGAACGACCTCAAAACAGTGCGGGAAGGAGTCGTTCATTAATCACGTTTTTAAAAACATGGACACCCCCCTGATGATACGGTAAAGGTAAATGTTTAGGGAGCGAGGGGTAGTCACTAGTCAGAGAGATGACGTGTATTCATTCTTCATTCTTAGAAGTTCTACCAACATAATATTCCAAATTTGAAAAACACTTTATTTAAATATTAAATAAAAAATTTATTTAAATAAAAAAAAACTGAAGTATTTAATTTAAATAAAATTAAAAAATAATACTAAGCTTTAAACATTATCAATTTCACAGTAAAATGTAAAAAAAATAATAATATTAAGTATACGTCTTATATTTTGTTTTACTTTCGAAAATAAATACGCCGTAATCCGTAGTCCGTACACGTTATTATCCTTGAAGGGCTTAATTTTGTGATATTTGGTGTTTTTTTTCTGGCCTTTCCAGTTTAAGGTCTCACGTGATTAATGGACAGCCCGTAGCGGCATCTTAATAGCTATTCTACACCCTTGAAACAAAAATGAGTTATATGATTTTTATTAATTGTTGGCTAGAAAAAAGCAAACGGCACATCTGCCCGCAATATATTTGAGGCACGTTCTTGCGAATCAATACAGACTACAGTCGATGAATTATTAATGTGTTATTGTCACTTCACCGCCTGTACCAGTTCCAAACAATAATCGTCATTTTCATTTGACAAATAACAGGTCTAATCAACTATATCTGGATTCAGGAGCCAAGAATTTTAAAGCCCGATTTTTCGACGAAATTGATAGGATTAAATTTTTTTACCAAAGTCTACACGGACATGGAAGAAATATATTATATATTAAATATCTTGAATAATATTTACAATATTATCAAAAAAAAAGTATAAAATTATTATGTTGTCCATAACATTGTTCACGCAGGTTAAAAACGTTGTAATATTCTATCCAGCTATAAAAGTATGTAAAAAATCGTTTAAATTGTATCAATAGTTCAGCGAAAAACAGATAGACTTCCGCATTTTTAATAATATTAGCATTTAGCATGTATCACTTATCAGTATGATAACTTCTAATACACGTGAACTCTTCTAGTCATAGAGGGTGCTACTGCAATGCGTAGCGCTCGTAGATAATAATATCAAATGACAATAGATGCTACGCAATCTAATTTTTTTTTGTTTCTACTTTCTGCAGCAAATACCTATAAAAATTTCTTCGTTTATACATTCTCATTCTCATCTCACATTAATACAAACTGTGCAATCCGCGATGTTAAAGAATAGCGAGGATGTTTTGGGTCATGGAACATCATGGATGCAAACTGGTATCACCTAAAATAATATCTTTGATAATACTTCCGATCACACGAAAACGATACTAGGGCCGGTATAAATAGTCAGTACTTAAGATGCGACCCGCTCTCAAGACGCGGTTCGGCTCTGTGATTGGTCCAAATTTTGACAGCCAACCAATCACAGAGCCTGAACCGTGTCTTGAGACCGAGATGCTTCTTGAGTACTGACTATTTATACCAGCCTAAAATGACGTAGAGACTTGAGAGGAGTATG
This sequence comes from Plebejus argus, assembly GCA_905404155.3. Classification (NCBI taxonomy): domain Eukaryota; kingdom Metazoa; phylum Arthropoda; class Insecta; order Lepidoptera; family Lycaenidae; genus Plebejus; species Plebejus argus. The sequence continues at coordinate 9,207,395 of FR989942.1, read as the reverse complement.
ATAATATTATGTAACGACCTCTATCATCATTTTGAAATATATATTGTGTTCTAATTTTGGTCACGCACTAAAAAGCCCTATTTATACGGAGTTAGTTGTGATTTTTGCCACGCACCAAAACATTTCTGTAGCTCTGTGCTTATCGTCAAAATCTAGTTATCATGGCGAGTACGTTTTTACCACTCCCGGCTTCTGAATATACATAAGCGTCTTCGTAATTACTGTCAGTTTCTTCAACTCGTCCTCAATATTTATACGGTCTATGGTGGCGACCTTGGAATCTTTTTGCAATCTCGTCCTGAATAAGTTTTTCGTAGAAGAGCTTTAGACATACCATGCAACAATTACATGGTAGCGCAGATAGAATACTGAGAGGTTCCAGGTGTATTTTTATCAAAATTGATAAAACTTTCATCTAGAGTCTATTCAGAGTTATGGTCTGACAAAACCTTTGTAAGCCACATTTAGAGAGACTTAACTTAAATTTAATAAAGAATTTGGCAGAAATTCCATAAATTTTCTGTCGAAACTTTTATTAATTTACCGTAAAGTAAGACATATTTATGTCTATTTCATAAAAATCTTCGAGAAAAAATAGTTACACATAAATATTAAATACTTGTCACTCATGCATCACACTTTTCAGACAGTATTGATAATAGGAGGCATGGAGTGGCGTTATATCTATTGTAAATATCAGTCAAATTCAGTATTGCTCTTATAATTATTGTTATGGTCATTTGAATTTCGAATTCTATACCCATATTTACAAGACCTTACAACCTACCATTTCCATACGATTGATTTTAAAAAGGAGTTCTTTTAACTCACCGCCCCGCTACCTTTCAGAAACGGATAAATTAAGTGCAGTCGAATATGGTAAATTGGAATGTCCCCTTGATACGAACAATAGTAATTTTATTTTAAACAAGTGCATGGATACGCAGTGACTTAATGAGGTCTCGTTGTCAGTCAGTCAGTCGCATGCAAACGGGTCCTTTGTTCGTCATATTTTATTTATAACCGGCCAGATATACTCGTTATACAGTCACGAGAACAACAAACAACAATACTCTATACGAAATACTCAAAATATCGAAATACGTTTGGCACTTACGTCTTGTATGATCTAACAACATGCATGATGTTCGCTACTTTGTTGCTAAGAAAATGTATCATCGCACAGGAAATATTATACAAAACATATTTCTCCGATGAAAACTATCCTTTGTCCTTTATCAGGACTCGGAATATCTACATTCAAAATTTTATGCAGTTCGGACCCTGTGAGCAAGACTTCTTTATCGCTTACTTAAAGAATCGTCGATCAAAATGTATGGAATTGACATTAGACGATTCGAACGTCAACTTCATATTAACGAACGCTTATGTCAATTCCATACATTTTGATCGGCGAATTTACAAAGAAACGATAGAGAAAAGTTCTGGGCTAAGCGTCAGATTATTTAAATAGGCTCTCTCACTTTTCTTCAAACTCGTCGGCAGATGAGACTACAAACCAGCGTTGCCAGACGTCCCGATTTTGGCGGGACGTCCCGATTTTTTCATCAAAATTAAATGTCCCGCACGGGACAGGCTCAGTCCCGTTTTTCGGGGAAAGCCCGAACGTACGTGCAACGTGCTGAGAAAGAAAGGTACGTAACGAAGACAAGAGTGTGGGAGGTAGAAGGGTGGATTTTCTTTGGCTACTTTAGCTATCTATTGTCACGTAAATAACTACGGCATAGCTATGCCACTAGAGTTTTGGCTCCTAACGCACGGTACTAATTTGGTCCAGTCCTGGGTTAATTACGACATTTCAGTAAAAAATCTTCAGTTTCTACAACAACTTATCGTGCTCTAATTTTTGTCACTATACAGAATCACCTACGTATAATAAAATGATTACGAGGTTTTCTTGACAAAAACAAGTAGCACCTCAAGCCAACCGTAATTAGAGGGTTACAAGACAAAGTACCAATACATGAAGTTTACGTGTTGCGGAAAAAATGGTAGAAAATTAAAGTGTTGAAAGTGCAAAAATTAATGTCCCTCCGTACAGTTGTCCATCACGTGGCCACAATCACTATTATTTACACTCATTAATGGTCGCGGAGTGGAGTGGCCGACTTAATGGTTCCAAGAGTTCCGCGCAATAAGTCTTGAAGCAAATTGTAAGTTTTATTTTTATGTACCGGCTTAAATGTACGGCAGGACAAAGTGGTACATTGCAGTAAGGAGTTATGATCTATGCGCCAAAAAAGTACTTGCTACTGCCTAATTACTATGCGGAAGACATCGGTATATGCCTATATAGTTGCTACAAAAGATCTTACAGTATGTAATAGTATACGTTATAGTATACATTTAAGTTAATGAAAAACTCTCTATAAAGCAGCATCTCAACTTTCGCCAGTGATGGACCAATACGTGTATCGCTTAATTATCAATATTGTGTAGACTGTACTTTATGCTCAATGATCATCATCCATTTTGTAGTCACAATAGATCCTCATGGGTCGCAGTGACGTCAGGGCTACAAATACCTGCGGCCTGCCTTAAAAAAAAATGTTTGCTCATGAAAGTTCATTGTGCATGACAAACTGTTATCAAATTTAATTCCAGAAACTTTACAAAAAGGTTCCTGCGGAAAAACAAACTTTCACCAACAGCAAAATTATCGCAACCAGTGAGCATCGACGCCGATATTTTATAAAATCAATATCTCGGTTTTTATCGGAGCCAGCCGTTTACAAATGTCGGTGACAGATTGTGGTATGTGGGGGCGAGATGTGGGGAGATGCGAGCGAGTATTTTAATTAATACCACACCAAGGGGACATTAATATCCAGTTGGGCTGATTACGCGGTACGCCGCGGCCCGCGGCTTATCGAAATTTCGCTGCACCAACACTGTACGTAAAGCGCGCTACATACTGAAGCTATACTCCGAACGCAATCAAAACGTATAGGTGTAAACGTAATAGGTGTTTTTTTATTAAATAAGGGGGCAAACGAGCAAACGGGTCACCTGATGGTAAGCAACTACCGTCGCCCATGGACACTCGCAACACCAGAAGAGCTGCTGCTGCTCTTTTCTTGAAGGTTTGCAGGTCGTGTTTAACTTTTATTATAATATTTCGATTTCAAAGAAAGTTTATTCTGTGCGAGTTTCTGTTACTAGTACTAGCCGCCAAGAAGTTTTCTCCGATCATCATCGAAAAACCTCCCTAATGGCAATGGTAATTACTTCACCAGGTTCACCTACACATTTTAAGAGGCCGGGGTACCCTCGAAATTTTCATACATTCTTAATACCAAAATCATTTTCTCATACGAAAATATTTAACATGTTTGAGTTATTTTTCAGCTTAAGATAGTAATTACCTAGGGTCCTGAACAATTTTTTTTACAAAATATTTAAATACTAAAAAAAATTTTGTTTAAATATTTTTTAGTAAATTTACTTCTAAATATTTAAACACCAAAAAAAGACAAAAACACTAAAAATATATATATATATATATATATATTATATATAAATAGTAAATTTACTACAAAATATTTAAACTTTAAAAAATATTTTTTATTATTTAAATATTTTGTAGTAAATTTACTATTTATATATATATATATATATATATATATATATATATATATATATTTAGTGTTTTTGTCTATTTTTGATGTTTAAATATTTAGTAGTAAATTTACTAAAAAATATTTAAACTCAATTTTTTTTTTAGTATTTAAATATTTTGTAAAAAAAAATTGTTCAGGACCCTAGGTAATTAGTATCTTAAGCTGAAAAATAACTCAAACATGTTAAATATTTTCGTATGAGAAAATGATTTTGGTATTAAGAATGTATGAAAATTTCGAGGGTACCCCGAGCCCTTAAGTAGGTATAGTCATTCACGGTAACATTAATTAGCGACAAACATTCGTACTCATCACACTGAGTTCGACCACAAAAAAGCCTTCATTTTCCGGCAGGCTGTCTGTGTGTACCCGGTTTTACCATTCAGCTTTTTGTCGGCGAATATTGCAAATTGGTCGAATTTCACGTCTCTCTGCTACTGAAATTTTAATGAAATGAAGTAAACTTTTTGTACGTTATTTTGAAGTAACGGGACTGTAGTCTCGGAACTTTATTGATGTTATTTTCCTGGTTATTAGCTTCGGTATATCAGAATTTATTCTTCATTAGCATTTAGCAATACTCTAGATTAGTGGATAAAGACAGGAAAAAAGATAGGTACTTACTCAATCACGGTCGTACGACGAATCCGAAAATCTACTAAAAGTGTACAAATAGCACATAACACACCCATGTTCACAGTTCACACACACACTCACACACGTTCTTATACACACAAACACACACACACACACACACACACACACACACACACGATCCACATACATATTTTTATTCTTCTATATTTTAATTTAATAAGGATTTTTTGTTATTTTATTTGTTTTCTCTATGTAAATAATTCTTTTTTTTGTTTCTGTTGTGTTAGCCGCATTTCTTACACCCTGTACTTTTTAAATTCCCCCATAGGACAGGCCTCGCCTAGTTTGGGGGACCATCACTCTTGAAAATTGTAAATTACTTATTTACGGTAAATAAAGTATTTGTATTTGTATTTGTTTTTGTATTTGTATTTGTAATTCTTGACTAAAATCAGTTGGTTCGATATTTTTGAAAAAAGAAATTGAAGACAAAACAATTGTCAAGGTTTCATTTTTGATCTAAATCTTGAAACTCCTTTTAAAATTTTTTCCTCTAAAAAGAACTGTAGGTAATGTTATCAGCATCACTTCTGAACAGTTATGTCCTCAGCAGAGCTATCAATTAAATTACATATTACATATCTTTAATCAAATTAAAGTAACTTTAATTCGTGTACATGTAACTGTCCCCATAAATCTGGCGGCCGCTACCGGGGCTGCGCGTGCGCCGGGCCTGCATTATTCAACACCCACCCAATAAATTAATGCTCACATTGGGCCTTCGCCGCACATACTAATGGCGACACGCGGCGATCCACTTTTTGCCATCCATCCATTCGGTTCCCCATTGATGCGGACGGGAAAAAGTAGTTTTCGAAGGCCCTTTTTACGAAGGACGTGATCGCTTTTGGAGGTGATGAGAATTCCTGATCGACCCCCGGATGTGGATTCGATATTCGAATTGTAATTCCAAATTTAACTTCAGTGTTTACCTCTACGACGTTGCTGTTATGTTTTTTATTAGCAGCAACTGGCGGTTTTTTCTATAGAGGGAAATCTTTATGTATTGAGTGACATTCAAAACGTAAAATACAAGTAAAGCTGATATGCATGGGTTTTGCAGAAGACCTAGATAATTGCTAGCTGTCCATAACAATTAAAGACTTTATAACTGCCTAAGATACCTACATATAAACAATTTACTATAAATAAACAATTAAAAATACCTTGCAAGTTGCAACAAACTGCTTGCTGACCTTGTTGTATTACAAAATTTAGAAACGCTATAACGATTGTAGATACTTATAGCCATGTTAGACCTACCATTTTCCAATAAGTAAAAACAATAGATTCTTAAAAACCATAAAAACGTTCCAATAACAGTTTATCAGTTCTTATAATGTCTTTAATGTGTGATTTATTACTTATTGTCAAAAGTTGTTCACCGTCAGATAATTATCGCCGAAGGAAGGCAGGAAACGACGAACGTGATCCTTAATCTACGTCGAATGTGGTGTAAATGATGATGGATGGGTTATTTTTTATACAAATAACAATCATTATACAATAAGTGCTTAAATCTTTAGTGTGAAGTTGCGTGCTTCGTAATGCGACCAGTGCGAGTGGAGTCATAATGGTGATATTTCCACGAAACGTGAAAATGCAATAAATATCATGTTATCGACCTGCCCGTGTACTCTCACCGAATATGTTAATGAAACGTTTACAAAAGCGTCGTTTTCGTCTTTCATCAGTGGTGTAAGACGGGTTAATTCAGACTGCAACGCGACGCATTTCTAAATATATATGGATTTGACAGATTTGCAAGACGTCTCACGCAATTGAAATCTATCAATTCAGTACTAATTTAGAAATGCATCTACGCGTCGCGTTGCGGTCTGAATTGACCCTAAGAAGACAGTGGTGGCTATACGATCCTTGTCGCAAGTGACCACGACCTCTCGGTGAATTTTCCTCAAAATTCAAATAAAATCACTTTATGAATTACGGCCTAGTTAGTAGGTTAGTAGAGCCTGAAGTAGAGCAAAATGAACATAAAGCCTAATTACTAGGCTATAAGTTAATTTGCTTTACGCGACTACAAAGCAGCGCGCGGCGGCGTCCGTCGCTAGACTAATGTCAGTATAAAATTAAATCTATGCCTAACCTAATAAAGTGGCGTTTTATTTGAATTTTCGTCGGCCGCGGTCGCTTGTGGCATGAAAGTTGCCACCTTTAGGGTAACCTTTCACTGCTTAATGTGAAGCTGTCCTTACGCGAGTCGCTCTTTTGGAGTCCAAATCTATTATTTAGATTTTGGACTGTATACACGCCATTAGGGTTGATAGACATAAGACAAGCCCGCAGTTAGATATCAAAGTTACTGTTATTACTAAGATTTGAAAGTTTATTTATTTTGTCTATCGAATATACCTATATAACATATTGTAATAATATTTAAGAGAAATTGCAGATTAAACCTTAACATTATGTAAATGTGAAGGGAGGTAAAGCTTGAAAAAACAACAAACAAAGGAATATTGATTTTAAAACATGTAATGAAAGTAAATTACGGTTGTGTTTGACAGATTGATTACCGTTGTCAATATAATGTGCACATACGAGGCCCTTACGACGTGTAAACATGTTATAAACGATACCCTGAAGGTACAATTACGTGTACTTCCTCTATTATCAAAAAGAGCGTTAAGTTTTCAAAGAAAACCGGGCAGCGCTGTATTATTAACCTCCAAAGAATCATAAACTAAGAAACCCACTACACACCTTTAGGATAGGTTTCATGCAAAAATACACTTTAAAACATACACTTCATATTTCATAAATTAGAGGTATGTGGCAGTAGGTATAGTTCTTTAAAAAGAACCGATTTTAATTTTTTTTATATTTAATGGTAGAGAGCTAAGACGCTGCCTGATTCGTCATTGATTTGCTTCTTTCCTACTTTAAAATATTGGAGTTAACAAGTTCCAAATAAAACTTCAACAATATAAAATACTTTTCTTAAATACGTAAAGAAACTAACTTATTGAAATATACCGAAATTATTATAACATTCAATAGTCCGAAGAAAAGCAGGATATCGTCACTAAAAAATGAATGCGTTGAATTCTTGCTGACTTCCTGAATTTCAAGGCGCCCAGCATGACAATTTTAAATCACCTTCGATAATTTTTCGGTTATCAAACTTTTTGTTACGAAGGGACCAAGTTTTTAAGAAATAATTATTGTATTGATAATTTCGAATAGGTATAAAGCAAGGGGTAGAAAATAAAGTAAGTTTTAGGATTATAGATAGATAGATAGAAAATTCTTTATTTGTACAACTTAAACTAAGTGGAACTAAGGATTATAGTGAAACAATCACTTATATCCTGCAACATACTTAAAAAGTTAAAATATTGACTCTATACTTTTATTATAAAGCTGAAGAGCTGAAGAGATCAATAAGTTTTATTATAAGAAGAAGTTTTACTATAAAGCTAAAGAGAATCTGTTTTTTAAACACGCTACTCTCAATAAATACTGGACCGATTTTTATGTAATATGACACATAATAATATATAGAGCAGACCACGGGGAAAGACATATTATATGCTTTTTGTAGGAGTATTCTTAATTTACGAGGGCGAGCATTTAGGGCCTGTTTCACCACTTATAATAAGTGCCGGATAGGCTATCCACCACTTAACTTGACAGATGAAGTATGGAGAATCTCTCTAAAAAATTGTGGATAGCCTATCCGGCACTTTATCAGGAAGTGGGAAAACAGGCCCTTAGTGTTTAAGATAAGAAAGAATAGTAGTTACGACAGTATAATATTATCAGAAATTGTGGCACCTAGTAAGAAACCACACATTTCAAAGTATATGTCAGGGGTTCCCAATCTTTTTCAGCCTGCGGCGCAGTTACACGTTCAATTTTTGTCACGGCGCGGCGCCCTACTATTACAAAAAGATACATAAATAAACATCTTTAATGCTTATTATAGTTAGGTTAAGCAGGTAAATATTATTAAACAAATATTTAATCGTCTGCCTGCTTTGTAGGTATAATTCATATTATAATTTTATTTTATATTTTATAATATATTTGTGGTTTCGGATAATGATAAAGGATCGACTCATGGCGCGGCGCCCCTCTTGCCTTTCCACGGCGCACCAGGGCGCCGCGGCGCACAGTTTGGGAACCCCTGGTATATGTATAGTATAACGATATATATAACCACCTGGTATATGTATAGTAGTACATATAACGAAAATGCAGATGTATTCGTATTGCGTACAGACTACAGATTAACACTGTAGATTACAGCGAATTTGTACAGTAAAGGCTCCGACGCTATTACAAGAGTCAATAAAGTGAATTGCTAATATCTGTCGGTGCGTTCAGAGACATTTTACACCTGAGTGTACCTTAATGTTAACAACGTAAGGAATATATACATAGATAATTGAAGGCAAAATAACTTCGGGCAGGTCGTATTTTGCGGCGCCTGTGATCGCCTCATTAATGTCAGGCGGCCATCTTGTCGCCAATTTGCGGTTTGACAGACGAAGCGCGCCCACTGCCGCGTGTCATTGTAAACGCATTATGCGCGTGCGCACTAGAAGTGTCTCATTATCTTTGCCGCTGTAGGTGTTGCAGTCATTATATTATATATCTGTATTTTCTATGGTCATTATTTTGAGAGAACTATTGCATACTAATTGTGTCTATATTTAACCGACTTCCAAAAAAGATTACGTTATATGTTCGGCTGTAGAGTGTGGATATTAATTTTTAATATAATATTGTATACGTTTAAAATATCAAATAAAAATGCGCCAAATTATTGAATATAAAGGACATTGTAAAGAACGTAAAGAATACAAGGAATTATAACAATAATAATGTGTAGGTATTTACCTCCTTTTGTCCACTTTTACTATTAGGCATATTATCCGATTTGGCATACGAATTTTCTTAATAGCAAGATGATCTATGATGAACTTATTAAGGGATTACTTAACTACTAGTGCCTGCAGGTACCTCTAGCCACTGTCGACTTTCAAACTATAATATAATATCTTTAAGAAGTGAGTGTATTCCCTCTTAAAAGGACGGCAACGCAACTGCAACTCTTCTAATGTTGTGAGTGTCCATGGGCGACGGTAGTTGCTTTCCATCAGGTCAGGACCCGTTTGCTCGTTTGCCCCCATATTTTAAATTAAAAAATTCTGAGATCTTTTTCAAATAATAAGTTACCTACGCTAAACTTCAAACACGATACTTTGACATCGACAAAATTCCCCCAAAAATCGTGCACGCCTGCGCGCGTTAAAGTCTTTTCAAGGTAATGTTCGTATTGATTCAAAACGATGAAATAAAGTGTACTGTATAATTCATTTGTATTTAATAGTACTCCTATAGCTCAGGAAATAAAAGACTATATAGCAATTTATATTTAGTGCATAAATTCTATGCCGTAAACCTTTAATAAGTGAAAAACAAAACGATTAACAATTACATCCAGTAGCCAATTGAAAGGGAATTATTATTTGCCACCATAAAACACTTCTCGATTATAAAGTGTTTATTAAAACTACGCCTTTTCGCCTATCTAGACTGTTATAGTGTATACTAAAGAACTTGTTTTCTTTGACCGACACGGTTTTAGACTCGAATTTGATGTTTTAGTTTACATAATTATTATGATTGAAGTAGGTACTTCGCTATTATTCCAACGTTCTTGCTTCAGAGGTCTTTTTAAATTTTTATTACTTTAACCAGCCAAATGTAGCTATTATTTATATTGCGGCAATTTTTTAAATTTTTATTACTTTAAGGTCTATATGTACCAATCTGTTGAAGTTTACCCTAGGTGATTTAAATGCACGGTTCTCGTAGGACGTAGACGAATTTTGGCGCAACGAAATAGCGTCTTCTAGCAACTTATAAGGTTGTTATCAAATACGCAGTCTATTATACGCAGTCTATCGTCATTCGTCGGTCGTCCGTCTCACTGGATAATGAGAGTAAAAGAATATGACTATTTTATGAATATAATAGACTGCTCTTGTGTACTACACACACACTTGGACACTAAAAAAATACTCCTGCGTGACTGACTGGTTTCAATGTCCGGCCACCGTCACCGAAACAAGTGTATGTGTGGGGGGGGAGGGCTTATTTTATTATACTATTTTCGTATATTGGCATACAGGGTTCACCTCCAATTACTGGCAAATGGACGGACAGACGGACAATGTGAACCGTATAAGTACATCCATGTCAATGTAATGAGATGCCTTTCGCGGCAATGGTGGTCCCGCTTGTACCCATTTGGAGACACGCGATTTACTTGTAAATCATGTCAAACAGAGGTTACTGTGGGATCGGCCATTGAAGTGTATGTTGGTTCCTGTTTATACTTCGAAGAATTATTCTAGAAGCATCCTTGTGTTTACTCGAATCTGTGTGCAGCTTTTACAGCACCGTGATAAAGTGTGTTTGCTTTTCTGTCTATTTTGTCCTGAGTTTCGTTCAGAGTTACAGTTAGAGATATTGGTATATTTTGAGTCTGGTATAGGATGATAAGTTTATAAAAAAAACCAAAGAAACGGTCATTGAACGCTAAAAGATACAAAATAACAGGTAACATATTGTAGTATACATTATAATAGAAAGAGCAGATTTATAAATTTCTTTCTTAAAATATTTACATTTGCAACAACTGTAGCTTGATTTACCCAGCAGCAGTCACCAGTCACCACACACACATCTACACACATTTATCGCTCAACATTTGAATAATTTCAAGCTTCGCTAATGACAGCTGATAGCCGATCGAAGCGCACCGCGGACGATCAGCGCCTTAGCACTCCATCATTGCGTTTAATTTAATTCTCTTTTTAATTGAAATGTTAAAATGGCGGCAGATAACCCAATACATTCATTAGCGCGTCGGATTATGGTCAATTTATTTTTGTTCAAGAAGCCTCGTATTATCGACATGTGCACGTTTGTGGACGAATAAAAAACAAACACTGACACAAACGGCCTGGGTCCTTTGTATTTTTGTTCTCGAACGCTTATTTGAATGGACTATTTAAATTAAGAACTTAAGTCGGAGATATGTGGCATCTTTCGTCTCGCCGAACGCATCTATAGAAACTTCTTATGAATTACTTTTTATTAAGCTACTAATTAGGTACGTATTGTTTGCGACTACTGCAAATTCCGTACATTTTTGGTAATAAAATGTCTATCTATGTCCTTCTCCGTGGTCCAAAACCATGTCTCCACCTAATTGGTTCAAAACAGATGATTGAATTAATTGAAGTTTCAAGAATAATAAAATCATTCTTAAAATAGTTTGTAATTTTCTAAACGTAATGACGCATAAAAGGTGTATTTTTTTCTTTGTATTTTCACAGAGAATGAACATTTTAAATATTGTCACCTTGCACATTTTTATCTCGAATTAATAAAGTTCTCATATTTTTTATTTCATTTAAAAATTTTCCCGCCCGTCATCACTTTCTTGACAGAATAATAAGTATAATTATTAATCTCTAGAAATGTTATTTGCCATCTTTGCCATCTGAAAATAGGTCTCCATGTGCTGTTTAGTATTCTGACTCTATTACTTTGGATTAAATAAAAAAGCGGCCAAGTGCGAGTCTCTCTCGCAAACTATTCAGGTTAGAAAAAAATGATATGAGAAACCTCAATATGATTTTTGGAGACTTATCCATAGATACCCCACACGCATAGCTTAGATGAAAAAAATTTTTTTTGTTTAGTTGTACCTATGGGGACCCCTAAAATTTTTAATAATTTTTCCATTTTTGCATCAAAATCTTAATGCGGTTCACAGACTACATCTACTTACCAAGTTTCAATAGTATAGCTCTAATAGTTTCGGATAAAGGTGGCTGTGACATACGGACGGACGGACAGACAGACAGACAGACAGACATGACGAATCTATAAGGGTTCCGTTTTTTGCCATTTTGGCTACGGAACCCTAAAAAGTTATTCAAGAGTTTGGTAAATCTTTTATTTATAACGATAATAGCGGGAAAACCTTCACGAATCACGAATGCCTTAGAATTAGATCAATATGTACAATGAAATGAAATGAAATGAAATGAAATCTTTTTATTCAAAATAGGTATCATGATACACTTTTTGAACGTCAGAAGTCTACGTTGCCTACCACCGGTTCGGGAACTAACCCTGCGAGAAGAACCGGCGTAAGAAACTCGCAGGGGGCCCACTTTTTTACCAAAAAAAGTGAGAAAAAAATTAATCTTTTAAAATAAAATTTACAATGTCGTACTTAACTTAAAATTATACAATGTCAACATAATTGTAAGTCATTCACTAATGTAGAAGTAGCCTTGTAAGAAGCCATCCTACTCCCAAGATGTGCCATCGTTTATGAAATCTAAAAAAAAACAACTCTAGTAACACTCAAAATACAATATAGCGTTGAATATTTCTTTGCTTCAATAAGCACAAATTAAAATAAAAACAAAACTGTAATACATCGACTTCAGAGTTCAGACTAGCAACAGTAGGTATAATTAGAGAAAAATTCAAAATAATGATCGACCTATGTCGGCACAATAATTACAAACTCTATTACAGAAGTCTTCAAATCAAATTTAAAATTCATCATGAGACGTGTTATAACATTAGACCAATTAATTTGTTACTTCCTAATGAAACAAATCGTAATCAACGGCCAATCAAAAATCTTATTTTACGGTCTAATGATGATCAGAGTGACCAGTGCAGGTTTAAAATCACTTTTTATTGTTGTTATAATATTATCTTATTCTATGGTTCTCGGTGGTCTTTGCATGTCATAGAGTATAGACTAAATACCACCCGAAGTTTGAATATCTCCAATTTTAATTATAGTACGGGAGCCCTAGAACATTTTTTTTTGTGATTACTACTAACAAGCTAATTTTTTGTGAGTAGCTACATTTTGATAAGACGAATAACATTTTTACTGTCGAAAAATCTCGAAAATGGTAGCTAACAGAAATAGAAAGGATTTCATACTTTGACTTGACGATCCTAAAATATGGATTGTTTTATTTGTAGGACAAGGTTACTCTTAAATTATATAACTATTAACCTATCAATATGCAAAAAATCAGCTTGTTAGGGTCCCGTTTCAGGGTTCAGTAGACAACCAATTGGTTGACTACTGAACCCATATTTTAGGACCATCAAGTCAAAGTATGAAATCCTTTCTATCTCTATTAGCTACCACTTTCGAGATTTTTCGCAAATAAAAATGTTGTTTGTCTTATCAAAATGAAGCTACTCACAAAATAAATTAGCTTGATAGTAATAAAAATATTATGCATTTTCTCTTCAAGTCTTTATTTAAAGTAAAGTGATTTACGAAAATATAGCTACCCTATTTAGTATGTATTTTCCTATTATCCTATTGAGTAATATTATTTATTAATTATTAGGAAATTGTCGGAAAATGCTTATTAACAATTTTTGAACTAGCGGCACTTCCCACTTTGTGTATGACATTGGATCCGCCACCAAAAGTAGGTAGCAAACTTACTATGGAAAACCCTCATTCTAAATTCAATTTTTTGGTGATACCAACAAAAAAAGATGTTCCATAGACTGTAAATTCCATTTTCCAAATAAACAGTCCAGCCTGTAGCAGATATTATTATTTATTTAGTGTTGCCGTTAAATTGTAAATGGTTTAAAAATAGCTACGAAAATAAGTTATTGCACCCACTGCCCCCGGTGATAATATCGGCCTAAGTTATGTCTTTTAGATTTCCACCCACGGATATTAAGCACTTTGTAAATCGGTCGGACTTCTCGCCAGTATACCTGTAAATAGAGGGTATTTATAAGGATTAAGGCAGCTGGTGAAATATTCGAAACGATTATTGTGTTTACTTAAAATCATTCACTAGAAAATCTGCGATTTTAATCCATTTAATGATATCCATCTGATTTATGAGATCGCATGCCTGGATAATAATATTATGTTACTATATAATCATTATAATTACATTATACAATATTATTAGAGGGTATGTAAGTGTCCCTTATACGTGGTGTAAAAAACAAACTGATTCTTTTGACTTCTATGTATCTATAAGAAACGCCTCAACGGCATTAATTTTGCCCTTAAAAATAAAAATAGAAGTTTATTAAAACCTGTAGAAAATACGCAGAATTACAATGTGGATCTTTATTTACCTGCAAAATACTAATACTTATTAATAATACTTATATTACATGTTTTAGTACGACATCAAACCGAGGAGAAGTTACATCAGATCTCTACCGAGAGCTTATTTAGGGTTTAAATATAATTTAAACTCAGTTCGAACGTTCTTAATTTAAAATTAATGATGTGAGAATACTTTCTATCGTAGCACCACGGTCCACTGTCGGCTGAGGCCATCTTTTCCGCCTTCACCATTGTTCTACCGCTAATTGAATCGATGCCACCGATAGATATCATCGCCACACCTATCTTATTAAACGATGGTTTACTTAAACGACGTTTAACTGTCGCTTAACTATTGTGCATATTCTGTGACACCTAAGTATATTGTAGGCTGTAGCTATATCATAGTTGCGACTAACTTTTTGCCTGTCTGTTTTTTATTACAATATTGTTTTCAATTCCAATAATGCACTTCTTAAACAATAATCCTTGTATATTGTATAAATGACAATAAGGATATTAAAAGGATCAGCAATGTATCATTAATTGAGTTTGAGTTATTTTGGACATAAGAGCATCCAACATCATAAACTATCTTTCTCCACCACCACCATATCTCTTCATCGGAAATCAATCCCACAAAAACCTTCTTCAAACGAATATGGTATTTTAATCATACTTTAAACTACGATTAAACAATAGTTCAACTCTGCTCCTACCGAATAGCCACCGGACAACAACAAATTGAATCTGTCTCGGCGCCTGCGCACCCGTGGACCGTGTCGCGCGTTCCCATCGCTCGCCCTGTTACCATTGACAATCGTAGTGACAGTTCGATTTTTAAAAATTTGATTAAAAACCTTTTTTGCTATCTTAAATTAACCTTGTTTTGGAATTGGAACAAAAATAATAAATACTACGTTTAGAAATGCACGTCCCCGGAAAAAAATACGCGCTTTCCAACTTACAAAATGTGAAAGCTGCTTTAGAAGCAGCTTTCATATTTTAAATTTTGTATAAATTATAAGTTTCTTGCTGAAAAAAATTACAAGAAATAAAACATTACATGTTATATTATTATGTCCTTGCTGTCTGCTCAAAATGGTTTTCGTCATTTTTAATGCATATTTATATAATTATGCCCACACACATGAAAATCTCGCTTCATACATACAAATTGAAGTAAATTACTTCAGAAAAGTTACAATATAATTTTATAATCCATGCCGCCAATGTTCCATAGCTATTACTTTAACGCAAAATCATTTTGTAACTTCTATATCTATCGTCACGATTTGCTATTTTCTACACTATTCATTTGTATAGTAACTAGTCCGTTCTTTTTCAGCTCAGAGTTTGAGAAAATGATCCTTAAGTTCTTGGCACAAAGCTCCTGCCAGACGTAAAATAACTTTGAACAGACTGTAGCAAGTCATGTTACTGGCATACAAAATTACTACGTCTAAATGAAGACGTAAAGCAATTACAGACTTCAATTTAATTTTACTCTAAAATGACCTTTATACCCTTGACATAAGGAGCACATAAGTATAAGAAAAAATTAAATATAGGACCGGAATAATATACGCGTCAGAATGATATACACTCTCTTAAAAACCATTTTAATTGTAAAACACATTTGAGCTCTGTTTATTGCTGTTATTAAGTCTCATCATATAACTAATTGCGGTAATTATGATATTAGCCACCGATTTGTATACAACTTTATGTTATGTGAAAAAAAACGGCCAAGTGCGAGTCAGCCTCGCGCACGAAGGGTTCCGTACCTCTAGAGCAAAAATAGGTTGTGTTTTCTGTATGTAGCTTAGGAAGTTACCAAAATACTAAAGTAAAAATCGGCCAAGTGCGAGTTGGAATCGCGCACGAAGGGTTCCGTACCAACTACCATTATAGAGCAAAATTAGGCCATAAATTGTGTTTTTTGTATGGGAGCCCCCCTTATTTTTATTTTATTTTAACATTATTATTAAATATTAAAGAACACACATAACTAAGGATTTTGTGAAAAATTCAAGTACCTACCTGTTGCCATTTTTGATATAGAGCAAAAAGGGCCAAAAAAGTCACGTTTGTTGTATGGGAGCCCCCCTTAAATATTAATTTTATTTTATTTTTAGTATTTGTTGTTATAGTGGCAACAGATATACATAATCTGTGAAAATATCAAATCTCTAGCTATTACCGTTCTTGAGTTACAGCCTGGAGATAGCAAAAAAGGCCAAAAAATCACGTTTGTTGTATGGGAGCCCTCCCTTAAATATTCATTTTATTTTACTTTTAGTATTTGTTGTTATAGCGGCAACAAATATACATAATCTGTGAAAATATTAAATCTCTAGCTATTACCGTTCTTGAGTTACAGCCTGGAGACAGACAGACAGACAGACAGACAGACAGACAGACAGACAGACAGACAGACAGACAGACAGACAGACAGACAGACAGACAGACAGACAGACAGACAGACAGACAGACAGACAGACAGACAGACGGACAGACGGACAGACAACGAAGTCTTAGTAATAGGGTCCCGTTTTTACCCTTTGGGTACGGAACCCTAAAAAACCAATGTCATTTTCTAAGCATGGAGATCTAACAGACTCACTACAGGTCGCTTTCTACTTTCTGAGGTTTTTGACAGCTTCTATTAGATAATGCTTTTGGTTGGCTAACGGCCGTTCCCAATATTTGATCTATCTCTTACTTGGGATTGGAATAGCTCACATTAGACATTAGCTGCATATATTTTATGTCAATTCTATGTCAGCTGCGATCGGTTGTATGTCGAACTAGAGATAGATTGAATATAGGGAACGGCCATAACACATCCAGTTAACAACGCTATCGAAAAGTTTAACTCCTGTCAATAAAACTAGTGATAAAACTAGACATAAGAAATACTTAAAACCTACGCCTAGTTTTATACGTGCCACGTATCCAGTTTTTATTTTTTACCCATCTATGACCGTGCAGTGGATATTTCCACAACCGAATTTACGACTACAAAAATACGTAAGGTACGCTTAGGAAGCTAGTCCCTAGACATCATCCATAATAATTGTAGGTATTATTTTGTCTATAGAATAAAAACAAACCGAGCTCCATAAAACAAGATTGTGTTGGACGCGGAGGTGTGAATGGACATTTAATAATAATAATATAATAATTTATGGACATGATGCGATTTTAATGACTGGCAACGATTTTTTGTAATAAACGTATAAGTACAGTTTTCTGAAAACTGGGAGTTTAAAGTAGGGCACGCTTTTTGCAAAAGTCGCCACCATTTGGGCTGCGTCGTTATGAAGTTAATATCTTTATGGGTAATTTTAAGAGAAAGTGTCCAATCAAAAATTATACTTTCTGCAATCCAGACACAGGTAAATCAGTTCTCTTCGTACATCACAAGGCTAGAAATATTGAAGAAGTAAGGAGAGTTCGGTCTAACAAAAAATGTGACTTACAAAAATAATAATAAAATTATAATATAAATACGCAAGCTTCTTACGCCAGTTCTTCTCCCTGGGCTAGTTCCCGAACCAGTGGTAGATCGTACCTACCATAGTTTCGACGTTCTGTTCTGATGTTCTGTGATGTTCTGTTCGAAAGTGGTTCTTGTATTATTGATACCCATTTTGTATTTATTTTATCTTTAATTATTCATTCAAACAAAAGGTAGCGAAACGTCAAACGTTATTAATTTATTGAAGACATTTTAATTAAAAAGACATCAACGACATCTAATAAACAACCATCGATATATTAAGGCTAGATGCAATAAATCCGATATTAAAAAGTACAAAACTAAATTCAATTTCATGTCCGACATGGTGCATCGCAATTAATCATTCGCTTAATACAGAATTATTCAAAGCAATAATTTCATGGGCCGCTGATGTCGACGGCCATTGTAGTACAGAAATATATGTGGTTTGTACGTCACCTGACAGCGCGTATGAATGAAAATAATTATGGCGGACAATGAGTGGTGCGCGCGAACGTAATTTTTCACCGTCCGATTTCTTTATTGCCGGCTGTACGGTAAGTGGTAACATTTTACCGAGCATTACTCATATCGGATATAAAAATATCGAGACAAAAGTGTTGATTTGTGTTTTCAAGAATTTTTACCGCTGTATGAAGTAACTCATATTATTTTGAAGATATAAATATGTCTGCTAAATATTTTTAGGTAATTTAGAAAAACTGATCTCCAAAATGCAGTATGGAATTGTAACTATGTATACTATAATGGACAATGGTGCACTTGCCGGGGCGGCGCGCTTTGCCACACTCACTATATTTTAAGGTCTATTTAATGTCTAGTCTCTAGAGTCTAGACTTTATGGTGAATCGCCGAACTATAAAAAAAACTATAAGCTTTTGTCACGTTTTATTTATTTTGATCTTGGATAAGTTGGGGTCTTTTGAGATTATGTAAGTTAGCAGCTACGAATAATAAAGTTTTTATTATTTGTAGGTTAGCAGTGTATAAAATGTTAAGTATGTTGTTTCTGTTCTTCGTATTAATAATGAAAAAGAAGGCATGATATTTTGTCAAATGTAGCAATTGTCCATAGTAATTATCTTTATTATTGTCAATAGTAACTACGATGTTACAAAAATATCAGTCCCCCAAACTAGGCGCAGCCTGTGCTATGGAGGAATTCTTAGCGAATAACAATAATATACAGCATGACTGGTGAGTCAATACCGATATTTAAGGAGAGTATTCAGTACTCGATTCTCATTATAAATATGTAATAAAATTAGGTTCTTAATTTTTTTTTAATTTCCCAAAAAATAATGAATCATGGATACTAAGTAAATTACGCGGCTAGGCAAGTAGGCATACTATGCGGCCGGTGCAGAGGCGTGCGCTACCAAAGAAACACCACACAACTACCCCTCCCGCTCGCGGTGTCCATGCGTTGGGTAAATAATTATTTAACTTTAAGCTACATTTACTCAGTGATCAATTGATATTATTTTTTTACATTATTTTTTTCCAACTGATATAATAGCCAAATATCACATCCTCAAGTATTGAACATGTCTCACCAGTCACGCAGTATAGAGTACGGCTAACAAATAATTACAATTACCTACATGGACTGCAGAAAGTGAATTTTATGGTTTAAACAGCAGTTTATTAACTCGTAACTCTATTAGTAAATGTCTCATGGTTCGACCATAGATATAATATTATAAGCTAGACTGCCTACGAGTATCAATGTTTGTGTTGCCTTGAAGATTCTAAGATTCTTGAAATTTCTTCGATATTTATACATTGTATCAAAACTTATTTGTAGAAACAAGGCCGTACAAAAATAGAATCTACAAATCACTTTCATATAAAACTAGTCTCTACTTATGTGTTGTAAAGAAGACGCACTCCTTTGCTAATAATTTAAAAATAGAATCCTCGAGTTTTTGCAACACAGTTAGCAGTGGCCAGAAAAATAAAACAAAAGAGAAACATTTTCTGTATTACGGCTATTCAACATACATAATAATTAATAATGTACCTAATATGTAGTTATTTTTTAGCGTTTAGTTTAGAGCTAGAGTCTAAAAATAGAGAAGTAGAGTCGAAGTTCGAAAACAAAAGAAATGTCATAGCGAGCACTTGTGTGATGTGTCAAATCGCATACATTTTTGATTTTCAATTTTAGTTTCTACAATAATATTTAATGCATCTTAGGTCCCGACTCCCGATTAAATGGTGACTAGTTAGCCAATACGCATTCGGTAGTTTCAACACCGAGGTTCGAAAGAAATGCTGTAGAGAGGTATTATGAACTAGTGTAGAACCTAACATAACGCATCGCTAACGAGTAACGACCTAGGGCTAGGGCATGATGCTTTCAATCAAATTCCATGTATGTATTTTGATTTGACTACGCCGTCGAAATTTTAAATGTATCTTAAGTCTGGACTCTTGACTAAAATACCGGGCAAGAGACTTCGATCTGCAATCTATTGTATGACAAACAGCTACCAGGCTTCTGCTACTCAGTATTCTGGTGACCGCCTACTGGGTGTGTTAATACGCTGGACGCGCGTTCATTACAGAATGACATTACCGCAGCGTGGCGGGGTGGGTCCGCGCAAATTAAATTACCATCTCCTTTGCATAAACGCCACAAGTTACAAGCCACCGGGAGCGTGCCGCGAGTTACGACTAAACTCCAGTCGCAATCGATTACAAAAATTCGATCTGCGAATCGGTATGCCGTAATTGGCCCGATGATTACTTTATTGGTCACACAGTATCGAATTGTGCTTTTTCAATATGCCCACGGGTTAATTTTAATTCTCGGACCGTAATAACGTTGTTTTTACTTTTTTGAGCGATTCGTCGCGCCGGGGGCGAACGTAGGCGTCGCGTCCTCCGAGCGACCACCGAATTTAAATAACTCGTTTCGGCTACCGACTTTGACGTAACCCTCGGCCGTTCCTTTTCTTTGTTAGCGATGAATCGCTTCGTCTCGTTCTAATCCTGCGTCGACGTGACGACCCGAAGGATTCAGGTAAGGGCTTTTTGCCGATTTATTTCTCTTAATCTTCGCCGGCGTTTTTTTTTTAAAACTGCACGAGCGGCAAACGAATGCAAAATGCAAATCAGATAAGCCGCGGCCGCGGTATTAGTGCGCGCTCGTATTGAAAATCCTTGTACTTTTTGCGGCTATTATGTTAATCTATCTATTAGCAGTTTCCTGCGGCTGCGCGTGGCCGGCGGCGGCACTATTCGCTGTGATGTTTCTGTAAATAACGCAATGATAGTGTAGATAATGTATCTTTATGGGCATTTTTGAAATATTTTTAAGACTAGATAAAGGAAGCGATAGATCAGTGTTAATCTTAATAGGCGTGTACTGTGGACATTAGAGTCACCCGATTAATTTAGATTAGATAAGTAAATGACAGGTCTTATCTTTAGATTTTACAATAATTTATATTTCGGATTTACTGAATTAAGATTTAAGACATTGTAGTAACACGTATTAGTTAGGATTGAATAGGCGGGTAGACGTTTTCCTGTAAGGACTTAATCTAGATCTAGACTTTTATGTATAAATCTAAAGGCCAGTAAATAAAAGACTCATTATTCAAGTCGTAGTAAGTTAAAAAATATTCCACACGCAAAAAGAGGGTAGAAAGTAATGTTTATCTGGATCTATTGCGACTTGTGACATCTACAGCAAGTCGGCAATAAATAACGAATATACGAAGCATTCTGTAGATATTTTATGTTATAATCTCTGTATAGCACTGGTTCCCAACCAGTGGTCCACAAGAGCCAAAATGTGGTCCGCAATGATTATGTTCAGTCTTAGGACAGCCAACTTCGTGAAGAAGATGCAAGCTCAGAAATCACATTAATGCGAAAATACCTTCGAACTTCGATCATATTATTATTATATGAAAATACCAACTTTTTTTAAATGTGATCTCCTATTGAGTTTTTATTTCCTTCATAGTGTCCCTGACCAAGAAAAGGTTGGGAAGCCCTGCTGTATAGGCTGAAATAGAACGCGAGGCGAGGCAAACAGATTACATCTTAGACGTGCCGCTGGCTCTATGGCACGCCGCGCCGCCACGATGAAATTGTAGATTAAACAACTATAGACAAACTTTTTTTTTTCAATTTGTTTGTATCATGGATTGTCTTGATCAACAGTTTTTTTTATTATGCTACATGCTAAAGAATATATTATTCCAAGGTAAGTTGATGTTTTCAGGTTTTTAGGTCAGCTGTGTATGTTAAATAATACATTTTCTACGATATTTTTCTACTACAGAATACAGATACATTATTCACTATTTGATGTTTAAGTATAGGTACATATACTGTATAGTACATTAATGTCTAAGATCATAATTCATAAAAGAAGTTACAACTTCTGATATTATAGCAAAACATGACGTGAAGCTGCTCTTCGTTGATTATTTTATAACACCTAGAGCTTAGATAAATGATTGACCAATTTGAGATTCTTCTTCTTCTTCTTATTTAATGGCGCCCATAGGTAATTTGAGATTAGACCAATCATTTATGTAAGACCTTTATGATTTTAGATTTATAACTTTTAATTATTGACATAAACGTTTTGCCTAGGTTTTACCTTACTTTATGTTGGTAGATCGGTATTCAGTAATCACTAATCATATGTATGTACTATAGCAATAACATTAATCTTTTAATGTTTTTTTTTTCATAACATTTATGGGTGGGGTAAAAAAGAACCTACCAGAAGAGTAGTAGTCTAATCAGAGAGTAGAGCACACTTTGGTTCAGCCTTATTTGCGGTAGTATTACTAATAATACTCTTAGTAATACTACCGCAAATAAGGTGCTCTTTGTATCATAGACTCGTACAGTAGAAAACAAACACCGGAGTTCTGTGAACTATGAATAATTATTCTAGTCTGCTTTTTTCTTTAGCAAGTATTATTCGTGATAAAAATGTACCTTAATGATTAAGGTACATTTTTATTTTGATTAAGGCTTAATCTATAATCTATAGTCTATACTCTATAGGTACGGTATATTGTGTTAAGTTATGGAGCTTACTCGCACATCCAATTATTCTTTTTACATGCACCCTGAAAGCGTTCCCTACTCTATGGACGGTAGAGCACGTATGGACCTCCGTCAGATAAATCTACCACAAGTTTACTGTCCATTAGAGTCGACCTCGAAGACTATAATATAATCCTTATGGCATTAGAATAAGGATTCTGACAGAGGCAAAATAGCTATGAATGCAGCAATTATACACCGACGGCGGCGCCCCTTTGAATTTGCAAGCTCTTGTACACGATGAATGATAGCATTCATACGCAAAGTAATAAACTATGATCTTGTAAAAAGAAGATTTGAAACGTATTGGTCATTGGAAGGAGTTTTACATTTCCTTCTTGTAAATGAAAATATTGCTCTACATTTTCATAACAAGTAACAACCAAGTTTCTTGTGCAATAACTATAATTAACATAAATGTTAAAAGATGTTGTTAATGCAATAAAGATTTATTAGTAACTATCATGAAAACTTTTCCGACTTTAACTCACCTTGTTCTTCGTCGGGGGTATATAAGACCCCAGGACCATAATGGCTTCATCGCAGGTCGATGCCCCGCAATATTAATTAGTAAAATCGAAATACTCGAGTAATAAAAGGTGAGTTGTGTATATCAACGTCAGTAAAGCATTGCGAGGGTAATAAAGAAGGCCGCATTTCGCCATAAACAGCGGAATTGCATTCGCGCCTTAAAAAAAGAAAAAAAAACTTATTTGCACCGCGATAACTCCACTCCACTAATTGATGTATAAAGTACCCCTTTCGGGCTTAAAATACCCCATTTCGGTTTTATAGGACAGTAAAATCTTGTCATTATAAATCTTGCGAGAGACTGCCACAGGTGCAATAGGAGATGTCAAAAGGTTATAACAATAAGCAATAAATAATAATGCGTTTATGATTTTCTACGCTTTATCACTATTAAGAGCTTATTACGCTTATCGCTACGAATTTAGAAAACAAAATATTGCTTTGTAGAATATCAACAGCTTCTTACTTCTCTAATTTTGTCAAAAACATTATACTGCTATTATAATATGGTTTGAAGACATTTTCTTTTTAATAGCTTTGTTGATTGCTTTAAAACGTTTTAATATCAAAATCCTCAGAATGTTCGGTACATTACCTACGTAGAAAGCAACGAGCCAATATAAACAAATGCAAGAGATCTTTGGTACAGCATTACACTGTTCAGAAGTAAGACTCTAAACTACAAGTCACGCTATATTCATGGAATATAAGAGGAACATGCACATATTAAGGCGTCTCCCAGACAGACGCGGGCAGCGATGGCGGTGGCGGTCAGTTGGATGACTTGAGAGGTCTAGGAACGACACAGACATACGCGGTGGCGGTGGCAGTACAAACAACTGACCGCCGCCGCGACCGCCACCGCTGCCCGCGTCTGTCTGGGAGACGCCTTATACTTTACAATCGTTTTAGAGTCGGTGAAAGTCACGATAGTAGATTATCGATAACGCTGATGTGAATATAATTCGTGTGTAACGCCGATCCTAATGTTGGCTAATTGAGGCGGTGTGCCAGACGTAGTAATGCTCGCTGATAGGGCTGCCTCTTTGTGTAGGGTTAATGCTTCGTTCAAACAAACCTACGCGACCACGCGACTGCGAATCGGGAGCGTCAAGTTGTCAAATGTTGTCAAATGTGTTTTTTGAATACAAAACACACATTTGACAACATTTGACAACTTGACGCTCCGCTTCGCTTTCACGTTGGTCGTGTAGGTTTGGCCTAAGCATAATTCAGTCCGCGACGCGACGCGCAGATTCATTTCTATGTATGGATTTGACAGATTTGCAAGACGTCTCACGCGATTGGAATCTGTCAAATCCACACAAATTCAGAAAGCTACGCATCGCGTTGAGGTCTGAATTGACTCTAACAAGCACGTACAGATTGGGTACAACATAACTATGTAGTACTGTACAATCTTCGATGTTCGAGGGAAATTACAGACGATGTATGGAAAACAGTAATTTACGAGTGATTTAGGATGGTCACAAGTACCTACTGTGCATTAGCTTTTTCAATTTTCACCTGATAGTGAGTTGACAGGACTTAAAAGTCGTTGAGAGTTTTCCAAAAAAATCTTAACGAAACTCTGAGAGTGAGGGGAAATCAACGGCTTGCGTGTGGAGTGTGGTGTAAGTATTCGCAGTATACACGGCACCTCTCGTGCTCATATTCTTGAGTCACCCAAACAGTTGCAATCATCAAATCATCCGCCCTGTGACTGAAGTGCTCATAAAAAGTGCAACAACACTTCAAGCTATCTCAACTCCCCTCACGACGCTCAACTCCGCTCCAGGCGGCTCGTTTGACGCTTCCATATCAATCCACTTAATGATAATATGCAGCAGCCCTAGTGCGGAGGCGAGCGTCGTGCGCGGGCGGGCGGGGGGCGGGCGCGGGGCGGGGGCGGAGGTCAGACGGGCCGTGAGAACGCGCGCGCGCCGCCGGTTCCCAGGCACGCGCCGCCCGCGCGACGAGTATACCGGCAGGAGGACATGGGTGTTCACACCTAAATCCTAATAGGTAAGCTGAGTGGGCTATGAGAGAACTTTCATGTGTCTAGTCTAGGCTTGGCGGGAGGGAAAACCGTTCACACCTCACAAGTAATAAGTACCTTAAGCAGTAAATACCTGTAGAGAAACTGTAAAATGAGTTGGTTTCTATGAGTCAGAACTCGGTCTAGGTAGATAGTATAGCACCCAGTGTCACGACGCTAGGACCCAGCTGAGGACGTGACATAAGTAGGACCTATGAGGTGTGAAGTTACAAATGTGTGGGTTCTGAACTTCTGATGTTGGGTACTGGGTCAACCGTGAAGGAGATGGAATGACCTGTAAGGTGTGAAGGTAAAACTGTGAGTCAAACTTAGGAATTAGGACAAGGGGCTCAGAAGTCAGGATTCAGCAGCTATTGACTAAAATAATTCAAAGAAATACTTAAGGCCTTTAGAAGAAAATTGAAGGATTAGAGTTTCGTTGTATAAATAACTTTAACACTGGGGGTGTTAAACGCTCACCCAATTTCAATCGCGCGCCGCATACTAAAATAGTTATTATCTTCTGATCTCACTTTCACATATGCGGCAAATCTATCGAATATGTCAGGAATATACAGACATCAGACTATTAAATACGAATTTTCCTGCCGGTGTACTGGAAACTCCGTGGCTGCGGCGAGGTCGTCGCGGTCGCGGCTCCCACTCGTGGGATGCACAGAACGTACACATTTATTCTACATCTAACATAACCTCTAACCCAACCGCATAAGGTTTAAACTCACTGAAATTGTCACTGGATGGTCTGTACATACTACCGGCGTGCCATTACGGCCTACGTCCGTGTTCCGTAGTAATTTATAGCGGCTGCTACACGTTGGCATTAGCTTTAGATTATGGTAAGTTAGATGAAAAGATTTAGAACGACGCGACGGCGACGTTTCTATAAGATCGGATTATCTTTTCCTGCAAGAAACTTAAGCCAAACCAAAGAATTTACCCCAGTATTTCAGGTTTTAAGCCTCGCAGGCCAAATGGGAAAACTAGGCGGCAGGCGCACTTAATGTTTTGGATTCCAAAGGCTTATTCTCATCACATAAGGCCACGAATCACGATGGATAACCTTGATTGCAAAGCTGTCAATAGTACATATTATGTACTTACCTTAGATCATGTAAAACATAATCTATATACATATAATAAAACTGTAGAAATGTGAATTCTGTACAAAAAATAATAAGCGGGGGGTGTTACTAGATCGCTATAGAAGCCAAAAATGTAGTTAGTTTTTTTGTCTGTCTGTCTGTCTGTCTGTCTGCCTGTCTGTCTGTCTGTCTGTCTGTCTGTCTGTCTGTCTGTCTGTCTGTCTGTCTGTCTGTATGTTTGTTCCACTATCACACGAAAACTACTGATCCGATTTGAATGCGGTTTTCGCAGATATATTTGTCTTCTTCCAACTTAACATCTGGTGTATAAACATTTTTCCCCCCACCCCTCTAAGGGGACGAAAGGGGGATTAGATTTTGTATTAAACTTTTTTCTTTAACACGAAAACTACTGATCCGATTTGCTTCCGGTTTTCGCGGATATATTTGTCTTTTTCTAACTCAACATCTGGTGTATAAAAATCTCCCCCCCCCACCCCTCTAAGGAGACCAAAGAGGGGGTAAGATTTTGTATTAAACTTTTTTCTTTAATGGAGTTACGTCATATTATTAACTCTGTTTTCCAACTTAACATCTGGTGTATAATTTTTTCCCCCCACCCCTCTTAGGGGACAAAAGAGGGGGTAAGATTTTGTATCAACTGATGAAGTAGAAATACTTTATACTTATGGCAAAACAACGTTTGCCGGGTCAACTAGTAATATAATATGAATACTTCCGGCTTCCCTCATGAGTAAATCCGTAATCGCATCTATTTATTATTATTGGACCATTATGAGTTATGACTCTGAATGTCAACATAGCAAGACATATTAAACGGCAGGATTTTAACAAAGATAAAAGATTACTTCTTTAGAGAATTCAGTAAACTCTGAATTTGGCTAAGTAAGAATACGATACTGACGTCCATTGGGTGGGCGGTAAAGATGATCCACTGTATATTAATGTATAGTGTGATATAATTATGATCGCTTTCACGCTTGGCGGCTTGACCGAGATCAGCGATATCCGCGATATCCGACACCATCGTGAGAGATGAGACTCTTGGCTTTTTTACATTCCACTAACATGAGGATCATCTTTCCTGGCGATATTGCTTTATGTATGCAACAGCAAGATTTTAGGAACATTCTGGGACATAAAAGCTTCTTCTCAGATATACCCCCTCGATACAGCAGGAGGAGTATGCTAATGAATTTTAGTATTTATAAAGATAGACATTTAAAACTTTGCACTCTTCTTTCTCATGATGTAGACACTAGTGTCTATTGCCTAGACCCTAGGCAAGAGGCATCTAGTAAAGTATTTTTAATTCCTTTACTAAAAGTTTCAATAGGGTATCAAAAACTACCTATTTGATGTAGGCAAATTCACGGGAAAAAGCTAGTTGTATAACATAATTGCTGTCGGCGATGTTAGGTGTCAATTTATGCGCGGTCGTGTACTTGCGGATGGATGGAAGGATTGTCGTGAGCCATTAGACCTGTCTTCTACCTTCAGGTAGGTACTCGTAGCATTTTTGCTATAAGTCGGATTCCGGTGAGATGGAAGGTGATTCTTAAATGACATGATGGTAAATTAACGTAGTTTGGTCGCGTTACGTCAAACTCAGCCGACAGATCACAATTAACATTGAATTGTCATGATCCGACCAAATGAGGTTGGTCTGTCAATTGCCTAGGAATCAATTTCATCGATGGTACATAAGTTATGTGGAACAAAAATTGGTAATCATGATCTTGTGAGCCTCTCTACACGTTGGGGTGTATAATGTATATTGTATAACAATGTTCGCCAACATTATAAAAAGATGTTGAAAACGTTGAAAATGATGATGAAAACGTTCGGGTATCATGGGCAATCGTTGACAAATTTTCCCCGCTACATGTAGTCTACATGTAAAGAAGGCGTATAATTTGTGATGCATACGATAAGTTTTTACCCACAAAATTTTTTAGCTTCTATAGAAATCTGCAAGATTAAAGGATTCCTAGAAATCTATCAGATTATGGAAGCTTATTCAAATATTTTACTAAAACGACCATAACTAAAGTTATTTTTACAATTAAATGTGTTTCGTTTCGATTTTATCAAACATCAGGCAAAATTCCACTTGAAAATTAACTAATTTTAAATTTAACATGCTCATAAAGAGGCAATATATTTTGCGATGTATTTTTAATGAGCGTTCAAATATTTTTGCCGAAAATTCCTTGCAAGTAATTTTACTACCTTTATGAAAGATGTATTTTAAAGGTATGTTGGAGATAATTAAATAGTTACTAACTGCTACCTACTACATAGGTACATAATATTAATTATTCAGCAATTCGCAACCTTTTCTAAACTGTCTCACAGTTTTGCCTTGAATTTAAAAACGGCGCATAATTTTCCCGTCACCACTGAACAAAGGCTCGATATGATCAGCGTGCGTAAAATCCTTTGTCGTGGAATTAATTTGCTAGCGAAACGACAGGAAAGGCGTGTCGGCCGCTGACGCTGTCTTTTCACGCTACTCAGCCGACTTGCCGACTGCCGCGCCGACAAAGCGGACAGAATTCATGCATATAACATGTTGATGACTTGTTTCTGTCTTGTGTTTCAAGCGGGAGTTATAAACCATGGGGCACGTCTACCTAGAAGAATCTTCAGAGAAATTGTACGCCTAGAGACATAAAGTATTTTCAAATTTTAATGAGAATTAAGGTATCGGGCGGTGGAAAATAATCAACTACTGAACTTAGGGACTTAAGTGGATCTCACTTACGGCCGTTCCCAATATTCAATCTATCTCTGGTTTGACATACGACCGATCGCAGCTGACATTGAATTGACATAAAATATATGTCTCTAATGTCTAATGAGAGCTATTGCCACGGAATATATAACACTATTGCTATCTCTAGTAGGGCAAAACCAGGGATAGATCAAATATTGGGGACTGCCATTACTCAATGACACACATGACACAGATGACAGATCATGCAAAAATTGTTTGCAATAAGTTAGAAAAATTGCGGTTTTTAAACAATTATTTCCAAATCAAACAAAGAGGTTTATAAAAATAAAAATAATTGTGCATAATTTGAGGTGACTCCAAAAAAGATTGTGAATCCCTGGTTTAAAAGTTGCTTTTAAAATTCTGTACAAAATCTTACTATTTAAACCGTAAAAAATGTTTACTGTCACTGAAATTTGAATAAACCTTTTATTCTATATAAGCTCATGTTTACAAGTGAAATCATGTAAAATCTCATCAAGTGAAATCTGATACATGTTATCAGATTCTGTCACTGTAGAGGCTTTTCTCTTGTAGACCAACTGGCCCATTCAAAATCCTCCAAACGGAGGAGTTCCAAACGGAACAGCCCTGGATTTATAAATAGGCCGTATAGGCCGTGATCTAGGGGCGGCAGATTTCATAAAGTGGCCTATAACACTCATAAAAAATATATAAATCCGGCACTTGTTTGGAATAGTTCTATTTTTAATTTTTTTTAATGCTTTTTTGATCCAGTGGCTTAGAATATGACTGAACTCGGAAGGGGGTTGGTTCGATAATCGATCGAAACATGTTATAAGGTTGACCACCTGATATCTGACTAAATTATGATACATGATATTATGATACATCAGAATCTGACTAATAATATGATACATGAATAAAACCGACTTCAAAATTTTATGTACTTAATTGAGAATTTAAAACTCCCTATCACCAAAACTACTGAACCGATTTTGATGAAACTTGCACTATTCCCTAAGTTGAACAATACCTAGTACAAAAAAAAGAATTACTGAAATCGGAATAGTAGTTCCAGAGATATGCGAACACAAACATAAAAACATACATACATACTTACATACATACAATTTTGAAATTTAGTACATTTGTTCAGACGCTGACATAGACTAACATATACGAAAATTAGGCGGTTCTGGAAATATTACATACCTACATACGTAATGCGTCGAATTGATAACCTCCTTTTTTTGAAGTCGGTTAAAAAGTGGGCTTTAGCCTGTAAATTAATGTCGTTGTCAAGAAAGTTATGGAAAGATTTTTTAATAGGAATGAGGAACACGCCATTTAGAAAGATAGCCTGTCTATGGTCAAACTGTAAATATTACTCCGGCTCTAGGCTAATTAGTAATTGGTAATAAATACTACATACATAGGGTATACAAATATTATGAACTAAAAACATCAAATCGTTACGTTTGTACCGTTTGTCATATCAATAGTCAATGTTCTGAGAATTAGATTAGCACACGATTATCATAATATCATAATAGTTCCGGCTAAGGTAAGTTATACCACAGAATATACATTTTTAAATTTCTTTAAATTTTTAAATTTCGAACTTGATAAATGTAATACGTACCTCATACGCTGTTCGTGTGGCCGCCGGCAACTACAGTTCATCCAGGATCCAGACTAATTATCCCTGACTGGATCTTAATGCTAATGCCATAAGGATCATTATTATAAACTCAAGGGTAAAAAACCTCTGAATGAGTTGTACAGTTATAAACAATGCTAACCATAAGTCACCGGTACGTAGCCGCCATTAAACTGGACGGCGGGCACAAAATTATTATAAAAATTGGCTTAAATATAGGCTCAGAGCCAGTTCATGTGAGAAACATAAGCATGGGCCGTTATTCACTGTGAAAAACAATAGTATGTTTCAGTGTGTAAGGTGTTTACTTAAATTAATATTATAAGCTATTATAATAATCATGATGTTTATAACTATTAACTACAGCTAACTTGTATAACTTATTAACTATTAACTACAGCTAACTAACCAGAGCTAAGTTTTTTTTTATTAAATAAGGGGGCAAACGAGCAAACGGGTCACCTGATGGTAAGCAACTACCGTTGCCCATGGACACTCGCAACATCAGAAGAGCTGCAGGTGCGTTGCCGGCCTTTTAAGAGGAAATACGCTCTTTTCTTGAAGGTTTGCAGGTCGTATAGGTCCGGAAATACTGCTGGTGACAGTTCGTTCCAGAGTTTTACAGTGCGCGGCAGAAAGTTACGCGAAAAACGCACTGTGAAAGACTGCCAATCTTCCACAGTGCGTTTTCACAAAACCAATCCGGCGCAGCCTCCTGTAATTTTGATGATCAAAGTTACAGGAGGCTGCGCCGGATTGGTTTATTAACAAAAACAAAATATTTGTTTTTTTTACTGGAACAGACTTAAATGGTGGATGTTTATATTCAGTTTCAGATATACAGGACAAAATAAATATGAGTGACAGCACAAGAGCATCGTGCACCGAGCTAGTCACGACTTATACTTCACTTAATTAACTTAAATAAGACAGTTTTGCGAAATAAAAAACATGAAGTTTTGTAAAACCGGCTTCGCGGATTGAAGTGTTCTGCTACCACATTAGACAGCCTCCTTGATAAGACCTGCAAAGGAATTTGAACCGTATCGCATCAATTTTAAGTTTAAATTACGAGCAGGTTGATACTGAATCTGGTGATGCTGCATAAATTGATCCGTTGCGAATTTAAACTCTATAATCGGCGGAGAGAGTTCAATTTGTATTGCACATTTTCGGACGCCGCTAATGTGATCAAGTGTGATCAAGGCGCACTTTATGCCACGTTTTATTTTTAATGAGGGTTTTTATCATGACGTTAATAATCGTTAAGACTACGAACAAAGTGTCGCGTCGCCGATCACAGTTTATGTCCACCGAGTGCACTTTAATTAATTAATGCGCATTATTTTAATGCGGCTGTCACTTTATTTATGCAAAACCGCAAAATTTCGACCCTTAAAAAACAAACAAGATCGCTTTATTTTTAGTTCTCGGAATTTACTGCTGTTAGTTGTTTTGCTCTACATGTGGTACGTCAATACTCTTTGCCTTCGATTCACAATAAATCCCACTGAACTTTATAAATTAAATAGGCATATAAAAGATTAAATTGAATACATTAAGTTCTACATAAGTGGATCAATAAAAAAATCAAAAGCGTAGAGCTTTTGATTTTTTTATTGATCAGTTCTCTACATTAGCTCTTTTACA
The DNA here is from genome assembly GCA_905404155.3 of Plebejus argus. Lineage (NCBI taxonomy): Eukaryota > Metazoa > Arthropoda > Insecta > Lepidoptera > Lycaenidae > Plebejus > Plebejus argus. Next base: position 9,174,569 of record FR989942.1, on the reverse strand, counting down.
AATATTATACTTAACTTATGCCGGTTTTGTAAGATTTTTTGACAGGAGCTTGCTTAGCAATATTTAACAACTTGGTTGATTGGTAAATTTTTTGAAGTTATCCAAAAATCAATACGCTGCACTGAGAAACTTCGGTCAAAAAACTTTAGAAACTGACATTATAACACAGATTACTAAATATTTTACTACGTGAACTATAGTAAACAACAATAGTTATAGTGTACTGTATAATCTCTAGAATAGAAGAGTGCAGTACTAAGTCGTGGTATATGCGCAGGCGCAGCGCAGGTGAGGCGCGCGCGGGGAGGGGCACGCACCTGCCCGGGGCACACGCCAAGGCCCCCGCACACTGATACCAATCGCAATTATATTTTAATTATTATCATTCAATACTTTTATTATGTACAGGCAATAATCGGATTGTATCTTGACTTTTTTTCTTTTAAATATTGTAAATTGTAATGTACAAGCTGCAATAACATAATATTTGCAGTCATTAATCGAGGCATCTTTACGAACTGCTTTTGGTTTCTGGAAATCGCTTGGGGGCTTCATCCAAATATGGTGAGATTAAGATAGAGTCTGAAGAATTTCCTACATTTGTTACTACAAAACTTCTTATGAAAACGTTTTTGAGATATTAATATGCCCACGCGGTATTTTTAATTTTACACAGTAAAAAAATAATTTATTTATAGTTGGTTGTTACTTGTTGCTTATACGAGCATACGCGATAAAAGTGCACTTCTATCATTTTCAATCATTAATGATTATTATCTACCCATACGAGTTAAAATGATGCGCACGCGTTAATCTCAATTTGAGACGCGTAGAGATCTTTTATTAATCTCTCTCGAAGATTTAATTACACGAGAGAGAGATTAAAATCAGATATCCAATCAAGATTGAAAAGCGAACGAACAATAAAAATTGCAATTAAACTATAATCTCGAATTCCAGAGGAAACTCTTAACTAAGAATTAATTAGCCGAGCGCGAGGCGCGCATATTTTAAGCGTGTAAAGGTTTTTAAGCTAATTATTTTAGATGTTAGTGCCATAAAGGAAAAAAAAAAGAAAAAAAAAAGGCTTCAGTGCACGTGCGTCCTTTCCTGTCCTCGCCGTGCGCGAGCGCGAGATAAGCCGCGACGTGTGCATTTTATTTATTTTAACATTTTTAAGGCCGGCCGCGGCGCGCGTGGGCGTTGTTTTTTTATTGCGCTTGCGCCGAGCGGTAAGTCACGAAGCGGCCCTTCCACCTTGGGGGCTAAATAGCACCTACGCGATACTCACTCGAGGGCCGACTCTACTTTTTCTGTCTACCGAAATAGACCTCGTCCGTCTCTGTAATGGCGAAAGCGTTTCCATTCGTATTATTGTTCCGATAAAAAGATATCGAAATTATACATCCAGCCGAGAAATAGAGTGTAATTTTATAGCTTAGCAGTAATGATACATCTGGGCCGGTGTAAAATTCTCTGAATGCGTATTGAATGTTTGGAATAAACTCGGATTTTTAATGTTGCGTAAAGTTGCTTTATATCCGTGTAAATCTTGATTCTCGGCTCGAATAAATATTTAGAGTTGAGGTGCGACGAACCGATTCAAGTAAACAGAGGCAGATATTTACTGTACAATACCAACACTTAGAGGTCCTTTGAGGTTTCTCGTTCTTATTTTCCAAAACAAAAATTTTATTCTACGAATGAAACGGCAGCAAGTGTATTTAAGGCAAGGATATAATTTACCTACTTCTTTGGGTTCCATTACATATATGTAGTTGCAAAAAACTCCTATAATACAGTATTTTCTATACATATTACATATACCATGACTTGTATGGAAGTGATAAAATTATTTACAACACGTCGGTAACATGAAACATCTGTGTGAATGCAGTCTGTATATAGAATATGTATGTATGTCTGTGGCGGTGGCCTAAGATGATCACGTACAGGATTGTGATTGCGAAATGACTACGCATGCGGCGCGCATGATTGAGTCGAGTTGCAAAACGCATAAGGACTGACTGACACTATCGAACATGTTCGTCGACTCGTCAACATAATATTGATAGATGAAATCTGCGCAGTTACTTTTTATTCTTTGTTCAATTTATGGTATGCAAATGTACAAATGAGAAAGTATACATATAGGCAGTCCGTAGTAAGGCTACTTTTATGATTTTCGGTCTTTTAATGTTATAGGGGTCAGCAGTTACTGATACTATATAGCTATTAAAGTCGGTGTGAAATTAATTGTTTGCTGTATTATAGTAACCGGTTGACGGTAATAATAATAGTAATTTGAGACGATTTTGGTTTGATGCAATTTTAAAATAGTGATTAATTGTTGCAACTTGCAAAGTGAAAACACAACCTGAAAAGATGTTAAAGTTATCAAGCACCAATAAAATAAACAATAGAAAAAGTAGAAAGCTTAATAAAATGAAACTTTAATCTAAGTCATGTTGTGTAAAAGCGCCTTAAACCTTATTTAATTCCTTTTTCTTTTCATGAAAAATTACTGTTTGCTTATTTATTTTAAAATTCATTTCGTTCTGTTCATTTTTTTAACTAAAGATCACTTGCATTTCAAAATTAGTCAATATTTTATAAATTACAAGCGTAATGAACATACCTATTATTCCCCACGGGGCTTCATTACATCGTGATTATTCTTGTATTATTCCTTAGGTATAAAAGAAATGTCTTGAAAGCACACAATTTGATCTTGGTGTAATCTTTGAGCACAATTTTTACCTATCTCCAGTTATAGTATAGTCTAATTTGCGAAACTATGCAATATATTGTATTAAGAGCCAATGACAATGCAATAATTTGTTTAAAAAAACGTGTTTTTAGTTGACTTAACTATTATTTTTTGTTTTTTTTTATTTGTGAGGAGGGGAAATGCATAACTATTGCTGCCCTCCTCCGTCGGCCCCAGGGTAGAGCGGAGGTACGAGAGAACATCAGAGAAGTTGATTCGGACTAGGCAGATGGCGGACCTTAATGTAACTAAAACGTAATCGTTCATCAGATCGATCACATATCAACTGCCTAGGAATCAATTTCCTCGATAGTACATCGGATTCCTAGTGGTTCGGAGGCATTGCAAATTGCAATTTCCCATGTTACTTAGCGTTAAGTATATCAAATCTCACACATTACGCTGGATATTTTTAAATGGAATTTGGATTTTCACTAAGTACCACACTTTAGCCAGGATGTTTTCTTTATCGATTCTTTATAGAATCGCGGCTGATTAAAATGTATGCAATTGACATTAGACGAGTCGAACGTCAACTTCATATTATCGAACGTTTATGTCAATTCCATATTGATCGTTTTCGATTCCATTCATTTTGATCGGTGATTCTAAAAAGAAGCGCTAAAGAAAGGTCTCGACTCTCGGCTAAAGGGCTTCGGCGACATCGGCGGAAAGATACTTTGTATTTACACACTGTACAGCTCAAACCACAGAGTACAACGTCTTACTTCGACTGTACTATTTGCAGTTGTCAGCAAATAGCCTACAATCCCAAACTACTGTACCCCGATTCTGCTATTCCAAAGTCCAAACCAATATTAATACAGGTTAAAGTGAAAATAATTAAAAGTGGCACCAGCGGTCATTTGACCTTTATAGGCTAGGAGCTATGTGAAAAATGCTTACACTGTATTCGGTTTTCTGTAAGTTTTCCGTAACTTGCAAAATACGATATAGCCCTTATATACTAGAAACCTCTGTCACTTCATTGTCAATCGCGGTTTGTATAGAAAATGATGAAATATACATAACCATTTTTGACAGAGGGTCAACGACCGCTGCGGACAGAATTTAGCAATTTGAGAATATGTAGTTAAAATAAGATAAGGCCACAAACTGGTAATCTTTCAAAATATTGAACCAACAAGTAACAACATCAAACGCAGTCAGATTGGTCCAAATTCCAAAAATCTGTAAATTATTAAACTGTACATAGGTATAATGACAACGTTTTGATTAGTATTTTAGTATAAAAATGTTGTTGTTTGATAAAATCGAAACGGAATCAAAGCTGCATTGAAGTTGGTATGGTAGTCAAATATCTAGGTTAGATTTGTGCAATTACCGAGTACCGACTACCGTTTAGACTTTAGTCCCACAGAGACAGCATCGAAACCATATCGAAGCTGCATTAAAATCATCACTAAGCAGAATCGAGGTTCTTCAGTAATTATGCTGTGAACTCGTGAGGAGTCCGGCCTCCGCCGACCGCGGGGGCACGCACAGCGATTACCCTGAAAACCTCTCCGCTAATCATACGGTGTCGTAAGCGAAGACTGCAGGAATTCATCTTGTGATCGATGATTCTCTAGGGTCTGAATGATGGTCTAGGGCCATTATAACTTAACTACAGTTATAACTTATAGAATTTGGAATGTAAAGCAATTGATAGAGCCTTTTAAGTTGTAGAGCGAGAACAATAATTATTATACTTTAGAGGAGTGTAGTAACTAAGCGATCAAGTATGCAGTCTTACTAGATCTGACGCATATGAAATCATAAATCATAATACATATATAAGGCACATATTATAGAGTGACAAGTTTGACTCTACACAAAAACTATTCTTTCAAGACGATTAATGGCGTCCGTGGCCTGGAACTGTTTGGTGTAGGTACTCGTATTTACTGTTTGAACAGTGCCTGAAATCTGAATACCGTCATAATGTACCTATTGCACGATGCTGTCACGCTGTAGCTCGAATTAGCTCGTGCCGCCTCCCACGACTTACATTGATTTATCACCAATCACCATGCATGATGTCTCTATTGCCTAAGTCACGATCGATAGCCGATAGGTGCTAAGACAGACAATTTTATTGAAATTGCTAAAATCTTTTTGGGTGTTACACTTGCTAAATGCTATAAATAACTCACAAAGCAGGACCGGTGGAAATTACGTGGATTCTCTTTTAAAAAGTCTGATAAATACTGAATTAACATTTAGACTATTACTTTGTTTTTAAATTGTGTATAACACGCCATTTACATTTTGTTTGTTGTATGACTGTTTATAATCTGTGGATCACCTTTACCACTATGAATCGTTTTGTCACTAATTAATTTCGTACCTTCCACCACAAAACTTGCTATAGCTTGTTTGTTTATAGTAAAATAAATTGACAGAAACCACAATAAATTGAAAAGCAAACCACGTCCAATACACGTCCCATACAATTCATACAATTGTAACTCTCCTGCATTCCCGTCCGCGTGCCGGAGACGTGTCCGGCCTCCGGCCTCCGACTAACACAATGGCCGATTCGATTCCTCCGGCATTAATCGTACCAATTACAGTGCTTCGCTGTAATCGAGCTTTAAACGAATTGATTAACCAATTAAATGCCCTGATTTAGTGTCCAATGAATGGGCGTAGAATGCTGTAGAGTTTTTAGGCTAAGGGACCTATCAGACAGAGAGCGGTCACACGTTCAAGCGTACTGCGTTCGCATTATATGTTTGAGTGGTCAACCACACAGGTGGAATTCTGACGCGGTTAGAGTGCCCCCTGTGTAAGCATAATATACACAATATAATAATTTATCTATGCGTAAATCGTAATACAACACAAAGATGAAAGAAAGCAAAACAGACCGCTTGAACGCTTGACCGCGTGACCGCTCTCTGACTGATCCTTGAAGTGTGTAGCGATTGTGTAGAGAGATGATATTGTGTAGGTTTTTAATATGCATAGAATGAGGCTTAGAACTATTCGAATAATTGGATGCGCTGATGTGATCACGAAAAAGACATACATAACAGATGACAACAGTGAACTAAATCGATGAAGATATTATATTGTCCTTTTTAGCCCACAAAAAACACGAGCGAGTAGAATGGACTGCATAGCAACAGACGTGAATTTTATCACATTTCGTTTTCGCAACATTACTATTTACTACTACATATAACCATTTTGCAGCTTATCGAACGTAACATTAGTGTGTATGTTACGTTCGAAGCTGAAAAATTGACGGTATCAACGAAGTTCATCTCTACATAATATGTAGAGATGAACTTATGTATAATAAGTTTCCAAATATGGCTGCTTCACATTATAGTAGTAATGTTACGAAAATAAAATGTGATAAAAGTCACGTCTGTTGCTGTGCAGTCGCTACTCGTTCGTGTTTTTTGTTGGCTAAAACGGACATCTTTATCGATTTAGTTCACTGTTGTCATCTTATCGATTGATCAATCGGTATTGGCGTGAAATCTTAGCACACTTGGGCTTATAAGGGCAAGGATTATGTTATTAAACCTATGCGGGATTGTGGTAGGACGCAAAATATTTGGATTTCGAGCGTGACTCAGTCGCACGTGCGGCTTGGTGGGTGGTGGATCCTATTGTTTTTTTTCTTTTTTTTTGCTATTGACACAAGATCACAAATTTGTCAGCCTGCGGACAACATGTGTGACGAATGTTTATGGTTGCAAAAAAGTATTTTTGGCTTTTAACATCATCCGAGTTATTTTTAACGATTGCTGTTAAAAGGATGTTATGAATAAAGAATAATAAAGCTATACCGGATATAAGGCAAGCAGTTGGAAAAAGTATTATCTTTATAGATAGGAAAAAATTATAATAAACCTACTGCCTGCCTTTCATTTAGTATAGGTATGTTTGTTATTGAAGGATGAAATTAAACAAGGACTTTCGACGTTGTTTTATTTCCCAAACGAAAATGTTTCTGGTTTTTTTTTATAAAACACATTATACAAAACTTTAAGGACAAGAAACACGATATCCCAGAACTATTTAAGGACAATTCGAATGCCACATTTGGCAAACAAAAACTGTAGTTATGTCATCTTCAAAGATCTCTCAACTCGGTGGTCGCGGCCACCTGGACTTAGAAACGGGAGGTCCAAATTTGACCATACCTTAATCAAATGAAACATGATTTACAGAAATGCGTTGAAATATATTACTTCATTAGAATTTAATATTTATGTGCAATTTCTGCAGACCACCAGTGGAAGTTTGGCGCATTGAAATTATTTATTTAAATAACCTAAAATGTACCAGTGCTGAATCTTCTATCAAAATATTAATTAAAAGGAATAGCTTACAATTAGGCTACAATCTAAATGTTTTTTTATTATAAGTGATTAAATACATATATAACAGTACTCATACTGTTTAATCTGATAAAGTTTCTTTCTACAGACATTTCAATCTTCATTCGCGTAAATACCGATGCACCGATAGCGATGATACTTTGTCAACTAATTGCATGCAATTACGGTTTACTGTCTACAGTGGCAGACGGCAGACGGACTCCGAAATTAGCGCTCTTATACGACCATAGGGTTTTAGTAAAGTGCTAAAAGTGCGTTTATAGTCATCAGTCATCACAATCTTATAGTGCATTAGCCAGTCATTACGGAATTTATTACCTTTCCGTCGATTAAGACGGTTCCCTGGTAATAATTAAGCTTGGGCACTTAATCAAATTGCTTTCGACAATTCCAACAGTTAAGGGAGAAATCAATAGGATTTGAAATAACGTGTTGTTAAGTTGGCTCTTGCTATGCATGACGTCTAATTAGTAATTACATTCTTTATTTTTTATAAATTTAGGAGGCAAATGAGCAAACGGTCACCTGATGGAAAGCAGCTACGGGCTGCCGTTGCCTATGGACACTCGCAACATCAGAACAGTTGCAGGTGGGTTGCTGTCCTTTTCAAAGGGAATAATGTAAGTATAGATACGCTCTCTTATCGAAGGTTTTCAGGTTGTAATTTTCCGGAAAGACTGCTGGTGACAGTTCATTCCAGAGTCACTCTCTCTTTTCACTGTTGAAACTATCGAATGCGATTGGCTAAGTACCCTGGGCAGCCCGCGGCGCCGTATATTTCCTCGCCGTGTAAAATTAACAACAATTCCGGCTGTCCGACGCGTCATTTTGATAATTTTTAATTTTGAAGCTCACGATATTACCACAGTGTAATAATGATATTACTATAATGTTTCGGTGGCAGAAAATTTAAGTGAGCGTAGCAGGTGATTCAGATTCACGCAATTAACAGTAAGAATTCCAAAGTTTATAATAGATACCTTTAGGCGTTTAAGTTAGGCTTTGGGATAAATGTTGGTTGGTTGGTTAATATATTATGTATATCTCTTTCGTTAACAGGATACACCAAGGGCTAGAGAAATGAAAAACAAGTCTTTATAAAATCTATTGCTGTCTCCCTAACCTCAAGCCTACCTCCGCACAGCGCAATAGCAGGCCTGTCTCACTCCGCGCGTAGGTATCGAAAATATACCTACGCGCGGCTGCCCTTGCGCAGGGTATAATTCAGTGGGGCTGCGCCGCGCGCGAGCGAGCAGCGACGGACATACTTTTTAAGTTTTGACCTGTTTTTATTAAAATGGAAAATAAAAAGAAACACCCTAAAAATTATGGTGCTGTATTCAATTGTTTAAAAACCGATTGCGACACAAATTTATCTTTTTTTTGGTTACCTAAGGACGCTGAAAAGTAAGTAATATAATATGACTCTGCAAAGTATTAAGTATTTGTACTTTGAATAGGTACCTTTTATTACATTATATAGGTAATACATTAAACATAAATCATAATAATTTAATATTAAGTATACTAGCTGTCCCGTTGTTTTGCCGTATACGCGATGGACGTTGCCATGGTGACATACTTATTTAGTCACTTCCATAAAATAATATACTTAAGGACGCTATTACAAATATCAGCGATTTTCCGGTACCCTATTAAAGAATTAGGAGTCAAACTGCGAGGATATTTTGGTTTCAAATGAAAGATAATAATATATTCATCTCCACGACTGTACCATAAAAATTCTATAGCCGCATACAAAATTTTCACATAAAATACGTTTTAACCATCACAATAATCGCAAAATATGAAAAAAATGGGGTCTGATTAGGTACCTTAATATCTAAATACACTGAAATGAGGAAAATAAATATACAAAAAAATTGTTGCTTATTTAGTCCTCTATAAAGTCCGCTAAAAATTTTATATAAAAATAAACAACTTTTCCAGTTATAAGAAAAATAAGAAAATTTCTCAAATTTTTTCATACATTTTCGCCATATCAAGAACGCGGCGAGCGTCGTAACCGCCATTGTACAAGGCGCGCTAATATGAATCTTATTTTAATGTCATTAACGTCGATATTCGTACTGGAAGACATCCGACCTGCTAATTCTCCTTTTGGAGCATTCTTAAATGCCAATAAAGTATTTCGCCCGTATCTTTTTGATTGCTCTATTGGCACGTCTGTTACCCCATTTTCGATTTTTTTAACTTAATTACTCTCATTAAACTGAATATAATAAGTATCTAAAGAAATTTCCATTAATCATCACAAAAAGTAGTTTATGGTTTATAATACCATGATAATATTAATAGCGCACCGCGCGCAGGTATTTTTTGGTACATTCAGCCCTAGCTGCCCTAGCGGCACAATAGTACATTCGAGCGGGCCGCTCAATGTATAGGTTCAGTGTAATATGGATCGTTATCCGTAGACATAAGAATGAAATTGGCTTGTAATAAATTTTTGTAGGTACTTAAACAAACAGACGCTGAACTCTGAGTCATTCTAAATGGTACCATATGTTTATAGATTTAAAGAAGACATTTCGTTGGATACATTTTCTAAGATAAACTTCTGTACGGAGTACTATTATATATTCTGTGGCAATAGCGACAACTACAGCTCAAGGTGGAAATGGCCATTTTTTTGAGTTTTTGAACGTTCATATCTTTTTTAATAATTAAATTATAAAAAAAAGAAAATAAAGGGACATGCTAATAGTGGCCATAGGTATTCAGGAAAAAATTATAACTCTACCGGCATTATCCAGGGAGGAAACAGGGGACAACGTTTGTGTGAGAAAACGTCCCTAGTGAACGCTTTTAATATTAATAATAATTTACATAGCGTCATGATTGAAAAATACTGAAAAATACTTAATTATAAGTAGTAATTTCAAGGTTTACTGAAAATGCTCTACACCTCACCTTAATTACAATATTTATAACTTCTTTAATATTTGCCAACAAAAACCTCATTACACCACGTCGCGTCCAATACTGATTAATCATCTTAAAAAATAGACTCGAACCAGTGACCTTCTCCATATAACGAGAAACCGTCAGCGAGATGACCGATTCTGACAAGTTCAATTTATATGCAACTGAGAGGCAGTGGCGTAGCTACTAAGGGGCTACCAATTTCAGGGCCCTTTCATCTCTATAAGCCTCTAAACAGACTACAGAGGACCAATGTATGAAGTTCACGTCTTGCGAGTAGCGTCGCCTCTGGTTGGGAGTTATTTTGCCTCAGGGTCCTCGGTTATCTAGCTATGCCACTGCTGCGTAGGCGCATCTTGTGATCGTGGTAGCAATTTAGTGAGATGAACATGATTGGTCACTGGACTTTGTTGTTTTTACTTGTAACTAAAATCATAATCGTAAATTACTTCATATACCTAGTTTATCGCGCAGGAATACAATTTTTCCGGGACTAAGTTTTAGCAAAATTGGTTCATGCTTAAAGAGGTAACAGACAGACATGTAGACACAATTTCTTATTTATAATATTCAATTATGTGCTTTTATATTAACGTACATTGCAACTTGATGATCATCAATTTTTGAAGTGAAAACTTCTTTAGCGGCGTTGAGCACTTTTGTGGGATCGGTAAAAACTGTGAAACTCGCGTCAGGTCACGTGTGCTGATCGAAAAACCTTAAGACAGTGTCTGTTGGAGAGTAGTAAAATGCACAACGTTAATAATCAAGTTTTCACTTCTGCCGGCACCATCCGGCACTACCGGAGTCCCGGAGTGCAACCCGTCTTTTTTTTTTAATGAAAACGATGGGTTATTTAAGTTTCCTAAAAATAATAGGCAAGTACTTATCAACATAAATTACCTATGTCTTATATACTCTGTTTCATTTTATAGCAATAAGTATTATTGTAGCAAAAATAGCGTATATTTTATTGTAGACTACTTTTTTAGAAGTTCCTTCAAGTCATTAATCTTAGTGCAACAACATGTTAATAAAAAGTTCCAAACTTTGATCAAGTTATTAGGGGTAAAAAAGACCATTGGATAAGTGCGTGTCTGACCACACGCAGAATAGGGTTCCGTAACACCTCTTCCAAAAACCACAAGCTAATAGGACGAAGTGGTAAAATTAAAAATAGTGCTTCTTTGAAAAGCTTAACATTGTAGAGACTATCTAAGAATAATTCCTCTTCTTCCTTATAGCTTATACTATACTATGCTCCCCAATAGTTAGATCACTTATCTATAGTTTAACAAATTAAAGTAGTAAATTACCCAAAAATTTAAAGTTAGTTACATAATGAAAATAAAAGCCAAGTGCGAGTCGGAGTCGCGGACGAAGGGTTCCGTACCGGTGTAGAGCGTAAGTAGACAAAAAATGTGTTTTTGTATGGGAGGCCCCCTTGAATATTTACTTTATTTTAATTTTATTATTAATTATTAAAGTACAAAATATATTATGTTTAACTAAGGATTTTGTGAAAATTTCAAATGCCTAGCTGTTACCATTATTAAGTACGAGCAAATTAACTTTATTTTATTTTTAGTATTTGTTGTTAAAGCGGCAACAGACATACATAATCTGTGAAAAATTCAGAAGTCTAGCTATAGCGGTTCTTGAGTTACAGCCTGGAGACAGACGGACAGACGGAGAGACGGACAGACGGACAGACGACAACGAAGTCTTAGTAATAGGGTCCCGTTTTTACCCTTTGGGTACGGAACCTTAAAAAGTAGATCGTAGAGAGACCTAGAGAGTTTCTACTTGATGTTATTTATGTGGCTAAATAATTATTATATCAATTATTATAAATTATTATGTAACATATCTTTAGTTCTAATATCTGCGTAGAGTTTTAGAACAATGGCTACAGCTAGTGTCACCGGAGGGGTTAGTGCGAGTTTTATTCGATCATACGCATCGAGCACGTTAACGCGAATTTGTATGGGATCAAAGCGGTATCCACGTTAGCCAGTAGATGGGGCTGCTTTGATCCCATACAAATTCGCGTTAACGTGCTCGATGCGTGTGATCGAATAAAACTCGCACTAACCCCTCAGATACTAAAGTCTCAACCGATACAAAAACTTAAATATTAGGTACACACTACACTGTCTACGGAACCTTTTGATTCCAAAAATTTTACTCATCGCTGTCAAAAATGAGCAACGTCAAACAATGGCGTCTTTTATTTCTGAATCGAGACGAAATTTCGATCAATTAGGGGGCTCAAATAACATGCCATTAACGCAAAATGTACGGTTTAAGGGCACTGTTTTTTCAATACAGACTTGGGCTACTCCACTTGGGTGGCTTTATTATTCATTTCATCAGCTTTATTAATATCATGTATTGAAGGTATTCGTGTTGAATCGCGGCATGCTTATTTAACGATTGATTTCGACCCCTTTACATATTTTTTTAAACCTTTTAACCGACTTCCAAAACAAAAAGTTCTATATTCGACTGCAGGTATAATTTTTTAAGTTTAAGTATCCTTTATGGTTTAAAAATCCTTAACTTTGTATTAAGTACATTACAACAAATTAAAATTTAACAGCGGTCATAATTTTCAACATACAAGTTAGATGACTCATAAAATAATATTCTTGTGACCATAATAAAATCGTTTATTAATAATGTAATCATAGCAAGGTAAAGGTCTGTTTAAGCGTAAAAACAAAATTAGAAAAACAAATACACATTTGGACGTCTGGGTGCGTTAAAAAGGTACTGTATGATAAATAATTTAGTAACATTTTTATTACGTTATAATAATGTCTAACTATATTTATTAGTTTCATAGGTTAATTAATAAGTAATAACTTTGAACGACATCGATACTTTGTCTCAATTCTGTTAGAACAAAGCTCGGAGGGCTAGTATTATTGCTAGTTGCTACCAATTTCTACTTTACGTATTAATTACTTAAAGTTCTAATGTGTGGTTAACCACATATTAGCAATACCATGAAATAATAATTTTATCCATTTTCAATATTTTGTTTACATATTTTAGATCATGAATAAACAAAGATGAAGGTGGCGACCTTAGATAGATACCTACTGCTTGATGAATACTAATACTCTACAATAAAGCGTTTATTATTTTTTAATTTATGGATACTGTATAAGTGTAAGCAATTACATCTCTTTCTTGCCAGTATTAAGCAATTAGCCTGTCTCAATTAAGACCTCTATATTTATCCCGGAGATAACATCTCGGCGAATTTGAGGTTATAAATCTTCGGGAGCTTAATGGACGTAATATGGCCAATATAATGCCTGCAATAGCCAGCTATTAGTGCCGACAGTGCAAACAAATGCTGCTGCATGTGTAAAGCGTGCTATTACCTATGACCAGTGGCGTAGCTACCAGAGTGGGGCGGCGCCCCAAGGGCCCCAAGCTCAGGGCGGCCCTTAAGCTCTAACGTACGATATATAAATTTTAGATTTTATGTAGCGGTTAAATTTACTAAGGTATCTTTCAGGTCGTAAGTAAACTAATAATTAAATTTTCAAAAGTTAATTGCCGCAGAACGTCTTTCCAACAATGTCTTGTGTGTTGAGTCACACTAGTTAGGGCCCTACGTTATTTTTGTCACTGGGCCCCTTTGCCCTCGGTTACCTAGCTATAGCACTGATCGACCCTATCGACAAAGTTAAAAGTGCGAATGGGAAAAATTATTTCGCTATGACACAGAAGTGGTAGCTGAGACGAATAATGTAAGTAGAATTTGTGTTGTATTTTAATTTGCTTCTTCTACGATTTTCACAAGAACACTTTACTACAAAATAATATGATTAGTTTGTTCCTAAGTCCCCGATGTTTCGAATAAAAATCGCGAAAACTGAGTTATCTCCCTCAGTTTTTTTCAGAGAATCTTCTCTCTTTTTTCAGAGAGTCTTCTGACCTAATTCCACCTCATTCGACTAAAGGCTTTAGGTCCAACCTCAGGGTCCAACGTTAAGGTGTCTAAGTTATCTGTCATGTCTGACGTTCCAGTGTAGATAAAGACAAGCAAATCCTTGTTAACTATTCGTATAGTTAGTTATTGTAATGTAGTAAATATTTTTAGGTAAAATATTTTTCTGAAACCTTAAACCTGAGATGTAGACTGTAGAGGTAAAGTGAAAGAGTTTTTATATATTTTAATGCATTTATTTGAATGGCATTTTTGTCTTTTAGGTACATCAACTTTACTCTTAACTTATAAAATCGTGTTATATTTACAATTAATAAATTATACACACAAACTACACATTTTCTTAAAATAAAATTAAATGAAACGATGAGTTTTTATTAAAAAAGGACACAATATTTAAAACTCTTTGAACAAAACTTACATATTCTTATAAGAGATTATTCAAAGGCTGTAAGTACTTTTAAACAAATTAAAATTATATTTTAATTATGCATAGATAAATAAAGTTTAATGTAAATGGAAGATTGCTTAGGTACGCTTACTGTCCATACTATACTATACTGGTTATAGGTAACTTATTAGGGAAGACTGTCTTACTTAGGTAACGTAAATTAATTATAATTATACTATCTTATACCTACTGGAAGACACTTACGATTTTGTTGTATAAGGCACTTACAGACTTTTGTGCAGTCAACAAAACAGCTTTATTTTGTTAGTTATTTTTGTCCAAAGCTTTTATGCTAATAACAGCTTTTCTGATGACCGTACAGGTGACCTTATAGACAAAATAAGTTATTATTAAACACATTATTTAATATTTTGTACATGTTAAATATCTCTCTAACAATCTATAACAATATTAATTTGTTCGTGGACTTATAAGATTTAAGTAACCGAAATGTCAAAGCTTAGACGTGTGATAAGCTGGTTAAACGTGTAACGTTACATCTTAAATCTTAATAGATTTTAATATTATGCGACTTCAAATAAGGAGGAGTTAATTAAATGTTCGTCTGCATAATATTCTTTTCTAAGAAATTAGTGCTAATTAAACATAATATTATAATGCACCGAGTAGAATGTAAATTATATTAGGAGATAATTATTAACAACCATCGTTACGTGCATAACCAGCAATAATAAAAGTGAATTTAAATACATAAACAAAATTAGTATCTCAAAACTAAACATACAATAGAATTTGAATCCAGTGCGACCATCGGTGCTTTTCATATGTCCTATTTTTATATTATTTCTATAGAAAAGCGAAGATTAACGGGCACCATTTTGAGCCAAACCACGGCCTTAAAAATACAAATGGCATTAATTTATGTGTAGTTTTGTGACTGGTGGTTTGGAGCAAAGCAAGATAGTCGTGCTGTATTCTTATTTATTCCTATTGGCACTAAGTAATAAATTACCCGACTGCGCAATGCAATGAGGGTAATGTGTTATAATATATCTCTCTTTATATTGAACATGTCCAATCACCATTGCATAGATATAGGACAGATGTTCCTCTCTGTTGCAATACTGTCTTAGATGTCATTCGAATGTGGGATCGCACCATTGCTAATGTTCAACGGATGAAGGAAACTACTCTCTGCCTCTAAATTTGATATTCTTTTGTTCATACAATGTTTCATGTTTTACAAAATCTTTTTTTCTTTCTTAAATTTTGCGTATGAGAGAGACTGGGACATACAGTTTTAATACGAAGCATGTGAATGTCATGTTCTGGATATTAAAAACGCTTATGCAAAAGGCATTTTACATTTCCACAGATCAAAATTGCGTTAGCAGTTTTTATCTAATTATGTATTTACTTTTAAAACTCCTTTTGTCCGCCAACACTAGTAACAGCGCGATCACTATAAACACTACCTAAGTAATAAACTATTTATACTTAAACTATACTATAACTTATAAGTTATAACTTACACAGCATACTGACCGAGCTTACACTATAGGAACTCTTGTATCACTCAAACAACTACACTAAATATCACAGATCCTGAGCAAGTTACCAGTCTTGTCACCACGGCCGCCAAGGTTTCTCGTCGGGGGGAGGTTTTCTCGTCACCAGGGCTAGGGGCGCTGATTCCTCGGGAGGTGGAGGAGTTCCCCATCCGGAGCTGGCTGGGGAGTAGCACCTGGGTTCGGATGAGGAGCTCCCGTCGGGGGGAGAGAGAGGAACCAGCGTGGGTATGGTTGCGAGGGTGCTGGCGCTGACTCCCGCTGGTAGCACTAAAGCGATGTCTCCGTTGGATAACCTGGTGGGGACCAGTCGTACTCCGGAACCGGGACCCGCTGGAAAGAAGGTTATGATTAATTTCTTATATACAAAGTGCGGACTGTGACAATGATGTAGCTTTCTTTGAGATGACGTCAAATATAAGAAATTATGATTAGGTGTTAAATTATTATCACCCTACAAATATCTCTTTAAAGATAATTGCAACATGGGGCGTCGACTGAAAGATACCTTTCTTGCTGCGTCCAATCAGTTTTAATAGTATGAAATATAATCATGATCTGTGAATATAATGTACAGAAACCTTATTTATGCTAGACCGCCCGAATCGCACTTACAAATGAGCGTGGCTTAGATGAAGTTACATGAAGGAAAACAAAACAGCAGACAGCACGTGTAAAACTTGTATCTGTTTTACATGAATTCGATTTCAAGATCACGACTTTTTGTTACACTACTGAATAACATCTATTCATCGAAGGAAATTGTGAGGTCCCTAAAGCTGATGAGATATACAGGAGCGAGAATACCTCAAACCGATCTAAACACCCTGTATTTTGTCCACACACAGGAGGAGAAAGCAGCCCTCATTAATACAGGCTATGGATCGGGAACGGACTCTCGCATCCTCACAATCCACGAAGCTCAGGGACTAACGAGTCCTTCGGTGGTCATCATACAGACCAAGTCCCGAAAGCTGGCAATCCATGACAGCGTTCCTCATGTAGTTGTAGCTATATCCCGGCACACTAACACCTGTGTCTACTACACTGACACTGATGGAGCAAGCTTCATAAAAAGAACCACGGAGGTGTCAACCGAACACATAAAAGACTACAATATAAAAATGGCTATAAAGATAGGAACGACAAAGTCCTAAGCCATAATTAGCGGATCGTGAATTGTGATCCTCAGAGATCGGCAATTAAAAAAAAAAAAATTAGGAAGGACATGGTCCTGGCGAGCACACTGGCTGGCATCTGGTAGATTCGACACAGAACGATATCTATTTAACACCCTAAAACTCCACCCAGCTCGAGTGACCCCTCTCCACCAAGCCAATGTCACAACATCTAAAGGCAAAGGGTGGAGCAGCATAATATCTAGGAAAATCGGAAAATGTCGGATCTACTAGCCGCCACACTGGGATGTATTATATAGTATGTGTGTGTAATTGTGTATGTACAGCATGACTGGTGAGTCAATACCGATATTTAAGGAGAGTATTCAGTACTCGATTCTCATTATAAATATGTAATAAAATTAGGTTCTTAATTTTTTTTTTATTTCCCAAAAATTAATGAAACATGGATACTAAGTAAATTACGCGGCTAGGCAAGTAGGCATACTATGCGGCCGGTGCAGAGGCGTGCGCTACCAAAGAAACACCACACAACTACCCCTCCCGCTCGCGGTGTCCATGCGTTGGGTAAATAATTATTTAACTTTAAGCTACATTTACTCAGTGATCAATTGATATTATTTTTTTATATTATTTTTTTCTAACTAATATAATAGCCAAATATCACGTCCTCAAGTATTGAACATGTCTCACCAGTCACGCAGTATATAATATATATTGTTATGACATATAAGTTATATCTATATATTGTATATAACATGTTCTAATTATATTTTATACAATATTTATATTAAGTATGTATATAAAAAAAAGTCCATGGCGTGACGGACTACAATTACATTAATATTTCAATAATTATCCTTGGTGCGAAAAACTAATATAAAAAGAGAGCAAAAAAAGAATATGGGTGAATAGCCCATAGACGGCCCCGAATTACATTTAAAAAAAAAGAAAAAAAGAAATTCAGACCGCAACGTGACGCTCATGCGTAGATGTATTTCTAAATTTGTACAGAATTGATAGATTTCAATTGCGTGAGACGTCTTGCAAATCTGTCAAATCCATACGCGTCGCGTTGCGGTCTGGATTGACCCTTACTATGTGATAGGGAATAACAACATACTACTCACCAGATATAAATATCGTCGAGTGATTAGGAGACACGGCTTCATCATTATCCGAGGGTGGTGTCGGTGCTCCTACTGGCCTGGGGGTGTTCACACACGTCTCCAGATGCCGCACGAGTCTCCTCTTCAGCCCCCCTTCGAGACCAGGGAACTTGGCGACTTCGGAGAGGCAGTGCCGGTAACCAGCACGGAACCGGTCCGGCGAACCGGAACCTTCTGAACGTAGACCTTCGAGATGCTTGACTGTCATCTCCAGAATATCCGCCTTTTCGAGCTTGGAGTGGCGGGCCGGCTGTAACAAATGCGAATTTCAATACCTTAAAGTAATAAATACTATTTATAAGAAGTACCTAGTACATTAAGTAAACTTGTAAATTCGAAGGAAACCCTACATTTGGCGATAGTAATATCGGTGTCTTTCTAAATAGTAAATCTTCATAAATCTCATAAACATTGAAAACGATATCGTTCTGGCTACGATGTCACAATCCATAAATACTAAAATGCACACATACAGTGCCCTTGAGTGCAGTTGTTACATGAACAGATTTTGATAAAATTATTTACAGAAGCTTTTTGAGACTCGGGAAAGTATATTATAATATGCCTTTATAGTTTTTATTCCAGCAAGCTTTTAAGCTGCACATCCACGGCAACCAAAATATGTCTCTATTCTCTAGTACACTGCAAAAATTGAATAATAGTTTCTCATTTTGTGGCAGACTAAAAGTCTTGACTGGTCCTGATTGCTTCAATTCCATCCATGACTGATGCGACTTGCGAGCGATTAACCTTCGCGATGAGGAATGGACACGCGTTATAAATGTTCGTCATAGCTCGAGACAGACTAAATTAATCATATCTTGAATACATTATACTATTATGTACTAGCTGTCCCGGTGGCGTATTGCCAAACTGTATACTGACCCAGACCGGGGTTGCTCTGAGTTCGATCGCAGTTTGCCTTTATAGTTGAAGAGCAAACTGTATACCTATTCAGAGCGTGTCTGAATCGAAATACATTTTGCTTTAAAATACTTGAGCAAAATACATACGAGTCCAGACGTCCATACTTTTCGGCGTCTGGTGTAGTATGTAATATGGCATCGATAATTTAAAGCAAAATGCATGCGAGTGCAGACATATGTAGTTGATTAATGATTACATTTACTTTAATTATGATTATACATGATTACACAAATTTATGTATTAAAGACACTTTATTTTTCAATATCGACCCCTTTCTGTGACCCCTTTAGTAAGAAATGTAGTAAAAGCCAAAATTCGATGTTACAATACAGGCAAAAAACAAAAATAGTAATCATGACATTTTTCTTTCTTGATTCATTAATTTATTTGTTTGTTGTTGATTGAAGGAACCCTTTATTATTTTCACTGAACATCGATTACAAATAGGTACAATTTATTGTGTCAGTCAGTACATCTTTCTTATGAAAAATTAATAAATACTGTCATTGGAAACACTTACATTTTTTTTAACAGCCTGTACCTATAATTGTTACAGTTCAAATTTTTACAGTTCAAATTTTTCAAAATACTTACTCGTACAACGGGTTTTCTTTCGTTATAACCCAAAATAATTCACAATAGGTATGTTTTAGGGAAAGTTGTTCAGTTTCACGGATAGGTATAACAACCACACACAACAACATAACAAAAATATACGGGAAATTATTAAACACATTGTATAGGTAGTTACAGATATTCGCATGTCACAGTTTGCTTTACATACAAGCGAGCAAAGTGCATACCTACTCAGATTGGTCTGAGCTCGTATATACTTTGCTCCAATTTTCAATGAGCGCGACGTAGTTCAGTACAGACTATGGGCGTCTGGGTCAGTATACAGTTTGGCAATACGCGTCCCGGTGAACTTCGTGTCACTTTAAAACCTTCCCTGGACTTCTACGAATATTTTAAGTCTAAAATTAGCCCAATCCGTTCAGCCGTTTTCGAGTTTTAGCGTTACTAACACAATTGAAAATCCATTTTTATATATAGATTTCTAGTACTTATTAATATTTTATGCCTATCTAGAAGAACGGCATATTAAATAATGCGGTGCATTCGCTTCAATAGAATTTAGGTAAAAAAGAAGATATTAAGAAAAAGAATTAAGGTTCTTCAGGTAAAAATGCTTGGCTCACTTAACACAAATAAAGTTAACTCTGAGTTCAAAATTATTATATTGTTTTATTGTTATGTCTTTTATGAATTATGTTACTCCGCTGTCTTTACGAACCAGTAAAGACAGAGGTAAGAGGAGTTATTAAGTAGCTGCTGATTTTACTATGTAACATCAATCTATCAGAGTTCAGACCTTTTAGGTCGATGTTTATAGCCGTATGATTGGTCCATGCCTATATATTATATAGGTTAGATTGATGCTTATAACCTAATAGATATTTGGTATTCAGATACGAAAAACTAGTTTTAAACGAACCATATTATTTATATTCTTTTGTACCTAAGAATTAAGAAACCTTTAAAAGAGAAAAACTATTTTAGCTTGAAAAGAATACGCAACTCAATTTTTTAATGAAAGGAATACGTAAATAGCGAACTTTTTTTAACTAGAGCGCAAAGTAACCCCAAGACAGAGCTAATGAGCGAGCCGTGGCCGGTCGCGGTCGAGCACTTTTTCTTGGACTTATATGTTTTGTTCCCTGTCATTATTTTAAGTATTCTGTTCGTTTTTCAGCATTACAATGATTAATTACTTTGCGCGCGTGTTCTTTAAATATTGTGTAATTAAAGTGCGTTGCCTTGCAAATTATAATAAGTTATCTATTACTTCGTAGTTCGTACACACACAATAAAATCCAGCGGGAACCATACATTTCTGTAAAAGTAACTTCTGTTTTTGTGAGAAATATCTACGTTTGTTATGAATCATTGAAAATAAGTTTCGGGTTTTTTTTATTACATAGATGCAATTATGTGCTTTGGTAATTATGTATAATTTTTTTCTAAAATAACGTTTCACATAAGAATAATAATGTAACTTAATGTTTTTACAGTTTCTTGTTATTCTTAAGACTAACAATAATTATGAACGGCTATGGGTCAGTTCAGACCGCAACGTGACGCGGCGATGCGAGGCGCGACGCGGCATAAATTTGACAGATTTTATATGGTTTTGACAGATTCGCAAGACGTCTCACGAAATTGAAATCTGTCAAATCCATACAAATTTAGGTCGCGTCGCGCCTCGCCTCGCCGCGTCACGTTGCGGTCTGAATTGACTCTAAGGCGCCAGAATTGACTTTCTGTTTCTACTATAATATTATGACACAAAATGCCAAAATATGGTAACTTACGTCTTTCTTCATGGCGTCGAGTATGAGCGCTTTCAGCTCGTTGAGGCAGTTGTTGATCCGCGCCCGTCGCCGCTTCTCCATAATCGGCTTGTTGCTCTGTAACAAAGAATGCCACATTTTAATACCCTGTGTAATAAATAATAATAAATTACTGTCTCCAATAGAATTCAGCCGCCGTTTTACCAACCGAAACCGAAGTTCCTATAATTCTATATCTCTTACAGATATCCTGTAAGAGATTATGATGTCATACAGATTTTCCCTTTTCGTAACACGTTTAGCACTGCTACCAAAAAGAGATTCTTTCTATGGAAGAAAAGACAATGTGAATAACAAAAAGTCTGTCAGTGTTTCTAGTCTTTCCTCTGTGGTCATGCTAAGCCTAAATGACTCCTATCTAGATTTTTTAATCTTAAAACTTTATTATTGTAAATAACCTTAGGCGCACAGCGTACCTGATCCATGATTGCAATGAGTTTATTTTGGTCAAAGTTGACCAGAAGCGGAGTTTCTCTCGAACAATAAATAAAGTACTTCATGGGCGTGCTATTGTAATCTGTAGTTAAAGTGGGCTGTTGTTTTATATTGAAGCACTTAAGGACTACAAGAAAATTTCATCAAGGATTACAACAGTAGGTATAACTTAAATAATGGCATTTTTTTACAGCCATAATAGCAATTGTTTTAAAACAAGCGTATGCGTATTAACTTTTTTATACAAGGGCCATGGATGATAAATAATAGTCATGTAATATAATATTTTTTTGCTTGTGATTTACGCAGTCTCATTACGTTGAATAGCTAGGTCTACTTTTATTCTCCATCTTTTCTTTTTAGGGTATAGCGAGCAGCTTTATTGCACTTTATTTATCGCGCGGATCCTATGTTCTTTTATGGGATTGATTGCATTTTTATGCTAAAAACCTAAATCAGGACAAGGTTTTACATATAAGAGTTTATATAGACGTACAGTCAAATAGACAAACTTTCCATTCTATATATAAGTAAATGAATTTCATTTTTGTTTCACTAAAACTAGACCTAGTAAACCAATTTGCCTTTCAGTTTAGAAATATTTGTGGAAGTCCAGGGAAGGTTTAGACTTTAGACGATGAGAAAATTAAGGAGTTAGTTGTGATACGAACTTCTTATAGATATACATGACTTTGTCCTTCCTATAACGTGTCTAGCACTGCTGATTGATGTGCTAACTGCTAAGGGTTGATTCAGACCGCAACGCGACGCGTAGATGTATTTCTAAATTTGTATGGATTTGACAGATTCGCAAGACGTCTCACGCTGACGACATCTGTCAAATCCATACAAATTTAGGTCGCGTCGCGCCTCGCCTCGTCGCGTTGTGGTCTGAATTGACCCTAAATCTAATATCCGTGATGGAGGCGTGACGGCGGCGCGTGCTGCTCAAGGTGAAGGCCGCCGTGACACGCTCCACGTGAGTCGTGACGAGACCATGTGACAGTGATCACGTGACCGCGACCACGTGACCACTTTCAGGCCTCCGCGCCGCTGTCGTGGGGTTTACAGGAAAAACACGGAAATGACGACGCGTCGGCAATGTCACAAAATTTTCCTTGAAAAAATGTGACTTAGACTAGGTATATTATGTTGTAAATTATGTAAGATATAACTATTTTCATAAATAATTTTTATATAAACACAATCTCTACGAATGTAGAGAATCTTATGAATAAACTTTTAGTGCTCTGTGCTAGGAAATAAAAAGTTTCGTATTTTAAAGATACCATAAATAATTGCTTTAACAAGTGTATCATGTTCCGCAGATGTTCACTGTTTGAATGTTCAAGTGAATAATTTAACAATAAAAGACGCTAAAATGACGATTGTTGTTTCACCACAAAAATATGAATTAGATTTATTTATTAACTTAAAGGATAGAGTAAAAAATAATGCTGTAGTTCTGGCTGTTTCCAAAGTTTTATAGCTCATATATTATTAAAGGGACTATAATTATTGCCCCGCCCTACTATAAAAAAAATGTATCGATGGTAATTTACAAAGTGTCCAAGAAGCAAAAGGTAGTAACTCAGAAATACCACAAAATACTTAATTAAAAGCGGTCATGCGTCAGATAACGCCGACCGTGGTCGGGGGTTCGAATCCGATCATGTTTTATTAATGTCAGGTGCGATATGCTCGACGTGAAGGAAATAAAACGAGACATTCAACAAAATGTTAAATCTGAATGATTTAATTTATTTGTGTCTTGATACCATTTTAATGTCCGAGAAAGTGTTTTGTTTTATTCAATCCTACTGCATTTTATATTTTATTATATTAAAACAATAACTAACCGTTTTCAGCTGGCATCGCTCTAGTCGTTTTATAACAGCTTATGCAGAAGGGTGTAAGAGGATTTCATCAATTCTTACTTAAGGGGAAACCTCAGCTTGCAACCCTTAACTGGTTTTAGCTACGTTTTAGCTTACTTTATAAACGTAAGGTACGTTATAAACAATTCTTATTTAAATTGACTCTACATTGTTACAATCAATGACAATATTTACAAAATAACTATTTGAGGGAAAGCGATATGAAACACCTTGTTTAAACATTGAATAGAAACGCTTCGGTTCATATTCATTCAAATACCTCTATAATGTGTAATGAGTGTCGGTTTGTGTGTTTGTTTGTGACACAACAATGCGGTTACAATGCAGCGAGTGTACAGTGGCGCTGTTATACTAAATGACCCAATTCAAAACACAGTAAGTGACGTTTCACACGTTTGCACAAACAAATCTAATGCTAAATATGGTTCATTAAATAGCATAATATGCACTAATAATATATGCCCTCGGTTTCAACACGAAAAGGCCTAGTTATTGCGGTATCCCACGGTAACACTCAACTTTTTAAATTCAGTAGTTTTTGTGTGATGAAGCATCAAACAATTTACAAACTGTGCCTCTATATGAGTGTAATTAATATTGAAATCATTATGAATTACAACTTTATTATTAATAATTGTTCTGAAAACTTAATGGGGTTTAAAGGAACATAATATTTTGTCATTGAGACACAGTGGCATTCTGTTAATATATTTTTACGTAGGATATTTTATTTGTCTGTTAAGCTTGTATGGCTTGACTGGTAAACACAGGCGTTTAAGTATACTTTTGATCACACGCCGACCGCTGTAATACATTTGCAGTGTTGTTATCTGAGTTGTTGTTATCTGAGTTATTGTGTAGATATGGCGGCCGCGGCAGTGACGGCACACGCTTTTCCCATTACGTGACTTACATCGCTTCGCTGTGTGACGAGCCGGACATCCCGTGTTTGTTCACGTTAATTGGGTTAATGGAAAATATACATAAGAACGTATTGAATGGATGTAAATATATATGATTAACGCCTACGTCTCTGTTACGTTATATTTGCCTACTAGATCTCAGAAGTAATTTTCAGTGGGCGTTTTTCGGGACTAAAGTCTGTTACCTTTTCACGCTCAAGCCACTGAACCGATTTTGCTGAAATTTGGTATGAATATACTTTAAGTTCCAGGAAAGAATATAGAATACTTTTTATCCCGAAAAAATGTACGGTTCCCGTGCGATAATCGAATTTTTGCACAACTTCTTAGTTTGATTAGAAACCTCAATATATTTTATCATCCAAATATCAATGAACGTTTCATTTGTATGTATCACGCTATAAATAATATTGAAGCGCGCCCAAACAATCGCGGAGTGGAATGTCGCGGTGTCGCGATGTCGGAGTCACTTTACGTAACGTTTGGCGAGCCAGTACGAGTCACACGGCACGGAATTAGGCGCCGACGCCCTGACGCCCGCGACGCGACGCCCGCACGTGACTCCCTGACACCCTAAGGCTGCCTACACACAGAACAAAAATGCATGGCTCTCAAAAATGAGGGTTTTCTATATACCATTTGCCACCAGAGGGACGGTAAGGTCTTTCGTGTCAAATGTCGTGTCAGACAGACATATGACAGCTATTTCGTGACATATGACAGCTGTTTGACTCGATAATTGACACGATAGACCCTACGGCTACATAGCGCCATAAAATACTCATTACCATAATTATTCTTCCTGCTCCTCCTATTTTCTTTTGATTAATTACGTTGCGGGTCCCAAGACAGTTTTAGCACGTCCCTCGGACTCCCTGAGATCATATCAAAGGGTTTTCGTGGTTAGATACCGCTGTCGATCCTGACGACACAGGAGATACAGTAGTGGAAATGTGCGGTGACTGGTGGGCCTACGCCAGATTAGTCAGGTTACACAGGATTGTGACAAGGACAAATACATAACAGAGAATTATAACCAATTCAAGTAGCCGTTCAATTTAGAATAGCTCAGTGTGAAGTAACCCTTACTGACGGGCGGCGTCTGCGGCACGCGTCCACCTACAGCAATCTAAATTCGCATGTCTGAACCGAGTGGCCGAGCCCACGCCACGCGACCGCCAGCAAAAAATACACATTTGTCAACTACACAATGACACAGCAAGTGTCTACACCTACATAAATCTAAATTCATAACGCAGTCTGAGTATAGACTTTTATAATGACGTCTGGAACCATTTCATTTTGGTTTAACATACAAAGAGGGATCTCTACTTATTTTCTATATAAACATCTCAGACTACACAATATTATTTCTCTTTCCCACATCAGTTGTACAGTAGTACATAAGGAGGTCGAAAGACACATTTTCGCATTTACTTGAATATGAATACGTTACATAATATTATATCAAAAGCAATTGGTTAGTCTGTATTATAATAATATAAGTAAAACCAGAGACCAGACATTCAGTATACAGGAGACACCCATTAGCGCGATTTCAGACAACTTTAGGTAACCAGGCAAGTCTTCTCGAACCACTCTGACATTAGCAACTCACGGCTAAGAACTCACGGCGCGGTTTTCGCCTGCGCCCAAAGAAAAAGAACCATGCAGTATCATTAATCATACACGCCAATGTCTTCTCTATATTCTACTGTATAGTATATACTGTGGTGTTATTGGGAATTGTGATAATAAGCGACTAGATCGCGCGTGCCAGACGACACGAGTCGCCGCGCTCCCACGCGTCTGACTCACCACCACCGGCACCACCCGACGGCCGACACTGTGCGGACCTACACCGATAGAATATAGCTATATAGATAGATAAATTAGACGACTAGGCAGAAGCCCGAGTAGGTTTGTAGAGGCTTTTAATATATATTTTTTTAACTTTTTCTATTTATTTCCCATCATCTCTTCCACCTAAACTTTCTTCAACTAATGTACTAACTAATGTCTGACTTCTGAGGGCGATAAAGCTACCTAATTAGATTATCTAATTAGACTATCTAGTTTTTGTAGATACCTTAAACATATACCTAACTACCTATATTTTAAAATTATTGATTTCGTCTTCTGTAAACTAATAGATTAAATTTTGTTTAAAATTTACTAAATTAAATACCGCGGCGGTAGCGTTATTAGATTATAGTAAGTACTAAGTCGTTACGTTTAATCCTGCATGAATAATTATGAAGGTGTTTACTAACGCCGTGGAAACCATGAGTCCTAAGACAAAATTTCGTTGAAATTTCTATTATGATGTGTACGTTAAACGTTTGCACCATAATGTGATTTTTATACAAAAAAACTAAAACAATAATTAACTTTACGACTCTTCTAATTTGAGTATGTAACATAATTTAAGTTGACACACATTCTAAACATAACAATATGAGCTCGTGACTAATTTATAATTCTGCCAAGTGCCAGTACAATCAGTTGGCACTTGGCAGTGCATTTGGCACAGGGCGGCGGTGCGCCGGCGCGTGCCAACGCGTGGGAGATTTCCGGCATGCCAGGATATAGGATGTGGGACAATAGTTTCAGCACAATTGGTTAAATGTGATGCAGGAAATGAGGATGCCATGGTAGCGAATACTTGTATTGTAGTGCGTTAAACGTTTCACGCCCAAACCGCTGAACCGATTTTCCTGAAATTTGGTATGGAGATAGTTTGATTCCCGAGAAAGAACAAAGGATACTTTTATCCCGAAAAAAGGTACGGTTCCTGCGCAACAAACTAGGTTTGGCGCAACGGAGTTGCGGGCGGTATCTAGTAAAAAAATTAAGATCGTTAAGCGCTCTAAGTAGGATGACAAAATATGCTCTCGTGAAGAATATTTTTGTACAGATCCGAAAAATCTAGAAATATGTCTTGTGATGTTGCGTCGCTAATAGTTTTTAGGGTTCCGTACCCAAAGGGTAAAAACGGGACCCTATTACTAAGACTTCGATGTCTGTCCGTCTGTCAGTCTGTCTGTGTGTCTCGGCTGTAACTCAAGAACCGCTATAGCTAGAATTCTGAAATTTTCACAGGTTGTGTATATCTGTTGCCGCTATAATAACAAGTACTAAAAACAAAACAAATTAAATATTTAAGGGGGTCTCCCATACAACAAACGCTAATATATAATTTTTTTGCTATCTTTTGCTCGTAATCAATAATGATAACAGCTAGGCACTTGATATTTTCACAAAATCTTTGATTATATTTGTACTTTAATAAATAATAATAAAATTAAAATAAAATAAATATTTAAGGGGGCTTCCATACAAAAAACACAATATTTTGTCTAATTTCGCTATATACCGGTACGGAACCCTTCATCCGCGAGTCAGACTCGCACTTGACCGATTTTTTCTAATCTCTGTTGTTACACTTATCTGTTTATTTCCTAGTAACTCGTATGATTAACAGAATTTGAATCATTTATATTGCCATTGACGAGATGCGTTAATTTGTAACAATAACCATCCATCTCCTAAAGCCTCACACACTCACATCACTCACACAAGTCACAAAGAGCTGAATTGAAAACCATTCATTATTCCCATCCATATTCTCAATAACCCCAATGCCAAGGACTCACATGAGTGGAACAATCCGCCAACTATCAGGGCCAGATTAATTAATAATTTTGATGAGTGTAGGTCACTTTAGTTTTGCCGCCCCTATGTACGAACTCTGCTGCCATCTTAGGATGCTGCCGCCCATAGGCCATGGCCTATACATATACTGCCTTTACATAAATCCAGAGCTGCCAACCATTAGCTATTAATAATAGGCATAACATGCGCCCGCGCAGTAGAAACAGTAGAACATGCAGTCCGCTACTGGTGAACAGTTCATGATCTATCAATGTCGGTGCGTGGGCGCGTTGCCCACGCCATTCCCACGACAATTAGCCCACCATGCCCAGTGCCCACGGCGAGCAGTGCCCACGGCTGACTCACGGCTTCCCTCGGAAGTAGTTAGTTAGATTTCGTCTGCATTTGAATGATAGATGCTTACATCCAGGTATTATGAGAAAAATTGCTTCAGATCTTTTGTTATTGTTACTATGATTTTGTTCACAATATCCTCTTGCAATGTAACTTTTTCCTTGTAACTGTTTGTCTGTCTATCGTGATAGCATAACAAGTTATGCATTTATGTAATCGGATGCGCATATATCCGACTTAAACTTAGTTGGTCCATGCAGGCAGTCCAATACAACCCCGCATTTTAAGATTTTCTAGACCTTTAAGAATTTATAAAGAAAATTATTATCAGTTTCTCAGTTATAGGAATATCCCAGAAGCGTCATGAATCAAATAGTAAACAATCTCGTCACGCCAATTGACACTTTACAATTACAAGTTTACTATTTTCTATGTTGGTTTGTAGAAATACTGACGTCGGAGTATCTGTCACGACTCACCACGACTCACGACTCACCACGAGTCGACCACGACTCACAATAACGTATAATTACTAAATAAATTGACCCTAAGAGTTTCTGTGTAGATTTTCGAAAACAATTAAATAAATAATAATGAATAAACGTTATTTATTATTATTTATTTAATTGTTTTCGAAAATCTACACAGAAACTCTTAGGGTCAATTTATTTAGATATATTGTGCATTTCTTGTACCCGTAGATATAATGCATTTCTCAATATATATTGAATTGACAGATTTGCATGTCTCAGGCTCGGATTACACGCATCAATATTATCACGATTCCGTGATAATATTGATGGTGTAATAGGCCGAATCGCAGTATCGCAGTACTACTTGTGATACGCGTGATACTAGAATCGTAAATCTTATATTGAGGGTGTAATTCGAGCCTCACGCAATTGAAATCTGTCAAACCCATACAAATTTAGAAATGCTACTACGCGTCGCATTGCGGTCTGAATCGACCCTTATTCAGATCGCAACGCGACGCGTAGATGCATTTCTAAATTTATATGGATTTGACAGATTCGCAAGACGTCTCACGCAATTGAAATCTGTCAAATCTATACAAATTTATGCCGCGCCGCGTCTCGCCTCGCCTGCTCGCGTTGTGGTCTGAGTTCTGACCTGGCTTTAGTAAATAGGTAATTTTCAGACTTCAAGCGCTATTTTTCCGTCGGGTATTTTTCTAAAATAAAGATTAGGTACTCTTACAACGTTTTGAACTTTGTACTTATATTATAAGTTTGCACGAAAACAATCTGCGAATTTTTATCATCACGAATTTGGAATGCAAAAATATTTCTGAAAAACAAAAATTTCATACAAAAATGATCATAATTCTATTTATTTATACTACCTCAAAATCAAAAGAAAATTTTTATTTTTATGAATTTTTATTTTTATGAAAGTTGACCCATCCTAAAATTAAGTTTCGGCGCCCGTTGATGTCTTTTATACTGCATGAACCTTTTTCAAAATAAGTTACTTTGTCAACCTCAAAATTATATTTCTAAATCTACTCATATTTTATAATACACGATAATTTTCCATATAATAGTCTTCCCAGAATTCTTTACTACATAGATACATTTAGGTTCAAAGTAGGCTATAATATAAACCTAGTATACCTAAGTATAATACCTACAAAATATTAAGAAAAACTTACCCTGCGATTGCTTTCGTTTTTCTTCTCTGTGGTCATGGTGTCGGCCCCCGGCGGGGGAACTCCGGTCACCATCACTACACTCACACACGTGCGCTCGGCGCGGCGGGCGGCGCGCGACTGACGGCGTCGGGCGGCGCGCGACCGTCGCGAGTGGCGGTCGCGCCGCGCGCGCCCCGCATGCGCCGCTCGCGTGCCGCGGGTTTTCTAATGATGGTTGATGGTTCCGTATGGTGAAAACGGTGATTGCTTGCAAGTTGCAAGATGATTGGAAGTTGAAACATTAAAAAATGTAAAATACAATTTGATAGAATATAAAGACAAGCACTTTTATTGCAATAATAATAATAAAACGATCGACACTAATGCTGTATTTTTATGTACATTATCAAATGTTCGGTACCCTGTATGATCAGTATCTATTAGATTTTGATATCCGTATTGACGAATCGCTACAAACTTAAAGCAAAAATTCTATAATAAAAGCAACAGCAAAATACCTAATACTTAGTTTTATGTTTCTTTGTATTGCGTGCAGGGATACTTCCCTGATCAAGTCACGAACTTATGGCGTAACTGTATTGAAGAGTTCATTAATATTTGTTAAGATTTTTATGACCAAAGGTTTTGACCTTCAACTTCCTGCTTTCCTGCTTTTTGGCGACTTTGAAGACTTCAAATTTTGAAATTTGAACTACACTACGAGGGCTGCTATTTATGTATCCGGAATTAAAAAAAGAAACAAACATATATCATTTAATATGGTTTTATTGCTTTTCAAAATATTCGCCGCGATGATCGACACACTTTTGCATACGCTGGAACCAATTTTCATAGCACTTTTTCCATTCTGATTGAGGTATCTCCAAAACGTGTATTTTGAACGCATCAACAGCCTCTTCGCGGCTCGAAAAACGTTGACCACGTAATTTGTTCTTCGCGTATGGAAATAAAAAGAAATCGTTAGGTGCCAAATCAGGGCTGTACGGCGGATGACCAGTCAATTCGATCTTTTGACCCTCCAAAAACTGAGTTGTTTCAGCTGAGGTGTGACAGCTAGCATTGTCGTGATGTAATATGATTCTGCGTTGTCGGTTGTCCTTTCTTATTTCTTCAAAGACTTCTGGTAAACAAATGGTCGTATACCATTCAGAATTAACCGTTTTACGATTCTCTAATGGCACTGTAGCCACATGTCCATTAATTCCAAAAAAACAGGCGACCATTTGCTTCAAAGTACTTTTTGCACGAGTAACTTTTGTTGGTTTCGGCTCATCTTGGAACACCCACACCGTTGACTGTTGTTTAGTTTCGGGGTCATATGCATAGATCCAAGATTCATCACCTGTGTAGATATTATAAACGGCTTTTGACGTACCACGGTTGTATTTTTTTATCATTTTTTTGCACCAATCAACACGAGCCCGTTTTTGATCGATTGTCAAGTTGTGCGGAATCCAACGCGAACATATTTTTTTTACAGCCAAATGTTCGTGTAATATCTTATGTATGCTCGTCATACTTATGCCTAAGGACGCCTCTATCTCGCGATATGTAACATGACGATCACGCATTATTAGTTCCCGCACAGCATCTATATTTTGTGGGACAACAGCTGTTTTTGGGCTACCTTCTTTATTTTCATCC
The DNA here is from genome assembly GCA_905404155.3 of Plebejus argus. NCBI lineage: Eukaryota > Metazoa > Arthropoda > Insecta > Lepidoptera > Lycaenidae > Plebejus > Plebejus argus. The sequence goes on along the minus strand of FR989942.1, from coordinate 9,142,319 downwards.
GTGAGCATAGACCGCCCACGATTAAACTCACTGTACCAGTGATAAACAGTGGTTTTTGATGGTGCTTCATCTCCAAAAGTTGCGGTGAGTTGAATAAAGCACTGTTGTTGATTTAGCCCACGCCGAAAATTGTAGTAAATCATTGCACGAAAATGTTCACGCGTTAAATCCATGGCAAATGAAGACACGCAATTTTCAAAATGACGCCACAATGGAAAAATAATTGACAGTCATATGAAACAAAATGTATTCTTCAACCAAAGAGTTCTATTTTCAAATGTTGTAATTACTTTTTAAATATTGTTCTTGTAAGTGGCCAGTTCCGGATACATAAATAGCAGCCTATGTACAAACTACAAACTTGATCCGAAAAAATACATAATATTTAAGTCGTTAAAAGGCTATTTTGACGACCTCTGTGGCTCAGTTGGTGAGCGAGTTGGTAGCTCAAGCCCCGGCGGGTTCGAATCGCACCGACGGAACAAAAAAGTTTTCAATGTTCCCGGGTCTTGGATGTGTGTTAAATATATTATAATTTATAATATTAATGTATAATATAATAAAAATCTTAAATATATGTGTAGTGCATATAAAAGTATTAAACATATTATTTCCGTTGTCTGGTACCCGACTACCCGTAACACAAGTCCGTCAGGTACTTACTTACTTAGCAGTTAGCACGGGGCCAGACTGACGCGTCATTCTGGCCCCGTGCTAACTGCTAAGTAAGTACGTGGTGTGCAACGTCCATAGATATTATTGTTTTTTTTTTAACCCGCAGCCATATAGCTAAAACTTAATTAATAATCCGGCGGCTTTGACTGTAAAGTCTTTGAGTCATCATGACCCACATGACGTCATTGCATAGTGACGTCATATCGCGATCGGCTTATGTTTCATCCTTCAGCGGCACTCATCAAAGGCTCGCGTAATCTTTACTTTGCATAATATAAATTATAAAGTATCCGCCAGCAAATGTTTCATAATGTTCTATACAGCATGAATGGTGAGACATGTTCAATACTCGAGGACGTGATATTTGGCTATTATATTAGTTGAAAAAAATAATATAAAAAATAATATCAATTGATCACTGAGTAAATGTAGCTTAAAGTTAAATAATTATTTACCCAACGCATGGACACCGCGAGCGGGAGGGGTAGTTGTGTGGTGTTTCTTTGGTAGCGCATGCTTCTGCACCGGCCGCATACAAAGACTTCTATTTAAACTGAGGGCCGCATAGTATGCCCATGATTAATTTATTTTTGGGAAATTCGGAAAAAAATTAGGAACCTAATTTTATTACATAATTATTATAATGAGAATCGAGTACAGAGTACTCTCCATAAGTTTCGGGTAATGTCTCACCAGTCATGTATAAATCTTTGCAAAGGTTACAAATATACAATAGAGTAGATTCGGTCATGAATTCCTGAATATTCATAATTTATAATTCTTTAGAAAGAAAGAAAATTTATTTTGTAAAACAATAATGCAGTACAAGGATGGTATTAAGCCATAATTAAGATTCTGTACATTATATTTATTTCTACCATAACAATAGTATAAACTACGAAATACATACAAAAATTACTTATTATATTATTACAAAGTAGATGTCCTGGTGAACTTCGTATAAATTCGCTGATCCCTCCTGAATCCTGATATTAACATTTCCTAGACTTTCACGAATATTTCAAGTTTCAACACTATAATTAGCCTAAACGGTTCAGCCGTTCCCGAATTTAGAGAGACTAACAAAAATTTTGTTTGTATACTTAGATGAGAAAGTGTGTCTATTGCATATGATATTTTGTCGATACCAAAGACGAGAATGAAAATAAAGTAGTTTTTAATAGTTTGAGAACACATACATATTTGGATTTTTAGGCTGCGTCACGACTTTTTAAAATATACAGGGTAAATATAATTGTTACTATTTATTGTTTCCAAATATAATAAACTTGTAAAGGGAAAGTAAGAGTATTTATAGCATTGTCGACAAAGGTTCGAGTGTAAACACAGAACAAAATAAATCCTTTTATTTACAACTCGTGGAGTGAAAGTGATTCTTTGAGACAACGTTTGTACAACGAAGAAGCGCGTATTAAATATTATTCTTATTTTTACAGTCCAAGTATCTTTTTTAGGATTTTCTTCAGTCCAACTATCTCACGATTACTAAGACTTCTTTGTCTGTCTGTCTTCAGGCTGTATCTTAAGATTTAAGAATCGCTATAGACAAAGATTGTGTACCTATCTAAGGAGCACTTGCGTAGATCTGAGTTAAAGTTACCTCTTAGTTAAATGATGTATTACTCTTTAAAGAGACTTTAAAGAGTAATACATGATGATGAGATGACATGATGTTTAACTTAGAGTTAACTTTAACCCAGATGAGACCCAGATCTAGAGTACTAACTGGTGAAACCAAGGCCCACACCACAAAATAACAATATAGTATTATAACAGGACTTGACAAAACTGAACCAATTTTTTTAAGCGAAAAATGGTACAATTAACGGACCAAAACGTTGCAGTTATTGTTTTTTATAAAAAGAACACCTAACAATGAAAACTGAACTAATTTTTACAACTTTTTGACCAAAATAGAGCACTCTATTGTTTTTTATCGGCCTCTTAACGGTGAAATAACAAAAATATGTCCTTTGAATACGGGATCAGCAACCGTTCGATTTTTTTAGTTTTTTTATTACTTAAGAGTAAGTTTTGTAAGGTGCCTTTTTATGTGCTTATTTCTGGGACCTTGGTAGCCAAATGATAGTGTTTATTTTGTATAAAATGTACCTAATACTTAAACTGCCGCACTCACATACGAATATTAACTGTAATTTAAAAAGATTTAAAGACCTGAGTGTGGCCATTAGAGATAATGTTATGCTTTGGTTGCAAAATAAGTCTTTGAGAGCCATCTAGTTGTTTTTTTTTACTGATATTTTTGTTTTATTCACTCATCGACTAATATACTACCACTACCCAATACCCATGTCGAATGCCACCTCACCCACTACCCAGCACAATCATTGTCGAGCCCACATAGGACACGTAACACAATACAATTTCTCCAAACTTACACAAAAGGGTGGAGTTTTCTCCAATAAACAAAGAGTTTAAAAGAAAGGAGTTCGTAAATACAACTGAGACTAATTTTAGGTTAAATAGCGGTAGTATTGTACCATGCGCCTTTTTGTTCGAAGCTTCTGACTTGCGTTGCGGTTGTGAAAATAAAGGGCTTAAAAGTCGACAACTCGACACACATCATTTAGTATTGGCTTGGGTCTGTGAGACCCATCACATTATAATATTTTGCTTCTAGTTTCTAGTTCGATAAATATGCGTGCGATTGTACCGCTTTTCTCTGGTTTTCAAGTAGGTACTTGAAACAGCTGCAGTGAGAGATAGGGTATGTGAGACCCATCCCCGCAGTCGGTGTAACACTTTTCCACCCCCATGATACTGGGTTAAAATTACAAAGTTAAAAAACTAGATTTTTGTATCACTTGACATCCTCAGTTTAACATTTAAGCTAAGCGCTTTAGGCGATTAGTGTCATTACTGTAATTAATTGGTTCCTAAAACCATAATAATAAGGTACCTCCAGTAACGTGATTTCTAGTAATTATAGCGGTTGTTTTGCCGAACAATGCAAAGAGGCGTAAAAGTTGACTCTATGTTAAATGAATTTACTTCCTCGAACAAGACCGAGCCTATCTGTACCTAGACTTTTGAACATAATAATATATACGTACTACGTAGCCTTTCAAAGGGTGCATAATTTATAAAATACCTTTGGTGATATACTTGTTCACATCATAAACAACTTAAGACCTATAAAAACATGTTATGTTAATGAGGCTTTGGCTGATCATTAAAATATATCAGTTAATTATGAGACCAATATGGATAGCTTTTAGTAATTGGTAAAGAATTAACATAAAAAATGTAGGGCGTAGAGAACACGCCTACTTAATAAAAGGCAGTCTGAAACAACTCTTACGATATTATTTTTATATTATCTTCGTTATTTTAACAACAACCACAGTACAAATTAATAATTTAAAAGAATATCTGATATTACGCTCATCTCATAGACAAATATTACTAGGCTCATCTGTATTCTGCAGTACTTAAGCGCCTGATTCGGGTGTTATTGGTTCTAGCACAGTTACAACGTTCTAGTATAAAAACGGTCTGCTGTAGTTATAGTTATTAAATATTCCTTAAAGAAGATAATCCTTAATCCTTAATAAGCTGTTTAGAAGTCTTCCCAACGTAATGAAAAAGGTAATGAAATACAAATATGACCGGCTTGAGTCTTCCATCCAAACGGATGTTTGGAGTGATGCCATGGCCATTTGGTTAAATGGATGAACCGTCAATGGACACCCTTATAGTCACAAATTTACTCTAGGATAGCCTATATAATAAAGCTCTAATTATGTAGCATGTAGGTATCAGTGTCCAGATAGCGGAAGATCAATAAAATATCCATAAAAGTTAAAAACTCTGGCAATAACTTGACCACTGTGTCGGAGCCGAAATCATAAAAGTTCTAACAAAACTAACATCGTGTTTACAATATTTGAGGGCAAAACGGACGTTTGTAAAACATATTGTTATAGCTCATAAAACTCCCATTATGTTTTCTAAGAAATCTCCGGGACCGAGTTTTTCACAAGGCGGCATTTTGAACGTGTTTGATCGTTTAATTATGCTTTGTATTTATTTGACGGTTATGTAGAATAGATTTATATTAGGTAGCGTCTAATTTTACATTAGAAGGTTCTTTTCCTAACGCCTTTAACAAGCACGAGACTTGGAGTCGTGATGTGGGGTTAAATCTGACTCCAGCAGTCTAGCTACAGCTCTGTGAGTGGAAAATTTGAAAACTGTCCTTTTAGCATAAATGCAGGAGGCTTTAGGGCAGGGAAAATGGTTTGAAATAAAAAAATGTGGATTCTATGATGTAGACCATATAGCTAGATTGAGTAGATACATTAGCCAGACGATGAAGTAGGTAAGTTACAAGGTTTCTTCAAATTATAAGGGAAAAAGTTCGTAATTGCTCAGTGCTCTTAATGTGTCGTAAAATAATGGTAAAATATTAGTTACGTTACCGACTTCATCCATTCATGTCTTAAAATATTATAGTGATTCTATTGGTTTAGGTAATCACCTTACAGCACGCAGAAATTATCTCGGCTGCTACTAGACTTTTGAACTACTATAATACCTAGACAATAGATTTTCTTTAGAACGGCTTCCTAGTTAACTTCTGCGTCCTATGCAGTCGTAAATAAAAATATGAAATGGGTAAAGAAAGTCGCGTCAACAGCATAACAAAAGTGTGTAAAGGTTTACAAACAATTGCATGAGTTTTTGCGAAAACATAAAGGTTTAAATGGAGAGTTAAGTTATAAAATGTTCGCTAACAATGCCAAAAATATTAAGAAAGTAATGACAGCTGTAAAATAGAAAGATATTTACAAGTTACACAAGAAAGTGTTGCACAAAGTATGAAAGGTTGTAAACTCGCAAGAGTTATTGCCTATTGCAAAGGGTATACCTACAGTTATTCGGCTCATGTTTGTAATAATGTGTTATAAAATATAATACGAGATTGTTGGTAATAAAGTACTTACACAATATACTAGAGGCTAGAGCAGGTAAAAGAGTACGATAAGTAATAGAATTAGTTAAGTACCTATAGTGATTTTTGAAACCTTACGCTAAGTACATTAATTAAAATATTATAACTAAGTGGGTACATATACTAGGCTCATCTTGGCGGGGGCACTCCCGTGCCCCCAGATATACCTACATCGTAACTTTTTACAAGAATTCTTGACGTCTAAGGGTTAATTCAGACCGCAACACGACTAATTTAGAAATGAAACGCGTGGCGTTGCGGTCTGAATTGACCCTAAGTCAATTTCAGAATTTTCAGACTAAGGCTAAGAACTCACGGAGCGGTTTTTCCCCGCGTCCGCCGCGGTTGCGGGTCCGCAGCCTTCGTAGAATATAGTTTTGAAGCAAAACTCATGGATGCTCACGGCGCGTTTTTTCCCGCGGCAGGCGCGGTTGTTTGCGGCTCCCGCTGCCGCGGCGGGCGGCGATCACCCGCAGCCTCGGCGGTTTGCGCGCGCGCTTTGCGATAGTTTAGCGGCTGCGGGCGATCACAGTAGCCGTATTAATAGGCGATCGTAGATGAAACCACCGTCTTGCGATCGACCGCGGCGGCTGCGGGCCAGCACAAATCAGTGGTCGCGTGAGTTCTGAAATAAAACCGCAGCTCCGCAACCGCGGCGGGCGCGGGCAAAAACCGCTCCGTGAGTTCGCTCCCTTAAAGACAAAATGGACCTAAAAGTTAAAACAAACTCAAAGTGGGGCCGTTTCAACTATATTATTATCATAACAAAACAATTATAACCAACTAGTTATGGTTCATAAAACATGGAGTCAATCAGTGCTAACAAGAAGTTGATTGCAGACAAGAGGCTGCCAAAATTGGCGGGTAATATGACAGCTTCCATGTTTAAATTGGTAACACGGCTGATAACGCTAACCTTGAGTTTCGGTCCTACACCTGCGGCTGCGGACTATTAACTCAAATCCCACTTCGTCTTAGGCCAAGCGTGAGCTGGCTAATAGTTACTGAGGACCCGTCCATCGTAAAGCATATTTCAAGGGGTTATTAGTTTAGGCCGAAAACAGCTGAAATGACGCGACGATTCATTTAAGGACGATACATTTTTGTGTATTTAAATATTTCAAGACTTAAGGGTAGATTAGACGTACCTACTTTAGGTTATAGGTTATAAAAATCTTAACACATATCTTTTGACGTGGGAGAGCCATGCTTCGGCACGAATGGGCCAGCTCGGTCGGAGAAATACCACGTCCTCACAGAAAACCGACGTGAAACAGCGCTTGCGCAGTGTTTCGCCGAGTGAGTGAGTTTACCGGAGGCCCAACCCCTACCCTATTCCCTTCCCTACCCTCCCCTATTCCTTCTTAAAAGGCCGGCAACGCACCTGCATCTCTTCTGATCCTGCGAATGTCCATGGGTGACGGAAGTTGCTTTCCATCAGGTGACCCGTTTGCTCGTTTGCCCCCTTATTTCATAAAAACACATCAAATAGGGGGCCCGATACATCAGTATGGGGCTTTTGAGTTCGCTACGCTTTGGCATAGGCATTACTGTCTATTACGACACGTCCTCTCTGATAGAATCTTATTAAGACAAAGAGCATCTAAAACCTAAATTAAAAAAGTAAATTACCTAAATCTAAAACTTAACACACAAAGTGTAACTTACGGTTTTAACCGTTTCAAACAGAACCACAACTCATCCCCAAAATCTGGCGCTTCCTAGAAATTTACCTGAGCTCGTTAAACGTAATTGGTCTGAGGTGAAAAATGTATTGGCGTTATAAACAAATATTAGTTATTATTTGCCCCACGTCGTTGTTATGGCCGGCGCGAACGCAATTACATCCAAATTACAATGATGACCGACCGTTGAGTTCGTAATTTATGTGTTGTCAGCGAAAATATAATGAATTTTATTGAAAAAATAATAAAAACCGCATACAACGGCACTTAATAAGTGTAAAAGTGATATTTCAAGAGTCGTAAACCGATAAGTAATAAAAATATTTACACAGCGAATAACTGCGACTGCGAGACTGCACTCAAGCGACACGACACGGCACGACATTAGTTCCCTAGAATAAACGTTTTATGAACGTAAATCTAATGTTAATCGTAATACGAGTGTCGTGTCGCCTTTGTGCTATATATTGTGTCCTTGGCTGATACGTTACAAAATATGTGGCATGGCAGACAGAGACAACACCGCCTGTATAGAATATAGATAGACAGTGTTTAGATTTTGTAAGAACGGGCTAAAGCTAAAACACGAGCGGACGCGGGTGCACGCGTCGGAAGACCGCCGCGGGCCACGAATCCGCGAGCGGGTACTCGTCGCGTGCGCATCTCTTTAATTTTTTAGCGCTGCTAGTAGTATAATTTTTATCTCGAGCGTGTACAGTTGTGTCGAGTAGATTACCATGGATTATTTACTACTTTATTATTTGGCAAAAAGACGTAAACGGAAACAACGTCGACTGCGAAAAGCGTGCACCAGCGCCGTGTGACCGCCGTCCGCCGCACGTGGCCGCACGAGTGACAGTCGGTCGCGTCGCCCGTGTCCGCGCTCCGTCGCCGGTCGCACGCGCCTGCCGCGCTGCCCAATAGTCCATACTATTTTTAGGGTTCCGTACCCAAAGGGTAAAAACGGGACCCTATTACTGACTTCGATGTCTGTCTGTCCGTCTGTCTCCAGGCTGTAACTCAAGAACGGTAATAGCTATAGAGTTGATAATTTCACAGATTATGTATATCTGTTGCCGCTATAACAACAAATACTAAAAACAAAATAAAATTAATAATTAAGGGGGGCTCCCATACAACAAACGTGATTTTTTGGCCTTTTTTGCTCTATATCAATTATTATAGCAACAGCCTACTTGAATTTTTCATACAATCCTTAGTTTTATGTGTACTTTAATATTTTAAAATAATATTAATGTAAAATAAAAAATTAAGAGGGACTCCCATACAAAAAACTCAATTTTTGGCCTAATTTTGCTCTATAATGGTACGGAACCCTTCGTGCGCGAGTCCAACTCGCACTTGGCCGATTATTCAATATAAACACGCAAGCGTGCGCCCGGCTAAACTCCCTACTAAAGATTAAATAATTTTATTTTCAGCCCATTTGGGCATAGACATTACAGAGAACAAAAAATAAAAGCTAATATTATTTTAAAAGTTTATTTTTCTCTTTACAAAAATACATTACTATAATATTCGTATAAATATTTTACTTACTTACATAATATGAATTAGATGCCTATTACATTAGATGATTTCATATCCGCGGCAAAATTCCGATACATGAGTCGAGATGTCCAAAAAAACGACACTCTCGATACCACTTTATACGATATTATCAAGAAAAATTAAAACTTACGTAATAAGGAACATTGACAACCCTAATGCACCTATTAGAAAATCTTATATTTTTTTCCAAAAAACGAAAATTAATATGCTAATTATTAACCAATTTAGAAATAACATTTTTTTTTCATTTTCAATAAATCATCATAATAATATTAAGAATTAGTATGTATGTAAAATGTGAATGTGTAACATAGGCTTTTCTTCACTTTGGGCCATGTTGTATAACGATGATTTCAAAGCTGTCTAATGTCTATAGCAGTATAGCATGAACAATCGATAATGGACAATCACAGACAAATAAATTCGTGATCGTTCTTATTTTATTTTTTTTACCATTTATTTCAGGCTTATATATGTCGCAGTCATCTACTTCAATCTACGGTTCGATTGAATGACTAGCGCATTCATTGAATGACTCCATTCAATTGAATGACTCGGCAGAACGTTGATTGAACAATCGTCACTCAACGTTCAACTAGTTAGCGATTTTTAACATAGCCCTTTGAAGAGAGCGGATATGAAATTAGTCAGGTAGGTAATTGAATGTATTTATTTTTAACGGAACAGGAAATGTATAAGAACAGTATATAATTCTTAGCAATGTATTTATTACTTCGTCTGTCTAATACGATTGGATTTGGTTAGGTTAGATGGCAAGGCGGGAGCGTAGCGCAGCGAAGCTCTCGCCTTAGCCATCGTGGTTATTTTTTTTTGTAAACCACCCAGAAGTAGCCGTCGCCTCATAATTGAAGTCAGTTTCTAGATTAACATATTAGTACGCCACCAACAATTACTTTAAAAAAATCATAGCATTCCATTTAACGACTTCACTATGATGACGTTTAGTCAAGACGTTAAACGTTACAGTCAGCGTCTTGACTAGTTGTCCTTCAGTCATTCAATAGAACGGTGTCATTCAATGAATACGCTAGTCATTCAATCGAATCACAGATTGAACCAGATGACTGCGACATATACATTGCTTCATCATGTGCCAACATGGCTAAGCTGCATTAAAATTAGCATTAGGGTTGTCGCTTGTCATTTCCATAATATTTTTGTAAATTATATTATTATCAACACAATATACAAGCAAGTGTAACTTTTAATCACAGCAAATAATAATAAAATCACAGGCTAATGTTTTCCCACTGGAGATTCCAATCACTAGAGTCCGGTCACGGAGCAAATAGAATGACTTTTTGCTCTTATCTCCTCTCTCTTTCGCACAGGAAAACACTCTCGTTTTCACAGCAACGCATTTCTTTTGTTAGAATTAAAAGGAGATAAGAGCAAGTCGGTGTTCTAATTTCTCTGCCACCGGACTATAGTAAAACTATTGTATAGAAGATACAGAAAAATTATGCTAGCATTGCCTATTAGAGACTAATTAAATCAAGAGAATTAAATAATTCATTATTAACAAAATAAAATAATTCATTATTTAAATACTGATTTGCTCACTAATTTTATTTAAGCTTTGGAATGACAATTATAAAATATGCTAGAGTTCTCGTCTTTTGCCGTTTACTAATACTACAACGGATTTAACGATATTATGTGATATAAACAAAAAATACATTAACACCAAAAAGAAAGTAGATTGTTACATATACAAGAAGTTACAGTATATTTCATGACACATCATAAAGAAATTAAAAACAATATATTATTTGACTAATTTATAATATTATAATAATTAATAACATATATTATGAGAAAATAAAAACTGCATGAATCCGCACCTTTTAAAAAAAAGTAGTTTTAGACCTGGCCTCAGGCAGTATGTAGCTAAGCCGAGTATTATTATAAAATAATTATAATTATTAATAACAATTGCACTATTACAATTAACCTCTGCCTCATATTACATTAACGTAAATTATTATCGAATTTTATAAATTACATTTTTTTAGTCTTCATTAGTTAATATTATTTTAGGACATTATTCTACTTTATTATATTCAGGATATTCAGATATAGTCCGACAAGGCTTTATAAGAATGTGTCAATGATGTCAAAAGGCGCTGCTGGTAAAGGAGAACTGTCAAACACAATATGTCAAAAATGACGTTTTTGTATGATAGAAGCGTTTAGTTCCTTTTCTCGCCACGTTCATGTAGAGCCTTGTCGAACTATAATTAAATAATTGTGTACAGAACATGACGTATTTAGAATAGGCTTGATGATTTTTCTTATTGGTAATTGAAAGACCCATAAAAAATAGAAACATCACTGAAAGAATGACTCTGATAGCTTAAAAATTCACCAAGATATGACAATTCAAACATCTCATAAAATAGACCTGCCCGAAACGCTCCATACAAAGTGAGTACGAAAGACTGACGTCACTCTTTCTTAGTTTGTACCATAGAGATATATAGATAATTGTACGTATCGGAAGAGAACTTTGTTCGATAGGTATATTAAATATTGCGTTTATGAAAGTGGTTTCATAACAAAAGTTGCTTTTAATTACATAAGTTATCGAATGGTATACAGATATTAAGTAATTTAATTAAAAAAAAATTCGACTTGATTATCTAACTTTAAAAGCTCATAACAAAAAAAGTACAAATGCTATGGAGCTGAAATTTTGGGAACACTTACTTTTTACCGTTATTTCTTTATTTTATTAACAAAATTCGCTAATCTTTAACCTTGTCATCATCCCAATTAATAGACAAGCAATTATACATTGGACTTTAATATTATAGCTAGGCGACGCCCGCAACTCCGTTGCGCCTCTATCGCATCTAAAACTCGTCTATCGCGCGGGAACCGTACATTTTTCCGGGATAAAAAGTATCCTATGTCCTTTCCCGGGACACAAAGTTTGACATAGAGTGCTGAGTGTCAAATTTCAGCATAATCGGTTCAGCGGTTTCGAGCGTGAAGAGGTAACAGATAGACAGACAGACAGACAGACTGACTGACTGACAGACAGACAGACACACTTTTGCATTTATAATATTAGTACGGATTTCATTATTAATATATAAATTTCACTATATTGTCCCAATAACTTAGCAATAGTATAAATATACCATTTTTTAATTTTTTAATGGTTTCATTTCAAATACATTAATAAGATTTTAAAATAATTTGAAAAAGAAACTAGTAGAGCAACATCTAGAACAATAGTATAGAATATAGAGAAGGTTTTTTGGACAAAATTCATTGTGACAGCCCAAAAAAAGTTTAACATTTTGCTACAGTATTCCAATAAACACTTTAGCCTGGAAAAAAAGAGTACGCGCTTTTCTTTTATTATAGGCAACCCTACGCTACGCTGGAAAGTACTTTTGACACAAAATGTACTAGTATTGACAAGTATTGTGATGTTGCCATAAATATAAACTTTTAGTTCCAGCTGTCACTCCGCCTGGCTCTTTTTTGCCAAGCTGTACCAGACTACATTATGTAATTTTAAACGAAAAGACTATAAATTGCTAAGACTGTGCTATATTATATGGAACATTACGTTAACGAAATTCATGCACCTTTGGAATTTAAAAAGAATCCATCCATCCATCCATCCATCAAAATATTTTACACGTAACATTCTTTTGGAAATAGTAGCTATAAAATGCCCTATCTGAATAATTGTTTAATAGATCACTGAACATACAGACAGTAGTAATAATATAATGTTATTTATATTTCTAAACTTTTGAATATTCACATGATAGACAAGAACAAAACATATATTTTTTTATTAGTAAGGGAGTATAATAATAAATCTGAAGAATTCAAAATAATTATGATTTCATTTTTGAAACATAAATTACATACCTTTTACTACAAAGAAATGTCCATAGAGTATTGGGGCCTAGCCCAGGCTTTTAATATTAGTAAGCCAATAGTTCATATTATATTCCATTAATATGAAAAAATATACTCCATCCATAATAATATATACATTTTCATAAAACCATTATTTCATACATTGATATAATAAAATATACTCCATCCATATATACATTTTCATAAAACCATTATTTCATACATTGATATAATAAACTAGTGATATAATAGATATTGTCCATACCATCTGTACAGTCGTACAAGGATCCTTTGACACATAAATGACACTGACAGGAATAATTAATATGGAATTCTGTCACGTGATACAAGATGGCGGCTTCAGTTTCCGTTTCCAAAAGATCCTTGTGCCACTGCACACTTAAAGTGCTCCAAGGCTTTAAAGTTTAAATGAACGTGGACGGGGCGGGGTGCTGCTGGTAAAGGAGAACTATCAAAAATGACGTTTTTGTATGATAGAAGCGTTAATTCCTTTTCTCGCCACGTTCATTTAAAGCCTTGTCAAGCTCTAACCTCAAATTTTTGCTTTGATATTTCGCCCATAGACAAACGTCACACGTCTTTGACATTGACACTAGGTCCATAGACAATTCACAGAGCGGTATCTGCGCTGCGGCGGCGGTCCTAAGACTCCGCCTGGAATATGCTCTCCACCGGCGCTGAGGCTGTCATGTCGTCGTCTTCCGGCCGCGACCAGTCCTGGACATAGAAAAAATTGCTTTAAAATCCATACTAATAATATAAATGTGAAAATGTGTCTGTCTCTCTGTTACCTCATCATACCAAAACCACTGAACCGATTTTGCACGAATTTGGTATGGGGATAACCCTCCCGGGAAAGGTAATAGGATACTTTTTATCCCGGAAAAATGTACGGTTTCCACCCAATAATTTTGGCGCAACGGAGTTGCGGGCGTCATCTAGTAAAAAATAAAATAAAGTACATATGTATTTACTATTTGGATAGTATACAAAAGACTTAACGACTAGTAAACTAAAACTAAAGAAAGTATGATATCTCCTTTTAAAATTAATCAATGTTATTTCCACCTTCTGCCGGATTAGACTACACGACAGAAGATATGGGAGGGAAAGGGATAGAAAATATGAGCACTGCTCTCTCTGGCTCCTATGATGGCAATGTTAAACTAAAAGCATGGCAGTAATTACCTGTTCCTCAGTGCTCGCGAAGAACAAATAGAAGAGATTAGCTCCCAAGTCAATAGCCGCTCCCAAATAGAACACCTCACGCCATTGGCCCAAGGTTTGCTATAAAGAAAAACAATAATTTATGTCGCATATTTTTTTATTATATTTTTATATTTATACGCAGATGCGTTTGACTTAATGCGACCAAATTACTTAGGTCCGCCATCTGCCTAGGAATCATCTGAGATCCGACTGTAAGTCTGTGCAGTAAGTTCGATATTCACCTGTCCGCTGATGATGCTGCCGGTGACGTAGGGCGCGAGGAAGCCGCAGATGTTGCTGGCGGCGTTGGTGATGCCGTACATCGTGCCCGCGAACTGCGGCGACAGGTCGATGTGGTTCATCTGGTTACCTGGCAGTATAAACATAATATTTTAAACACTACTGACGGAAGCTTCTTTTGGTCATTGTAACCTTGTGAATTGTGTTGTCTCCCTATTTATTGTGTGCACCTCTTTTTTGTCTTATAATTAACGAGCTTTTACCCGCGGCTTCGCTAGCGTTAAGAAGTATTATTATATACAAACTTTCATCCCCTATTTGAACCCCTTGGGGTGAGAATTTATCAAAACCCTTTCTTAGCGGATGCCTATGTCATAACATCTATCTGCATGCCAAATTTCAGCCCGATCCGTCCAGTGGTTTGGGCTATGCGTTGATAGATCAACATGTCAGTCAGTCACCTTTGAGTTTTATATATATAAGATTTCATTGCGGATCCAAAGACAGTTTTAGCACGCTCCTTGGGCTCCCTGAGATCATGTTATTATCAAAGAAATTCCGTGGTTGGAAACTGCTGTCTATCCTGGCGAAACAGGAGATGCAATGGTAAAAATGTATTTGTTGGTTGTTATTGCAAATTCGAATAATGGAAAATAAGACCTTAATCTAATCAAATAAGGCACATACCCGCGTAAACAGCGCCGCCGAAAGCGGAGGTGACGTTGAGCAGTATCATGACGGCGATGCGGTCGCAGCCCGCCCACGCTATACCCAGCAGACCGAATGCCGGGACGAACGCCGCTAAAATTAAAAAATATATATATTGTTGTCATGTTAAAGGTGTGAGAAGAAACGAGAGGAAAATACTATTCTTGGAGATAAAATACGCTTCAAAAATACACTTGTAGCAAAAATTGGTTTGCCTCAGAAAGAGGCAATTATCTAAGATAGTTATATTTTCTGTGCCGAGTCACTCTTATCCAGCAAAATCTAACCATTACATTACATAGTCTGTAGTCACTAGTCACATCTTTGCAAATACATTCCTAGCAAAATTCAGTTTGCAAGAAAGAAAAATATTTGACATGTAATATATAAAATTAGTTTGTTATTATTTTATTATTTTATATTTAATATTTGTTATTATTTTATATTCCGCGAAATAAAATTGCTAAAAATAATAAACTAAATTTGAAGCTATGGATTTCCGCAAAGTAACGCCTGATTCCATGTAATGTAATTTAAAAACTATACAATATAATATTTGAATTTATATAATTTTCAATATTTGTAAGTAAGTACATACCAACAGTATTCCACAGTTTCATGCTGGTCTGTCGTGACATGTAACCTTTAGAGAGCAGGAAATCAGCAAATATACTGATCAGAATGCCCGATATCCATGAAGTCAGATAGGGGATAGCGGCCAACACAGAGTTCTGAAAATACATTTAAGGCTATCATTCACATATTATTCCACCACAGTTGGAATATTGATTTTAAAATTCCTATGCTTTTGAAACTAAGAACTTGAAATGTATCATCTATAGATGGTGTGAAAGTGTACTATTAATGTTCCATTAAAATCAACCACATTTTGGGGATAAAACGGGAAAAGGTATAAAGGTATAATTTATAAAAAAAAAATAACAAAGTAAAGGAAGTTTCAAAATCATCATATAAATACACAAAACTTACCGACACAATATCATAGTGCAGAATATTATTCATGTATGTTGGTAGCTCTGTCAGCTGCGTGTAGAACAGCCAGGATTGGCCACACTGTGCGATGAGGATGGCCCACAGAGGCAGGCAAGTGATGAATTTGCACCATGGTATTGAAGCTGTATGCTCCTCCTGAAATTACATTCATAGCAGATATATATTAACGCCGTGGTCAAAACTAAGTTCCCGATTAATAGAACACGTCGTGGATTCGGTGCGCGCTATGAAAGCAACAAAAATTTAGTTTTTAAGTTTGGTCAAGACATGCAGAATGGTCATGTAAAAAGTCAGTCTTGTGTCTAATCTCTCGCATATTTCGGATTATCCTATACATTGCGCACACACTTAGGCACACTAGCTAGCTTTGTTTCTTGTTGTTGAGATTCACGGATCCGGACAAATTGAAGGCAAAGTATTGCATGCTGGACTATTACAAAATAGTCCCCCCAAATCCCGTAATAAAAACGAAATACATACTGAGATTCTCGGATCCGGACAAATTAAAGGCAAAGTATTGCATGCTGGACTATAAAAAAATAGTCCCCCCAAATCCCGTAATAAAAACGACATACATAGTGAAATAATAAAGTAAACGAAAGTTTCGATATAACATGGACTGCACAATATGTAAAACGATAGATAACAAATGTAGTGACCTTCATACCAGGCCGTTCAAATATGATTCATGATGAACTAGATTCAGTAAACATAATACATGATACAACATAATACATAACATCATAATTACTTACTTCCATTTGCTTTAATAAATTAATAAGCACCAACACTATTATGAAATATAATGCTTAGCTTATATCACCTTGTGACTATACAACATGGTATAATATAATATTTTATTCTTTATTTTGATACAATATATTATATATTTTTATAAGGTATATAAAATTTACAAAAAAAAAAACATTTTAAATAGTAAAATTCAAAATGAGGAAGTGTCCCCTAGCTCATTCAGTTTCCAATTATCAAGATCATGTAGCAAGAGAATAAGGATTTATGATAATGTTTGATTACATAAACAATCATAGCTTATCAACTGACACTAAAATTATACAGCCATAACTTTAAGTTCTAACACAGTGGAAGTCAAAAATAACAACTTTTCAGGAGAGAGAAAACAATTGCATAATTTTGTATAGAAACCATTCTGAAGTAGGTTTATTATTTTCTATTTTGGAAGTTTTTGTTAAGGTGACGCCTTGATAATTTGGTTGTAGCGATGTCCATTTTTCTCAGCAATGACTAAGGCTAAGAAATTAAAGTTCACTGTCAGTATTCATCATGTCTTTGTCTTTGAATTACCCATAGCATAACACGATTGGTCAACTTTTATAACACAGAATAATCAATCAAAAAGACCTCTGTAAAAAAAGGGATTCCTATTTTGCCAACAGAGGAGAGTGATATTATAAACTTCCAAAATTTGTACATAAATTGGTTCTAGTATACACTTTAATTTGTCCATAGCTTATATGAAATTTATTTATGGTTTTTAAATTACGCGACAAAAACCATTTTGTCGCTACGCCCTTTCCATTTTTTGCTGTTCCATTGCTTGTTTTCTATGAGCGGCCTCTCATCTCCAGGCCAGCCTCGCATAGAAAACAAGCAATCTAAAACACATCCAACACGGTTTTTTACTTTAACATGGCGTCAACTTAAGGGATATGTCTTCCAATTTTCTAGCAAATGGCATCAACATTTCAAAATAGCCAAAAAGTTACTTACACAGTGTTAGAACTTAAATAATGATTAAGTTAAAGTAGAATAATAAAAAAAATACCTGTGGTGCTATAGATTGTGTGATAAACTCCACTTCTTTGGGACATATCCTTGGATGTTTCTGCGGTGTGTCATATATGAGGAACATCCAAGCGGCGAACCACACAACACCCAATCCTCCAAACAAATAGAAACAGAGCGGCCAACCCCCTCCAAAGTCGAGAGTGCACAGCCACCCCGATATTGGTAATGATATAGCTGTACCTATATTTGAACCTGAAAATTTACACAGATAATGAGAATTATTAGAATTAAATAGAGAAAAGGTGGATACAGATATTAAATATTAATTTAGCCAGTTGATCTACAATTTAGTTTGATATTCAAATTAAAAAGGATCATTTTTTAAGGAAACTTAAAAGGTTTTATCTTAATTTTTAAAATATTTACCTGCATACACATATGCATGAGAATTATTAGAATTAAATAGAGAAAAGGTGGATACAGATATTAAATATTAATTTAGCCAGTTGATCTACAATTTAGTTTGATATTCAAATTAAAAAGGATCATTTTTTAAGGAAACTTAAAAGGTTTTATCTTAATTTTTAAAATATTTACCTGCATACACATATGCAGCAAACTTTGATCTCTCTAATGGTGGTATCCAGCGAGCGAGCATAGCATGCATGGCTGGATATGTAACTCCCTCCCCGAGCCCCTCCAAAACTCTTACTACTATGAAGAATTTAAAATCTACAAATGCCGCAATTGGGCTCAGTACTGTGAATATTGCTGTTAGCAACACTCCCACCCCATATACCAATTTCCCCCCAAATTTTTCAGCAATCCTGCCACCAGGAACCTAAAATTTTAATATTCTCTTGTAGGGGGTTTAAACATTAACGGTCTTACTACAAAAGATTTAAACACCTGTTGAACAGTTGATTAGATAAATTTAGTACATAATGGTGTCAAAACAACTGTTCAATAGATAAATGTTTAGATATTTTGTGGTAAGACCGTAAACTTTTGCTTTTTTAATGTGTACAATTGTACACTGTTCAAATGATTTTATATTTTTTTGTAAAAAAGTAGGTCATTAAGTAATATCTATGTAATGAAAATAGAGAATAAGAGAGAATAGAATTTACAAATTGCAATTAATCTTTTTGATAAGTACTTAACAATTAATTATAACAAGAACAGGCCTTGAAAGCAATGTTGTTTTTATACCTTTAGCTTTCCTAAAATATTTTGATAAGGAGAATATGTTTACATACCTGAGTTAACACATATCCATAAAAAAAAGAACCTAAAATTATGCTCTGTTGTTCTGGCGTCCAATTGAAATCCCCTGGTTTCTGTAATAGAATATTTTGTGGTCAAAACTCGTCATTGTGATTATTAAACCCTTGATCACAGATTCTTGGAAATCTTTTGTTCTTTTATTATCGCGGTCGCGTGCGATCTCTTGGGGCTTGAAAGGTTAAATCATATTCTACAATTTTTTTTTCCCAACATTGATATTTTTATAATATTGAGTTCAAGCAGTACAATACTATTATCAAAACTCAAAGAAGCATGTAATTAAATTAAAAAACATGTACTTACTGGTGGTATAGTGCTATTTGATGGTTCAGATGTTGGACACACATCTAAGCTGGAATCATTTGATGGTACTGTTGTTGAGTTGATCATGGCCACAATAGCCACAGATAGGTTCACTCTCATGGCGTACACATTGGCAAAGCCGAGGAACCCCATAACGCCAAGCACAGTCCGACATTTGATCCATCCTGTAGTCTCTTCTCCTAAAACCACACCAATAAAGCTAGAGAATTAACTTACAAAGGTCATATTACTACAAAGTATGATATTGTTTTGTCAGCATAATATTGTATTAAATTGGTCTGTTTAGTTATGGTTATGTTATGGCTACATTGTTTTACGATTACGATTTCTGCTTATGATGAGAAGTGAAGGGGAAAGGGGGTGTTTTTATTGAAAGGTCAAGTTTAGAGAAAGCGTAACATTGTTTTTAAGTAGAACTGAACATAGTTTGAATCTTTTTTAGAATAAGTAGGAGATAAAGGAATACATTACTTCTTTCGTTTTCAACTAGGCTTCTTTCGCTACATGTGACATCATTTTCTATGTCAGCATTTAAAATTGAACTCTCATCTATTGGCGATGACATGGTTATTGTTTTTACATGCCGCGTTTATAAATACACATAACCAATTATATCATTCAGGAATCGTAGCAGTTATAAAACACTGATTATGTTTTCAATTCAACGAGTGACTCATAATAATTTAAATAACACTTTTTTCAATAAAAATCGTAAACAAAGAAAATCACAGAAATTGAAGAAAATACAGAATTGAAATTTGAAACTGTCATTTGTCAAATCTCTTGACAAAGACAATCAATTTGCCAAAGTCATTCTGACAATAGCTTTTTTCTTCATTTTAAAAATCTACATAGACATTTGCCAATATTTTGGCAAAAAAAATTGAAATCAAGACCAAAATACCGAAGATCTTATTAGGGTAAATGACTAGTATATTGGACAGTACAAGTCATTGGATAAAGCAGAAAAACAATATAATATTTTATTAAGGTTGCTTCAAAAACTGCCTACTTTTAAAGTAATAGAACGCCTGATTTTAAAGAAAAACAGGTAGTTTTTAGGGCAACCATAATAAATCAGGGCTTCATAACGTTATCGAATGGCAGAAAAAATATCTAAAAATATTGTTACGTACCGTTATTTTCATAATGGTAGCCAGATAACGGTATTTTTTTAATGTTATCTAGTAACATAACGAAAAAATATTATCGTTATAATATAACATTTACCGTTATTAGTATCGATTTACCGTTATTAATATTATCTAATATCGTAATTTCTTCATCTATACATATAATAAAATCGTTGGAAAGTCAATTCTGTACATTGAATATTTTTGAAAAATAATACTTGGGACGTGATCTACAATCGATATGGAAGCCAAAAATATAGTTTTTAGAATTTTTGTCTGTTTGTCTGATTGTCTGTTTGTCTGTATGTATGTCCGGGATAAACTCAGAAAGTACTGAATGGATTTACTTCAAATTTTGCACGAATATTATATAGAGGTCGGGTCAACACATAGGCTATATATTATGACGATATCACCTAGGGGGGGAGGGGCTCAAGTTTTAATATTTTTAGTTTTTTGCTCATATCGCTAAAACGTTGCGTTGTAGAGAAAAAATGTCCTGTACGTGATGAAAGCCCATAAAATTTCCTACAAATTTCTCCTTCACACTTTGTATCTATCTTCACTCCTTGCCATGCTATGAGCTTTTGTCTATCTTTTCTATACAAATTTCGAGTGTCGTTTGATTAACATGCTGGGAGCTTTGGCATCGGTCTTTTCTTGGGGGGGGGGGTTTCGCCCCCCCCCACCTCCCCAAATTTAGCTTCAAACAAAGCGGTGTTGCGGCGTTATACATCTTTTTTAAGAACAAAGTTAAAAACTAAACTACACATACGGTTTTCCAGTGTCGTTTGTTTCAAACCCCCCCCCCCCCCTTAATCCTCATGAAACTTTTGTTCATAATTAAAAGGTATCGTGGAGTTTGTATTGCGTCTTAATTATCCTTTGTAGGAACAAACTAAGTCATCTATACATATTTTAACAAAATCGTAAGAAAGTCAATTCTGTACATTGAATATTTTTGAAAAATAATACTTGGGACGTGATCTACTATACTAATGCGGACGAAGTCGCGGGCAACAGCTAGTAACGTTATATTTGCCCTTGAAGCAGTAACGTTATGAAAAAATAACGATATTTGAAGCCCTGTAATAAATATTGTGTTTTTGTACCCTGTCCAATTACTAGTACCACTGCTAGTACTGTCCAGTCACTAGTCATTTACCTTATTATTATTATTTTTTTAAATCCAGATTCCCGATGTTGAAAAAATTAAAAATTTTTAGGAAAATAATTTTATATTGCAAACATAAAAGAAATGATATTATAATTTATTCACTTTATCGGCCACAATGTTTTACTTATAGTTGGAAGGAGCAACCCCATTATTACAGTTGATAACATGTTGACACTGTGATTATCCAAAATATTCCTTCCAGATATGTGCTTCACGGCTAAACTTGAATGAGACACAATTTTTCCATCCTTATCTATGCCTGAAATGAGACAAAATAAAATATACTTAAAGAAAACTCGCTTATAACGTATGATTTATGACACAAAATTAAGAAATTACCTGAATATTGTAATGTTGCACCCAGTATAGAATCTATCAGACTTCCTAAAAATCCACCCAGGGCACCAAAAAGTATGATAGGCCACTGTGGTGGTGCGTACATATACATAGATCTGTCTGAGAAGTAGACAAGGGTTAAATAATGTGAGATTCCAATAACAAGTCCTCCAAGTGTGCTGACTATTGTTCCTATGAGACTTATCCCTCCATTTGTCCCTTTTGGAACCCTTTTCCAGGTTGTGATCAAAATTGGATCCCCTTTACTAAGTACTGTTCCTAATTCTGAAGCCCATGTGTCCCCATTACAGCAAGCAAAGGTTCCTGAAATAAAAAACAACAATGTTAAAACAATAACTTGGAATTAAGGTAGATGTCGACTTCTATGGAAAATGGAAATATAATTTATTTATAGTATTCATACCTAAGACTCCAATGCTTAGCCAAGAAGCTCTGTAGTCCATAAGAAAATTAATGGGTATTTCACAAGCTCCTATATCTAATAAGTACAGAATGCCTAGTTGAGTAGCCATGCCGCCGTTGCAGAGTACTTGAACCCAAGTTCTTTGTCCACCTGAGAATAAAAATTAAGGTCATTGCTTTAGTAATGAATTATTAATATAATCATTAATCATAATCTACAATTATTATTTTATACACTTATCTTAATAATTAAAAAAAACGCCTCTATGGTCTAGTGCAGAGGTTCCCAAACTTATAAGTATCACGCCTCCCTACTGCTTAAAATGAACATGCTTACGCCTCCCTTCGGCCCAGGGCTCAGCAAGTAGTAGCAAGTGGGCTAGCCAAGCTATTGTAAAATAAAATAATAAGGACCAAAAATACATTTTCAGATGTTTCATTGTAAAAATATTATGCTTTTACATACTTATTTTAAGGGGGCGACTAACCCAAAATTGACGATTTTATAATTCATTGTTATACTTGAAATTAAGCTCCGAATTGTTTCATTTTCTAAAATTAAATACTACATTATATTTCCAAGAATCCCATCTGAGCAAAAACACAATATCTTAAAAACTTTTCGATAGAAAAAAAATCGCAATTCACAAAGATGCATCTAATTTTCACGAATTTTTCATATATTGCCATAACCGTGTATTAATCTCAGTTATTATAATATTTTAACATATTGTAAAAATTCTATCATTGAGAAACCGACCTAGCGGATTTTTAAAATGTTGTATATTTATCGAGTTATTGAGAAGGACAATGTTTGATTTTTTGGGTTAGTCGCCCTCTTAAGAAGAATCAATGTGACGGATGAGCTTGCATGTTTTTGACAAGATTTCCAATTCGCGTACGTCGCGGGAATGCGCGGGCGTCTTGACTCTGGAGTAAAACCACCACTGGCGCCCGCGCCCCCCTTATCATGTCTTCGCGCCTCCCTAGTGGGGCGCGCCCCCTAGTTTGAAAATCAATGGTCTAGTGGTATAGAGCGCAGCTCTTGACTCGGAGGTCGTGGGTTCGATTCCCGCGTTGGAAACATGTTATTTCCAAGTTTGGTTAGGAAAATGCAGGCTGAACACCTTATTGTCTGACAAGATGATCCATGTGTCGGATGGGCATGTAAAAAGTCGGTCCTGTGCCTGATCTCTTGCCGGTCGTGTCGGTCTGCCGTCCCACTGGGTTATGAAAGTAAAGGAATAGAGAGTGCTCTTGTGTACTGCGCACACACTTGGGCACTATAAAATTACTCCTGCGTAGTTGGCCTGGTTTCAATGAAACCGGCCTCCGTCACCGAAACCGGTGTGGGAGCTATTCTTTCAATAATTAAATACATTTGTATGTAAATTGGAACTTAAAATAATTATAATTTAACATACCTTCTTTAAAATCTTCCTCAAATTTTCTTTTTAAGTGTGAGCCATATTTAGTTGCCTTGGATGAGCTTAGGAAGAATACAATCAGGTTTGCTAGAAAGCAGCAGTTTGATAGGGTCATGACAAACCCGACTACGAGCCCAACTAGGGCACCATAGAAATCGAGGCTCTTCCTTTTGTATCCATAAACTGCAAATGGTATTGGTATCAAACATGACATCAACCACCGCAGTGGGGATATAAGTACTGGTTCTGAAAATTTAAAAAATGTATGAGATTTTCTGTTTTTTTCTTCAATAATGAAATACGATAAACAAACCATTTAAAATCACAGCAAGAGCCAAGACTACACAATAAAGCTCAACTGTGTACTTAGTTTATTAGTTGACCTTTAAGCCCTTAAGGTCATCTAGTGAACTAAGTCAATAGCTACTCACCATCGAATCCTTGTCCACTGTTAATTATTTTAGAAGATATCAAGTTCATGGTCCAAAAAGACATTGATAAAACCGGCACGGCGATAGTTACTAGCAGTATCGAGAATAGATTATTTTGTAACGGATTACTCTGATCAGAAGAAGCAGTAGAAACCGCTTCCTTGCTATTATTTTCTTTCATTTTCAAACTTTCTAAATTATATATTATGTATTCTCAACAAGATCGTGACCGGCGGTTTCTTTCATCTAGTAACCTTTACTTGCTTTTATATTTCCAATTGGCTTATTTTTATTGTCTGACGGGTAAATGAATATATTAATTTAATTTATAAAATAGAAATTTAACAACACGAGCATGCACCATGTAAATAAAAGGTCACTGATATTTTGACATTTGTGATTTGACAGCAAATGAAGCAGAAATATGGCAGACACAGATTAAAGTATATAGAGTAGAATGGCAGAGAAGTCCACGAGAAGTCACAACTTTTTTTTTTTTTTTTTTCTTGTAATGGCACTTCGGCTTTAACCATGGCCAGTGTCGAGTATATATTATGGCGGGAAAACAACATTTTATAATACAATTTTCAGCATCGTTATTCTATATTGTCAGGTCTAAAGTCTAGTCAAAGTCGAAGTAAAAGTCATTACAGTCAGAAAGTCAAGTCGGTCGATTCAGTAAAGTGGTAGTCGCTTTACTGAAACTTTTGATGGAGTTTTGGAGGGAACACAAAATAGCACGTTTCTGGATAATGCATCACTTTCCCACACTTGTGCACGATATCGAATATCTAATGGTTAATATTCTACCAATATTACACATTAAAAACCCAATTTAACACAATTTACGGAAAATAATACAAAATCACAACATCACTCTTTTACATTCCCGACAAAATCCAAGTCACAACTTGAAGTAGACTTTTGTGTCAAGTTTTTTTTTTTTTTTTTTTTTTTTTTCTTATTATGGCGCTACGGCTATCGAACCATGGCCAGTGTCGAGTATATAAATGGCGGGAAAACTATATTCGCTTCTTGTCACAATTTTCACAGGATCGTTTTTTCTTCATATCGTCAAGTCCAAAGTCTAGTCAGAGTCTAAATAAAAGTCAATGCAGTCAAATGAGTCAAGTCGGTTGATTCAGTAAAGTGGTAGATGCTTTACTAAAACTTTCGATGGAGTTTTGGAGGGAACACAAAATAGCACGTTTCTGGATATTGCATCACTTTCCTACACTTGTGCACGATAACGAATATCTAATGGATAATATCCTACCAATATTATACATTAAAAACCGAACTTAACACAATTTTAGGTAAATAATACAAAATCACAACATCACTCTTTCACATTCCCGACAAAACCCTTTCTTTTCTTGTGTCAAGTTGCCAAGAAAAGAAAAAAAAAAAGTAGACTTTTACGGATTTTTTTTATTATGGCGCTCGGCATTTTAGCCATGGCCAGTGTCAAGTAAAATATTATGGCGGGAAATTTTTTTTCGTATAAAGTTCTAAGTCGTTTGTCCAGATTATCGTCAAGTCGAAAGTCTAGTAAAAGTCTAAAAAGTAGTCAGTAAAGTGAAAAGTCAACAAGTTAAGTCGGTTGTTTCAGTAAAGTGGTAGACCCTTTACTAAAACTTTCAACGGAGTTTTGGAGGGACCACTAAAAAGCACATTTAATAATAATTCTGGAAGTTGTATCACTTGCCCACACTTGTGCACGACAACGAATATTCAATGGTGAATATGGTGAATATTCTACCAATATTACACATTAAAAACCCAGATAATACAATTTTAGAAAAATAATTCAAAAACACAGTAGCACTCTTTCATATTCCCGGCAAACTCCCGGATATTTGACAATGACTGTGACATATATATATTTTTTAAGGTAATTTATTTTTATATATTTTTTAGTTGGTAGCTTAGATCGTGTTATAATATGCCATATGCCGCGGCCGCATATATATGCGTGGTGCTTCGCGCCACAACGATCTTCGTGTATCGTCCAATAGTATCGTCTCGTCGCACGAAGTTTCGGACGATACACGCAGATGCGGCCGGGCCGATAGCTGGATGCTTTTGTCTTCTTCAATAATAATAGTATAGTGCGTCAATAAAGTGAAGAAATTAAAAAGTGGCAACATCGTAGTGTCATCCCTTTTTTCTTAGATTGATTTGAAAGGGATGACACTACGATGTTGCCACTTTTTAATTTCTTCACCTTCTTGACGCACTATACCAGTTATTAGACAGCTAAGAATTTTTTTTACAGAAATAGCTGTAAAAAATTAAATACTTGGCATGAAATAGAAACAGATATTATATTTGTGTTTATAAATTATCTAACTTAAGATAAGCAAACATGGAAATGCGATGATTTTTCAGTTTATATTGATTTTTTGGTAAAAACTTAATGGTAGATAAATCACAGTCATGGGACAGAATTTCAATAGTTGGGACACCCAAAACCAGTAGTTGGATAAGCAAAGTTTGATTGAAATTTAGTTAAAATAGGCATTGTAAGTAGGAAACATTTATAAATAATTAATTGTTGTTTTCATTTATAATTATTTCATTATTTATTACAAAATAAGGTATTTATAACTAAATATTTAACAAAAATGACTTGCCTACTTCGGAAACAAAAATAATAAGAATGTAGTACACAATCCTAATAAAACAATAAACGAAAAGCGTATTTTTGAAAACTAATTCCTCTATGAAAACAAAAAATTTTTGGCACTGTTTAAATATCAGCCCTTTTGCAACACACCGTAGAATTTTACAAGATCCCCAAATTGCGTTACATTCCCTTATTCATTCCATACAACGTAACGGCAACATTACGTAGGTTCTTGAAGTATTCAGAAATCAGAAGACACAAGTCAGCTGCAAATTAACCTTCGCAATGAATAATACTCTCATCTTACGAATATATCAAGTAAAAATCAGTATTATTTCATCTAATAACTTGTCCAATAACTGTTTTTCAGATCTTTCTACATACCAGTAGTTATAGGACAGGCTAAAAAAACCTTTAAATGAGATGAAAGGTTAATAAGAATGTACAAAAAAATACTTAATAGATTGTTATTTATATAATAACACGCTTATAACATACACAATGTGTATCATAAAAAATAATATTTAAAACTTTAGCATGTTTCTTAATTTTTTCTTTTCATTTGCAAAACCAAGGTGCACGCGATGACCATGGCGACAAAAAGATGTTTTATTTTGGTTACACCGCAACCTCATAAAAAATACTCTATTATTATTGAAACGTGAATGCTCCTAAATATTCGATTATTATTTACGTCGCTTAGAAACCACAAACTTTTATTTTTACGATCAAAGTATAAAGTGTCCCAACTACCAAAAAATTCTAATGACTGGTATTTTTACCCTACCTATCTTCAAGTTCTATCATGACTGCTAGCTGCTACTACTAGCTGTCCCAGCAAAAAGCATGTAAGCAATGGTCGCCGTCAGTCTCGAGTTGTAATAATTCACTATTATTTATTCAACTAATGCACTTATCAATATAATAATTAGTACCCACTACCCAGTAGCCGATTCTCAGATCCAAGTCTGTGTCAGACCCACTGAATATTATGCATATAAAATTTGGTTAAAATCAGTAAAGCCGTTTCGGAGGAGTACGCGGTCTAACATTGTGACCACGGAATATATTAGTGTTATATATTCCGTGATTGTGACACGAGAATTTTATACATAAGATGAAACTTGGAATAAAAGTTTATTAGGTTGGGTTGCTTAATCCATACTATTTACAAAAAAATCACAAAATATCAATTTATCGTTTTCATGGAAGGCACAAAATATCTCTTCACAAATAACCTCTTTTTTTGAAGTCGGTTAAACGAAAACTACAGTTTAAAAAATATAAGTGTCATTTGTCACTTTTTGGGTTTCTGTTTGTTCTGACGTTTCGGATTAATTGTCAAAAGCCCTTTGACAAGTCGTAGATCCCAATCGGTTTTTACTTGGTTTTAAATACAAACAAATAATAGATAGGTTCATAAAATATTATAATTAATTCAGTTCATCTTAAATGTAACAAGTGTGCGTGCATAATAATAAAAATGAAACCTTTGATAGATTTTGATGAGTGCCTCAGGGACTCGCCAAAATTTAGGTAGGTACAGTGGAGATTAGTTTATATTTTATCAAAGAAAGTGAAATCTCTAGTACGTGATGTGATTATTTATTTTTGTTTCGTTATAGAGAACAGCTGGAGACAGAGGAGGCGAATATTGATTTACTGGAACAAAGACTTGATAAGGTTCTAAAAACATGTTCCATTATGATTGACTCTGGTAAAGCATACATGACTCATAGAAGGTAGTGTTTTATTATGTTTATATAATGTGAATATTGTATAACGGAATGCGATCGTGCATTATTTAGTTTTTTCCTTGAACATTCTTGTGATATTGTTGCAGTATGTTTACAAATGCACTATGGGATCTCACAAACAACTTCTCAGAAGACTCAACTGTACTTAGTAGCTTTAACAGAATAATCCATGCCTTCCAAGAGATGACAAAATTTCATACAATATTACTGGATCAAGCATCAAGGACCATCTTGAAGAATCTCACTGCATTCATTAAAGTGTAAGTCAAGCTTTACAAGTCATGTAATACCTCGATTGTGGGAATCACAGACACAATAGATATTCAATTATTGCTATGCGGCACCCAGTGGAAGTTGATGGGTTAAAAATATGTCTTTTAAATACTTTTTGTATGCATAAAACATTTCTAAGTTTAGTATTTACAATAAGTAGTGCATGGAACATAATTTGCACAATTTAATCAGTTAAAAATGTTATATTCTAAACATAAAACTTTAATTATAAAACAATTATTTTAGTGATACAGTCAAAATCTGTTATAACGACATTGAAGGGACTATTCATATTTAGTCATAAAAACCGATAGTAATTGTAATAACCAGTGACAGGTGGTCATATAGCATTCAGCCAGGACCTTTGATTTTGATCAATTTAACCGGCATGTTGTTCTAAACAATGTCGCCATATAAGGTATTGGCTGTATTTATATTTTGTGAGGTAACTAAATATAATAAAATCAAATAAAATGAAGAAGTAGAAGATTTAAATGCATACAGTAAAACCCAGATTATTAATTAATAATTATTATAATTAGTATTATTGTATTAGTAAGTTATGTTGTAATGCTTACTGGCTACTGCTAAATTTTTGTAGTGTGTACTAGTGATTTTCAGTGTTGCTAAGGGTGGTGGTCTTTCACCAATTTTCAATATTTGATAATAATAATTGTTAGTGTATTTTATTTAAATTTATGATTTATGGCCAAAGTTTGTTTGTTTGTTTTTGTGTTGTAGCTAATCTTTCTAAGAGTCTATTTTTAGAATCCATTATTAACACTGATGTCTATTATACAAGTACGCTGGATAGCTGATTCCCTTTGAAATTACAGCTATTTCTTGTGCCTATTTGAAGCTGAATCAGCGCCCCCATTATTCGGGTAGAGAACTAAATCTGATGTATAAATGACGTTTGAAAGCCGCCATATTGGCGCTGATAGCAGTAGTGAGAGTGCTTGGAACTAATACTAGTGATGACAACTGTTGTTATTGGTTGTGGTTACGTCAAATTTAGTTCTCTACCCGAATAATGGGGGCGCTGATTCCGCTTCAAATAGGCACAAAAAGCAGGCGTGTATCAGCAATCCAGCGTTCTTGTATAATAGACATCAGTGATTATTAATATTTCAAAATTTTGCTTATAATGTAATTGATATTAATCATATTTTTATACAGTGACATCAAAGGAGTAAAAGAAAGCAAACACCATTTTGATAAAATCTCCAATGATCTAGATGTTGCACTCAACAGGAATTCTCAGGTATTTCATTATAATATTTTTTGTGTGATTTTCTGTCGTGTTCAGGTGGAATCATAAAGTTAATATACCTAGCGGAATAGAGAAACAAAGGCCTGAGCAAGTGAGATGTCACTATCAGTAACACCGTGTGGTAAAAAGATACGTGTGATACATGACAGCATAACTCGTTTTTTGATGTCCAGTTGGCACATATCCGCACGTTGACAATTTAATTGCATAGAATTTATGTTCAATCATGCTTATGTAAGTGTATACGTACACATATTTTTACACACAGATGAAACCAATTTTGATTTCGTTTGACAGCTCGAGATTGTTGCTCTATTCTGCTAGGTATATTAACTTTATGGGTGGAATCAATCTTATATTATGTATATAAAATTCTTATGTCAAAGTGTTAATTGCCAAACTCCTTATTATATGGCAGAACTGTGTTTTCCAGATCTGCTAGTATTATTAAATAAAATTGTTGCTGCCGCTATAACAACAAACACTAAAAACAAAATAAAATGAATATTTAAGGGGGGCTCCCATACAACAAACGTCATTTTTAGGGTTCCGTACCCAAAGGGTAAAAACGGGACCCTATTACTAAGACTTTGTTGTCTGTCCGTCTGTCCGTCTGTCTGTCTGTCTGTCTGTCTCCAGGCTGTAACTCAAGAACGGTAATAGCTAGAGATTTGATATTTTCACAGATTATGTATATCTGTTGCCGCTATAACAACAAATACTAAAAATAAAATAAAATGAATATTTAAGGGGGGCTCCCATACAACAAACGTGATTTTTTTGGCCATTTTTGCTCTATATCAAAAATGGCAACAGGTAGGTACTTGAATTTTTCACAAAATCCTTAGTTATATGTGTACTTTAATATTAATTTAATAATAATATTAAAATAAAATAAAAAAATAAGGGGGGCTCCCATACAAAAAACACAATTTATGGCCTAATTTTGCTCTATAATGGTATGGAACCCTTCGTGCGCGATTCCGACTCGCACTTGGCCGATTATTTTTACCTTTTTTTCTCTATATCAATAATGGCAAAAGGTAGGTACTTAATTTTTTCTCAAAGTCCTTAGTTATGTCACAGAATATATATTGGTTATGTGTGTACTTTAATATTTAATAATAATATTAAAATAGAATAGAAAATTAAGGGGGGCTCCCATACAAAAAACACAATTTTTGGCCTAATTTTGCTCTATAATGGTACGGAAGCCGAACCCTTCGTGCGCGAGTCCGACTCGCACTTGGCCGATTTTTTTCATGTTTTCTTCCCTACTGAGACAAAAGGAAGGATATGTTTTTGTATTGCATGTTTATTTGTTAAATGTCTTGTTTTTTTTTTTTCATTTTGTTTTAGTATTTCCTTACACTGATCGTCTAACCCACGGATTGATAGACTGATAAATTTAATATGTACTTTTTATAACCATCAGTATTCCGTCAATCAGATTACGATATACGTCTTCCCAATAAATTCCGTAGGTCCTGTCCGTCCACTGCCTATATCGGAGGTTACACGATCAATTTTTCGTCAGTCTTTACAGGGTTGACGGATCAGATTGATGAAAAATTGACCGTTTATACGCCTTTATACGGTTATCCTCTGCCTCTGAATCAACTTCTCTGATGGTACAATGTAAGGCAATGTATAGTAAAACATTCTTCCCTCTAGGTCTCCCGTCACAAGCCGGCCGATGTGGAGGAGGTTGTCAACCTGCTGCTGGCTACACGCTCGTGCTTCCGCCACACCGCGCTCGACCACGTCCAGAAGATCACCATGCTGCAGGCGAGGAAGAGGCACGAGATCCTGGCCACGGTGAGCACTAGCATCTATTAGATACGGCCATAACAGCCACTAGCGAGTTTACTAGATACTGCCCTAGTAGACAAGTGG
Organism: Plebejus argus; assembly: GCA_905404155.3. NCBI lineage: Eukaryota > Metazoa > Arthropoda > Insecta > Lepidoptera > Lycaenidae > Plebejus > Plebejus argus. The sequence goes on along the minus strand of FR989942.1, from coordinate 9,110,160 downwards.
CAAGCGATTATCTATTTATTTATTTATATTTAGTATACATACAGGTTACAGTCATTACATGGTAATACAATATAATCTTAAGATCTAGGCTAGACAGTAACCCAAAAAAAGTATACATAACATAATTATTATTACATTAAGGTTGTTACTAAAATTAGACTAATAACAAGAAAAACTGATACCTAATACCCACTACGAAACATTGAGTATACACTGAGTTACCTTTATTTAGCATAACTTATTATATTGCTAAATTAGGTTAAGATAATAGCAAAATAAATAAATAGTATGTGGATTAAGAGAAAAGAGAAAGGGATCAGTACAATCATTACTGTCTAGCGGCCGTTCCCAATATTTGATCTATCTCTTACTTGAGATAGGAATAGCTCACATTAGACATTAGCTCCATATATTTTATGTCAATTCTATGTCAGCTGCGATCGGTTGTATGTCAAACTAGAGATAGATTGAATATAGGGAACGGCCATAAGTTATCAGCATTCTAACGGCCGTTCCCAATATTTGATCTATCTCTTACTTGAGATAGGAATAACTCACATTAGACATTAGCTCCATATATTTTATGTCAATTCTATGTCAGCTGCGATCGGTTGTATGTCAAACTAGAGATAGATTGAATATAGGGAACGGCCATAAGTTATCAGCATTCTAACGGCCGTTCCCAATATTTGATCTATCTCTTACTTGAGATAGGAATAACTCACATTAGACATTAGCTCCATATATTTTATGTCAATTCTATGTCAGCTGCGATCGGTTGTATGTCAAACTAGAGATGGATTGAATATAGGGAACGGCCATAAGTCAGAGTTAGGAACTAGAGATGGCAAATACTTGGCTTTCATAATATTGTTGATCGTTTTCTTATCATATCTGTCACTCACCAAGTCAGTGATAGAGATGACATGATGTTTAACTCAGAGTTAACTTTAACCCAGATTGGCGCAAGTGGGCCTAAGTACGACACATTCTAACTAGCGGATTATCGCAAACGCTTTTAACAAAATGTATGCGATTTGACATAAGTCATCGCTTTGCTAGCGAATACTAATGTCAAATCCCATACATTTTGTGGCGTTGGCGTTAGCGTTTACGATAATCGCTTGCCGCTTGTCCAGGCCCGCAGACCACTGTAATCACTAGCATCTATTAGATACAGGCCACGGTAACCACTAGCGAGTTTACTAGATAGGTACTAGCCACGGCAACCATTAGCGAGTTTACTAGATACTGGCTGGTAGAACCACCAGCGAGTTTACTAGATAATAGCTACTGCAACCACTAGACTCTAGAGAATAGCCATGGTAATCATTTGCAAGCACTAAATACTAGCCGCAGCAACCACTAGCGAGTTGACTAGATACTAGCCATGGCAAACATTGGCGAGTTTACTAGATACTAGCGGGCCACGGCAACCATTAGCGAGTTTCTTAGATAGCCACGGCAACCACTAGTGAACTAGATAAGGCTACGGTGAGGAATATTAATAGCTATATGGGCATGTACTACTATGCTATAGCACTGCTGTATCAATTTCTTAAAATGTTAATGTATAATGCTGAAGCCGTAATTATATAAACAGTACATTCTTACGTGATTAAGATTTTAATATAAAAATATGTATAAACGTAACTTATTTATAACATTATGTATAGAATCGTGTTTTCCATATAAAACAGGATTGCATGACGTACAAAAATTATAAACCGTAAAAATGTGGCTTGTAAAATATTTATGTAGCTTCATAATCTTGCACTTCCTACAATTTTTAAATCTCATGCATTTTTCTTTCACAATTTAGTACCTAGTCATTGTTATATTATTATATAACGTAGTTAAGTAATCTTCACGGTTTTCCCTCCAAATCGACCTAGTATTTTTACATCCCATCTTGAAATACCTCGAGAATAAGGCCGAAATTACCCTGATTAGGTTATTTCGGGCATAGAGTAAGACCGGATAATCAAAGATAACGGTAAATAGTAAAAACTGTATTACGTTCCCTGCATGGTAAGTGCTATATCAATAAATTCCAGCTTATACATATTATATTATCAATTATCATGCTATCTCATCAATAATTCTTCGTAGTTTTAAATAATTATTTTAAAATTTTAACGCAAGGTTAACTAAATCAGATTTGTGCATGTGGGCTTTATCTATGGTAACTCCTAGTATTAATCTTATTTCTCGTGCAGGTCGTTGACTGATACTATAATAATTAAGCTTCAGCCAAACCTACGCGACCAAAGCGACTGCGAAGCGGGAGCGTCTGCAACGCGGGACGTTTGCGTCGGCCGGCAGAGTCGGAATAATCTACCGTTTCGCACCGTATTCGGGCAGGACGTGTGCACACCAGTTTCGCGTTGCAGACGCTCCCGTCCCGCGTCCCGCGCTGACGCGTAGGTTTGGCCGAAGCCTTATGCTCCGCCCACTCAGTATAGTCACGTTAGTTGAACTATGTGATGGCTTCCTTTATGTTACATAGGAATAGTCACAATTGGGTTTCTTGCCTAGTGGAAGGTCTACCTTCTCATGAGCTACATACCTTTAAAGCAACTGAATATTCACTTTTGGCTTGCAGTGAAGCATCAGTATAGGTTACTCTATGCCATAGAGTCTACCATAGACTCTATGTCTATGGCATAGAGTATCAGTGCAAATTCTGAATTTAACCAGTGAACTATGTTTTCATTCCCCAATTAAATTAAGCCGCTTTGACATGTCTGATGTGTTTTGATAACGTCCTGTAAACTTATTGAGAATAGTCAATCCTGCTCATTAACCATTCAAAGCCGACTTTTAGTTTTTTACTTAAGACACTTGTACTTAGCCCCAATTTCACCAACGTCTGTTAGTGTTAACAGTTTGTTAAAATGACAATATGTCTTCTCTTTCGTTCAAAGAAAAACGAAAGAGGTAACTTGATACTAATTCGAGGAGCGTTAACTTTAACATTCGTTGGTGAAATTTTGCACTTGCACTCAAAACTTAACAGTTGACACGAATAGATATTCAAGTTCATTCAACGATGATGATGACGATGATTGCCGGCAAATGACCAAATTATAAGTAAACAAACATAAAATTACAAGTGACAAGTTCCTTATTAATTGATAAGATATCGGAATAGATTACTCATCGGTATAAGGCGCGATACTCAATATTAAATCATCCATGACAGCACTGGCGTAATCGTTTCGCAGTGCGCAGACCGTACCTGGTGATTGCCTGTTGAGGCTGTGTTTTTTTGAATTTCGAATGTTTTTTTTTTCGTTTTCGTGAATCGCGACCATGGATGCTAGGGTTTGCCAGTTTCGATAACATTGTTTTTTTATTATGATGCAGTGTTTTTGTGTGTGACTTACAATAGTGATTTGTGTAAATTGGACTATTTAGAACTCATGTCAGTGTTACAAGTTTTTTTTCTTTGAGGAGTACAGAGTAAGGAAATGTTAGCAAAGATTTTTTAATACTGATATGTATTTTTATATATTATAAATTTATAATTATGTCTACTACGTTGTATATAATTAAAAATATATACAAGGAAACCCCGCATCTAATGAAACAAGTTATCTTGTGTGGGTTTTTATTCGACTACGTCACGGCGTTAATCACAGATCACAAAACGATACTTAAGTATACGTAAACAATAGTTACTGCCCTAACTCAATAATTAAATAATTAGTTTAGTCGCGTTAAGAAGATAGTGAGTCATGTGTGATTATGTCAAAATGGCTTGATGAGATTGGTTAATGTAGAACAAAACTAATTTTTACTTCTATACGCCTGTCTTTATAAAACAGATGGATTATAGCCATGAACAAGAGATTGAGGAAAGTATAGACGAGTGACATAGAGTGGCGTGTCTTGTCCCTTTTACAGAGTGTCGCTCTTTCTAAAGGTGCCGGTTGGCAGCGGGCGACATAAAGCGGCAGCAGACGACATGACGTCGCGTCACTACTATTTCTATGTATTCTATTTAATAATATATTCGTTACAGTATTATATAACTAACCATATAAAGATTCACTTAGCCAACTTTCTAAAACGATCCTTCTATGCGGATTTCGCAAGATGGCAACTATGATATTTGAATTCAATATTTAAACTTGCCCATATTCAAATACTTTCAAGTTGTTTCCCGTAAGAGGGCAAGGAGTTGCCAAGGACAAGTTCAAGATATCTGGAAATTAGTAATAAAATAAATGATTGATAACGATAACTTTCGGCCAAATATAGAACAACAGATAAGTTTTGCCTGAATAATATTTATACTTTGGCAGATTTTGTATGAAAAAAATTACGAAGTTTCAAATGTAAAAGATACAATTATTAGCGATAGGTCTAAATCCTAGGCCCTGTACTGACATATAAAAAAATCCACATTCCATAGCCGATTATATAACCTCCTCCTTTTTGGAAGTCGGTTAAAAATTGGTTCAGTTTTTAGAGGAAACAGACCAACAAACAGGCAAATAGATACACACTTTTGCATTTGTAATATTGGTATGGATTCTTGCATAGTTACTCATAATTCCGAAAATATTATACGATTTTAAAGAAAAAATATGTTAAATAACTACAACCTTTATTATAATTTTCACTCAAGGTAAACAATAATGACATATCTATTGTGTGTAAAGGTTGAGTATGTGACCGTGAGTTTTTGTGAATTTTGTCGGCAGTTGCTGTCGTATATGAAAGCGTGCTGCACCTACCACCACCAGGGTTCGGACTTGGCCGAGGATTTGGAACCGTTCCTCAAGACCACCGCGGACGACGTATGTATGACAGTTATTTCATACGGTTTTTATACACTTATTCCACATTATTATGATGGTATTTTTAAACACTATGCAAACTTTAAGAAGTGAGAATAATCAACTTTTAGTATACTTAGGGCCTGTTTTACCACTTCCTAATGAGGTGCCGGATAGGCTATCCACAACTTTTTTGATAGATTCTCCATACTTTATCTGTCAAGTTGAGTGGTGGATAGCCTATTCAGCACTTATCAGGAAGTGGTGAAATAGGCCCTTAGTATACTAACACTTTACAGTAATTTTTGTAAGATAAAAAAATCATCTGTTTCACACAAAAGTGAATTGAAGCGCTAGGGCGTTTTTGTTTGGAGCAGATCCGATTGTTTCTGTATTGTTTAGTATTCCTACATAATTGCAAGTATTCGATATTAAATTTTAATGAAGTACTTACCTATTATAATCAAGCACATTTAAGGAATCTAAGCCATTTGTAGGAGCGACTTACTCGACCTTTTTGATTGATGATAGTTGATTGTGAAATTAAAAGTCCGCGATATAAAAAATGATAATAATATATTGACTGTATGCTAATGCTAATATAATGAGTGCGCGATTGATGACGGCTTCTAGCGAACTGCCCGAGAATATGCACTTTGCCGGGACTACGGGAAATTATGTGAAATCAGCAATGTGGTAGCTCGTACGTATACCTGAATTAAAAATCCATGAAATCTATAAATCTATTCTCGGTACTTAAAACAGCAAGTCATCATTAGTAATTTAGTTTTTACTAAACAGTCACAAAGCTACTACTCTGCTAAACCTAAGATTGTAATTAGACAAATGGAGGCGACTAATGTTCCTTCATTGACGCTTATTTGCTATTTATAGCACTAGCGTTTATATTAAATTACTTGAAGATTAGATTAGGCTGGCCAATTCTGAATTGAAGTAAATGAAACGAAAGTATAGTTCGAAACCGAGTTTCGTTTCAGTGATTTCGTAAAGAAAAAAATGAATAACATTTTTTTTCGTGAAATGGATCAAGAAACAACCATACAACAGACTTAGCATGGCCACGGCAGCAGTGAAAATGAATAGTTTATCCCTATCACCTATGGATAAACTGACAGATCTGTCTTGTCAATTCTTCACTGTCTATTCTACCGTGGAAAGAAACCCTTTCTGTAGTGGCCGACCATGTTATCGTCCTATGACGCATTAGCGATTGCTGCCACCACAACTATTGGCAATGTAAGGCAAGAGTTACACTTGATGTAACTCATTGTCTTAAAAAACGAATAGGTTGAGAAAATTGCTCATTTTATGGACGTCCCCTTACGTCCAACAATGTTAATGAGACCCGAACAATTTTAACACATTTCAACTGGAGTGTATAATTAGATTAAATCACGCTCGGAAGCAAATACAATTAAAACTAACGACATTGCAGATAGCAGCTATGCGGAACGAGACTAAGGCACTAGACAAGGAGATGGAGAATCGACATACGATAGTCAACAGCAAGGACACTGTGCTACCCAGCTGCAAATCTGTCCCACTGCAGGGGGACTCCAAGGATGGCCTACTGAGTACCCCATGTCTGAAGAACATGCCGAGAATGCAGGGGTATCTATTCAAGAGGACGTCGAATGCGTTCAAAACGTGGAACCGAAGATGGTTCTATCTGTACGACAACCGTCTCGTGTATAGGTGAGTTTTGTGAATGTGTGTGTGGGATACACGCAGAAATTAAGTTAGTACTTGGTAGTGTTGGTACCTTGCTTGAATAGTTTTCTTAGAATGAGGTGCCTACTTAATTTTTGCGTGTTATACGGTACAGTCGCGAAAACGTTTAACATTTTGTGGTGATTGCAATAGCACTTGTCTTTTTTATGCGTGATTCTAATAGATTATAGAGATTCAAAATTTACAAGACTATAACAGAACCGATTCGAATGAAATTATGGAGGTTTATACTTTGGTATAAGGTATATTTTACAAAGTTGACAATGTATACAAACCCCATTACATACTTTTATAAACACCAAATTAAAATTGAACGACTCACGGACGAAAAATGGTAATAAATAGACTCAGGGCCTGTTTCACCACTTACTGATAAAGTGCCGAATAGGCTATCCATAATATCTGTCAAGTTATGTGGTGGATAGCCTATTCGGCACTTATCAGGAAGTGGTGAAAAAGGCCCTAAGAAATAAGTTTAATATGCAATTCACCACTCAGTTACACGAAGGCTGAGTTAGTACTTAGTAGGGCAAACGTTTTCAGGGTCTTATTATTTAACGTTTATTTTGTTATTACTTATTAAGTATATTTATTTTGTATGTTTGATCGTATATGATGTTGTTTTTATGTCAGGGATTTTATTGCATTAACTGTGCCTTGCGAACATTGCAAATAGTATGTTTTGCGAATCGCTTTTCATAAAATCCAAAAATCCATGTTACCACTTAATGACGAAGGAATCTATGTTTTTTCAGTGTGATATTACCCAAAATAATATTTTTTAGAAATCCTTAAACATAAACAGAAATGGAAGAATATTATGTACGGACAAGTAATATTTTCATGTCAATATTGTTTACGTTTTGTACGGAATATATTAACATATTTTATGTTAATGTGTATGTCATGTTGTCTTATCCACAGTCTAACCGCTTAAGGTTTGTGCTGCTATTATTTATCAATAATAATGCTTGATATAAGCACTAATATACTCGTATTTTGTATAAAATACAATGGCATATTATGGAACCCTTAATGAGACAGTCTAACTTGCAGGTTCATGTCTTTGATATCGTGATGTAGGTTTTTGTTGCTTGGGTTTGTTTATTGTAATTACAAACTTAAAAGAAAATAATTTAAATTTTACTATTATTAACTCTGCTATGTCGGACCATAAACAAATCTACATGCAGTTAAAAAAAATAAAACCTCCTCAAAAAACTCGTTTAAACTATGAATCCATTGATTACACCAAATTAAAGAAATCTGTAGAAATGGATGTTCTCATTAAATACTGTGATAATTTTACCATATTCGAAGATCAGCTGAAATTACATGTAATAAGTAGCAAAGTGATAAAAACTAAAATAATGAACTCTCCAAAAGAAGATTGGATAAATCAGAACATAATCAATGGAATCGGCCTCAGGAATCACTTATGGACACAGTTCAAGAAAAATTCTGAGGATAAAATTTTAGAACAAAAATTTAAAACGCAAAGAGCCATTGTAGCTAAACTGATCCAGGACACAAAAAATTCCTATTATTTAAATTTATTTAAGAATTGTGCGACTAAACCTAAAAAAATGTGGTCACTTATTAATAGTTTAGCTCGTAATAAAATAATGCATGGAAGTGAACCTTCAAAGCTCATTATAGATTCCAAATCATTTACGGATACATATGAGATTTGTGAAATCTTTAATAATTATTTTTCGACAATAGGACTTCAATTGGCAAAAAAAATACCAAATACACTTCATGATACAGACAAGTACTTAAGCTATACCCTAAACATTCAACCTAACTCTGAATTATGCACATTACAGCCCTGCGACGCATGTGAAGTCAGCAAAATTATAAGCTCTCTCGACTCAAACTCAAGTACTGGTTTAGACGGTATTAGCGTAAAGATTATCAAAAGCCTACAGCCTATTATATCTAACTCTTTGGCACAGACTTTTAACCAACTTATGCTAAATGGAGAATTTCCTAACTCCCTAAAAATTGCCAAAGTTACACCTATTTTTAAATCTGGTGATAAAAGTGACCCTGGTAATTACCGGCCGATCTCAGTGTTGCCCACAATATCTAAGATTTTAGAAAAAATACTTCACGCTAGACTAACAAATTATTTAAATTCAATCGATTTCCTGTCCAAACAACAGTATGGTTTCAGAGCTAAAAGTAATACTACAGTTGCTGCTATAGATATTATAAATGAAATTAAAACTAACCTAGATAATAAACGCATTGCATTAGGGATTTTTATTGACCTAAGGAAGGCCTTTGATACCGTTAGCCACAAACTTCTAATTCATAAACTAGAAAGCATAGGTATCAAAGGCAATGCCCTAAAAATGTTCAAGTCGTACTTACAAAACCGTTCTCAGGTCGTTAAGATTGGAAGCAAAGTGAGCTCTCCGAAGCCAATTTCATGCGGAGTCCCCCAGGGATCAGTTTTGGGGCCACTATTGTTTCTAATCTACATAAACAATATTACAAAACAAGGTCTTAAGGGTCACATAACCCTCTACGCTGACGACACATGCTTATTCTATTTTGGAACAAATATAAATGATTTAATTGCGCAAGCACAAGCAGACTTAAACATACTAGCAGAGTGGTTCCAATGTAATTTACTAAGTATAAATATAGATAAAACCAGCTACATAATCTTCAAAGCGAAAAATAAAATAATCCCTTCACACGCACCTTTAACCATTAATAATATAGCCATAAATCAAAAAACAAAAGAAAAATATTTAGGCCTAAGATTAAAAAACAATTTAACATGGGATGACCAAATAGATCATATAAAAAATAAGCTCTCGTCACTAGTAGGTTCTCTGCGTAATGTAAAAAGCTGTATTCCCCAACAGACCCGTTATATGATATATAATTCCCTAGTAAAATCACACCTTTTGTATTTAATAGAAATCTGGGGAAGCGCTGCAAAGACTAAGCTAAATGAATTACAGCGAACACAAAATAAAATAATAAAACTTCTTTTCAACTACCCCTATATGACATCAACAAGAACGATTTACAATGAAACTAAAATCCTTAATATTAATCAACTATATATATATAACACATGTATAATTATAAGAAAAATTCTCGATAAAAATGTAAATATTAACCTAAATTTTATAAAGAAATCACAAATCTCTAGTCGCAGTAATCGCCGACCAGGCTTACTTGTATTACCCAAAGTTCGTACTAATTATGGCAAAAAAACCATGAGTTTTGAGGGAGCACAACTGTACAACAAATTGCCTGTAGATGTTAAAAATGCCAGCTCATTTAACATATATAAGAAAAAACTATTAGAACACATTCATTCTATTCTATAAAACCCTAACCACAAAATAAATCTGCCAAACGTATATTATTGTGTAAGCAAATCTTTGGAATACTTGAACATATTTTGTTAATTCTTTTTGTAAGTAACGTAATAGCAGTAGTTAAACTCACAGTAAATATATTATTGCTGGTGGAACACAAATCAAAACAACTCATACTACTGTTAATTTATATCATTGTAATATGACCACTGTAAAAAAAAAATGTAACTTTAGTTTTAAGTTCTCATTTAAGTGACTGTATGTCTTTTTGAGAATAAATTCTTTAAACCTAACCTAATTATTGTATATCATCATTATTATTGAAAAAAATATATTGTGTCTAAAGTTAGTAGATGTCTTGAATCCTTCGCAAAATAAAACTGGTAGAGTAGGCTTCTTGAGAATAGGTTTGTATTTCAAGTTACATGGTAAGTTCTGACACAGGGTAGTTTTGGATAATTCTGAATTCACTACGCTTATATTATAATATTTATAATTTATATTGCACTTAGTTACGCCCTTAGGTACGCCATCATTTTTGTTTAATTAATTAATAAGTATAAAATTTATTATGGTGCTGTAAAAAATAAATAATCGCTGATTTAACCTTAACTGGAGCAATCATCCAGACTTACCCTGTTTCCGAACTTACCATGCTCTATATAATATTATATTTTAGTTCTAACTTCTAATGCCTAACATTCGGAATGAAGTTCCTTAAGGCGCGTTCGGCGTTGCGAAAGGAGGCTAGACAGAACGATATTTGACCTCGATACTTTTTTAATTAGTACCTGCATATTAGGGGCAGAGGGCGTTGATAGTATATTATTTGTTAGTATTCCTGGGCGTCAAAAGTTGTCGTTTTTTTTAATAATAGTGTATTACATAATACATACATATACACATGTTTTTTTAAGAAATAACTTCGTTCCATTCGTGTACTCTCTTTACACCTCTCAAGTTTTTTAATTATTATTTTTTTTCAGAAAAAGAACAGGTGAACTGAACGTGACAGTGATGGAGGAGGATCTGAGACTGTGCACGGTCAAGCAGGTACACGACGGCGAGAGACGGTTCTGCTTCGAGGTGCTGTCGCCCTGCAAGTGAGTAACGCACCTGCGAGTCGCCCTGTGTTGCAGATGATTTGAAGATCGTTTTATTTAGTAACAGTTGCAGTAGATTGACGCCTGGAACCCAATTATAACGAAATTATTTTATCGCATGAAAAACGTCAGTACATCCACAACAAATATTATAATATTATGTCTTATCCCGGTACAAAATTTTATCTAAATCTGCGGCTGTTTCTGTGAAGAGCTTACAGTCAGACAGATACACTTTCGCATAAATTTATAATATTAGTATTAGCTGTACGAGTACAACGACTTCTCTATCAAGCTACTTTTATAAAGTATCGGACAAAAACTAAACATTATAAATTAATATTAAGCATATCAGTTGTGTAAGTATATTTTATCAGTAAGGGGGTTATTGTGTAATTTACTAACATAACTTCATTAGCCATTTTAATTTAAAACAATGTATTTTCGTGTGTTGCGCAACTACGGTCTGCGGTATTGTACGATTCCCACGTCCTCTCTATTGTTAAGTAAAGTATTTAGCCAACTAACACGTATAATCACAATATGACCTTGTACAACATGTCTTTCACCTGTACAAAGTGTTTTTGTCTTTGATGAGCTTAGGAGACATTCATATGTTACGTCAGACATCATTTCGCGTGTATGTTGTGACATACACGCGAAATGATGTCTGTGCCGCTTTTTCATGTACAAACTTAAGACTTTTGTAAGTTATTTACATGAAAATACGAAGCTGTTTTAGCGTGTGTTAAATTTCACTTGAGAGACAGCTATTTTAACTTGACACGTTGTGTTCACTTACTTTGTGTTACAACTTAATTTGTGTTATCCCTTTGAAGTGAATAATGCGAATCTGTGGCTCACAATGTCGAAGTGTGCTAATGCCTAATTTAAACGTGAATAATTATTATATTAGGTCTACCGGAATCTGATGGCAATTTTTGACAGTAGATTATTAAAAAATATCCTTGATCATTGGATTAATTTTTATATTTGCATGTTTAACACACAGAATCAGCCGCTATTTAGGAAAAAAAAGGATCAAAATGTTTTATTCCAACTACCCCGGTATTGCTAGAGTCAATTTAATTTCTCACTTTTTGCCATCAGATTCTGGTAGACCTATAGCTTTTTTGAAAATGTTTGATTGTGCGAAGCGTTACTGTATTTAAAACATTCAACGTTGAGCAATATGCCGCATGATGCGTTCTAGTCAGTAAAACACGCTTGCTTTTAAATATACGTTCAAAAATAAAATCATAATTATTGACATGCCATTTAAGAAGACTACTGAATCTCAATCTACGTGCGACCTGACATTAGCCGTTTCTTTTTACAGGAGTCACATGCTCCAAGCGGACTCGGAGGAGATGTTGAACAGCTGGGTGTCAGCGCTGCAGAACGGCATCAGAGCGGCGATACAGCAGGGCCAGAGCCGCGACCCCGACTCGCAGCTCGTGCTGGTGCCAGATGACACCAGCAAGAGCGTCAGTCCCGCTATGAAGAAGATTAGGTACGGAGGTTGGCAAGTCGCCATATATTTAGGGTCAGCCTGCTATGAAGAAGATTAGGTAAGGAGGTTGGCTACTCGCCATACATTTAGCGTCAGCCTGCTATGAAGAAGATTAGGTAAGGAGGTTGGCTACTCGCCATACATTAAAGGACAGCCATGCTATGATGAAGAAGGTTGGCCACTTACCATACATTTAGGGTCAGCTTTCTATGAAGAAGATTAGGTAAAGGAAGTTGGTAAGTCGCCATACATTTAGGGTCAGCCTGCTATGAAGAAGATTAGGTAAGGAGGTTGGCTAGTCGTCATACATTTAGGGTCAGCTTGCTATGAAGAAGAGTGGGTAAAGAGGTTGGCTAGTCGCCATACATTCAAGGACAGCCATGCTATGTGAATCGGCCGTAAAGCCTTAAGGTCCAATAAACAATACAAAATAAACAATAGAATACTGATGTTTATGTTTCAGAATCTGGGAGCAGCTGCTCAGTATCCCGGGCAACAACGCGTGCTGCGACTGCGGCGGCGCCAACCCGCGCTGGGCCAGCATCAACCTGGGCATAACGCTATGTATCGGTAAGTGTGAGAGCGAGATAGTGCTATGTGTGACAGAGAGAGAGAGAGAGGCCGTGCCAACCCACGCTGGGCCAGCATCAACCTCGGCATCAGGCTGTGCATTGATGAGCCAAAAAGTCGAATTAAAAAGTATAAACGTCAATATATTATTGACATTACAACTTTTTAAATTATGTTTTTATTCAAAAGTATTTAAAAGTTCAAACGTCACATTGTAATGTCATAACTCATATTAGCAATGGAGTTCCTGTACATCAACGTTACATAATTAAGGTATAGAAGTCCCTTATAGCATATGGTGTTATGAAACGCAGAACGAATCGACATAATATGTATTCTTATATAGCATAATAAAATAAATATGGCGTCATAGCAGCTAAAGTGCGGTTGTTTGTTATGTTTAAAATATAATTTTGTTCCAGAATGTTCCGGCATACATCGGTCGCTGGGAGTCCACGTTAGTAAAGTGCGATCTCTCACGTTGGACGACTGGGAACCAGATATCATAAAGGTAAAACTTCAGACCAAGTAGAGACCAAAATAACGCAAGTTCTATAATAGGAATCACACACATGCATGAAACTACGCTACTCGTTATCTAAAGATAGAAGAAAGTACGTGATCGGTCGACGTGCAATAAGCATAGTTCGAATCAATTATGAAAATACGCTCTCACTTTTCTATCTAGTCTATAGTTTGAAGTCGATCTAGTTTGACAGAACCATTGAACATTAACATGATTTTTCATTTTACCAAAGCATCGCACTAATATTATAAATGCGAAAGTTTGTATGATTGTTTCTTACTTCTTCACGTCTAAATAGCTGGAGCGATTTTAATAAAATTTGGCATGGAGTTAGTTGATACCATGGGACTATTATATATTCTGTGCCATGGTACTGAGTACTATTATATATTCTGTGCCATGGGTTAACACATAGACTACTTTTCATTGCGAAAAAATATCACAATTTATTTTCCCTAATAAACCGCTGGTGACACCGCGGGGCACAGCTAGTTTTAAGTAATTAAAACACAATTGTCATAAATATTTGTGTTGCAGGTGATGGCGGAGTTGGGTAACAAGGTGGTGAACTTGATTTACGAAGCGAACACCGAAGGCACTACCATAGTGCGGGCGACGCCGGAGTGTGAAACGTAAATATGTTTTAAATCATACGTTTAAATTAATATACCATAGAAGAAAATATTGATTCATAGGCAGTAAACGGACCTAAGTCATTTGGACGGCTTACGTCAATTCAATGATCGGTTGGATAGGTTTGACCGCTTGACGTAACGCGACCAAATTACTAAGATCCGCCATCTGCCTAGGAATCAACTTCTCTGATAATATTTAAGATTGTATTTTTTTTTTCAATTTACTATTCAGTGTTATAATTTGAAATCATTTTTCGTAGGCCCGTGCGTGAAGCGTGGATCCGCGCGAAATACGTCGACCTACTATTCGTCAAAAACATAGTGGAGTGCGGTTCGCCGGCTAAAGACTCGCCGCTGAGAAACGGACGACGGTGGTCCGTGCGACGCGCTAGACGCAGGTAAAATATTAAAAAATAAATAAAAAATAACATAATGTATGTACGGTCGAATTAAAAAACCTCCTCCTTTTGGAAGTCGGTTAAAAAGTACACGTTGGAAAAAAATCTTAAAGGAAGACTGTTCGATGAGGGAAAAACTAACCTTTTTGTTCAACCAGAGCATCCGTATTAGTAGAGCTTCAGTAGCTTTTGCTGAAAGGATAACGATTCTTACTCTAATTCTGTTAATGTTTACTGCAATAGGCTACTTGACCATTTTTTCATGCTTATCGTTTGACAATCATCCCTTTTTTCACAAAAAAAAACAAAACTAATATTTTATTATTTTAAAATGTAGAAACCCACAAAAATGTTGATTGATCATTACGACAAGTTAAAATAATTTTATGATAAGTGTAAAATAGGTACGATTACCTAGGTCAAGTTCTACTAGAAATACGCATTTGTTCAATGAAATTCAATAGAGCAGGTATGAGTAAAGTAGCCTATTTGAATGTATCTTTATTATTATTATTAGCCTTTATTCAGAAAACAATACATATTCTATTTTACATACATTGCAAAATATTCAAACTAATTATTATACGGTAGCGCGGTCTCTGTTTCTGTGTGCCTCTTGGCAAAGGCCTCCCCCAACAGCTTCCACTCACTTCTCTGACATGCCACTCTTGTCCACATTTTGCCAGCCATTTGTACTATTTCATCCTCCCATCGTTTTAGAGGTCTGCCCTTTTTTCTTTTATTTGAATGTATCTTACATTGAATATAATATCGTCTGATTAATTTCTTTGTGGGTCCCAAAACGAATTTACTTTGTCCGAAATAAACGTACAAATGTCTCCACGGAACTTTGTATATTTTATGATAGTAGTAAGGTTAAAGAAGTATCAAGTTAACATTTGAATAATTCTTAGGATCCGGACGGCTCCAGTGATACCAGAAACTATAAAGGATGAGAAAAGTGACCAGAACAGTAACGCCAGTGGTACGTGCTTATACAATTTATTTACGCTGCGTGCGCTTCTTCTATTCGTGAGAAAAAAACATAAAAAAATGTATTGCATAACACAATGCCTTAGAAATTATTTTCACAATCTAAAATGTTGCACCCTTACAATATTATGTTTTGATACTAACATATTAAGTTTCATCTTTCCCGATGATAGATAAATGGCTAAGCTATGATATAACACTAATATTTTAACAACTCAATGAAAAAATGAGTTGTCACACTAAATATTAGTTACTAAGGTTTGTTTAACAGTAACACAAATTACTGATCTGATTTTAATGTTTGTAATATTATCCCAGGTAAAGGTTAAACAAGGCTACAACTGTATAACAAGCAAACATATCAGTTTTATAACTTCCAAATACTTTCAGTGTCAGAAAGCTCGAGCAAATCTGACAGTCCTGTGCTGGAGATCGGTTCGGAGCTGGCGTCGGAGCGGCCGGTCGACCTCAGCCTGCCCTCAGACCACGACTCCACGGAAGGCGAGGATGATGACGCCGGTGAGTGACACTGCCAGGGATGGAGAATTGGCACGCGTGACACCAGTGACACCAGTGGCGCGTGACATTTGGAAAACGACGATATAGAGCTGCGCGTCCACTGGGTCGGAATTAACGCAACGCAAAAAGTGCACGCCACAGAAATAAATCAAGATAGAAGGCTAAGCGGGTGGAGTACGCGTGTTTCAAACTTGCACAAGTGGACAAAATTCGTTGAACATTTATTCAGTCAGCGCGCACGTCTCGACTTGATGTGCAAAAATTTTGTGCAAAAATGCCTCATTGTGCAGTGTCTAATTGTAAAAACAGAAGTACGAAAGTAAATCGGTTAAAAGGAGGTATTTCTTTCCACGGGTAAGTTATTTGTTCTAACTAAAAGCAAAGCAAAAATTGACACGCGCGATTCCTTAGCAACGGACGCGTGTAGCCGTTCTATCTTGATTTATTTCTGTGGTGCACGCAGTACCATAGCAACAAATCCATCCGCTGCGTGGGCTCCAATTCCGATCCGGTGGACGCGCAGCTTATACCAGAGATTCTTGTTTTGAATTGGTTCATCACTCATTCCACCACTCCTGTGTCGCCAGGATCAATAGTGGTAACCAACCACGAAAACTTTTTGATGTGATCTCAGGGGTGCCCGAGAGACAAGCTAAATCTGTCTTGGGACCCGCAACGAAATTAATCAGAAGAAAGGTAGGAGGAGTAGGAGATATCCGATTTCGCTCCCCAACCAAACCGGGAGACAATAATGACATTAATGTCCAAACGAGAGGTGGAGCACCACGGGAAAAGATATGTAATTGATTGTACTGTTGGTTCTTGGTGGAAATTCATGTTGAACACTAATAAAACACAATATTTCTTGCACTTTTTCCACTAAGGATATTAAGAAATTATTATAAAGTTTAACAAATTACACGACCGGTTTCGAAATAAATTATTATAAATAATAATTTGTTAAACTTTATAATAATTTCTTGATATAGTGGAAAAAGTGCAAGAAATATTGTGTTTTATAGTGTTTACGGGAAAAGACCAGAGATGGCGAGACAATGACACGCATGCGGCACACGGCACGAGTGACACGTGACAAAAATTTTTACTCGCCACTGATCACAAAATTGTCGTTACTACCTATGTTATTACTTAACATGTATTGACTCATGACTTATTAACTTGATTAGACCAAATCTCGCATAATTTTTTGTCGTAGCTTGGTTAAATGTCTAAGTCAAATCGACGCCTTAGCATATACTATCAGAGACGTTGATTCCTAGGCAGATGGCGGACCTACGTCATTAGCAACACCTTATCAATACCACATCTCAAGACATTACAGTATTGTATTATGTATACCTATCTCCAGGCGGTTGTTTCGGCGAGGTGTCGGCGCTGTCGGCGCAGGCGGTGCTGGGCGTGGCGGCGCGCGCGCACAACGTGAGCGTGATGCGTGCGGCGCTCGCGGCGGGCGCGCGCGTCTCCGACCCCGCCCACCACGCCCGCACGCCGCTGCACGCCGCCGTGCTCAGCGTACGTGTGCTGATACTTGCATATAATGGGAAAAATACGGACTACCCCGTCGTTAAATAAATAAACTTGGCAGTTGTTGGCAGCCGTCCCATTATTGGCGTCTTAGATTTGTTTCAAAATCTCTTTAAACTTACCAATAATAAGATTTATTGTAGTTAAGATTAACTTACGGAGCGCATAACTATACGAGGCATGCTTGTCTTTGGCATATTAACTAACTAACTGACAGTGCGCATCTCAAATAGTCATACGCTTCAAAAATATTTTATGAGTAAGTTCAATATAAAAATCAATTATTATATTATATTATATAAATTTTATATTGATCAACAGGGGTCGGTGATGGCGTGCTCGTTCCTGTTGTTGAACGGCAGTAAATTGAACGCGCAGGACGAGGACGGCATGACGCCGCTGCACCTCGCCACCGACGCCGGACACACCGGGCAGGTAACATGCTTTGTTAGCTTTACTATTGATCAATTACACTGGTAGCTTTCACAAAAAGAAAATGGGCCGACTGAAAAAAAATTATCATTAATAATTGTTGATGAAGACACTCCAATATGAACTGTGAAACTTCACAAAGTTCGTGTGGCAAAAATACTACACAAGTCAATAAAGTAACTAGATACAGAGGACGTGTTTAAGGCTTCTTACAGATATCAGACGAACGGCACTTGTCGATGGCAGTCGCTGGTTTTTTTTTTCATTTATTTTAATTTTGACACTTGTCGACGGCAATCAACGGCTGCCGTCGACGTGTGCCGTTCGTCTGTAAGCGCTCTAAGGACGTTTGTATTCGTGTTGTTATTAAGGTCGTACTCTTAAACAAAGCTACAACAATTCCATGTATATTTCCAGGTGTGTCTACTCCTCCGGTATCGCGCCGACCAGTCTATAGTGGACAAGCAGGGCCGCACGCCGCTCGACATTGCCGTCGCCAATGCCAACGCTGACATCGTTACTCTGTGAGTATATAGCACGTACACATATGACTCATGGCTACTTGTCTCTTTCACTCGTATTCGCATAGGCACAGAATCGCGACAATACATTCCTGAATATGAGAAAGTTATTATTAAAATTAGCCATTCCTAGTGATTTTTTAACTAGTATCACCTGGAATTTATTTACTCGTATTTTGCAAAGACTCGAAACGGAATAATAACAACTACTTATATATTTTTTTACGTGCGAGTGAAATAGACGAAAACCGGCTTATAAATATAGTAAACATGCGCCTATTTCCCTCTCCAGTTTTGTCGAGCGTTCCTAAAGTAGAACGCGGCCTATATCTTCATTTCAAATTAACATTACTTGTCTAATAATATATTTCTAATAAAAATGTTTCGCAGATTACGTCTTACTAAGCTCAACGAAGAGATGCGAGAGAGTGAAATGTCATCAGATGATACCTACAACGAAGTGTTCCGCGACTACACGCAGCTGGCGCACTCGCACCCCGAGCGCCTCGTGCGAGCGAGACATAACAACAACGAAGGTACGTGTGTGAGCGAGACAGCAGACAGAGACACGATTTACCACCAGACGATAAGTACAACGAGGTGCGAGCGAGACACAACAACGAAGGTACGTAATAACGAGTGCGAAAGAGACAGAAAGCCGCTTGACGATTGCGCTCGATTACGTATGACACGAGTAGGTTCACAACAACAATGAAGGTACGTAATAAAGAGCTTGAAAGAGACAGCAAGCGCTTGCGAGTACGCTCGATTACACAGGACTCAAGTACACGAGGCGCTCAAGTAAACGCCAAACGCGTTCACGATCGAATGTCAAACAAAAAACTCACACTCGGCACACTGAGCGCCGTGTGCGAGTGAGACTTAACAATAAAGAAGGTGTTTACTAACGAGTGCGAACGAGACAGCATGCTACCTGACGAGTCACTGCGTCATGCTTGACAAGACTGCGTACTCGATATTAAGGCCGTCCCCCGAGCAAACGACCTTGACCATACATTTGCCGCGTTGCCGAGATCGCACCAAAACCGTATTTTTTTTACTTATCTTAGTTTTAAAAATTTAAAACGGGGAATATGTAGTTTATGATATTGTCGATCTACTGGCGTGTGTTTCAAATAAAAGTAATTTGTAAATACTAAGGAGATGCTGAATGTATGCTTGCATTTTAATAAATTGGCTTTACTTTGGAAGCTGATATCATGAGTATAATATACGAAAATAGAAAATTTAAAACGAGGAAAGGAATTAAATAATTATACACTTTCCTTGCACTTATTCCACTTTATTTTAATAGATTTATTACAGAAATATAATATACACGACCGGTTTTGAAAAATTCATCATCAGGTGTATAAGTGGATATATAAGTGGAGTAATTGAACATGAATTTCCACCAAGAAGTGACAGTACATTCAATATCATAATATGAGGAAAGGAATGTTGAGATACTGAAGATTATTGTTGTATTTTTATTATAACTTTGCAGCTTTCAAATTATGAGTTTATAAGGCTCTAAATACGGTAAATTACGGATTCTCCGTAGGGAAGGCCCTTAATAAATACATACGTACAAACTGTTGGCTCAGTAAAGCGCAATACACACTGAGCCCGCCGGGCCGCCGACAAAGCCCGGCGGGCGGCGCGGCGCGGCGATCTGTATGAAAAGATGATCATTTCATTACGCCGCCGCCCGCCGGGTTGTGTCGCCGGGCTTTGTCGGCGGGCCCGTGTGTATTGCGCTTAAATCACCTCAAAATTCTTTCAGGCGAGCAGTCAAGCGAATGACGAATAGAGAAGCGTTTAAGAAGACTTAGGCTTTGGTGGCGGGAGTGAGGCCCGTCCGTGTTCGACACTACATGACAAGTACATACAGTACATCACGATAAAACATACAGATACTGAGGTATGTTTATATAATATTTGTTGTAGCTAGTGTTCGTATGAAATTTATGAAAGAAAAGTCTTATTAAAGGCGAATCAAAATAAAATCTACACAATACTAATTATGTCAACTTTAAAAAATGTTGACGCGAGCCGAGTAAGTTCGCGAACCTATCTATCAGGCCTTTAAAAATAATCAAAACATATTATATTATTATGATGATGTTGTTATTCATAAAATATTATAAATGTGATTCATGCATCGAATATTGGTTATTAATTCCATGGCTTTTAAGATTAGGTTTTCATAAAAAAAAAACTAAATTGGATATTGATTTGGAACTGTTAATAAATACAATATTATATTATGCCGCATTATTGTTAAGGTGACGCCGCGTTAAAGTAAAAAACAGTGTTTTAGATTGCTTGTTTTCTATGGTTTTTGTCGCGTAATTTTGGAAGCTTAAATCACTCTCCTCTGTTAGCAAAATTAGAATCCCTTTTTTACACAGGTCTTTTTGATTGATTATTCTGTGTTATAAAAGTTGATCAATTGTTATGCTATGGGTAATTCAAAGACAAAGATATGATGAATACTGACAATGAACTTTAGTTTCTTAGCTTTAGTCATTGCTGAGAAAAATCGATATCGCTACAGCCAAATTATCAAGGCGTCGCCTTAAAATATTGTGGTGTCACAAACAGATACTTTAGATATCGCTAGATTTCGTGAATTGAATATTATGATGTTAGACTATTGAATAACGTTGGTCTCTTATACTATTTTACTACATTCCGTTACTAAATATTTTTTATTATTTTTATTATCCGATAAAAAAATCTTTAAAATTACAACCAGTGTTCGAACGTAATATTATAGAATTTAATTTTAATAAAAATAAAAGTAATCTCAATAGGTGAACCACATCGTTAGTAAAAATTAGGATAAAATATAGGACTGCTAGAACTTGTAAAGTTTTCTTCCTACATTATATTACAAAAATATTATAATTATGTACATGTTTATTGCATAGTAAGAATAGTAAGTTTTAGATTTATTTATTTTATATCACATTTTTGTATATTTTTTTTATATTATAGACTATAAGTACTGATTTTTTTTAATTTAAAAATTTAATCATTCTCATAATTTGTAGATGATCTCTTCTATGAGGCTGTAACTTTAGCTGCCAATTCCTAAATTGACGTTTAAACATATCTTCCAAGTTCCAACTGATTTTGATAACAATTTTTCATATAAATTAGATTAATGATATATATTATCCACTTTAATATGGCCATAATCTTTATTTATTTTCATGAAATCGACTGAAATTACTGATGCATCGCTAGTTAGTGCAGAATAAAAAACTAAAAGTTGCGTGTATCGCCGATTCTTGCGAAAAATTGGTTTGAAACGAAGCGATGAAATAAAATTTGAGCAGGTCTTAAAGTTCTGTAACGAAACAGCCTATACAGTGTGTAACAATACAAAGTGGTAATACTTTAGGGTGTACGTGTTCCTACTTCCTAGTAGAGAGTTCACTGTGAAAGTAGCAGCGCTGAAAGAAGATTTTTTTTCACTTTTGTATGCGCAAGGGCCCGAGCGTCACGAGTTTCCCTATACAAAAGTGAAAAAAATTTTGGTCTTTCAGCGCTGCTACTTTCACAGAGAACTCTCTACGAGAAACACATACACAGTACACACCCCTGAAGTATTATCAATTTATCACTTAGTTTTGTTACACCCTGTATAATATGTCAGACATTATCATGACAGCATTTAGCATTATATATTGTGAGAGATATTTCTAAAACAAAATTGCTGCTGGTATACTAGGATATGAAATGATAATATTGTGTTTTAATAAATAATGTAGCACCTGTAATAATACTTATTTTAAAATTCGAATCGTTCCCAATTTTCTACAGACTACTAAAACCCACTTTGATAGTGTGCGTCTAACGATTATTAAGCAGCTTTTTATTATTTAATTTATCACATAATATTATGTGTGCTAAATATTATTGAATACGATTTAATGAATTTATTGTGTATGTATGTAAAGGAACCAAAGAATTTAATCAATAATATTTTCAGTACCACATTTAATTTCTATGTTGTAAAATATTAATATGGAAATTCTATGTTGTTAACATTTTTTATGCTACCGGTTAAAACTCAACCGTTCAAATTAAACCTGTATTTGCCAAGTTTTATAATAAATCTATGGCTAGAATTTAATGCTTGAAAATCTATAAATTAAGTAAACCGTAGGTAGTATTTTAACAGTGATACTTTTATATCGGTCGGCCTCATTATTATACAGAGCCTTATAATGAAATATTACGTCGCAATTACTAATTATTCTTATGATGAAAGAAACGAATAAAAAGCATCTAGAATCTAGATACATAAATAATAATGAAGTTTTAGGTGTCTCTTGATTCAAAATAGCATTCCATACTCGGTATCCCATCGATAAATCACAATTAATTATTATTTTTTTATGACATTGATAAGGAATTTTAAAGAATTGTCCTTGATATTGAAAAAGTATGGTCTTAAAAATTTAATGTCTAAGTAGATACCATTACTTTTATATTGTGCTAATTATTTCAGTAGTTTCTTATCGAAAAGGGGACTCCTTTTGGACACTATTTAAAACTTTCTTGTAGAAGCTAAACTTCTTTAAAAGTGTTTATAAATGGACCAATGCATGTGAAACTGTGTTGAGTTTAACTTTAAATATTCTATTGAATCTCAAAATGTATTAATCGTTTTAGCCTAAATGAAATTTAGCGTGTATACTTGCCAAAATGAATTTTGTATTACCTATTGAGGCAAGACCGCACTAATGAGACATGCACGACGCGACACCTTATATTCTATAGAACAGACATATTTTGTAAAACGTCAGATTCACGTTTGTAAAACTGCAGTTCTTATGGGAGTGGAGCATAAATCTAGCAGAGTAAACAGAACTAGTAGGTCGACTCAGAAGAGATCTCGAAAATACGTTCGACGTATCGACCGGCGCATAACTAAGCATTGTAAAACATGTTGAAAGTGACATTCCCGCCCAACTCGCGTAAATTCGCCCGTTTGTTTGAATTCGAGGTACTCCTTAGTTCAGTGTGCCGAGTGTGAGTTTTTGTTTGACATTCGATCGTGAACGCGTTTGGCGTTTACTAAGATTTTGTATGGGATTTGTACAGCGCCACCTAGCGATGCTCACGGGAGTGAGCCAAGCCCAGTGAGTAATCCCATACAAAATCTTAGTAAACGCCAAACGCGTTCAAGATCGAATGTGAAACAAAAAACTCACACTCGGCACACTGAACTAAGGAGTACCTCGAATTCAAACAAACGGGCGAATTTACGGGAGTTGGATTTAGGATGGTTCACGCGCTGTACATACTACATATTTTGTGAAGTGGAGTGTCGCCTCGCGTCGCTGCCGCGTAATGTCGCGTAGTGCGGTCTCGCCTTAGTTTAAACGGTTTTTACATCATTTTATCTTTGAGTACCTGTAATCTGTATAGAACCGAACATGTTATACCACTGATGATATATTATGCCTATGATGTTAATGTTTGTTAGATGTTAGTAAAATTGTACAAGCTTTTGTATCTACGTTGAAATTAAATAAATATGCTCCTACTATAAGTAAATATATACTTTTATTTACTCCACTTTCGCATGTTTAACTTTAAATTAATTATGATCAATCGTCAATGAAAGTAGATATTAGAGAGGCATCACTCTATAAAATATATGGAATTAAAACTCAATTTAATATGCTTAAAGTTTATTCAAAACCCAAAAAAACCCAACACCTATATTACAATAAATGCAGAAAATATTTTTCATTGGTACAATTACTGATT
The DNA here is from genome assembly GCA_905404155.3 of Plebejus argus. NCBI lineage: Eukaryota > Metazoa > Arthropoda > Insecta > Lepidoptera > Lycaenidae > Plebejus > Plebejus argus. The sequence continues at coordinate 9,085,726 of FR989942.1, read as the reverse complement.
CAGTACAATTTTATTAAAATAAATTGCCACTGTTAAAACGTGTGATGTTATTGTATGTTTATTTAATAATATAATAAATTTTATCATCAACATTTACAATTATTTTATTGAAAATTTTGATTGAATGATTGAATTGTAATTGATGGTAATAATACGATTAAAACTTTCAATATGCACTTTGCAAATAAAATCCCAATGAAAAAATATCAGATATACCATTAATTCTATGAGTAACAATTTAAGTATGACCTGCATACAGCATTATTTGGAATGTATCTTTATTGCTTAGACTCGAATATTTAGACATACTTTAGTATCTTATGTTAATATTATTATACTTAATTAAAAAAACAACAGGAACTAGAGAGGAGCGCCAAAAAATTGTCGGTAAAATATAGATGGCGCTACTTCAGAAAGCAACAAAATTTTCACTTAAAATCAAATCTTATTCAACTAAGCTCACTTGACCCTTATTGCTTACTTTATAATATTATGAATAACACGAGAATCAGGAATGAATAATGATAATATATTATACGTCCGACCGGACACTCTAGTTTCCATAAATGTTTTGGATTTTTTTCAAAAATCCAAAAAAAACTGAATGGTTCTCCGGAACTAATGTAGAAGAAAATTGTTTTACTGTAATTGTATAATATAAGAGCTAATGCGTTGAATTTTGTATTACTTCAGGTATAGTATGGCAGGCATACTCATACCAGAATTTGTACATTTATCAACAGATGGTGTTATGTTCATTATTCTACACGAGTATAGTTAAATGAACAAAGTAAATAAGTATAAAGCTCATTCTTCTCACGTTAAGCTTTAAAGCACCCCAATGAAAATATAATTCGAATATCTATATTTTCGTTTGAGGCGAAGGTAACACAATTTTCTAAAGAAAGTAAACTAGTTTTGTCTGGTTCTATCCGGATATTTGTTTCCCAATGTTGTAAATTTGAGGTAAAAAAATATACTAGTTTGAGTTGGTTGTAACCGGATAAATTCAGTTATCGCTGCTCTACACCGGATAAAACAAGTTTGAGCTGCTCTACACCGGATAAAACTAGTTTGCGACGCTCTGTATCGGTTTTAGTTCATTCCGAAGGTGGACCAGACGGAGGTAAAGTTGTTGGGGGCGGGCGAAGGCGCGGGGGTGGCGGGGGCGCTGCAGCCGCGGCTAGTGCCTATCGGCAGCGAGGCGGACGGACGGCGACGGGACAGCAGGCTGCCGGTGCGCTCCATACCTGGTGATAAGAGAGACAATTAGACGCGAGTATGGGTTAAAGCCTTAGGTCACAATATTATCCAAATGTCTAATTTAACGAAATTGCGATGTTATTCAAGGTCGAGTGTTCAATGTTCGAGTGTTTGAAGGTTCTTTGGCAGGTCCTAGACCATAAACGGCTTGTCGGATTTCAGTTCGAAGTCCCATTAGATCCGTCTTGGTACTTGGTAGTCTCTAAGTAAACCTGAATTATAACTTTACTACAGTCAAGTCTAATTATTATTATTAAAAAGGTATACAGCTGCCTTACTCCCGACAGAATCAGAATCGAATCAGTGATACCCGTTCGATCAAAACTTTTGCTACTTTCGACATGTATACTAGCGCAAAATCGTGCTGCGGCTCAATTTGGAACTACATAATTCGATCTCCCTGGCTTTTCCCACTGCACTCCTGACAGCTATACTAGCGCACGATGGTGCTGCGGCTCAATTTGAAACTAATCGTACTCGTAAATTAAACTCATATCAGTTACGGTGGTACGACTGCAGCAGTTATAGATTATAGAGAGACTGCAGTAATACTGACCAGGCTCGCCGTTGTCCGGGCAGTACTTGATGGTGTGCGCGCGGTCTCCGGTCGCGCCGCACCGTGGGCACCGGAACGCGCGCAACACGGGGCACAGCACGCGTCCGCGCCAGTCCTTTAACGCGTGCGACGAGTAGCTCTCCTCATTCTCGCCATTATTCTTGCAGAACGCGCACTCCTGTTGATGATGAAAGGTTTAACTCGTGACATTTGACAGATGCCTTCAGAGCCCCTAACCAAGACGTTTTCTTAAGCTGATCGCACATTGATATTGTACACTATCTGCTGTCAAACACCTGTTGCGTTGCTGTCGTCAACTCACATTGGGCAGCGCGCGGCGCATGCGGCGGTCGCTGCGGACCTTGGCCACCTCCTGCAGGAACTCGTACAGCAGCCCCGGCCGGATCGCGCGCAGCACCGACAGCTGCTCGCGCGTCAGCATCGACACGTAGTTGTTGGCCGACGATAGACCTGAGAAGCGAAAAGTGTAAGAGTATAGTTACACGGTCAGTCTGGCAACAGTTCAGTCCATCATCCAGACCATTCCAGACTGACGAAAGAATGATCGTGTAACTGTGTCATTGACGGACTGATCATTTTTGTACTTAGGTACTACTTTCCGGCCATAATTCTTGTGTCAGTCTGAGACTGGTGGACTGAACTGATGTCAGACTGACCGTGTAACTCTGGTGAACGCACATAATATTTTATCATCGAGCACGCGCCGCATTTCGTGTACGGTTCTGACAAAATATGTGCGATCAGCTTTACCAGGCTTTACTGGGAAATTCGTTTGCAACAAGTTTAGACTTTAGAGCATAAATTAATAGTCGAAAGATCTTCATGATTTAACATTGTGCTTGTTTTAACTCTAGTCTATGTTTAGTTCCACACAATAATTTCTGTGTTCATACAATGTAGCAATATTTAAAAGCGTAAAGTCTTGCGAGCTTAAATATCAGGCGTGCGAGCCTATTGTTTAAATAAGTTAAAAAGGCAGCGGAATAAGTGCCAGCTATAAAATAAACAAAGGCAGTTTTTAGTTTTATGTTCGCGAAACTACATTGTACGAAATTGTATGGCGTTACTTTTTAAATAAAATAGTTATTTTAATAAGTTTTATGTTTCGTAACTCGTTAGGTTGGTACACGTAGCCCTCACGTAGCCGAATACGTTTCGACCTATGTTATGTTAAACTTGGTGTTATAGCTTGCTAAATCCTTAAATGTCACAGGCACAAATGAGGTCTTAGAACTGTTGATTACAAAAACTTTAGTTTCGGATATAAAATCGAATGCGATCTAAGTTTTGTTTCCGAATGCATCCGAATTTCAATTTACTAAAAATTGAGACGCTTTTGGAAAATTGTATGATTTGGGTCAATACCCAAATCATACAATTTTCCGTTAATAAAGCGGTTTCGCAGTTCCATAAGGGTCAGCGCAGACAGAAAAGAGCGCAGCGGAGAGGATTTTATTAACGCACTTGAAAATAAACTTTAAAATTATGACACTAAAGCTGTGACTAAAGTGAGTCCGCTGCGCTCCGTTTTGTCTGCGCTGGCCCTAAGTTGGATCCTAACTTACTCTTGATGAGGAAATCGAATGTGTCGATCATCTCGCCGTTGCGGCTGCCGCTCTCGCTCCAGATGTTGCTGGTCGGAGTGCTGGGCTCGCGGCTGTTGCCTGACAAACAATATTAATACCTAATTGAAAAACATGCTTAGGTAAACCGTAAAAAGCAAAAAAGCTACTTATTTCTCAAAGCTTAATATTATTAGGTGACAAATTGATAAAGATTTTCACAGATAAATACATAAATCATACACGAGTCGTGTATGATTCATAAATTTGACTACAAATCTTCCCCAAGGATTCCTGTTACGTTGAACAAATAAGCGAGACGTTGGACAGAGGCCAACACTCATTTATTCATGAAAACGGTGACACTCGCTAAAAGATTTAAATAAATTTAAATCAACACTGTATATGTACCGGTTGAAACTGCTTCTGGCTGTCTGTATTGATTTTGTCCATGTTTTGTCTTTTAAAATACGAATAGCATTAATATAGCTGTACGTACCCACCTACTGTTGCACGCTTTGCTCATAACGGAACAGTACAAGTTACAAGTTACAAGCGACTTCAAACGGATATTCAAATTCAAATCTCTTTATTGCAGACAACTACATATTCGTTTATCTGCCCATGATGAACGTCAAAAATTGTGCTTCATATATTATAATTTATAAGTATTATGAATCGATATAGGTACATAATATTATACATCATATATTGCGAAGCTATAGACACACTGATCTCTATACCTAAAAGTACGCTGGATTGCTGATAGCCTTTGAAATGACAGCTATTTTTTGTGCCTATTTGAAGCGGAATCAGCGCCCCCATTATTCGGGTAGAAAACTAAATCTGACGTAAAAATGACGTTTGAAAGCCGCCATATTGGCGCTGATAGCAGTAGTGAGAGTATTTGGAACTAATACTAGTGATGACAACTGTTGTTATTGGTTGTGGTTACGTCAAATTTAGTTCTCTACCCGAATAATGGGGGCGCTGATTCCGCTTCAAATAGGCACAAAAAGCAGGTCTGTATCAGCAATCCAGCGTACTTGTATAATAGACATCAGTGTATAGACAGCTTCGCAATATACGATGTAGAGTGTAGACGTAGTGGAAAACTTGCAGGTTATCCTTTATCGAAGCAATAATTGCTAAGTAAGAGTGGGTTGCACCGGCTTACTTTAACTATACTTAACTTAGAACGTAGGTACTATTATCTATTCTGTGCTTAGAGCGAGTTGCATATCAACCTACTTTAACTATAACTTTAACTTTAACCATAACAAAATGTGAAATGAACTGTCAAATCCCTAGCAAAAGTCGCCATATTTGACGATAACCTTAACCTTAACTTTAGGCTCTAGCTACGCTTCTAAGTAGATACTAGATTAGACTGATGGTCCACTAACACTTTAAATCATGTAAGTTTCACTAAATTTATGAGTAATTCTGTACTCAAAGTAGCAACTCACCCATGAAGTAGTTGTGGTTGTTGTGGTCGTCGTTGAACAGCATGTCGTTGTTGAGTCGCAGGTTCATCAGCACGTCCTCGATCTCAGATGTCGCCGGGGCTGCAATCACACAGTGTTTAGACATATTACATTCGCTATTTTTAACCGACTTCCAAAAACGAGGAGGTTATACGTTCGTCTGTGGATATATTTTTTTTTTTTTATGTATGTTCAACGATTACTCCGCCGTTTATGAACCGATTTTCAAAATTTTTCTTTTGTTATAATAGGTTTCACTCCAATTTGGTCCCATTTTGACAAAAGTGGTGATCTGATGATGGGATCCATGAGTAATCGAGGGAACTCCTCAAAATTCAAATGGAAACATATGTTTTTTTTGGTTTCATATGAAGTATTCCAGGCATATTATGTTACCAAAAAGTAAGATTTTGCACCAGGATTTACTATGGTTCGAAGGTGGTGAACAGAACTCCTTACTCCTTATAGATACATGTTTGGGGGTTTCGGCGTTGTCTTAAGAACTGAAAGCATATACTACTATGCAAATTTAATTAATCATCATCATCATCACCACCATTCCACCATACATCCGTGAGTAATCGAGGGAACTCCTCCAAATTTATATGGAAACTTATAATGATTTCGATTTTATGAGAAGTATCCTAAGCATATGCTACCAAAAAGCAATGTTCAGAAAAGTGGTGACCTGATGATGGGATCCATGAGTAAGTAAGTGAGGGAACTCCTCAAAATTCAAATGGAAACCTATGTTTTTTTGGTTTCATATGAAGTATTCCAGGCATATGTTACCAAAACTAAAAAGTAAGATTTTGCACCAGGATATACCATGGTTCGAAGTTGGTGAACAGAACTCCTTACTCCTTATAGATACATGTTTGGGGGTTTCGGCGTTGTCTTAAGAACTGAAAGCATATACTACTATGCAAATTTAATTTATCATCATCATCATCACCACCATTCCAACATACATCCGTGAGTAATTGAGGGAACTCCTCCAAATTTATATGGATTTCGATTTTATGAGAAGTATCCTAAGCATGTGCTACCAAAAAGCAAGTATGGGGGTTTCGGAGTTGGTTTAAGAACTGAAAGCATATTATGCCACCATGCAAGTTACATTCATCGTCATCATCATCACTACTACCGGTCACCACACCATGAATTATCTAATTATGACCCTATTATTGTTACTATTAATCGTCTTTAAGAACAAAGCCCGAATTTGTCGAACGATTTAAAAATTATAATGTTATTTCAATGTAAATGACTCGACCTTGGTGTTTAGGTTACCAAGTTAGCAATTTGATTATAAGATCTATGAGGTTAGTTATTCTTAAAATTTATAAGGACGATTTTAGTTATATTATTTGAGCATCCATACTAATATTATAAATGCGAAAGTGTGTCTGTCTGTCTGTCTATCAGTCTGTCTGTTTGTTACCTCTTCACGCTCGAACCACTGAACTGATTTTGCTGAAATTTGGCATGGAGATACTTTGAATCCCGAGAAAGGACATAGGATAGTTTTTACCCCGGAAAAAGTTAAAGTTTCCGCGCGATAAACGAATTTTGGCGCAACGAAGTTGCGGGGGTCATCTAGCAATGTTGAGTTGTTTTCATGAGTGTTAAATCACTTAAAAGAGTGAAATTATTATTTTTAACAAAAAATTAAAACCGACTTCCAGGGTAAAAACAATAATAATTTGTAATGAACAAAAAAGTGTTAAATAATTCTTACTCTTTAAAGTGCCTTATGCATAATTCTCCTAAACCTCAACTATTTCTGTACACAATCTACATTATTTTGAAGTCGGTACCAGTCTTAAATATTAAAAATATTTTGTCATAGAACTCAGCATTCTTATCTGGTACCGTCTTCAAAGTAATGTAGATTGTGTACAGAAATAGTTGAGGTTTAGGAGAATTATGCATAAGGCACTTTAAAGAGTAAGAATTATTTAACACTTTTTTGTTCATTACAAATTATTATTGTTTTTACCCTGGAAGTCGGTTTTAATTTTTTGTTAAAAATAATAATTGACGCATAAGGCGTCTCCCAGACAGACGCGGGCAGCGGTGGCGGTGGCGGCAGCGGTCAGTTGTTTGTACTGCCACCGCCACCGCGTGTGTCTGTGTCGTTCCTAGAACTCTCAAGTCATCCAACTGACCGCCACCGTCACCGCTGCCCGCGTCTGTCTGGGAGACGCCTTACGAGTAACGACTAACGCATCGCTGTGTCATGAGTTCATGACTCATATGGTTCTTGTGATGCTTATGATGAATGACGTTACAGGATGTAACAAAACTAAGTGGCGAAGACTTTAGGCCTTAGGGTGTACCGTGTACCCTATACGTGTTTCTCGTAGAGAGTTCTCTGTGAAAGTAGCAGCGCTGAAAGACCAGTTTTTTTTCCTTTTGTATGAAGAAACTCGTGACGCTGGGGCGCTTGTCCATACAAAAGTAAAAAGAATTGCTCTATCAGCGCTGCTACTTACACAATGAACTCTCTACGAGGAACACGTACACATAACACATCCTAAAGTATTATTTCTGAGGACACACCCTTTCCTACCTCTACAATTTGTTGTTGACGAAGTAGCGGCCCGAGGGGGTGGCGAACAGGGCAATCGCCCTTTAAGGGTCCCACACATTAACGGTCGGCCTGCAGGCTTTGGTCGGTAGGCTTCCTGACAGTCATTAACCGTCGATACAAAATCTACAAAATCGTCAGAAGAACTGTGAGTCTGTGGTCTTTCCCGATAAACTGCCAGGCGGCGGCCTGCCGGCAAACTGTTAATGTGTGGGGCCCTTTAGAAGACAAAGGGCCTCGCAAAGACCTGCCGCCCAGGGCCTCGCAAAGACCTTCCTCCCGGAGCCTCGCAATGGGTAAGACCGCCACTGATTGTAGGAATTAGGATAAATTATTGGCCTATGTTGGCTTGTGTATTACCTGTATCGGCAGCCCGGGGCTCCTGCCCCATTCCCAGCAGGTCGTTGCCAACGCGGCTCTGGAAGGGTGTGGCGAGCGGCGAGAACGTCGCCTGCGGCTCACCGTGTCTGCCCATACTGTCCGCCAGGGAGAAACTCTCCTGCAACAAATAACGTCATTACTGTAGGCAACTCTACTAAATGACGCCCGCAACACCGTTGGGAGGTTCGGAAACCTACCCCAAAATTAATGGGGAGTGGGGAGGAGGGGTAAACACCCACCGTCTACCCGTACCAAATCCACACTGAGAAACCTCCCAGTCTTGGAGCTACTCACCTTTGAAATTTTCGGAAATCCGAGGCTACATCTTAAGTCTTGTTAGTCGCCCTTGTTTTGTGACGGTCGCCGGCTGCTGCCGCAGCACAGTCACAGTTGTAACCTAACCTACTTTTAGACTTTCTGGATTGTTTGTTTTGGGGGGGGGGTAATTAGATTCAAACATCATCAATATCGCGTCGAACGAATAACTTAATCAAAATGGCGTACCTATAATAGGCTGTACGAAACGGGCAATGATTGAAACAAAACCTTCCGTAGGTAAATCGTAACCATAATAAAATCAGAATGGAGTAGACAGAATAAGTCTATTGTGATAGTTAAAATTGAGGAAAAACTTAAAAGACGCGGTCATCGTACCTAACTCCTAAGTCACTTTGGGTAGGTATAAAATATTATAGGTCTACAATCTGATGGCAAAAAGTGAGAAAGTAAATTGACTCTAGATAAACCGGGGTAAGTAATTGGAATAAAACATTTTGATCCTTTTTTTGATGATATAAATTTATCCAGGATATTTTTTGAAAATCTGCTGTCAAAATTTGCCATCAGATTCTGGTAGACATGTGGTAGACCTATAGATGTGTCATCAAAAAAATTCCTACTGGTGCAATCTATGAAATTCAGTGGGAAGGTAAACAGAACAATCAATGTACTTAACGAATTTTTGTAACAAATTAATGCCAATTGACCTCGCCCGACAAAATATGATCCAGAGAGAAAACAAATTAATTAAAAACTTACCGTTGTGTTGGCCGTTTGATTCTCGTTCGCCGAACTGAATATTAGTTTTCCCTCAACAATGTCCATTTCAAGTCAACTTTCAAAATAAAATAGATCTTTGCGAACCGACTTGAGTCAACGACGAACCGTAAAAGAACTTTCTAGGCGACCGTCCACAATATATAGCGCGACACAATATAACTTTAACTACAACAAAATGAAGCGTTTTGTCAAAAATATTTCAACTACCCTCAAATTACTTGTGTTTTGTTTACCAGGTACAGTCGCGCCCTCAATTTACCTAATATTATTTATTTAATATTTTGTACGATACGAATTTTTTTAATATTGTTAACCCGGTGAACTTCGTATCACTTTCCACCTATTGGCTATCATAAACCTTTGACTTCTACGAATATTTCAAGACTAAAGTTAGCTCAATCGGTTCAGCCTTACTCGAGTTTTAGCGAGACTCATGTGAAAACCCTGTTGGAATGCTGTCGCAACTCACAAGATGCAAAATCCTGTCGGAATGCTGTCGCAATTCGCAACTCGCAAGATGCAAAATCCTGTTGGAATGCTGTCGCAATTCGCAACTCGCAAAATTTAAAATCACACTGTCGTATTTTTAACCGACTTCCAAAAAGGAGGAGGTTTTAATATTATGTTCGCCATTTTTGAAGGTGTAGAGTGCAGTAGTTTTACGAATATTTAAGGTCAGGTTGTATGAATATGGTACTTCAAAGATAGGTTAAATATATTATAAGGATAGGGTATACACATTACACAGTGCGAGCAGTTGAAGTGACAACAGGCGCCAGGCAGCTACCTGCCTGTGTACTCACACGAGAACAGCTAAACTCGCCTCCCTGAGGCACACCATGTACGCTGCTGACGTCACGAGTCACGACTCACGGTAGACAGGTACTGCCCCGGTGAATTCACCTAGTAACCACTCGTACCTACATTAAAGTAATTCGTATGATTCGGTCACGCGGTGCAAGTAGCTGAGACGCAGCTACTGACACTTGACAGTAACTGACTAGGCCAGCTGCTCACATTACACATATCGACAGCTCGCGCCTCGCACCGTGTAACCCAGGCAATAGACGACAGTACCTATATAACTCCTTAAAAGCCCCTATCCACGTTATGGAGGATTACTACCAATCGTAGACGTATATAGTATGGCGTCTACACGTTCATAATAGTTTTATTGGTCCATCATGGGCCAACGTCACTGATCTCTATTTACAAGTACGCTAGATGCTTTTTGTGACCCACCTGCTTTTTGTGCCTATTTGAAGCGGAATCAGCGCCCCCACTGCGGGGGTAGAGAACTAAATTTCAAATTTGACGTAACCACAACCAATAACAGTTGTCATCACTCGTCATCGTCGTATTAGTTCCAAGTACTCTCACTACTGCTATCAGCGACAATATGTTGGCTTTCGAACGTCATTTTTACGTCAGATTTAGTTCTCAGCCCCCGCATTGGGGGCGCTGATTCCGCTTCAAATAGGCACAAGAAATAGCTGTCATTTCAAAGGGTATCATCGGTCGAGCGTACAATGTATAATGGAGGTCAGTGGCCATGCAACGAGGACAAGTTGCATCTTACCACAGAATAGTATATTAGTTTAACAAATCTTACGTAATAATATTCATAAAATAAATAAAAAGTGCAGTTATATTCGCGTCTGTACCTTATCGGAAGCCGAAGTGTTGAAGGATTTTTCAATCTACCCTCAAAACGGAAAAGAAAATGACACCGAGTTGCCGATGGAAACATCAGAAATAATTAATATTAGAGAACTTATTTATTTATTTATGGGTTGTTTAAGGGGTATTTTAAGTTTGGTACTTATTTAATAATTATCAAGTTGTTAGAACGTCCTGAGAGTGTACAATAGATCCTTTAGAGTTTAGAGAATTTATCAACTGACGAGTAATAAAACCTAACAGAAAACCTAACGCAAAAACATCGCTGTCTATCTGTCCGTTTGTCTGTCACAAGGCTATATTCACAAGAACCCACGATAGCTAGAGTTTTCACAAATGACGTCTTTCTGTCTTTTACAGCAACCAAAATAAAATAATCGGCCAAGTGCGAGTCGGACTCGCGCACAAAGGGTTCCGTACCGTTATATAGAAAAAATAGGCCAAACGTTGTAGGCCTCGAGATGGTGACACAAATGGAGAGCAAGAATTATGTGTCACCATCTCCCGGTCCATTGTGTTTTTGTATGGGAGAGTTAAATTTTTATTTAATTTTATTTTATTACTTAATATTAAAGTACACATATAATTATTGAGGATTCTGTGAAAATTTCAACTGCCTGCCTGTTGTCATTATTGATATCGAGCAAAAAAGGGGAAAAAAATAACGTTTGTTGTATGGCCTATGGGAGACCCCCATAAGCCTTAAATATTAATTTTATTTTGTTTACAGTATATTAATAATAATTGTTGTTATAGCGGCAACATATATACCTACACAATCTGTGAAAATTTCAGAACTCTAGCTATAGCGGTTCTTGAGATACAGTCTGGAGACAGACAGACAGACGGACAGACGCGACGGATAGACATCGAAGTCTTAATAATAGGATCCCGTTTTTACCCTTTGGGTACGGAGCCCTAAAAAATAGGCCGAATCAACTTATCTCCCATATTTTTTTATTTTTGCATTATGTACGCATTTCTGCTGGCACTAGATCTAGATAGAAATAGAATAATCTATAATCGTACTCTAAACTAAATTAAACTATGATAGAAACCAAAAGAAACTTCAAAGAGACGGTCTTATTTCTAATTATAGCGGTTCCTTCCAGATAGCCTACAGCTACAGATTCTCAAATCAAAGAAGGGCAGCAATACTTTGCTAACTGACCCGGATAAAACTTGACTCATCTGCAATTTTGCTACTCCACATCCGGTTTTACGCAAAAACTAATTAATACTAGTTCAGCGTCGTTAGTAGCCTACGATAACCTATTGGTTGTAAAATTGACGCGTAGTCATAGACTTATATAGACATATAAATCGATGCGCGTAGTAACGTACCTACCCATACATTAGACTTGGGATGAATATAAGTCTATGCTTGGGATCAACTCACCGTAAGGGCCCCGCAGATATACAATTTCCAGTTGGCCAACTACAGTCTGTCAAGAAAGTCATGACAGGCGGGAAAATTTTCTAAACGTAATCACGCTTAAAAGGTGTATTGTTTTCTTTGTATTTTTACAGAGAACGCTTAATACATTTTAAATATTGTCACCTTGCACATTTTTATCTCGAATTAATAAAGTTCTCATATTATTTTTTTTCATTTAAAAATTGTAGTTGACTGTAGTTGGCCAACTTGAAATTTGTAAGTCTGCGGTCGCTCTAACGCGACGCGTAGATGTTTAATATTATGCATTTCAATTTTATTGACAGACTTGCATGACGTCTCACGAGTCTGCCAATTCAATACAATAGAAATGCATAGATCTGCGCGTCGCACTCTGAATTGACCCTTAGAGCACACTGGACGTTATCCGTTGACCGTTACTGACACGAACGTGTCAGTGCTAACCTGGCACTGCCATAATGTAAATTGATTTCAAGTCAGCATGCGCTGACGACAGCCACTGACTCACTGCAAATCTCAATAGCTATGTCCACACTCCACGGTACGTGACACTATGCACTTTCATCTTCAATTTTCATCGTCTTCTTTCATTCAACTTTCGCATTGGCGCATTCAATATTGAATGCGTCAACGAACGCAACGCTAACATTGTCATTTTGTTCAGTTGCAGTGTCTGTCAGATTATTGTAACATGTGCGACGAGAACATTTTACTTGGTGGAATATAATATTATGTGCGCCTTATTTGGTCATAAGAAATTCCAGAAAAAAAGAACAATGTGAAAGTTTTGGATACAGTCATATCAGTCATAGGGCATGCGTCGTGGGCATGCCTCACGTGTGCTGTTGACTGCGCTATAACGCATGCCCTTGATGAACAGAAAAGGCACAGTGTGGACATAGCTATAAACGAATTTTGTCGCAACGGAGTTGCGGGCGTCATCTAGTTTAAAAATGCGAAAGTGTGTGTGTCTGTCCGTCCGTCTGTCTGTCTGTCTGTTACCTCTTCACGCTCCAACCGCTGAACCTATTCAGGTGAAATTTTGTATGGAGATACTTTGACTCCCGGGAAAGGACATAGGATACCTTTTATCCCGGAAAAATGTACGGCTCCCGCGCGATAGACTAATTTTGGCGCAACGGAGTTGCGGGCATCATCTAGTAATCATAATTAATTACATAAATTATTAATTATTATGTAGCCAGATTAGGTATAGTCACAGAATATATATTATATTAGTAGTACCAAGTATAGTGTGAATGAATGACTGGGGTCATCGTCGTACCAGGCAGCTGTGAGGGCAAGTGGTATCGAAACCGTTACTGCGTAGGTTGTACATCATTACTTTACGATAAGTAATTAGTAATTAGAATTACTAATTAGATAATGTATTATATTAAAAAGCCGGGCTAAAAGTTATAATAATTCTTTAGAACCGTTCGCGATTATATGTTCGCCCCGCCCACTCACACACACCACGACCATCACCCATTGTCCACACATTCAAAACAAATGGCCTATTGGCTATTAGATGGTACTGCAAAGGTGCAGGCTTCGGGAGACTATTAAAAGATGATTTCAATTTGAATGATCTTTATTAACTGAACTTAATAACTATTAGGAGGTGAGACACACACTACAGTACCTACAGTAGAAAGGGATAGAAGATATCACTGCACTAGTTACTTTGGGAATAACGCCAGTGGTCAGAGCGTTGCTCTTGACTCGGAGGTCGTGGGTTCGATTCCTGCGTTGGAAACATGTTATTTCCAAGTTTGGTTAGGACAATGCAGGCTGATCACCTGATTGTCTGATAAGAAAGATGATCCATGCGTCGGATGGGCATGTAAAAAGTCGGTCCTGCGCCTGATCTCTCGCCAGTCGTGTCGGTCTTCCGTCCCACTGGGTTATGACTTATGAAGTTATGAGAGTAAAGGAATAGAGAGTGCTCTTGTGTACTGCGTACACACCTGAGCACTATAAAATTACTCCTGCGTACCTGGCCTGGTTTCAATGAAACCGGCCACCGTCACCGAAACCGGTGTGGGGAGTATTATTATTATTCTAGTTACTTTCCGCGAGGAATTAACCTGAGGGGTTAGTGCGAGTTTTATTCGATCATACGCATCGAGCACGTTAACGCGAATTTGTATGGGATCAAAGCGGTATCCACGTTAGCCAGTAGATGGCGCTGCTTTGATCCCATACAAATTCGCGTTAACGCGCTCGATGCGTATGATCGAATAAAACTCGCACTAACCCCTCAGGTTAATTTCAGAAGCAATACCGTTCGCATCTCGGTTTCGCTCCGAGCGAACACTTAGTCGAAAACCTGGTTAAAGAGCGTTTTAACCTAGTTAAAAAAATACCGGTTCCGAGCCCTGGTCCCGGGGAAGGACATAGGGATACTTTTTATCCTGGAAAAATTTACGGTTCCCGCGATAAACGAATTTTGGCGCAACGGAGTTGCGGGCGTCATCTAGTATTAAATAATCTTTGTATGGCCATTGGCCAATGAATGTACTATCAGAGAAGTTGATTCCTAGGCAGATGGCGGACCTAAACTTAATTTGGTCGCGTGGTTTGGTCAAATCCATCAGACGGCAGACCGATCACAGCTAACATTGAATTGACATAATATGCCGACCAAATTACATAGGTCCGTCAACTGCCTGGGAATAAATTGACTCGATGGTACATTTAAATTTTAAAACGTGTTTTATAATTATAACACAGTGGACTAGCGTAGATCTGGGTTAAAGTTAACTCTGAGTTAACAAGTGAGTGATAGAGATATGACATAATGTTTAACTCAGAGTTAACTTTAACTCAGATCTGCGCAAGTGGGCCTAAGTAACAACATCATCTCAGTCACGTACAAAGGAATTTGAATGAAAATTTCTATTATAAGTACGTATTTCTCCGAATACATTTTTTTTAGTTGATCGACTAAATTGTATATTATTCTTTTAAGTAGGTATAGTCTTCTTAGCCGTGATAACTTTCCTTTTAAATTCAGCATACTTATTTCCTTCTCCCGTGAATTTTTGCACATTTCTGAAACAACCGTTTCTTAGACTTTAGCTGTGATGTGATGAAATGGATGATTAATGATTATGGATCCCAAAATCGAAAAATTATCTTTGAAAACTCGTAATATTTTTAAAAAACCTAACTAACCCTATAATCATCCCCGCTAGATGTGTAGGGGAGGTACCATGATTTTTTTTAAACAATTTATATTAGGTTTAAGTACCATTTTGTTGGCATCATACGTGCATTCATGCCAAATTACAGCTTTGTAGGCCCTACAGTCTCTGAGCAAAACCGCGGACACAGGACAGACAGACAGACGGTGCGGCGGACAGACAGACGCGGATGGACAGACGGACAGACGGACGCATGGACTGAAACTATACCTAAGGGTTCCTTGTTGACTACGGAACCCTTAAAATGACCTAGCCTAATATTCCATCAAAAGCGAAATGCGTAGTAGAATTGGAGTGCGAGTCAAAAAGAATTATCTGGGTGTTCCAAGAACGTCAGAAAAAGTCTGATAACCTCAGAACAATAAATTCGTTAGTGGAGGTGATAATTAGTGATAAGCCATGACAATATGTCACCAGATTACTGCTGGCGTGATGTCAGCTGGCTACTTGTTACACTATGTTACAATCTTGCGAAGCATGTACCAATTATCTTGTAATTTGTAAATTTTACTCGAAATAATATTATATTGTCTTATGCTGGCGCCAGACATGCGTACTTGCGTAGTGCTTCGTGCTTAACCCTTCAACCCCTACGATATCATTGGACGATCTACGTGTATCGTCCAATGGTATCGTCTCATAGCACGAACCTTCGTTACATGATAGACGCATGTCTGGCGCCGGCATTAGATAAGGCTTGCCAGATAGGTATACTTGTATCTAAGCTTTTATCTATACATACAATAAAACTGTAGAAATGTGAATTCTGTACATTAAAGATATTCAAAAAATAATAAGCGGGGGATGTTACTAGATCGCTATAGAAGCCAAAAATGTGGTTAGTTTTTTGTCTGTCTGTCTGTCTGTCTGTCTGTCTGTCTGTATGTTTGTTCCACTATCACACGAAAACTACTGATCCGATTTGAATGCGGTTTTCGCAGATATATTTGTCTTCTTCCAACTTAACATCTGGTGCATAAAAATTTTGCCCCCCACCCCTCTAAGGGGACGAAAGGGGGGTCAGATTTTGTATTAAACTTTTTTCTTTAACACGAAAACTACTGAACCGATTTGCTTCCGGTTTTCGCTGATATATTTGTCTTCTTCCAACTCAACATCTAGTGTATAAAAATCCCCCCCCCCTGTAAGGGGACCAAAGAGGGGGTAAGATTTTGTATTAAACTTTTTTCTTTAATGGAGTTACATCATATTATTAACTGTGTTTTCCAACAGGCGCTATAATGGTAAAAACTGTCCTTTTTGACGTAATACTATAAGACCCTCAGAAATGTTACAAATCTGGTAATGAGATATACATATCTTCATAGCTTTATCTAGGTTTAAGGAAACCCAGAAACACAATTAATGTATTTTGCCTCGATACATTTAATTTTCGGAATTACCTCTTAAAAATACGAAATTTGAAGATTACTTTTAAACGAAAATAGATGTATTGTTGGAAATTAGTCTAATTAATAGACAACTTTGCAACTCAAATTCGTACAAAAGCATTTGGTGTCTACAATTTTTCCCCCCACCCCTCTTAGGGGACAAAAGAGGGGGGAAGATTTTTGATCAACTAAATATGAAGTAGAAATACTTTATATGGCAAAACAACGTTTGCCGGGACAGCTAGTATTTTAATAAAAATGGATTTTAAATTTTGTTAGCCTCGTTATAACTCGAGAACGGCTGTACCGAATTAGGCGAATTTTAATCATCGTTGAAGTCCGGAAGGTAAATATCAGGAAGAAAGCGATACGAAATTGACCAGTCCTCTAGTTTTTAACAGATCTATACTTATAATAAAACTGTAGAAATGTGAATTCTGTACATTAAAGATATTAAAAAAATAATAAGCAGGGGGTGTTACTACATCGCTATAGAAGCCAAAACTGTGGTTAGTTTTTTGTCTGTCTGTCTGTCTGTCTGTATGTTTGTTCCACTATCACACGAAAACTACTGATCCGATTTGAATGCGGTACTTTAAATGGCAAAACAACGTTTGCCGGGACAGCTAGTTTAAGATAAGTATCTAGTATATCTACTAAAAAAGTATAACCCGAAGCTACGTGAAAAGTACACAATTTTGAAAACCGCGGACGCACCGGGGCTTGTACTATTTATTATCTCTTATTATCTATTCTGTGACCGGGGTAAAAAGAAGGGGGTTACCTATTATATTGGGCATGTTGTTTATTAGATGTTGACTTGGTTTGGTCATAGTATAACCTCCTTCTTATACATAGGCTGCTATTTATGTATCCGGAACTGGCCACTTACAAGAACAATATTTAAAAAGTAATTACAACATTTGAAAATATAACTCTTTGGTTGAAGAATACATTTTGTTTCATGTGACTGTCAATTATTTTTCCATTGTGGCGTCATTTTGAAAATTGCGTGTCTTCATTTGCCATGGATTTAACGCGTGAACATTTTCGTGCAATGATTTACTACGATTTTCGGCGTGGGCTAAATCAACAACAGTGCTTTATTCAACTCACCGCAACTTTTGGAGATGAAGTACCATCAAAAACCACTGTTTATCACTGGTACAGTGAGTTTAATCGTGGGCGGTCTATGCTCACGGATGAAAATAAAGAAGGTCGCCCAAAAACAGCTGTTGTCCCACAAAATATAGATGCTGTGCGGGAACTAATAATGCGTGATCGTCATGTTACATATCGCGAGATAGAGGCGTCCTTAGGCATAAGTATGACGAGCATACATAAGATATTACACGAACATTTGGCTGTAAAAAAAATATGTTCGCGTTGGATTCCGCACAACTTGACAATCGATCAAAAACGGGCTCGTGTCGATTGGTGCAAAAAAATGATAAAAAAATACAACCGTGGTACGTCAAAAGCCGTTTATAATATCTACACAGGTGATGAATCTTGGATCTATGCATATGACCCCGAAACTAAACAACAGTCAACGGTGTGGGTGTTCCAAGATGAGCCGAAACC
The DNA here is from genome assembly GCA_905404155.3 of Plebejus argus. Classification (NCBI taxonomy): domain Eukaryota; kingdom Metazoa; phylum Arthropoda; class Insecta; order Lepidoptera; family Lycaenidae; genus Plebejus; species Plebejus argus. The sequence goes on along the minus strand of FR989942.1, from coordinate 9,067,523 downwards.
AACAAAAGTTACTCGTGCAAAAAGTACTTTGAAGCAAATGGTCGCCTGTTTTTTTGGAATTAATGGACATGTGGCTACAGTGCCATTAGAGAATCGTAAAACGGTTAATTCTGAATGGTATACGACCATTTGTTTACCAGAAGTCTTTGAAGAAATAAGAAAGGACAACCGACAACGCAGAATCATATTACATCACGACAATGCTAGCTGTCACACCTCAGCTGAAACAACTCAGTTTTTGGAGGGTCAAAAGATCGAATTGACTGGTCATCCGCCGTACAGCCCTGATTTGGCACCTAACGATTTCTTTTTATTTCCATACGCGAAGAACAAATTACGTGGTCAACGTTTTTCGAGCCGCGAAGAGGCTGTTGATGCGTTCAAAATGCACGTTTTGGAGATACCTCAATCAGAATGGAAAAAGTGCTATGAAAATTGGTTCCAGCGTATGCAAAAGTGTGTCGATCATCGCGGCGAATATTTTGAAAAGCAATAAAACCATATTAAATGATATATGTTTGTTTCTTTTTTTAATTCCGGATACATAAATAGCAGCCCTCGTAGTACTGTGGTTTGGTTATTTTACTAGTGACGGGCCAATAGGCTGGGACCTGGGTACAGCAGCCACTCATGGCTCAGAAAACTGCGTAGTGATCGTATTCAGCTAGGCAATTTCCACAAATATTACTTCTGAATGCCTTTGATTTATGTGCGAGCTAGCTTAATCTAACTTCTAAGCTTAACCTTTTTTAATCACGTCACGTAGGGGAAACGCTTTAAGTATGCGCGCCCTGGGTTGAGGATGTGCCTCATAATATCTAGATCGACAAGACTTTAAAATAAACATGGTAAAAAATGAAAGTGCTATCTTAAATAAACCCCATTATTGAATTTTTTTTGACAGTTCTCCTTTACCGGGTCTTGTCGTCTGTACTGAATCACCCCAGGCCGGGGTATGTCGGACTGACTGCCGAACCTAACCACTATAACCACTTGCGATTTGCCATCAGCCGTATACCGGAGGGGTGTCCTGTTACCTGTATCTGTTATGGCGGCTGTGCACAGTGCACACTCGACGAGAGCCTCTCGCCGAGATCCTCGGCTGTCCGCTGTACACGCTCGCTGTTTTCCTCGCGAGAGCCAACGAGACGAAAACGAGAGCGACCAGCGGTATCCACATTAGCCAGTAGATGGCGCTGCTTTGATCCCATACAAATTTGCGTTAACGCGCTCGATGCGTATGATCGAATAAAACTCGCACTAACCCCTCTGTAGTCTGTAGTTCTGTACACACTCGCGCTCGACCTGTCTCGCGGTGTCTCGACGTGTGTGTACACATGACACCCTCCACGACCTCTACTTCATAAGGGACCAGACTTCCACCAAAGTAAGGGAACGTTTCGGTAAAGCGTTCCCCTCGGTGCCGGGACCGTCTAAGTAAGAGTCTAACGGGGCTCCGGGAGAGGCCCTTCCGAAAGGCGGAAGTTAGGAGGTTCACGTAGCGACGCCTCCGCACTCTGTCCTACTCCGACGGAGCGGAATGGAGGATGGAGTATGGACATCCTCTCTGTTCCGTTTCGAGGCCTCTTTCTGTGAGGATGACGTTGATAAGTAATGTTTATAATTACTAATAAGCTCAGACCAAATAAAAACACAGACAGACCATCACACAGCTGATTTTAAAAGTATTTTTATACTTAAAAGCTTTATGTTGTGAATACGTGTACTGTTTAAACTAATATACTATTCTGTGGTACTGTTTCTTAGCAATTCGAAAATGTGCTTCTCATCGCCGATGGATCAACCGCTATATGTATTTGGCTACATCTGTTCGGAGTTCGGACAACTCTATTGACATAATAATACATTCGATCCGTTGTTTTTGATACATATTAAAGTGGAATACTTGAATTTTAAAGTTATTTGTAATTCCTAGAAACCTCCTTAATCCAGAAACTCGTGTAAAGATACACGAGATTGAGTTGTTTTCGTGTTTTTTCCTTGAATTGTTCTTTTTCTTTTTGAATCTTATTAACCTCATTCGCAAATCATGATCGCTTCATTTTTCTGTCCAACAAGTAACAATTGGTAAGTATACTTACTTAGCGACTTAGTACTGGTTATTTTACAACCAGCTTCAGGTTGTAAAATAACTAGTAAAAAGTACGTTACAAAGAGTAGTTGACTCTTTTGTCCAATACATTTTCGTCCCTATAGGACGAATGACTAGAATTGAATTTTTATTAATTTTTCATCCGGCGATTCATTCCACTTTTGTAAAAGTGGAATTGTATCCACTTTTACATACATTTTAATAGATCTATACATATAATAAAACTGTAGAAATGTGAATTCTGTACATTAAAGATAAACAAAAAATAATAAGCATCAGTAGCATAAGTATTACTACATCGCTATAGAAGCCAAAACTGTGGTTAGTTTTTTGTCTGTCTGTCTGTCTGTCTGTCTGTATGTTTGTTCCAGCATCACACGAAAACTACTGATCCGATTTGAATGCGGTTTTCGCAGATATATTTGTCTTCTTCCAACTTAACATCTGGTGTATAAATTTTTTTCCCCCCACCCCTCTAAGGGGACGAAAGAGGGGGTTAGATTTTGTACGGTTTTCGCAGATCTGGGGGCGAGCAAAAAAGCGGCACGGCTGTACCATCCTTTTCTCGAACCAATTCAGGCTCTTTTCGACCCCCTATAACTTCGTTGTGGAAAAAACAACAAGCCTGAATTTTCAGTTGCTAAGTAAGGATTATATAAACATGGTATATTTAAAATTTCATTCAATTTGAACCAGTAGTTTTCGGTTTTAGGGTTTTGTAATCAACAAGTCCTCGTTGACTACGGAAACCTAACCAGCAGATTTTTTAAGAGAAACATTGGCTTGATAGAAGTCAAAAAAATTGTTCTAGGGAACCCTGACTACAATTAACTTACAAGTGAATTTTAAAAAATCCTTCTTTTAGTAAAAACGATAGACACGTGAAGAAATAATAACACTTCTTTAGTTGATCATGAAATTGCTGAGTAAGTACGTCTCTCCGTTTTCGAGATGTACGAGATCTAGTAATGAGGTTATCTATTTATGTCTGTGCGGTTGTGGTCGGGCCGCGACGCCCTGCTGTCTGCGATCGTTTTACACCACGTGTGCTGGTGTGCTGTGGTGTGCTGCAGCTTCCCGCCCGCGACTATACCTCAAATTGTACTCAGCGTTTTCTGTCACGGGCGCTCAAGCACTTACTTGATTTATATATGAAAGAACTAAGAAGGCGATATTGCAAAAATTTCATAGACGTGCAAAAATTCTAGCCTCTTCTGAATGGCCTCTTACCCTAAAGCTAACCTAACTAAACAACACCGATAACCATCACGAGTATTGAAGACGATGGTCAAAATGTATGAAATCGGGAAACGACTTGCAACAGCAATTAGGTCCATATTATGTCCATAGATATTTTCACCTAATAAATCTATGGTCAAAATGATATATTATGGTGTCGCCAGCGGTCATTGACCTCTCAGTCTACGAGCTGTATGAAAAATGCCGAATACAGTTCAGTCAACTTAAGAAAATATTATAGATTCAACGGAAAACCTCTTGGTAACTCTTAGAATGATAATAATCTGCAACTTATTATGAGTTTGAACTTCGAAGTTCGAAGTGATATAGGTACTAATTCATAGGTACTCAGTTCTTATCGAGTATGAAAAATACGATATCGCCGAACTAGAATGTAGAAACACAGGGTGTCACTTCTTTGTCAATCACGGTTTGTATAGAAAACATATTTTTTGACAGCTGTACGGACAGGATCTGGCAATTTAAGAATAGTTCCAGTTTAACGTTGTAAGTTTAAGCATAATACCTATCTATACATATAATAAGACTGTAGAAATGTGAATTCCAAAAAATAATAAGCGGGGGGTGTCAGTTGTCACTAGATCGCTATAGAAGCCAAAAATGTGATTAGTTTTTTGTCTGTCTGTCTGTCTGTCTGTCTGTCTGTCTGTATGTTTGTTCCACTATCACACGAAAACTACTGAACCGATTTGTATAAAAAAAATTCCCCCCACCCCTCTAAGGGGCCAAAAGAGGGGGTCAGATTTTGTATCAAACTTTTTTCTTTAACTCGAAAACTACTGATCCGATTTGCATACGGTTTTCGCAGATATATTTGTCTTCTTCCAACTCAACATCTGATGTATAAAATTTTTCCCCCCACCCCTCTAAGCGACAAAAGAGGGGGTAAGATGTTGTATCAACTGATGAAGTAGAAATACTTTAAATGGCAAAACAATATTTGCCGGGACATCTAGTTAAGTAATATATGTATGTACATTATTATAGACTATACTATAGACTATAGTCATCAACCATCTTTTCTGTTATTCCAAGTCCAACTTTTACCTGCCTCAGTCTTACTAAGTTGTTTAAAAATGGTCATCTGCAAATAAAACGGGAATAATTTAGTTGTCTGTAGGACATAAATTAAGACAATGTTTACGATTGTCTGGGCTGGCGATATTATGTGAGATGTCGTTGTAGACTGTTGTGTCTACAGTCTACACCGAGACGACAAAAACACTTTTCGGCTAATTATAAAATGATTTGCATTTGATAGGCCACTGAACTAATAAAGGGGAATGCACAACATAATCTTTTTGTAGCAATGACAATAAGAGTGACGATAAGCCAGGAGTAGGCACCTTCCTGGGCGGCAGCTACTGCCCTGGCGGGAGACCCACCGTGGAAGCTGGTTGCAAGGGTCTTCGCCGAGTTGCACCTCTTCGCTTCAGAAAGGAGGTCGCTGGGCGAAGAGTGAAGACCTACAATGGGAGGAGCTCCAGCGGGTCCGAAGGCTAGGAGAGCAGTGGCTGTTGAGGAGGTGGGGTGAGGACCTGGCGCAGGCCCAGTACGGTCAACGTACTGCTCAGGCTCTGCGTCCAGTTCTTGCGGCGATGATGCGTCGCAAGAGAAAACCCCTCACCTTCCGCCTTACACAGGTAGGTACTCACCGGACACGGATATTTCGGTGCGTACTTGTGTAAGGTCGCCAGGAGAGAGCCTACACCTGAGGCATGGCAGGCGGCGGTCTCTTTCTGCGAAACCGTCCTTTCGCAGAAAGAGGCCGCGGAGCGGAACAGAGAGGATGACCCATCCTCCGTTCCGCTCCGCCGGCGTAGGACGGGAGTGCGGAGGCGTCGTTACGCGAACCTCCAAACTCCCGTCTAATCCGGGGCTCCGGGCAGGGATGGGAACCTGCCCGGCTTAGCTAGTCCCGGCGCCGAGGGGAACGCTTTAGTTTGCCTAAGCGTTCCCTAATTTTGGTGGAAGTCTGGTCCCTATTGAGGTAGACCGGCCGGTCGTGGAGGGAGCCCTGTGTTAGATCAAGTATGTTTGACGTGCGTGAGCTCTAAAAAATTGGGGGATAAGAAGCGGCCCGGACATGGAATCTCAGCACTCCAAACTCCCAGCTGCAACATCCATACTTACTACTAATATTATAAATCCATAAGTCTGTCTGTCTGTTACCTCTTCACGCCCAAACCGCTTGACCGATTTTGCTGGTTATGGAGAATGGAGATGTTTTGAAACCGGGAAAAGAGCACACCGCACAGGATACTTTTCATCCCGGAAAATTGTACGGTTTCTGTGTGATAATTGAAAACGTTAAGGAAGGATGTTGCAGGAGTCACCTAGTTTCTAATGTTTTTTCTTGTGTCTTTAATTCTATGTTATAATAATTATGCTGATGAAGGAGCACCTTTACAATGATGGACGATGCCAAGTGTTTGTGGGTGACCTACAAGGTGCGCTGCCAGACGCTACCAGCACCCAGCCAGGGACAGCTCAGCCGATGGAAAGTTTACCAGTCTCCACACCGACCGTTACCTAACAATGTTTTAGCAAGGGTCGTTGTTAATTCGTGCTTGGGCATTTCGTCCCAACATAGATGCGTCATGCTAAACGACAATAAAAAACAAGAAGAATAATTCTATATTCATAATAATAATAATTCTACAACGTGAAATTTTAGTGGTTGTTTTCCCGCAGCAGAACGATTTACCTATAGTAGTACTATCGAACCATGCATGTTATTTTTTGAAAATAAAAAATATTTTGTATGACGTACTATGGAAACTTTATGCCGATAGGCGCGAGTTACTATGGACCCCCATTGTTCTAATTCGAGAACATCCCGCGAGACACGCCGGCACCGGCCAGGAGACGAACGTCAATCCTACAAATAGAAAAACTCACGCCCATTCAGTACTATCATTGAAAAATTGCATCATCTTTTGTTTTCATCTCATAAAAAATTAAGTAGTTCATAGTTCATTCGCTTTGAAGCCCCGTACTTACTCCATGGCCGATGACGCAGATGCCGAATTCGACAAACATTTCTAAGTTAGTCAAACAGGGTGTTCTAAAATCGTATGCTCAAGTATTGAGGGTCAGGACAATTTTTTTTTAATCTTAATAACTTTTCCTATCGTTCCTGCTCTTTTTATGGAGAGTTTACACAGAATGAAAGGACTTCTACTTTTTTTTATTGTAAACGATCAAAATCTTTGGGTTCCATGCTTAAGTACTTCAAATTAAATTCTTTTAGGATTCCTATTCGTAAATTTTGTGTTCGCTCTTCTGTCCTTCAGTCAGCTGCGCTCTTATGACTTCTAAATAAATCATTAAAATATTAAATCCTTAGTTTAACATAAAACAAAACACATATAAACACCTTTAACCTAATAAACGAATGATTCTGCTTGGAAAAGTCGAAAGCAGAAATTTTGACTTTGGTACTTTGTTTAGACTAGTTAGGAGATAAAATAAACATACTAAAAGTCCTGACCCCTACGAGGTGAGCCCGAGGGAGGGGGGGCAAAGAAGGTCCCGTTTTTTGGTTTTTTGCTTACTCATCAAAAATGGTGCTTCGTACGAAATTCTCTTGTACTACATAATAAAAGCTAATTAAATTCTCTACAACTTTGACCTTTACACATTGTCTTTGCCTCGCTATGAGCTTCTAAAATTGGCCGAGTGTGTTTTTTAGGGTTTCATACCCAAAGGGTAAAAACGGGACCCTATACTGAGACTTTAATGTCTATCCGTCTTCCTGACCGCCTTTCTGTCCATCTGTCTGTTCGTCTGTCTGTCCGTCTGTCTGTCCGTCTGTCTGTCCGTCTGTCTGTCCGTCTGTCTATCCTTCTGTCTATCCGTCTGTCTGTCTCCGGCTGTAACTCAAGAACGATAATAGCTAGAGAGTTCAAATTTTCAAAGATTATGTATTTCTGTTGCCGCTATAACAATAAATACTAAAAAAACCGTTTTTGATGAAAAAAGAAGCACCGTTTTTGATGAGTAAGCAAAAAACCAAAAAACGGGACTTTCTTTGCCCCCCCCCTTCCTCGGGCTCACCTCGGAGGGGTCAGGACTTTTAGTATGTTTATCTCCTAACTAGTCTAAACAAAGTACCAAAGTCAAAATTTCTGCTTTCGACTTTTCCAAGCAGACCCCCATTTTGGGCATTCATTTACTAGGCTACTAGGAAAGCTTTATCTGTGGGCTTCCGTTTGACAGCATTTTTAAATGGAACATCCTATACACAGTAGTAGTATCTATAACTAACGAGTTCTTAGAAACCGTAGTGTGATTTCGATTATAATATAAAGAAACATAATATGTATGATATTATAGTACGTAATTTCAAACAAAATAATAATAATATTATGTTTGTCACAAAATAATGTGTGTTGTAAACAAATCTAATACAAATTGCGCAATAATTGTAATTGAACAAATATTTTTAATTGCGTGCATTATTTTCCTATGTATCCGTGCAAATTGTAACAAGTATATAATATTTAATTCTTATGAAAAACAAAGGTTTAGCTGGAATGGGTCATAATAAAAATGTGATAGTACCTAATTGGTATTTGGTAGTCTTTATTTTTGTGTACATACTTACCAATATGCTGCTATTATTTTATATGTATATCTAAGTTATACGAAATTGCGAAAATTAACATACTAATCGAGTAACGAGTAGGTACCTGCAGAATTACTAAGGTTTAATGTGTCGCTGACTCGCTGGCGTGATTCCGTTTTCTTAACAACGAAAATATAGGTAATTTGCTAAACTTTGCACCGATAGTGCAGTCGAATGCACCCGATTACCCATTAGGTCATATCAGACTGCATGGCTAATTGGCTATTCTGGGACCACATTCGCTACCCGATAAATCTTCCACGGCCGTGAGCATCCAAGGTCGCATCGGTAAAATATTTGACGAAATCTTGAAAAATTAACTTTCGTTGTCATTGGGAAAGCTTTTGTCGATTATTATTTTTGAGCGATTCAGTAAAGAAAACATCGTGACAATAAAACAAAAGCTAAAAATATATTACAAAACCTATTAATTTGTCGTGTCAAGAAACGCTTAATAACTTCGTAATTTACTTTTAAATATAGGTAACTTATGAATATCACCATTGATGCTACCCTTGCACTTGCCAAAATTTTAGTCCATCCTATAGGCTCTATAATATTATGGTCTTACAGAAGTTGATACCATAAAACCATACGGCATACCATAGGGTCAGAGAAATCATACCATAATATTATATTAATATTATTATATTTCTCTGGCCCTTGCCAAGACCAAGAGTCAGAGCATCCATCTATCGGCTATAAATCAGCATATTTTGCTGCAGAAAACCGCGAGATCACTGATGATAACCTTGAAGTGATAACGAAGTCGTTCATCTTTGCGTAATTATCTTCTTATTCTATTTGTTTTAGTTACAACAACCAATTTAAATTTTTTTTATAATTAAAATTGACAAAGGTCAGTTACTTTGTGTCGACTCATTCAAAACCTAACAGACGTGGTTTTATAAACAATGTCACTTTAAAATATTGATTGGCCTAATGTAATATACTTAAATAGTTATTTTTTTGGATTAGGAGCTTTTAGCATCGTAGCCGATAGCAGCCGATATTAATATTATGTAAGTATACTATAGCTACAAATTACAATGCAGAATGCTAGCCCTTTCTTAAAAGCCTACAACAAAATATGATGATGCAATTCTAGAGCTTACATCGTCACAAGTCACGATGCATCACCTACAATTGGAAAAATGAAAATCGTTGTTGGGTTTAATTTTCAGGGTTCCGTACCCAAAGGGTAAAAACGGGACCCTATTACTAAGACTTCGTTGTCTGTCTGTCTGTCTGTCTCCAAACTGTAACTCAAGAACGGTAATAGCTAGAGAATTGAAATTTTCACAGACTATGTATTTCTGTTGCCGCTATAACAACAAATACCTACTAAAAACAAAATAAATCAAATATTTAAGGGGGGCTCCTATAGAACAAGCGTGATTTCTTGTCCTTTTTTGCTCTAAGTATATCAAATTATCAATAATGGCAACAGGTGGGTAAGTACTTAAATTTTGCTCAAAGTCCTTAGTGATATGTGTATTGTGTACCTAGTACCTACTTTAATATATTTTAATAATAATATTAAAATAAAATAAAAAATTAAGGGGGGCTCCCATACAAAATCACTATTTTTGGCCTAATTTGTCTATATAATGTACGTACGGAACCCTTAGTGCGTGAGTCCTACTCGCACTTGACCGATTTTTTGTAACTTTACATGAGACATTTTAGGTACACTACTAGTTTTTGTAAAATTCCAGTAATTTTTCGATTCAAGTTACTAACATTTTGTTATAAGTACATTTTGTCTTATAGTCTAGACTCTAGACTATAATAAAATTATAATGGTTTCTTGTCGGTATCGCCAATCAGTTAGTGGCCCAATCCCATATCTTCATTAAGGTGACGCCATGTTAAAGTGAAAAACCGTGTTGGATGTGTTTGAGATTGCTTGTTTTCTATGCGAGGCTGGCCCGGCCTCTCATAGAAAACAAGCAATGGAACAGCAAAAAATTGAAAGGGCGTAAGGACAAAATGGTTTTTGTCGCGTAATTTAAAAACCATAAATACATTTCATATAAGCTATGGACAAATTAAAGTGTATACTAGAACCAATTTATGTACAAATTTTGGAAGCTTATATCACTCTCCTCTGTTGGCAAAATAGGAATCCCTTTTTTTACAGAGGTCTTTTTGATTGATTATTCTGTGTTATAAAAGTTGACCAATCGTGTTATGCTATGGGTGATTCAAAGACAAAGACATGATGAATACTGACAATGAACTTTAATTTCTTAGCTTTAGTCATTGCTGAGAAAAATGGACATCACTACAGCCAAATTATCAAGGCGTCATCTTAATCCCTGGATAAATATCATCATACTATTGTTATATCTGTCTCATTTTCATACATAAAAGCATGATATTTTAACACAAGCACAGAATACATTATGTTAGTTTAACAAACACAAGATTTAAAATCGCTCTAATAGCTCAACTCAATTCATGTTAGAGGAGCAATGTAAAACTTTTAAGTGACTTCTAATTTTCCTCCAGTGCAGCGTACGCAAATATTGTCAATATGTATATATTTCAATATTATAAGATCATCGATCCCGCTGCCGATGCCATAGTATGATAGTACGCACAACGCACACAGTAAACAACTGTATGTTTACTCGGCCGCGTGCGTGGCATTGCTTATCAGAGTATCGCGAGTACCTCTCATTCCATTCATGTTTAATCGCAGTAACTATCATAAATTCTCTCGTACAACCGCGACGTAGTGATTTTAAAGGAAAATCTGTATCGCGCCCCGCACTGGGGCCACTCCGCTACTTATAAACGGACGCTCAGCCGCCGACTCCACTCTATTACGGACCGTCAGTGTAGACACCGTTACTTTTTGCAATTTTTAAATCGTATTTGGATAAGCTAGCGTCAGCCATCGATAAAAATGAAAAACTTTCTCATATTTTTGGCGTTTTGCACCCTCGCCGCGGCCATGGTGCCGAGAGATAGGGTAAGTCACGTGTGCAAATGTTATAAACAGCATAGTGTTTACAATTTCACATTTTAGATTGATAAACAAGTTTTTCTCGTGTCATTCATAATAATGATATTGATTACCTACACATCAAAAATATTTTGCTAAGCAAACAAACTAAACATACATATTAGTATTATTATTTAGCTTGCAGTGCACAAATATTGCATTTTCTGCTCTACGTGATTTTTCAAATACTTATCTGCGTATATATAATAATATATAATAATATGATAATAATAATATGATAAAAATGTAATATTATTATATAATAAGTACTTAATATAATAATATTACATTTTTACGATTTAAAGATTATTTTGGTGTACCTATTTAAGTTTTTTAAATTAAGTATTGTGAATGAATAAAAAATTTAATATTCTAAAACGAAAATTTTAGAACACTGTATAATAGTTTGCACAATTTTTTAAATATTTAATTTGTTTACTTATTTAAAGTTGTTAATTTTACAACTGAAAAAAAATTGATTTTTAAGTAAATAATAATATTATTATTATGACGTAACTTTTGAATTATTTGGTGTCGGAAGTCGGAAGCCAGGTAAGGGTTGTTGGTCTTTCGTCCCACTGTTATTTCGTCCCAACTCCCAGTGTTGTTTCGTCCCAACTTATTTTTTATTTCATAAGCAAATTTAAATTTAATCTTAAAACTATACAATGTGTTTTTCGTATCGTCGTCGAGTGGTAATAAAGTTAAAATTAAAAAGCTTGACAAATGAGTAGATTTAGTAGTAGCAAAACTCCCTAGAACATGTTTTTAGGGTTCCGTAGTCAACAAGGAACCCTTATAGTTTCGGTCTGTCCGTCCGTCTGTCCGTCTGTCCGTCTGTCCGTCTGTCCGTCTGTCCGTCCGCGGTTTTGCTCAGAGACTATAGGACCTACAAAGCTGTAATTTGGCATGAATACACATATCAAAAATGCCGACAAAATGGTACATAAAATATTTTAAAAATATTTTTTTTATGGTACCTCTCCTACACATCAAGCGGGGTTGAATTTTTTTTTCGCGCCCACCCCATCGTGTGAGGTGTCGTTGGATAGGTTTTTTTTAAAATATTATAAGTATTCATAGATCATTTTCCGGATTAGGGATCCATTTGTGAAAATATATTAAGTTTTAAAGTGGAAAAAATCATTAGAGTCCAGTGTCCCCCCCTTCTACCAGCTAAACGGTTGCTTCTGGAAATGTGAAAAAATTCACGGCAGTAGGAAATATGCTGAATTTAAAAGGAAAACTATCACGGCTAAGTTGACTTCATAAGTTATTGAGTAATAGTCGATCAACTAAAAAAATGTATTCGGCGAAGTATAAAGGAACTTTTCGTTCAAATTCCTTTGAAAGTAAGTAGTAACTGAGATGATGTTGTTAGTAGTGTAAAACATGTAATAAATGTACATTCATTGACCATACAGAAATTTCCAAAAACTAGCGGTGCTACGGAACCCTACATTGCGCGTGGCCCGACACGCACTTGGCCGGTTTTATTTTAATTGCTATCAAGCAAATTTTTCGTGAGTAGCTACATTTTCATAAGACGAATAACAATTTCCTCTGCGAAAAATCTCGAAAGTGGTAGGCTAACAGAGATAGAATAGAATTAAGGATTTAATATTTCGGTTTGATGGTCCTAAAATATGGATTGTTATGTTTGTAGGACAACGTTACTCATAAGACAAAACTATACGTATCAATTTAAAAAAAAATCTGCTGGTTAGGGTTCCGTAGTCAACGAGGACTTGTTGATCTAGGTCATCTAGGTAACTTGTACTATTAGATATCATACAACTTAGTTTTAAAAGAGCGGGAATAATAAGTCTATAATTTATGTTTGTTATACATATTTAGTATAAATACATAAATCTATCTACTATCAGAGAAGTTTATTCATAGTGAAGTTCAGATAGATGCAGATGGCGGACCTACGTAATTTGGTCGCGTTATGTCAAACCCAAACTGATGAGTAGATGACTCATAATAATTGAATTGGCATAATTCGGCCAAATGACGCAGGTCGGTCAACTGCCTATGAATTAATTTCATCTTTGATAAGTACTTATTAATACTTTTTCGAGGTGGTGATTGTATTAATATGTATTGAGAGAATATTTATTAGTTATTACATTTCAAATATTGCCACCTTGCACATTTTTATCGCGAATTAATAAAGTTCTTATAAAAGTACATTTAAAAATTTTCCCGCCTGTCATGACTTTCTTGACAGACTATAAGTAGATCATAAGTTACAAGGTTCCTTTTAAACATGTTTTAAACTATATTTACGGGAAAAAATGAGTATCTAACTCAGACGAAATAAAGTTTTTATTTGGTCCGAAGTCCGAACTCTGAGGTAACTAAATGTCCGTTATAAAATGTTTGTTAAATCGTGTTCCTCTACTTATGTCTTCAAAAATTGTAATTGTTACATGGTAGTACTTATGATTATTATTATTTATTTAAATTATAATAGTGCTGAATGTCATATTATAATATAAAGTACTTACTTACTAGGTATAATAAATAATATTATTGTTTTACTTACATTTGCGTATGGCCTCTGGAATCTGGGTGACTCATCAGCTCAAATAATATTTTGTGCGATAACAATAATTATAATATTATGATGCTAACAATAACAATCAGAATACTAACTAGGTACGTACAGGCCTCGGGGTTCTGCCAAAATTGAAAAAACTAATCCATACTAATAGTTTTTATATTTTAAGTTTGTACTTATATACTTGTATATTTTAGATTGTATTTTTTAGTGTTTAGATTGTTGTTATCTACTAATATTATTATAAAGTGAAAGTGTGTCTGTCTGTTCGTAATTCGTATCTGTCTGTTGAAGAGGTCACGCTCAAACTGATTTTGCTGTTTGGTAATTAGAGATACTTTGAGTCCCAGGAAAGGACATAGGATAAGTACTTTTTATTCCTGAAAAATGTACGGTTCCTTCGCGATAAACGAGATCTTGCGCAACGGGCGCAGTTCAGGCGTCATCTAGTACTATAGGTCTACTAGAATCTGATGGCAATTTTTGACAGCAGATTTTCAAAAAATATCCTTGATCATTGGATACATACCATCAAGTGGTGTTTGGACTTTGGATCTAACTTCACAGATTAAAGTTTTCAGGGAGTAACAAAACTAAGTGATAACACTAGAGTTTAGTTAGGACTTAGGGTATAAGTATGGGTCCCTGTGGGCTGTGGCCTGTATAGTGTATAGTATAGAGTTCACTGTGAAAATAGCAGCGCTGAAAGACTAACTTTATTAAACGTTTGTATGGAAAAATTCATGGGGCTGGGGCGCTTGCCTATACAAATCACAAAAAAATTGCTCTTTCAGCGCTGCTACTTTTACAGCGAACTCTATATTACATGATGATGGAACCCATAAAGTACCTATTGACTAATTATCACTTAGTTTTGTTACAACTTACACCCTGTTTATGTCTAACTTCTTACTTCGGTATCGAAACTAGCGAATGCATTTTGATTTTTGATTATGCACTAGTTATAACAGCTAGACTAAAATATTATGAACACGCTGATGAGTGATGACGTGATGTTATATGATGCGGCGAGACACACCTCCTGTCCGGTGGTCAGCTGAGTGCAGTGTACCTAGACTGTAGTGTGTACGTGAGCTGTTTACTAGTAACTGCTGTAGGTACTGCGGTTCTGTGAATGGCCAGCGTCGGATACGTTCATGGCCACTATCGTATGATGCGTACTGCGTAGTCTAGGGTTGCCATCTGTCCTGGATTTGTCCTAGTTTTGAGACGGGGAGAGACCGAACGAAGGACCTGAAATAGCAAGATAATTAGCCACTAAATCTTTACGGGAACTATATTTTCTATCACCAAAATTTATATTTGTCATCAAGTTGTATCACCTAATAAATAGATCTATCGCCACGAAATATTTTCGTTCTCAGATAAACAAAAATTGTTCCCAGGTATGAATTATCAAATTAATGTTAATATTATGTGTAAAATAAGAGATCGATAACCAATAAAATTATATTGCATTACATGAATATAAACTTTGTTCTTATAATAACAGTTTTGTTACTTAAATAATAGCTCTGTGCTCAGAATGGTAGATCTGTCACCAAATAAATCGATTATCGATCCCTGACTGCGACTCCTTTTTATTTGATATTTTGTCACCAATACAGTAGTAACATTTTATTTCGTTCAGATATTAAATTAATAATATAATTTTAATGAAAAAATGATCAAAGGGGCGGAGACAAATTGGCGCGCTTTAAAAATTGACCAATCCGGCCTCAACGATGGGTATTTTATTTACTACTCTGCTAAAAATTTTATTTAAATATAATTTATACTACCAGTGGAAATTTAGAACCTTGGGAGTCTAGTTAAGTAGCAGAATCTTTTGGTTGAAACGATGATGACAACCCTAATTAATTGCAATTTTCTAGTAACATAATATGATTTATTGGTGATCTCTTTAAATTGGTTTGCATAAATACTATTACGACACACCTATTATAATACATACAAAAACATTTATTTGGTACTAGACCTTATATCTCAGGATTTTAGGTGATTTATTGTGGAACTGATTTTGCATTGTTTGGTGACTACATTTTGGTGACAGATCTACTATTTTGAGGACAAACCCTATTATTTAAGAAACACAAAACTAATTAAATTGGTGATAGCTTAAATGATAGGTACCCAATCTTTACTAACTTCAAAATTCTGAATAATATTTTCGGTCTTTGGTCTGTCCATGGCCATAGTAATTAAAGTAGGTATAAGGCGTCTCCCAGACAGACGCGGCCTGCGGTGGCGGTAGCGGTGGCGGTCAGTTGG
The DNA here is from genome assembly GCA_905404155.3 of Plebejus argus. NCBI lineage: Eukaryota > Metazoa > Arthropoda > Insecta > Lepidoptera > Lycaenidae > Plebejus > Plebejus argus. The sequence goes on along the minus strand of FR989942.1, from coordinate 9,051,649 downwards.
ATGACTTGAGAGTTCTAGGAACGACACAGACACAAGCGGCCACGCGGCCAAGTCATCCAACTGACCGCCACCGCTACCGCCACCGCAGGCCGCGTCTGTCTGGGAGACGCCTAAAGTAGGTAAATGATACAACACAACTTAGTGTGACAACTGACAAGCCAAGGCAAGACTCGAGCTTATGGACTTTCAATGTCCTATTGAATGTTACGAAAAACTGCTGTTATATTAGCGTAGGCACGGCAGGGTTATCTACATCTACACTACTATTATAAAGAGGAAAGATTTGATTTTTTGTTTGTTTGTTTGTTTGTTTGTTTGTTTGTTTGTTTGAGTCGAATAGGCTCCGAAACTACTGGACCGATTTGAAAAATTCTTTTGCTATTGGAATCTTACATTATTTCTGCTGAACATAGGCTACATTTTATTTTGGAAAAAAGTAGGGTTCCGTAAGATATTTGAGTTTTTCGGACGCAAGGTGTAAAAAATCAGCTAGCAAAGTTACTTATTTTGCGTACGCTGCCTAAACTATAAAAGATAGAACCATAAAATGTTCTAAGTAATTGTAGATCTTATAAATATCTACAAAAAAGTCCGCGACACACTATACCTATCTATGTCGAGTGAGGCACAATAACCATTTATTTATTTAAAAATCGTGAATTTTTTTTGGACTACATTTAAACGGATATATTTTACTCACGCTATTAATCCTTATCAAAATAAATTATTTTATCACTAAGTACAGTTTATGTAGATAATATTTGGTCTTTGAATGATTAAAATTGGACGTTTGGTTTTGAAATTATGGCGAAATTAAAATATTACGATAGTGGGCGTCACCAAAGCGCGTGCGGGAGGAAGACAATATTCTGTTGTAGAAATGAAAATTCTGTACATAAAAGATATGAAATGACACCCGAAATTACACCTTTGTCACTACATCGCTATAGAAGCCAAAAATGTGGTTAGTTTTTTGTCTGTCTGTCTGTCTGTCACTCTTTCTGTCTGTCTGTATGTTTGTTCCAGCATCACACGAAAAATACTGATCCGATTTGAATGTGGTTTTCGCAGATATATTTATCTTCTTCCAACTTAACATCTGGTGTATAAAATTTTTTCCCCCCACCCCTCTAAGGGGACAAAAGAGGGGGTCAGATTTTGTATCAAACTTTTTTCTTTAACACGAAAACTACTGATCCGATTTGCATACGGTTTTCACAGATTTGCATACGGTTTTCACAGATATTATATTTGTCTTCTTCCAACTCAACATCTGGTGTATAAAAATCCTCCCCCCCTCCCCTCTCAACACTCTCTGGGGACCAAAGAGGGGTCAGATTTTGTATACAACTTTTTTCTTTAGTGGACTTACTTCATATTAGGTATTAACTGTGTTTTTCAACTTAACATCTGGTGTATGACCTTCCCCCTCCCCACACCCTCTTAGGGGACAAAAGAGGGGGTAAAACATGTATCAACTGATGATGTAGAAAATATACTTTAAATGGCAAAACAACGTTTGCCGGGACAGCTAGTAACTTATAACTTAAAACACTTATAACTTATAATTAGTTATAACTTATAGGCCTGTCGTACCTACCCAGCTGCCCCAAGGCAGATCTAGATGCCGAAAACGCTATTTAGTATTTACATTTTTACATTGTTGACTAGCAATTTCGAAATTTTTTTGACAGTAGGATCACTAGGAGTAGGTAGGTATAGTTAATCCTGATATTATAACTATTATAATAATTAATTTTTGATTTCAGAAATCAGAAGATGTTACCAAAGAAATCTGCGCTCCTCTGACTCCTTGCAGATGGGATGTATTGAAAACTAATACGTATATTGTAGAAAGCCATATAAATAATGATTTGTAAGTATCTCTAAAATATTTGTAACAAAGTAACAAGACACCCTTCCGCGCCCCCTTTTTAGGGTTCCGTAGCCAAAATGGCAAAAAGGAACCCTTATAGATTCGTCATGTCTGTCTGTCTGTCTGTCTGTCCGTCCGACACCCCACACGATGGGGTGGGCGCGAAAAAAAAGTCAACCCCGCTTGATGTGTAGGGGAGGTACCATAAAAAAAATATTTTTTTAAATATTTTATGTACCATTTTGTTGGCATTATTAATATGTGTATTCATGTCAAATTACAGCTTTGTAGGTCCTATAGTCTCTGAGCAAAACCGCGGACGGACAGACAGACAGACAGACGGACGGACAGACCGAAACTATAAGGGTTCCTTGTTGACTACGGAACCCTAAAAATGATGACGCCACGTCAAATATTTTACACTTGCCTAATTGCAGCCGCGTGTCCCTATGTAATATATTAATGTTTCATAAAACTTTATTTCCAGTTGTGAATGCCCCGTAGATTCAACCTGTGAGCGGAGCGAGATGGACGGAAACGCCTACATATACCGGTGTAAAGGGACGAACCAACCCACAGATAACGAAGACGAACAATAGTACCTACAATTAATGACAATATAGTTTACACCAAGGACGTTGAAAATAATAGCTTTACACATAGTGAGTAGATCTACCAGAATCTGATAGCAAAAAGTGAGAAAATTTTACTCTAGCAATACCGGGGTAATTGGAATAAAACACTTTGATCCTTTTTTTTCTTTAGCGCATTGATTTCCAAAGTGGTCCAGGTGGACCCCCAGGGGTCCACGAGAGCCCAACAGGGGTTGAACTTGCATAATATTCCATGTATTCAGAAAGAGTTTGTCAAGACTCAAGACTCACCAATGCCGCGCTGCCCGCCCGCCTAGTTAAATAATATTATTCTTTTTAATCCTGACGCGTACTTATATTTAAAAATGTAATGCCCCTAGCCTAACTTGGAGCTGTTGTGGAAAAATCACTAAATAATTTTGTGCTCAAATTTTATTTCGCGTGCCATTAGTTCGCCATCCCTGGCATAGGCGGATAATTTGTTGAAAAGCACAGCGACTGTTACATAAAATAATAGCAAGTTTCATGGATTAGCATTGTAGAGGGGGGGGGGGGGTTTACAGGGGGTCCGCAGTATGCACCAACATCTTAAAAGTGGGCCACAAAACAAAGGAGTTTGGGAACCTCTGCTTTAGCGGCTGATTCTGTGTGTAAAACATGCAAATATTATTTAAATTTATCCACTGATCAAGAATATTTTTTGATGCTGTCAAAATTTGCCATCAGATTCTGACCTATATATACCTAGACCTTTAATATGCTATAAGTAATATAATTACCTAAGTATTTATTGTGGTAGATATACATAATAATATTGTCTCTGATTCTTTACACGTCTAAATAATCAAAGCATATTGTATGACGCCAAAACCTTTTGAAAAATTGGTCTTGACTGTACTTAGGTACTCACAGAATGAGCAACTATAATATTTTATGTCTTTTTAGGGTTCCCTACCCAAAGGGTAAAAACGGGACCCTATTACCAAGACTTCGTTGTCTGTCCGTCTGTCCGTCGGTCTGTCTGTCTCCAGGCTGTAACTCAAGAACCGCTATAGCTAGACTCCTGAAATTTTCACAAATTGTGTATATCTGTTGCCGCTATTAACAACAAATACTGAAAATAAAATAAAGTTAATATTTAAGGGGGGCTCCCATACACAGTGTATTTTTTGTCCAAAAAATTAGCCATGCCATTTTTATTACTTAATTTTATAGAATTTGTGATTATAAATGCAGGACGAGAACACCCGACTGTACAATTCATATAGAAGAATGCAAATTAGTACTTGAAAAAAAATTCTATGGTTTCCAGAAAAAAACATAGAAACAGTTATAGCTCAAAAGTTTGATATTCTTTTAAGATTTTACTAATTGGTCTAAATAGTGTCTTAAAAGCCCTACGATAGCGAAAAACATCCGGGCTTTATTTGTTCAAGATAACGTATTTATGACTGATTTTGTAAATTTATGTTTTAATTTTTTTAACGTCATGTCTTTTCATATTTGGATTTGAAACTAAGACTGAAATAGTCTTTTTATTGATACTTATAACCCAAAAAAAATGGGATCCAAATGAGGCGGGGCATCGGAGTTATTCAATTTTATATTATTTTGGATAGGGTTGTCACCGCATAGTTCACATAGTTTAATAATATTATTTGAAGTAGGTTTTTATATGCTCAAAAAAAAAACAAAGTTCAAATGAGTAAAAAATTTTGGTATAGAAATATTGACAACCCTAAAACCATAGTTACCAAGAAAACTTTAGAAGCCTCTAACTTCGGTGCCCTTTATTATTTGGATCAAAATTTTTTTACACGAATTCTTGTACATTTAAGTAGCAATTCTGTATAAAAATAAAATCCAAATAATTAGAAATACGTTCATAATAAATTAAAGAAAAAAAAACATAAATCGTAAATAAATCTTTAAACACTTATTTAAGAAATATGTAAATCAGGTTAAATTGTGTGTTTTTTTATTATTGTCGATCAGGATAATCAAGAAGACAATTAAGTAAATATTTAAAAAGTTATGGCAATTTTTAATTTTATTGAAAAAAAATTAAAAGTGTTTTTTTATTATTCATAATAAGAAATTAACGCATGTAAATACTAATAAATTACTTACATAACATTTCTGTTCAAGATTTCCAAAAAAAAAGGCATGGCCAATTTTTTGGACAAAAAATACACTGTGCCATACAAGAAACGTGATTTTTTTTGGCCTTTTTTGCTCGTAATCAATAATGCACTTGAAATTTTCACAAAATCCGAAGTACGTGAAGAAAAGACTGAAAGACTTGGTTCACATATTTATTTTCCACATTTATACTATGAGCTCTTTCTCGCTACCAAAACATATTCCCAAGTGACATCTCTTGTCACATGCCAATAATACATTAAACACTCCCCCACCATGAATGTATATGTTATAATATAGCATTCATAACTATTGTACTATCTTACCTTAATTCATACAACACGTCATGTTCTTAAGCATTTCAAAAATAACAATGATAAAGGTTGCCATAATACTTTCATCCTTTTACACTCAGTAAGTTATACAATAATCTCTAAATAATATAATTAACTATTAACTAATATAAAATATAATCAAAACAAACAAAATAAACTATATCATTCTTTATATATTCTACCCAAAACTTAATACCTTCAACAATTTTCTATCTCTGAATCTTCCGTACTCATGACGTTTTAATTGCTCGCCTGCTTTTTTATTTACAATATTATCACATTTTAACTCTCTCTGAGCGCAGTCGCTCACAACTGAAACCCGACCAGACATGATCCACCCGAGCTGCGTGTTTTGGGCAATCACAGTATTTGTCGCATTTCGCCTAATACCTTTTTTCAGGATATATCCGTAAATATCGGCACCTAACAACAGATCTATTTTACCTGATTTTTCATAGTTTGGGTCAGCTAAATGTAGCGTTCGTGACTCTGGCCAATTACTAATCTTTACAGTATGTGTAGGAAGGATGGGTGATACATTATCTACAACATAGGCTTGGATAACGGAACTAAATGAACGAGTAGTGGACTGTATTTCCAAGTCGACCTTATGGTTTACTGTCTGCGTGTCTCCTCCCACGCTAGATATCACACTTACTGCAGGTAACTTACGAAGCCCTAAAAACTGAACTGCCCGTTCCGTAATAAAGGAGGCTTGAGAGCCTTGGTCAAGAAGGGCTCTTACCCTGGCACACGCCTTCTTGGTCTCTACTTCGACTACAGCGGTAGGTAGTAAAATCTGCCCACGTGAATTACTCAATAACTTTGTAGGCGGGCTGCAGCTGTCCACTGATGTTCCATTACAATGGTTCTGAACTACTTGGGACTTTACTTTCTCAGACAAAACTTCAAAACTACGCCGTCGCTTCTGTACATGCAACAGCGTATGATGTCGACGGTGACACCGTTGGCAACTCTTTAAACCTTTACAACTAGTAACTCTGTGATCTGACCCCAAACAATTATAGCATAAATTATTGTTACGTATAAAAACTAGCCTACTATTTAAATCTATCTTACAAAATTCTGGACAACTACCTAGTGTGTGGTTACCTCTACAAAACGAACACACTATAGCGGCCACATGGAAAACATGAGTCTTTTCCTTACGAATGTTTTCTCTTTCTGATCTCTCAGGTTTTCTCTCTCCCAACTCTAAAAGCTCCAAGGTTCGATATCTTGACTCCATAAATTTATAAAGATCCTTTAAACTAGGCGTATCCTCCAAGTTATCACTGACTTTTTGCTCCCAAAGCTTTCTAGACTCACGATCTAACTTCTCAGTGACAAGGTAAACAATGAATAAGTCCCAGGTAGATACGTCGAAATTTAAATTTTCCAGTGTACTCAAACACTCGCTAGTGGTGTCGAGTAATTGTCTTATGCCTTTGCTACTTTCGAATAATAATCTTTTTTGGTCAATAAATCGTGTTAATATATCGCACATGAAACCCAATAGTGTATTATCTCAAAAAAGTGGCAAATTCACTTTTATCAAGCAGAAATACAAGCATTTTTTATCTTTAAGTTCGTCTATTCCATGTTTTTTTAACTGCAATATTTCTGAAGATATTTCGTTTTACCACTGCGTCTTTCCTCCGTTTTGCCCTCCCTGCAATAGGCAACAGCGGTGTTTTTGAGATACCACCTGTTTAGGTGTATCAATGAGGAAAGGTACACAGTATTATTTTGAGATATTACTCTTTTGCCTACTCGTGCATACCTCAAAATCTTGTTTTATTTTGACATAACACCATGTTGCCTGTTTAAAACTTTTGTATTTTGCAATCGTCGTTGTATTATTTAAAGATACTACTGTATGGCACTGTACGGCAGCCTGTAATTTTGATATATTACTCTTTAGACTTTTTTTAATTTGCAATTTTAATGTGTTAAATGAGTTAATTATACTGTGTTGACTATAAAAACTGCGTATAAGCTAAATATGCTTGTATTATTGTATCTGTAATTTTCATTTCAGACTAATACCAGTATGGAAAAGGACTCAGAAAAGTCTTTTTCCATAGTAATTGTATCTACACCTAGTTTGTTGTTACTAAATACAGACAGTTCGTTATGATGTCTTAACTCTTAGCACGTGTCCCTGACAATTATGGTCGTATGTGGTCATTACGAGGTCTGAACAAAGAGATCCTGAAGGAGGCTGTAATAGTGGTATCCTGGGCACTACTGCCTACGGGTGGGGGGCCGAAGAGGACGCAGAGTGGCTAAACAATGCCATGCAGGCAATTTGCGATGTGTGTATGCCGATGGTGCGCCCTCTTGGCCTCGATACGGGGCGCATTGGTGGCACCCGGAGATAAAACAGCTGTGAATTGCACGCATGGCTGCTGGGTGCCAAAATGTCAGATATAGACGGAGGGGCTATCGTAGCCAAGATGAGAAAGAAAGGCTGTACGATACCGGTACCGTGCGACATATCATGCCTTCAGACAGCATCAGAAATCCGAGCCGAGATCAAAGCCTGGGAGCGGGATCCTTGAGGTAGGCCCTTAAATGGGTAAGGCATAAGTTTCGCCCCGCCGGCCCACCACTCACCAAGAGTCTCGATCCAGAGCTGCGCGAAAATGTCGTTTCTGCCCTTTTTCCATCCAGAGCTGACTGATCACCACTGATAATGGCCCAGTCATCGGATGACTCCGATAAGGAGGAGGTTCCACATGTGACCAGAAGTCAACTATGACGTACCTACCTCTGCCTGGTTCTTGACAGTCACTGGACGTTTAAAAACCGCTTCAAGCAGCTGTCTGAAAACATAAAAAGACTACTGGAACATTGACATGGTTCCTCCCGAATCTCGATGGTCCGATCCTTATCTGCAGCCGTCTTTACCTTGGCGTCATTAGGTCGATGGCATTAGTTACCACCTAAAATTTTTTCTGAAGTCGTTATTAAAAAACGGGCAAGAGAGTATTAAAACAAAAACATATTTTTAATCCCGGGCAACACCGTAGTATCTTCAACCATTTTTTTTAAAGATGGGTTTTGTATAGCTTATCCTCATTTTTATAGCTATTTTTTTATCAAAATTGATAGTCAAATAACTGATGAACAAAACTGTATTTATAGATTTCTAATCAGATAAGTAGTATTAATTCTATGATTTTTTGAAACTTTCAAAACGCGTTTTCTCGAAACTCACTTTTTTGAGATAATACGGTATTTGGTTTCATGTGCGATATTATTCGCCAGGTAACGTTTGTTGCTGTATCTCCTTTTCATCATATCCCAACTCTTTTCGTAATTTGCCTCAGTTATGGGTACATGTCGCAACAGTTGTTCAGGTTCTCCTGTAATGTGACTTTTTAAATAGTACAACTTTTGAACGTTTTCTAACTCTGAATTTTTATGGATAAGCAACTCAAACAGCTCTGAAAAAGTTTGCCATTCCGTATATTTCCCGGAGAAAACAGGTATGTTGATTATTGGCAACATGACTGATGACTCTTTTTTCAATTCCTTAATGTTGCAACCCGAGGATGCAGGGGGAATCAACATACTTTCAAGTAATTCGTCTAAATCTTCTTTATATTCATAATATGTCTCTTTCACTTCATCATATATGTTCTTTAACAAGTACTCATTATCTTGTGCTAATTCTGCCATTGCTACTATTTTGTAATGGTTGCTTTGAAACCTTTCCCATTCTACCTCTAAGCATGAAAGCCTTGTCTTAATATAGGAGCGACTTATTATTCTTTCGCTAGACGACTTCTTGAAATTAGAGTGATCCTTAGCAATTTGGGTTTTAATATCTACTTGTATTCGACTAAGGCCTTCCATATTTCTGCGAGTTATACTTTATTCTAAAATGTTTGTCTCTATGTTTATAAAAAATCCTTCTAAAATAAAATATCTTCAAAATATTCTGCTATTGTTGACCCGTTGTCAATGGCAACTATCCAAATTTTTCTCCATTTATTTCTCGTGATCATATTATTATGTAATAAATCATTCTTACTGTATTTCCATATTAGCTAGTTCCTCTCACATCCAGCTTCTGAAGGACCATGAAGAAAAGACTGAAAGACTTGGTTCACATATTTATTTTCCACATTTATACTATGAGCTCTTTCTCGCTACCAAAACATATTCCCAAGTGACATCTCTTGTCACATGCCAATAATACATTAAACAGTACGTACTTTAGTAATTTATAATAAAATTAAAATAAAGTAAATATTTAAAGGGGCTCCCATACAAAAAACACAATTTTTTGACTACTTTCGCTCTATCTGGTACGGAACCCTTCGTGCGCGAGTCCGACTTGCACTTGGCCGATTTTTTAATAATTAGCACTAAATGTATTAGCTACTCTACGCGCGAGCTGCGGGGCGCGGATAGAGTGTGTGAACTGAGGGCTTAGCCAACACTTTTTCTTTATCGCTTCTTTATACTTAGAAGTTAGATTTTTTAGAGAATCTCCCGCCGCGCCGATTAAAATGTGGAATTGATAAGATATATGTGGTAATATTAAGAAGTTGACATTCGACTCATGAGCGATTAAAAAAACGTGATGGCTAGGGGCTCTTGCTTGCGAATTTCGATATAATAGCGAGTAGCGATTTTACGAGGCATAGCTATATATGGCTATACGGTATACCTAATACGATTAAAAGTTGAAGATAATTTCATACTCATCTTTTAATCGCATCGCATGATTAGGTATAGCTATGCTATGTTTAACTCGTAAGTCGTAAATGTACCTATTTGTTTTAAATATATAAATTTGTCCATTAAAGATTAAGAAGGGGCTACTGTTCCTTGAGGTAAAATAGCAATTAAAATAGAGAAAATAATAATTGGCAAATCAACTAAAAATTTTGACATAAAAACTTTGGCGGCACGCCGCACGAGCCTTCCTATTCTTTGATGGACGATTCTACCGCTAACGATCATTAAATAAATTATCGTTTTTGTTATAAGTATAAGCAGTAGCGTAGCAGCCAAGACTTTTCATAAATCCGCCTTATAAATTATTGTAATATTTAATTTTGATCACGGGTTTTATTAATGTGGACGATTTGCTAAAAACCGTTTTTATTTATACCTAAGTCGCTATCGGTTACTTTCGTAAGTCGTAACAGCCTCTAAATTTTAGAACTAAATTTGAAATTAATAATTCATTACTTATAGTACGGGTGCATTTTTTTGTGATTACTAACAAGCTAATTTTTTGCGAGTAGCTACATTTTGATAAGACGAACAACATTTTTATTTTCGAAAAATCTCGAAAGTGGTAGCTAACAGAGATAGAAAGGATTTCATACTTTGACTTGATGGTCCTAAAATATGGATTGTTTTATTTGTCGGACAAGGTTACTCTTAAATTAAATAACTATTAACCTACCAATATACAAAAAATCAGCTGGTTAGGGTTCCGTTTTAGGGTTCTGTAATCAACAAAACTTGGTTGACTACTGTACCCTAAAACGGAACCCTAACCAGCTGTTTTTGTGTATTGGTAGGTTAATAGTTATAAATATAATTTAAGAATAACCTTGTCCGACAAATAAAACAATCCATATTTTAGGACCATCAAGTCAAAGTATGAAATCCTTGCTATCTCTGTTAGCTACCACTTTTGAGAAAATAAAAATGTTGTTCGTCTTATCAAAATGTAGCTACTCACAAAAATGAGCTTGTTAGTAATCACAAAAAAATTGGTTCTAGGGCTCCCTAACTATTACTTGAATAATGAATCTTTACCATATCGTTGCTTTACTGAGGCAAAGCGCTTTTAAAGCATCGTCCGCATTATCTATTGCCTACTTTTATGTAAGTTTTAACTAGCTATTTATTTTTAAAATTATACCTTATAAAGGGACCCCAGAAATGCCTCAAAATGAGTAGAATACCTAACATTTTTAAGTGGACTATGATAATAAGACAAATTAATGTACGAAAGTGTTTTTCGAGTATTACATAATAATATAATTAATATATTATTATAATTATAATGATATTATAAATTTTTCTACCTGAGAGACATCCATTGGATATTATTAAGAAGCCAGGTGCCATCGAAATTCTCATACATAATAAATAATAATATACATAATACAATAATAATCATTTTCTCATATGAAAATATTAAAGTTATTTTTCAGCTTAAACTAGTAATTAGAATTACCTAGGTTCCTGCACAAAAATTTACTACTTAATATTTAAACACTAAAAAATATAGTAAATCACTAAAAATATATAAATAAATAGTAAGTACTTTTTACTACAAAATATTTAAACTCTAAAAAATATTTTTAGTACTTACCTAAGTATATTTTTAGGGTTCCGTACCCAAAGGGTAAAAACGGGACCCTATTACTAAGACTTCGTTGTCTGTCCGTCTGTCCGTCTGTCTGTCCGGCTGTAACTCAAGAACGGTAATAGCTAGAGATTTGATATTTTCACCGATTATGTATATCTGTTGCCGCTATAACAACAAATACTAAAAATAAAATAAAATGAATATTTAAGGAGGGCTCTCATACAACAAACGTGATTTTTTGGCCTTTTTTGCTGTCACCAGGCTGTAACTCAAGAACGGTAATAGCTAGAGATTTGATATTTTCACAGATTATGTATATCTGTTGCCGCTATAACAACAAATGCTAAAAATAAAATAAAATGAATATTTAAGGGGGGCTCCCATACAACAAACGTGATTTTTTTGGCCTCTTTTGCTCTATATCAAAAATGGCAACAGGTAGGTACTTGAATTTTTCACAAAATCCTTAGTTATAATATGTGTACTTTAATATTAAAATAAAATAAAAAAATAAGGGGGGCTCCCATACAAAAAACAAAATTTATGGCCTAATTTTGCTCTATATTTTTTTTTTTGCCATATTAACAACATGTGGCTAATAATTTATTAATAATAAGCTATAAACTAATACAATAATCACTAAACCACAATAAAAACTAGTAATATAATAATATTAAAATAAAATTAAACAGTTTAAATATAAAAAAGGTTGTCATCCAGACTGCTGCCTTTACGGAGCGTGCCCAAAATGCTGGCGACATTGCCCCAAAGCGAGGCTCAACCGCTGGCCGAAATACGCCCCAGCCCTCAGGTCACCTGTGCGATCTATGAGGCGGGATGATATTAAATTGAAAACCTTTTTCATGTCATCCCACCAAGGGATATAATGAGATGCTCTATAATGGTACGGAACCCTTCATGCGCGATTCCGAATCGCATTTGGCCGATTATTTAATGTTTTACTATGTTTTTTAGTGTTTAAATATGTTGTAGTAAATTTTTGTGCAGGAACCTAGGTAATTACTATTTTAAGCTGAAAAATAACTCAAACATGTTAAATATTTTCGTATGAGAAAATGATTTTGGTATTACGTAGGTATGTATGAGAATTTCGATGGCAGATATTGCTCCACTAAAATTATTCTTGTACGTAGTACAGTTTATAACTAATTTTCTTTTTACTTACCTATGTAGCAACCAAAATTACAATAACTACTGCTTACGTCGACTGCGTAATCTGAGTGCTTAGGCTTGTTACAGACGAACGGCACTTGTCGACGGCACGCGACGACGCGACGGCAGTCGACTGCTGCCGTCGACAAGTGTCGATATATTATATTTTAATAGTTCTTCACATAAAGCTGTCTAAAGATTACGCACACGTTGTATGAACCGGAGCCCGTAAACTATTACATTTTGGAAGATGGCCGTATGTTCCTCTCCTAACAGCGACCAGACTTTAGCTCCTCTGGAGAGTTAGAGGTGGATAGCAAAAAATTATAATACTTGCTATTCCTAATACAATTATAAATTATAATTTATATCGCTTCAGTTGACATCCCAGAAACAGGCAAATTAGTACTTACATAATTTCGTATTTAGGTATTTGATGTAACTAGTAACTACTTAGCATACTATCTTAGACATAATTACTAATTGCTTAATAAAATATATATTATATAAAATTCTCTGTAGTTTTATTAAGCTAATAAAGATCCAGATGCTGTAGGGGAAGGTGAGGTAAAATGATCCTCTTAAAGAAAAAATTGAAGAAAAAGGATGTATAAAAAAAAATTATATTATGTTCCTTTTTTTAAACTTTTCTCAAAACGCTGAAAACGCTCAAAAATCCGTTCCACTTGGGTTTTTAGTTTTTCCCGTTCCAATAGCATGTGAGCGTCAGTGATACAAACCCAAGTGGAACGGATTTTTGAGCGTTTTCAGCGTTTTGAGAGAAGTTAGAAAAGGAACATATAAATTTTTTTTAAACATACATTGAACAGAACTTGGATCCTTTCCTTGAAGTCGTTAATAAAAGTAATTGTTTATAAATTAAAGCTGTTTCTTAAATGTCAATGGTTTATAGTTCGATTCTATTTTATTTTAGAAATAAAATATATACTTAATTAATTATTAAGTATTTGTTTCGTTTTTTGGACTAATTACATTTTTTTACTCTTACTTTTACTAACATTTTATGAACATTTAAGTAAGTAATCATATTTTATTATGGCTAGACTTTTATTATAATATGTTATAATATTTCAAATTGAATCATAATATTATTATGATAACAAAACCACATAACCAACAGGTACAGAAGAGATGAAAATTAGTACCTATTATATTTTATAAGAAATCATTTGAAATTTCATTTAAAACAATTTCTTTTCCAATCAAAATATTTTATTCAATGTTATATTATACTTAGTATATTTACAGTAAAAATATCATTTGTAACGAAATAATATGAAGTTTTTTTTGTTTCTAGTATCTCCTGAAAACTTTCCGAATATGGCTTTCGCGATATTATAGTCGTTAAAAGAAAATAAAAAACTAGAACGCTAATTTTGACCCATACTTCGTCGAGGGTCGTTTTTAGCGAAAATGATAACGTCATGAGTGACGTCATAGCCGCGATCAAGACGACCGCGGTCGCCAAACGGAACGGCAGAAGGAGACGTTTTCAGTGAAATTTCAAATTAGACAAATCAACTATTAAAGGAACGCGGCCATAGAAAAACGATGCTGAAAATTGTATTGAAAAATATTGTTTTCCCGCCATAATATTATACTTGACACTGGCCATGGTTTTATAGCCGAAGTGCCATAATAAGACAAAAAAAGTCACACAAACACAATGTCAACTTGACATTTTTGATTTTTTGATTCAGTGTTGCCAACTTGGCAACTTTGTAGCTAGATTTGGCAACTTTTTGATGTCAGGCAGCTACATTTTTTAAAAACTTGTAGCTAAACTTTTTAGCTACTTTTTCTAGCAACTTTTGGTTTTGAGATTTTTGTATATGCTTACAGCGGAATTTTTTTATCCCCGAAAGTAAAATACTTACATATAGCTAAAAACCACAACCAGAGTGAGCCAGATGACGTTTAATAGAGTTTGGCAAACGAGTCTTGTCCATTAGAAATGGCGGCAATTTTAAAATCTTGCAGATATTAACGTTGTGTCTTAGTTTGAAGCTATGTTTAATCCTCGTATTTGTGTACTTTTTTTACATAAATTATACATGTATCAAATATAACTAATAAACATTCACAGGACGTTGATATCATTCTGCAAGATTTTTAAAATTGCCGCCATTTCTAGTGGACAAGACTCGCTTGCCAAACTCTATGATTCGCGTTTCTAGGGGATTTCCCTTAAATTAGCTATGTCTTTATAAGACACTTTGTAGTTTGTTGCAAGTGTATGTACAATTGTTTCTATGGATGAAGCCTCCCAACCTTCGACATCTTCCTAATTTAATAACTTTGTTTTATATAAGTACCTAATATTATAGATTTACCCCCTTACTAATAAACGTTGTATAAGCTTTGAATAGTTATACAGTGTTTTGTTCCTGTCACACAAGTGACATTTTTAATTGGATTGAAGAAGACAAAACACTTTATAACTATTCAAAGCTTATACAACGTTTATTAGTAAGGGCGATACTGTGTAATTTTAATAAAGAATACCTGATTTAATGAAAAAATGTGTTTTATTTCGTGAATTAACATCTTAAAATTTATTGAGAAATTTAGCTACTTTCTAGCAACTTTTTAGGTTGAAAAAAATACCCAATCTAGCAACTTTCTGTTACATGTCTAGCTACAAGCCTTAGGTGGGAGTTGGCAACACTGTTTTGATTTGTATTTTGTGCTGAAATCTGAATGCAGCTGCTGACGCGCGATTTATTTTACTAAACGTTCTTTTTATATAAATTAGAAATTAAATGCTTTCATAATTTCATCCAAAATAAACTTCAATCAATATGTCCTTAGACACTGTACCGAAGGATCTGCGAGGTTTAAGAGCTTGTTTAGTATGCTCCCTAATAAAGGTAACTAGAACCTACACTAGTCTAGAACACAGTGTAAACGTAAACTAGAGGTTAAATAAAGTGACTATATTTAACTTTATTAATCATAATTTCAGACATTCGATCAGTTCGAGTATGATGGCTGCGATAATTGCGATGAATTTCTTCGGTTAAAAAATAACAAAGACAATGTTTATGACTGTACAAGCAACAACTTTGATGGGTTAGTATCAAGCATAATAGTTTCTCCTAATAACATCACCTGCCCTAATCACTTGCACTTATTACTAATCGAAGTGAATACGGGGCTTTATACAGGATATTGATAAGTCAACATATTCTGGTTAGAAGATGACAGGGTATAAAGAGAGCCCCTATGGGCTCTTCTAGGCCTCCCTGCGGGATTGCTTTGAGATCCTTCATACTATGATGAGTATGTGTACGCCGAAAACCTGGTAGGCCTGGTAACTTGGTTGATCGTTCCCCAAACTATGTCTAAGCAGGGAGTGGAGAACCATGGGGTTTCAGTGATTAGATCCTATCTCTAGGAGTCTAGGGAGTCCTGCATGCCGTGGCCGATGTCCTGGCCAATCCGCCAGGAATGCGCAGAGCATTCCCCATGTAAAAAAAGGGGAAAAAATAATTGTAAATTGTCACCTCTATTACCTCCTAATGAAAGAGACGAATTACCCATTTGCAGTCTTTTCCCCAGAAAAACAATTCAGCCTTAACCCATCAACTTCCAAGCGGAACCAGGGTGCTGCATAACAATTGAATATCTATTGTGTCTGTGATTCCCATGACCGAGGTATTAAACATTATAAGTATATTTTTAACTTTTTATGTAAACCATTTTACAGAATGATTGCTGTCATGAGCCCTGAAGACAGTTGGGTGTGCAAATGGCAAAGAATAAGTAAGTAAGATATTTTATTTATACTTAACATTGATTAATATGCATCTTAAGGCGCTTTATTGAAAATAATGTCCTTTTTGAAGTAATATTATAGGACCCTCAGAAATGTTACAAATCTGGTAATGAGATAATACATATCTTCATAGCCTTATCTAGGTTTGAGAAGAACCAGAAACACGATTAATATAATTTGCCTCGATACATTTAATTTTCGAAATGACCTCTTAAGAGGCCGGAAAAAAAATTTGTCCAAGGAACCTAGGTAAGTAGTATTCTAAGCATATGCTACCAACAAGTACGATTTTGCACCAAGGTATACCACGGTTCGGATAGTGCTGAGAGAACTCCTGACTCTTTATAGATATAAGTTTGGGAGTTTCGATATTGTTTTAAGAACGTAAAGCAAATGCTACTATGCAAATTACATTTATCATCACTACCATAAACCATTATAGAACCATATTGTACTGTCCTGTTTTGACCCTGTTTTTGGTACTTACTTTTCATAGTCTTTTATTATAATAAATAATAATAATAAATAAAGCCTTTATTCACTGACTATTACCATACAATTATTATATCAAAACAAAAGAAACACATTTAGTCAGGTTGTCCTTCGACATAGGCCTCCCCCATCTCCTTCCATTTGTCTCTGTCCCTGGCAAATCTCCTCCATCCTTTTGGAAGGTCATCCTCCCAACGTTTTATCTGACGTCCTTTTCGTCTCTTTCCTTTTCTAGGATACCAATCCATTATGTCCTTGGTCCATTTTTTCCCATTGTCTGTTCTTGTTATATGTCCAATCCAGTTCCATTTTAATTTTTTAGTTTTTATTAATATGTCTGTTACCTTGGTTATTTTTCTTATTTTTGTTTTTGTCCACCGGTCTCGTAATCTTATATTGAGCATGCTTCGTTCCATGCTTCTTTGACATACTGCGAGCTTGTTGGTGTTTTTGCTCGTGGTTGGCCAAGTTTGGCACCCATATGTTAGACATGGAAGAACACAGGTGTTGTACAATTTGCTTTTAATAGACATTGGCACAGTTTCATTCTTGAATACTTCTTTTAGAGACCAGTACCTCTTCCATGTGTTACATATTCTTCTCTCTATTTCCTTCGTATACTGGTCTGTTGTTGATATTATTTGTCCTAAATATATGTACTCATCAACATACTCCACAGCATCTTTTCCTATTTTTATTGTTTCTTTTATTCCGTTTGTCATTACTTTGGTTTTCGTTGGGTTCATGTATAGGCCTGCAATCTGACTTTCGTTGCTTAGTTGGTTTAGCATTGTTTGTAGCGTTTCAGGTGTTTCTGCGAATATTGCTATGTCATCGGCAAACCTAAGATGATTTAAATTTGACCCGTTGATGTTTATACCCATTGTGTTCCAGTCTAAATTCCTGAATATATTTTCTAATACTGCTGTAAAAAGTTTTGGGGATAGTGGATCACCCTGTCTTACTCCTTTCTGGATCTTAAATTCTTCACCCTTTCGTTCTAGTTGGATCGTAGCTGTGGTGTTTTTGTATATTTCCTGAATAATTTGAATGTATTTTCTTTCTATCAAAGTTTAGAAAGAAAATAGAAAGAAAGAAAGTCTTTTATTATACTTCACTTAAACCACGGGTAACACCGCGGGGCACAGCTAGTATTTGTATATTTTGTGACATTGCAGTCGAGTTTGTGAAGTGTCGCGTCGCGCGTCGTGCCATGCCGCTCTATTGCGGTTTCACCTTTTTAACATACCTACAATTTATTTGTGACAATGCAGTCAAGTTTTTTTAAATTTCAGGTAGATTCTGCAAAGGAGTCTATGCCATTTCTGTATCCGGAAGACTTCCAGCAGGTGTGATGAGGGAAATGAAAAGCCGTGGGATTTTGTACAGACCCAGAGACACAAGTCAGAGATAATTTAAGTTTAATTTTACTATACATAATTAATAATGTAATAAGTATTCCAAAAAAATTACATTAAAAAATTCGTTTATTAGTTTTTACAAATTGTTTGCTTATTTTTCACACCTAATACATTGAATAATAGAGTTAGCATATTATAGCATGAAATTTTGTATGTGTAACACTTATTCTTTGGTATACTCTCAATTTAGTAGTTGGTCTTACTTAAGTATAATTCATTGTGTTTAATAATTTAAGTCCAGAAGTAAACTAAATTATTACTTTATAATATACTAGTAAAAATTAACTTTTAATTTTTTGATTGCAAGTGTTTTTTTTTACCAAACCTTTTTATTATATTTTGTCAAGTACCTAGTGTTTTTATGATTGCTTAGTTAAAATTGGGTTGTAAGTCAGGTCAGCCAGTAAGTCAAGGTTTCAAGTAATGCAATATTGAATGTTAAACCCTTTAGACTTTATTCAGAAAATTACTTTATAGGTTAGCAGCCAACTCCTCTTTTCAACATTAATGTTATATCTTGATATAAGTAATTTGTTAAATCTTAAGACAAAATGAAATACAAAGCCAATGAAAAAAAATATACATATTATATTATTACAACTAATATTACACATATTTAGCTAATAAATGCATTTATAAATAAAACACGGTAGCCTAAATGTTTCTCTACTTCAACTGGTTCAATATAAGTTAAACATTTTAATACTGTAACTACATTTATATTATTAACTATGTTTCAATATTAATTTCTGTTTCATCATTAATTTGATATTCTTATACTATTGTATGTCATGGCGATTTCTTTCTTTCTTCATAGGCAAACTTAGAAATTGAAACATTGGATTAAAAGCACATAGAATATTGCATATTTGTCAACTGTTATCACTCGATTCAGGTATTTTATATTCGCTATCTGTTCCCAAGACGTCTTTGTCTATTTCTTTAAAATCAATATTTTGCTGCTTCATTGCCTTCTGTAAAATTATGAGAAAATGAATCGTATGGTGTACTAAAAGTAATAAATAATATAAATTAACCTAAATCTCGTAAATACCTTAACACACTCCTGATAAACCTTGAATATTCCAGCACACATTGAATCATCGTGATCGCCTTTTAGGAAACGTTCAGAAAACCATGAATTAAAACAGTCGTCATATTTCTTTTTCAAGTCTGTACATTCTTCGCCAATGCTATTCATTTTATAAAATTCGTAGTATTACGTAACTTTATTATTTATTGTAATATTTAAAGATTTTATCATTTGGAAAATAGCAAGAGATCGAATTCGAACTTGTCAGTTTTCGAATGTCAATTGTCAAGTTGTGACTTGTCAACGTCAAGCCACTGACCTCTGTCAAGTTGACTGACAACATATTTGATTTGAGTTTTGCCGGGAGTGAAAGAGTCGTTGTGTTTTTGTATTATTTTCATTTTTCCTAAAATTGTGTTATCTAACTGGGTTTTTAATGTGTAATATTGGTATATTATCCATTAGATATTCGTTATTGTGCATCATAAGTGTAGAAAAGTTTTGTGTTCCCTCCAAACCTCCATCGAAAGTTTAATGAATCGACCGACGACTTGACTCTTTGACTGTTTACTTTTACTTAAGTATGAAATACACAGTCGCCAACGGCGGTCGTCAACAGCAAAAAATAGTATGCGCGTTGCCAGCCACATGGTTGCCAACGTCAACCAGTTTTTCATTATAGATTTTGCGTGGTCGTCAACCGCCGTTGACGACCGTGTATTTCTTGCTTAGGACTTTGACTAGACTTTGGACCTGACGAATATTGTTTTCCCACTGATCTCTATTATACAAGTACGCTGGATTGCTGATACAGACCTGCTTTTTGTGCCTATTTGAAGCGGAATCAGCGCCCCCATTATTCGGGTAGAGAACTAAATTTGACGTAACCACAACCAATAACAACAGTAAAGTTGTCATCACTAGTATTAGTTCAAAATACTCTCACTACTGCTATCAGCGCCAATATGGCGGCTTTCAAACGTCATTTTTACGTCAGATATTAGTTCTCTACCCGAATAGTAGGGGCGCTGATTCCACTTCAATAGGCATAAAAAATA
Source organism: Plebejus argus (assembly GCA_905404155.3). Lineage (NCBI taxonomy): Eukaryota > Metazoa > Arthropoda > Insecta > Lepidoptera > Lycaenidae > Plebejus > Plebejus argus. The sequence continues at coordinate 9,031,378 of FR989942.1, read as the reverse complement.
GCTGTCATTTCAAAGGCTATCAGCAATCCAGCGTACTTGTATAATGTATAGGGACCGTGCAGAAACTATAGAGGGCGTCGTAATTCGACAGCAGCGCCACGATGCGAGTAAAAGACGTAACTTGTGAGTGACTTTGACTTTGCATTCTCCTTGACCCTGGCTAGTTTATGAGTGTTTTTTTATGTTTTACAATATAAAATGATATAATACTTACACTCCCAAGTGGCCACATGCGGCCGCGAGAACAACGACAGATTTCCAAGAATCCGCGATCGAAATATTAAAGTTAAAGACTAGATGACGCCCGCAACTCCGTTGCGCCAAAAATCATTTATCGCGCGAGAACCGTACATTTTCCCGGGATAAAAAGTATCCTATGTCCTTTCCCGGGGCTCAAAGTAAATCCGTACAGAATTTCAGCAAAATTGGTTTAGCGGTTTGGGCGTGAAGTACTAACAGACAGACACACTTTCGCATTTATAATATTAAGTATATTTTTATAATATTAAATATAATATTAAGGGTTTCTACTTTCTACCCGTAAACAAAGAATGGAAGAGTGAATAAAAATGTATAAAGCTTATCTAGTTAACTAAGAAAATATCTGAAAAAGTAATTAATAGCATCCGTCAGCATAGAAAGTAAAAACTTGATAAATATTGCAATAAAATAATGAAGCTATGCAAAAATACTTATATTAATTACTGAAAATGCTTGTGGATTAATAAAATAAAACAAGTTCACTAAAATAAATGCTTTTATTTCAACCTTCTGCGATTCGATCGATACCATCTTCACAACTTTTGTCTGTCACTATTTTTAACTAATTTCAGTCTGGATCTCATAAGTGTAAACACCATTTAGGTATGTATTCTTTAAATAACACACAAAGACTGCACTACTAATCTTTTTCTTACTTGAAGAATCATCCTTTTGAGAACCAACACTTTGACAAGATGGTTCAAGTTCAATACTATCCTCAGTGTTGAATTCCTGGCAGGACTTCTCCAAATTATCCTTACTTTTGATGCAACTTTATGCCAATTAAATGAGCGGTGCCTATGTATGTATATCAATTAAGATGGAAGCCAGTTTGGATGTTTACTGAAAGAAAGCAATGGTTATAGGTTATGTTCATATTGTGTTCATAAAAAATGAATTTACGGTTATAATCTACAAAATTTAGTGTTTTTATTAATCTACACTTAACACTCATGGAACTTTTTAAATACTTACGTATATTTTTACCGCCTTTTATCCATTTCTTTCGTTTTTCAATAAGCAAAGCCATGTGAATATTTTGGCAGAAAAATAGTAAAATTTTACATCGTTCGATTTGCCTTTATATTTCTTTTACATCCGGGAATACAACAATACATTTCAATTCTTGAAAATACTCAGAATTTGATAAGAAATCTTCTAATTTTCCGTAGCTTCACTAGAGCTTGACAGTAAAATTTTAGTAAAAGTTTCGGCTATTCGCCACTTGTGGCAGTGTCGTCGCTCTGCACGGTCCCTATAGAGATCAGTGTGTTTTTCCGAATCCCTCTATTACTTGACACTGGCCATGGTTTTATAGCCGAAGTGTCATAATAAAAAATAAAAATAAAAACATATTTGGTTTTGACATTAACATCAAATTATTGCCTCATTTTTGAGGTTATGTCAGTAATATTATATTGAATATATTTTTATCTTTGAAATTTATTAACTTTTTGTTTTAAATTTAATAGATACGTAAGTATCCCCTTATTAGTCTGTGTTTAATAGTACGGTAGTTCTAAGAAAAAGTATATTTAAAATGGGTGACATACTGAAAGATAGTCGTTTCACGAAGTATCTAAACGATCCTCGTTATAAACAGATACCTAAACATGAAAGAAAAGTTAAAATAGATAAAAGGTTCCAGTCCATGTTCAGTGATGATAAGTTTAAAGTGAAATATAGTGTAGACAAGCGTGGAAGACCTATCAACGAAACATCTACGGAGAATTTACGAAAGTACTACGATTTAGATGATTCCGAAGACAGTTCTGAAGATGATCAGCAGCAGGGTGATCATGGAACAAATCAAGAAGAAAACGAACCTGGACGTTTTGTGAAACGAGTTGACAAACACAATGAAAAAGTATCAGACCCCGTAAAATTTCAGAATGACAAACTTACTCGAGGAGCCCTAGATTCTAAAACAAAAACGAGATTGCTTGATTTAGACATTGACTACGCAAGAGGAGAAGGTTATTATCCTTTGTTAGAATTATATTATGGAGTAGATTGCCTTTGCAAGTTCTTCCAAAAATTCTTCATTAATAGGTTACTTGACCTATATTCAATTTCATTGAACAAATGCATATTTCTAGTAAAACTTGGCCTAGGAAACCGTATTTCACCCTTATCATCAAATAAAAGCTTATGATTGATAAATAAAGTCGATTTGAAAATATGATTTGTACTGACGAAAACGCTTTTGCGGTACTTCCGATTTGGATGTGACGTCATCACACTAGCTGTAATTTAATGTCTTTTATTTATCGTGCTCGTTATAAGTAAGTTTATTTGTACATAAATAATAAGAATAAGCCTAGAAAGATTTGTTTTGTAAGATATATTTTCTTGAATAGTTTTTATTTATCGCGCTCGTTATATGTAAGTTTATTTGTACATAAATAATAAGAATAAGCCTAGAAAGATTTGTAAGATATATTTTCTTGAATAGTTTTAGTTAATTGTAGTTGGGAAATGAAATGGCCAAAACTTTTCTCAAAAAGTTTTCAACATTACAAATGATTTCTAAATTCTTTCCTAATTTTTTGGCACTGTTAGAATTGTATGTTTAGCTTTATAAAGAATTTTTCAACAAATAAAGTATAAAATACAAAAAATATGATGTCACACTATGGCGGACAGTGTTTTTGGCGCCATTTAAAAGGCATATTTTTAAATCAACATTTTTATGGGTTTCTACTATTTAAAATATTGAAATATTAGTTTTTTTGGTGAAAATGAATGATTAAGAAGTGATTAACATGAAGAAAAAAATTTGGTCAAGTAGCCTATCCTTCGATCGCGGATTCTTGGAAATCTATTGTTTAAATATTGTCATCAGCCAGGTGTCGCTTCGGGCTTGAAGCATTTAAGAGCATAATATTTATTATTTTGATTTAAATTAATCAATCTTTTTGATAACAAATAATACATAGATTTCCTGAGACCCCTCCCGATTTTGAATGACAATGATGCTTCTTTGTAAACCTTTAAGCCAAATGTCTTTTTTTAAATTCACAAAACATTTTTTTGATTACCAATATTTGTATGTTTCGTATCAAGCTAAAACTTTTTTTACTAAACAATTCATTTTTGGAAAAATCATTATTCAAAGCAAGTGGTAATTATATGCCCTATGCCTGTCGACCACTTAGTTTTTGTCCAGTTCTTAGGTATACATTGTAGGCTGTAGAGGTAAAAATTAAGACCACACCATATTTGAAAATATTTTATTTATGCAAGGCCAATATAATGTTTTTCAGGTGTACTAGCAACGGATTCGTCAAGTGATGAAGAAAGTAGTGAGGCTGAGGATGAGAGTGAACTGGAACATGAGTGGGGAGAACTCGATGCTGATGCTGAAACTACTGATGAATCTACCAAAAGGTAAGATGTTGGCAAAGGTGATAATAGAGTAAGAGAGAAGAATCATGGTTTAAAATTTTAAAGAGATACTTTTCAAAGCTATTGGTGAATGCATAATAGCATTGCAATATTCAATTATTTCAAAAGAAGAAGAAATAATCTAATATGAAATAAATCAGGAAGATTTAAAAAAGTTGTATATTTTATAAAATGTGAAGGGAAAATATACAATTTGTAAATTGTTATAAAGGCCATCTTTATGTTCTCTCATCCAGCACTCTACATCCTCATCCATCTATTAAATTAGAGTAAAATACTAAAGAAAACAAGATACTTTTTCTTTTTCCAAAATAAATACTGCATATGAACTAATTATGGCATACCTACTTGTAGCAAATGTGATTTTGGTGAATTACGTTTTAAATCAAATATATTTCCAGAATTGCTATCTGCAATATGGATTGGGACAACATAAAAGCAACAGATCTCATGGTGCTCCTGAGCTCGTTTCTACCACCGGGAGGTGTTATTCATCATGTTACGGTATTTATTATACAAATTACATATTTAAAAAAAACGTTACATACAAAGTGTACAATAACCCAGTATTAAGGGTACAGAAAGTAAAAAGTAAAAGAGATTCAAACGAACAAAAAGATGTTTTCAATTAATATATTATATTACTATTACTACATATTATAAAACAAAGTTGCTTTTTTCCTCATGTCCCTTTGTTCCCTTTAATCTTTAAAACTGCGCAACGGATGTTGATGCGGTTTTCTTTAATAAATAGAGTGATTAAAGAGAAAGGTTTATAAGACGTATAAAAACATTCATTAAATAGTGGATAAATACTGTTATTTTCGGGGCTTCTAATGTGATGTAAATAATTTCATTTTTTTCCGCTTACATTGCAAACGCAGGCTGAACCCTACGAGATTTATCAGAATAATGTACTAAGTATTGTACACAATGAAAAGGTGTACAGAAAACTCCGCGATGGTATAATAATTATGTCTACATAATATTATATCTTATGGATATCCCACAACATTTTTTGTCATTTAATTTTAACTACAAATTATAATAGCGTAAGTTTCGTATTTAATTAGATAAGGATTAATGCCGTATTGGTTAAAATCAATACGGCATTAATCATTATCCATTTAAATATTTTAAGTACATTATTGATTTAATATAGATCTATATGGCCCTTTACAGCATATGATTTAAAATATGAATATTTTCGAAGATATTACAGATTTAAAAATGCGGGACGTAGCTTTTGCGGCGGTACCGACCAATGCGGGCCACGGGTAGTAATGAATATAAATCAAAACTACCTAATGAATCGATTTTAATCATTTTTTCAGTGAGTTACATAGGCTGTATATTTTATACCCGTGCGAAGCCGGGGTGGGTCGCTAGTATTATTATATTTAGCAATTTGCAATAAAGATGTGATAAAGAAATATAATGTAATTAATAATAACATTGTAGATTTACCCTTCGGAGTATGGTTTGAAGAGAATGCAAGAGGAAGAAGTGAGGGGTCCAATTGAACTGACAGAAGATAAACAGCATGACAGTGGTCTCTCCGATGATGGTGGAAATGAGGAAGGTAAGATTCTCTTGTAGGTATGAAACACTTATAATTAATTTTATTTTCTTATGCTACGAATTATAAAAACTAAGGAAGAGTAACTGTGTCAAAAAATTTGCCCATGAGTCTACAAAATGCGACACTTTATGCATGTATTTGGTACACAATCTTGTGTATTTATAGAAGTGACAATTTATGTCAACGGCCTTATTTCGTAAATTTGAGTGTTATGGTGAAGCCAAACGAGCGTAATTTGTGAATCGTGAGCCGCATTCTGCCCGGCAGAAATTCTGCAGCTCACGACTCACAAATAACGCTCGTTTGGCTTCACCCTAAGTGTTTCGTAGCCATTGTAATATTTTAGTGTGAAAAAAGTCAAAACGGTTGAAGTATGGGTAATGGGAGTTACGATTCCATAGTTTTTATTATTCATAGATCTTATGTATTAAGCCTTTTTCTTCTCAATTTTTGTTGTGAGATGTGTTTTATATTTTATAATCTCATTAGTTAAGTTAGCAACGACATCCTCCAGCTCTTTCAAATATTTTTTATCATATTATCTATTCTTGTCTAGTAGGGTCCAGCCGCTGGACTCCAGCGTCTTTATTTAGTAGAGTTTATAATATTAGCCTTCTCACGGCGCGTAATATCATGAGCCGCACCGCGCCATCTCGAGCCACGAGCCACTGACTCGAGCCGGCGCGTCTGATCCGATTGAAGTCGGTAACTTCAAAGGCGCGGCTCGACGTGGCTCGAGCGGCTCGGGATATCACGCGCCGTGAGAACGGGTAGCGCGGGCTCGCTGTTGGCTCGTGCTCGCTCGTGCAAATCGGCTCGGCGCGGTGCGGCTCGTGATATCACGCGCCGGGAGAAGCCAGCGTAACTCACAAGTCACAACCAAATATTTCAGGATCAACATACCACATGGAGAAACTGAGACGTTACCAGCTGAATCGTCTGAAGTACTTTTACGCGGTGGTGGAGTGTGACACCGTCGCCACGGCCGACAAGCTGTACAGCGAGTGTGACGGCCTCGAATACGAGAGCAGCGCCACCAAACTCGACATGAGATTTATACCCGACGACGTGGAATTCGATCAGGTACCTACAATCAGAGAAGTTGATTCATAGGCAGATGGTGGACCTATGTAACAGAGTAGGATAGTTTATGTTGGAGAATAATGTACGGTTTCCACGCGATAAATTTCGGCGTAACGAAGTAGCGGGCGTCATGTTATGGAATATACATATTTGTATACAAGGAAGGGTATGATATTTTTACTGCAACAAACCACATGTTATTTCAGGAGCCGCGGGAAAGGTGTGACAAACTGCCGGACCTTAAGAAGTACAAGCCGCGGCTGTTCACGACGACGGCGCTGCAGCAGGCCAAGGTGGACCTGACGTGGGACACCACCAACCCCAACCGCACCGAGGCCATCCGGGACGCGCTCACCGGGAATATCAATGATGACCTTAACGAGTACCTGGCTTCGAGCAGTGAAGGTATGGACATGTCCATGCTCTTAACTCGGGAGGGTCGCAAATGTTGTTTTCAAATTTGGTTAGGACAATATAGACTATATAATGTCTCAGCGGGCTGCTAGACGATCAATTTTAGTGTGCAATATTATTGATGGCAATATTGTAGGGGCCCACTTACATGAAAGATTATAGTCCATGCGTTAGTTGTTAAGTCAGTCCTGTGCCATATCTCTCCTCCGTCACCAGTTCCACTGGCTATGAGAGTAAAGAAAGAGAGAGTACTCTATATTAATATTATAATATTAAGTCTTAATTATTAACCCATACCTAAAAATACACTTGACTCGCGCATAAATACATTGCTATTATATTATGTACATAATGTATTGTTAAAATATAAAACTAATTGTAATACAATTTCAGATGAAGCGTCTGAAAAAGAAGATGTACCCCAATCTGATAATGAAACTGATGATCCCATACAGAAGTATAAAATGTTGTTACAAGACATTGAAAAGAAAGAGGAAAAGAAAAGTAACAAAGACATGGAGATGGAAATTAGTTGGGGAGTCGGGGTCAAGGAGAAGGCTGAGGAGTTAGTCAAGAAAAAGATCAACGAAGGTGAGTAAAATATGGATAAACTCTGTTTTAATATGTTTTGTCCTATGTTCAAATAAAAATGGAAAAAAATGAGTAAAGGTAATATGTTACAAAATGTTAGTTATCGTGTTCTTCAAATCGCGTATTCACTTACATTTGAAAAGGTTTGTAGTAGACAAGGATAAAACATTGAATAGAATTTTCAATATTCATTGTTTTACTATTTCTAATTGTACGGGAGAAATACATAAGCGTAATCCTTGCTTTCGCTGTGAAAAAACATTACTAGCAATCTTATACATAATATCATGTTTCATTCAATTTCAGACACGAAGACTTTGACGCCGTTCGAAAAAATCATACAGAAGAGAAAGGAAAAGAAGAAGCAGAGGAAAATGCAAAAGAAACAGAACACAGACGACGTCGACGGCGACGAGAGTGATGACGTGCCGTCAGACGTCGACATGAACGACCCCTACTTCGCAGAAGAATTCAACAAACCAGAATTCAAGAGTAAGTCTAATAACAAGAAAGAATCCAGCGATGAACAATCCGATACAGAAGAGAAGAGAAAAGCAGAACTAGAACTCCTCCTCGACGACGACGACGGAAAAGAACATTTCAGCCTCAAGAAAATACAAGAGACGGAGGACGCGAGCAAGAAATCCAAAAGGAAAAAGAAATTGCGGGAAAAAATGAAGCAACAAAAGGAAAAGTTGCCCGATTTTGATATGGATCTCAACGACAATAGGTTCGCCGCTTTGTACGAATCGCACCATTTCAATATTGACCCCAGTGATCCTAACTTCAAAAAGACCAAGAATATGGAGAAATTGATAAAAGAGAAACTAAAGAGGAGACCCGTCGATTTACCGGACACGGTACCCACGACAAAAAAATGTAAAGAAGACATCGAACTAGACATTTTAGTGAAAAATATCAAGAGAAAGTCGAAAAACATTAAAACTAAATAAATTTTAATTACACTTTTGTGTGTTATCGCCTGTTTCTACAACATATAAATATCTAAGTACAAAATACAATCTAAACATAAAATTTCTTAATGATGTTGATAGTTTGGATTCCAAATCCTTTTGCTATTGGATTGGTTTGATTCAATAGATTTATCCACATACTTCATGGCGAGGCTTTTCTAAGCAAGGCTAAATATTATGTAGGCTACTTATTGAATACAATACAGCATGTTGTAGCAATAAAACTCAGCATTTATCAAACTATTTATTAGTTTCGTCAAAAAATTAAAAATTATCAGAAAATATCACAAAACTTTTGACTTGCTTAAAGCTTTCTTGATTTCTCTTCCTAGCGCCATTCCTAGAGGTGGAGGCACTGCATTACCGATCTGAAAAAAATGAAAAGAAAAACAAATTAAGATAGAGGCTATACTTTATCCAGCCAAAAAAAGGTTTAAGGAGCAATGTTATAAATCACGCTTCGTTTGTGATGTTAAAAACGAATATCTAAATTCTAAAAATTTAAATATTAAATTAATATTATAGTCAGGGTGCCCTAGAACAAATTTTTTTGTGATTACTAACAAGCTAATTTTTTGTGAGTAGCTACATTTTGATAAGACGAACAACATTTTTATTTTCAAAAAATCTTGAAAGTGGTAGCTAACAGAGATAGAAAGGATTTCATACTTTGACTTGATGGTGCTAAAATATTATGGATTGTTTTATTTGTAGGACAAGGTTACTCTTAAATAGTATAACTATTAACCTACCAATATACAAAAAATCAGATGGTTAGGGTTCCGTTTTAGGGTACAGTAATCAACCAATTTTTTAAAGTTTAAATAATTTGTAGTAAATTTACTATTTATTTATATATTTTTTAGTGTTTTTGTCTATTTTTTTGGTGTTTAAATATTTAGTAGTAAATTTACTAAAAAATATTTAAACACAAAAATTTTTTTTTAGTATTTAAATATTTTGTAAAAAAAATTTGTTCAGGACCCTAGGTAATTACTATCTTAAGCTGAAAAATAACTCAAACATGTTAAATATTTTCGTATGAGAAAATGATTTTGGTATTAAGAATGTATAAAAATTTCGAGGGTAACCCGGGCCCTTAATTACCGATTCGTTTAAGCGTCTCCCAGACAGACGCAGGCAGCGGTGGCGGTGACGGCGGCGGTCAGTTGTTTGTACTGCCACCGCCACCGCGTGTGTCTGTGTCGTTCCTAGAACTCTCAAGTCATCCAACTGACCGCCACCGCCACCGCAGGCCGCGTCTGTCTGGGAGACGCTTTAAGGAGACTGCCGAAGTAATTGGTAATAATAAACGATAACAGCCAGATATTATAGTATATACGCTGTATGTATTCCAAAAGTCCGTACCTGTCGATGTTTGTCCTGCACGGAGCCAGCGAAGAGGTAGTGGTCGGGGAAGCCCTGTAAGTAGATGTATGTTTAAACGAAAAGCACTTATAGCCGGTTTCAAAGGTTTTTGACAGGAGTATAATATAATAAAAAGGGTAAAGGTGACTTTCCGATCTTTGCCGCAAGCGAACGCGACCAACAAAAAATCAAATAAAATGCCACTTTATGACATAGGTATGCCACTAGTAGTATGGGAGCCCTAGAACAAATTTTTTTGTGATTACTAACAAGCTAATTTTTTGTGAGTAGCTTCATTTTGATAAGACGAACAACATTTTAATTTTCGAAAAATCTCGAAAATGGTAGTGTAACAGAGAAAGAATTTCATACTTTGACTTGATGGTCCTAAAATATGGATTGTTTTATTTGTAAGACAAGGTTACTCTTAAATTATATAACTGTTAACCTACCAATAAACAAAAAATTAGCTGGTTAGGGTTCCGTTTTAGGGTTCTGTAATCAACAAAACTTGGTTGACTACTGTACTTACCCTAAAGCTGTAGAGGTCGGTGACCGTAAGGCTTTACAACAAAGAAAGCGTTGTGTTACCTGCGAGCGCGCACACTCCCTCACGGAGACGACGCGGTGCTGGTCGGGGTGCAGCACGCGGCCCTGCTTGCCCATCGGCTCCGGGTCCGTCACTGTTGTGCTGAAGTACCCGTCCCAGCATACACGACCTGCTCACAAACATTATTACATACTACTTTTAGTGTAGGCGCCCACTAGGCGACAACGACAGCTCGACGACTAGACGAGGCGACAAGACGCTAGATGCAAACGACAACGCCAAAGAATATAGTACACTACGCGAAAAGAAGCGACACTTATGCATGTGTAAAACCGCTTGTAAAACCGCTCACGGCTATATGTGCGTGTCTGGGCCAGCGCGGGGGCTGTGCGCGGCGCGCGAGGCGCGGAGCGCTAAGTCCGGGACTTATTCGACCGAGGGCTGACTAGTCGGTGGAGCGAGCGCGCTACTCCTACACACATCGCACGCACGTTCTATTACCCGTTTTTTTCATAAGAACGAAGCATTTTCACGCGGTAAAAAGTACTTGTGCTCATGAGGGATAATGTCGGCTTCTAATGGTAAAATAATTTTTCAAATCCGTCCAGTAGTTTCGGAGCTTATTCGTTACAAACAGACTAAAAACTGACAATAAAATCTTTCCTCTTTATAATATTACTAGCTGTCCCGGCAAACGTTGTTTTGCCATTTAAAGTATTTCTACTTCATCAGTAATTGATACAAAATCTAATCCCCCCCCCTTTTGTCCCCTAAGAGGGGTGGGGTGAAAACTGCAGATGTTAAGTTGGAAAATACAATTAATAATATGACGTAAGTCCATTAAAGAAAAAAATTGATACAAAATCTGACCCCCTTTGGGTCAGTGGGGGGGAAAGTTTATACACCAGATGTTGAGTTGGAAGAAGACAAATATATTTGCGAAAACCGCGTTCAAATCGGATCAGTAGTTTTCGTGTGATAGTGGAACAAACATACAGACAGACAGACAGACAGACAAAAAACTAACCACAGTTTTGGCTTCTATAGCGATGTAGTAACACCCCCTGCTTATTATTTTTTCAATATCTTTAATGTACAGAATTCACATTTCTACAGTTTTATTATATGTATAGATTTATAGTTAAAGAAATTAATTACTTAATACTAATAGCAATCAAAAATAATAGTCATTCAAAACGTATTTTAAAAAGTCCTAAAAATATTACTTTCTTAGTCATAACTTTTAAAGCTTTTTTGAAATTAGGATTATAATAATGAAGCACGATAGTCTATATCAAATCAATAAAGCAGCACCCGGCTGTCGCATAACTATTGAAAATCTATTGTGTCTGCGATTCCCACGATCAAGGTAATATTTACGTGGACTCTCCGGGCGAGTCGGTGGCACTGATAATTAAATCTCTCCCCTACCGCACGCACACCCGCGCGTCGCGCCTTGACGCCCAATTCGCAACGTGCAGCAGAAATCGTAATATTTTAATTTCGCCATAACATTAAAACCAAACGTCCAATTTTAATCATTCAAAGACCAAATATTATCTACATAAACTGTACTTAGTGATAAAATAATTTATTTTGATAAGGATTAATAGCGTGAGTAAAATATATCCGTTTAAATGTAGTCCAAAAAAAAATCAGGATTTTTAAATAAATAAATGGTTATTGTGCCTCACTCGACATAGATAGGTATAGTGTGTCGCGGACTTTTTTGTAGATATTTAAAAGATCTTAATAATAAAAAACTATAATAAGTAACTTTTCTAGCTGATTTTTTACACCTTGCGTCCGAAAAACTCAAATATCTTACGGAACCCTACTTTTTTCCAAAATAAAATGTAGCCTATGTTCAGCAGAAATAATGTAAGATTCCAATAGCAAAAGAATTTTTCAAATCGGTCCAGTAGTTTCGGAGCCTATTCGACTCAAACAAACAAACAAACAAACAAACAAAAAATCAAATCTTTCCTCTTTATAATAGTAGTGTAGATTATTTTATATTATTTTATTGTTATACGTATTACACATACATATAATATATACATCTTTGCTTTGGCACAAGTCTAAATTCCATTTTGGTATCAACCCTAGCGGTGTACACGTTCCGTTCAAGGTCACCGGCGCTTGAGCTCTCCTGTACAGGGGCGACCCTGCGACAACGCCGCGTTTGACGCGACGACAAGTCGCCCTGTTTGCGATGGCTCTTATAGTCTTTTAGATCGGGAAAGATGCCTTTGATGTAAGTATTCAGGGCAATATTGCCGGCAGTGTGAGGAGCAGCGGCAGTGGCTAAATGTAAACGTCCCTTAAAAATAGTACCTACAGCAAACGTGTTTGATGAATGTAATTGATGGCTAGGAAAAAAGTTTTCAGAAATTAAAAACGTTTGCGTCTATGACGTACCGTATAGGCCCGCCCAGTTGTTATGCCTGTTGGCGGTGTGCGGCAGACACCAGGGTATGAGGGTGTTCTCCTGCTTGTCTCCGGGCTGGCACGCGCCGCCGGCCGCGCACGCGCACACGCCGCGCAGCGCGCCTGTCGACGACCGACCGTTTTTCTTGTCTTCATACCGATATTGGAGAACCTGGGTTGATAATTCGATTATGGATAAGTAATTCTAGGTAATAAAACTATGTCGGTCCATAGCGACGACATATTTTTAAATTATAGGGCAAATACTTAAGGGCCCGGGTTACCCTCGAAATTTTCATACATTCTTAATACCAAAATCATTTTCTCATACGAAAATATTTAACATGTTTGAGTTATTTTTCAGCTTAAGATAGTAATTACCTAGGGTCCTGAACAATTTTTTTTTACAAAATATTTAAATACTAAAAAATTTTTTTTTTTTTAATATTTTTTAGTAAATTTACTACTAAATATTTAAAAACCCAAAAATAGACAAAAACACTAAAAAATATATAAATAAATAGTAAATTTACTACCAAATATTTGAATAATAAAAAATATTTTTTAAAGTTTAAATATTTTGTAGTAAATTTACTATTTATTTATATATTTTTTAGTGTTTTTGTCTATTTTTTGGTGTTTAAATATTTAGTAGTAAATTTACTAAAAAATATTTAAATACAAAAAATTTTTTTTTAGTATTTAAATATTTTGTAAAAAAAATTTGTTCAGGACCCTAGGTAATTACTATCTTAAGCTGAAAAATAACTCAAACATGTTAAATATTTTTGCATGAGAAAATGATTTTGGTATTAAGAATGTATGAAAATTTCGAGGGTAACCCGGGCCCTTAAATAGCGAAACGTCTTAAAAACACTTCTAGTCGACCGAAGTTAAAACTTCAAAATCATTTAAACACAAAGACAGATTTTTATAATTTTCAAGACAATTAATTAATATTCAAATCAAATTTTCTGTAATTTGTTAAATTTTATCAAATAAGTTATGTACCTAATTGCAATGCGATCCTACCATGTAATATAAAATTTTTTTACCTTGCATTTAGTACCGTCGGAGAGGGCAACGCATATATTGGGCAGGTCCCTCCAATCGGAGCCCGGGGCGGTGGGTATCCTGGCGATGCGGGCCTGGATGAGCGGTGCCATGTTCTTACACACGTGGTCACGCAGCTTTACGCTCTCGTCCCGGCTCCTCACCAGCCGCTGGAAGTGGGTCTCCGGCATCGACGCGTACTCGATCTCGACTTTGCTCGCCCCGTTGCATATCGGCGGCAGGTCGCTCATCGCGTCCCTGATCGTGCACGTCCGCCGCGGCGCCGCCTCGTCCCATCGGATGTTCGTGAGGAACTTCTTGCCGTCGACGGTGACGGCGAGCGAGCAGGCGCGCCGGCTGAACACGTGCGTGGGCTCCGGGTACAGCGGCAGCGCCAGCCCCGGCGCCGCCGCCAGGATGACCAACCGCCGGCGCGTCTGCGGCACGCCGTAGTTGCCCGCCTGCAGCACGCCGAACGTGCACTGGTAGCCCATGTCCAGCAGCGCCCGCAGCGTCAGCTTCAGCACCATGCCCCGCTTGAACGCGACGAAGTTCCGCACGTTCTCCAGGATGAAGTAGCGCGGCCGGTAGTAGTCGCAGTAGGACAGGTACGAGGCCACCAGCGAGTTCTTGAAGTTGGAGTACTCACGCGAGTTGAACCGATTCATACCGGAGAAGCCCTGGCAGGGCGGGCCACCGCACAGCAGCTCCACCTCGCCCTGGCGCGGCAGCCGCAGCCCGCCGGCGCTGTGCGGCGCGCCCGCCATGGCGTCCCGCAGCAGCGCGTTGCAGTCCTCGTTGAACACGACACAGCCGCGGTTGTTGAGCGCGTACGCATGCGCGGCGGCCTCCAGGTTCTCGATCGCCCAGCGGCACTCGGCGACGCCGGCGCGGTGCAGGCCCTCCGACAGCCCACCACAGCCGGCGAACACGTCCAGCGTCCGCAGCGGCCGCACGGGCGCGCTCGGGGGCTCGGCGGCGCTCGGGTCGGCGGGTTTGCTCGACTTGCCCTTCCCCTTGCCCTTGTCCTTCGGTCGGTCGACGCGGCCGACGGCGCGGGCGGCGTCCGGCACGTCGCCGACCCGCCCCGTGCTCTGGTCGAACGCCGACCGGAAGTACATCCGGGCAGGATCAGCCTCGAGCCACTCGTAGATGTTCTCCTGGTTGGGAATGTTCTCGACGTAGACGACCTCGCACGGCCCCTCGACGGCGGCGAACGACACCTCCCTGATCTCGTCGCTCCAGTACACGACGTTGAGGTCCTCGTGCTGGGGGAACCGGGCGGTGGTGTTCTCAGGCCTGTACAGGACGTGGATCCTGATGTATATGTCCTGAGGCACGACGAGCGGACCGTCCCCGGCGGCGGTGACGGCGGCGACGTAGCCCACGCAGAACGGCTCGCCGGTGTCCACGTTGGATCCCCGCGTGTTGTTGTCGCTCTTTCTGTAGTACTCTGGGTAGATATTTTCGTCCACTTTTTCCAATTTTAGCTTCCCGTTGCAGGCGCTGCTGAAGTTGTTCTTGAATTTGAATGTTCCCGGTTTCAGAA
This sequence comes from Plebejus argus, assembly GCA_905404155.3. Taxonomy (NCBI): domain Eukaryota; kingdom Metazoa; phylum Arthropoda; class Insecta; order Lepidoptera; family Lycaenidae; genus Plebejus; species Plebejus argus. Next base: position 9,016,115 of record FR989942.1, on the reverse strand, counting down.
ACACTCCGCAGCCTTTTTTGTAATCGTACTCCCTCCAGCGAATGCTCGTCCACTCCGTGCGGTTCGACTCCGGGACGAGCGCCGACTTCCCTGCGAGTTTTCCCGATATCTTGGGTATGTCTTTCGCGTCTTTCCTCGTTTTTCTTTCGCAAGACGGACAAAATCTATGTTTTCTGAGCTCGTTGGGGCAGACGGGATCGACAGGTAGATCTTCAAAACGAGCGGTGAACCTTTCGTAGTATTTCTTGAAGAAGTATGTTTTACCGTCGTCCTCGCATAGGTTCTCTTCCACTTCTTTCCCGCCCAACATGAACCAATCCGAAGGCATATTTATTCTTTCTACGCAAGCTTTCCTCAGTATGGAGGACAACGGAGCCCCGTGACAACACCGGTCCCCTAAAAATATTTCTCGCGGATCTCCCACTTCCCCTAAAACGGTGTCCGACGACCGAATGAATACTTCCCCGTGGAAGAAGCCACTTTTAGAGTTGCCGATATCTTTCCACATGTAAGTTATTCTCGCAACTAAAGATGGTATATTACTTTGACACGTTTCTACCATTACGAAATCGCCATTCTTTAGTTCGGCCCCGTCGATTTCCACCCTATCATAGTATATTTTCGTGGCGTCCGCTTTGATGGGCTCCCCTATCCAGTTTATTTGTCTGTTATTGGAGCCCGTCAGCTTGACCGGTACTGCATCATCGATCTTGTCCAATTGCCTCTTCTCTGCCGCCCGCTGGTAGTCATCTTCGTCGTCCGGTTCCGAGTCTTCAGCTTGTTCCACGGCCATGTTGGGGCATAACCTTCTGACACAGGCTTTCTTAGTGCGGCCGTGTCCACCAAATTTGGCCATGGCCCGACAGGCGTTACACTCCCCGCAGTCGGGTAGCTGACAAGCTTCACAAACACCGCACCTCTTTCGTCTCAAGACCACCTCATGATTGGTTTTGTCCAATTGATTTGTAAAGAAACTTTCGAATGTTTTTCTCACTAGAGGCGTAGTCGTAGCTTTGGTCCAGGCCTTTTTATCGACTTTCTTGTAATCTATCTTAGCACGAATCCTTCTCTTACCGAATTTTATACCCATAAGTTTGATCAATTCTCTGATGCAAGGCAATGTGATGAGAGGCTCGTCGTCTTCGTCGGCCTCCAAGCTCACCACTTGATCGCACACAAACTGTGCATGTTTGTGGAGCATTTCTTCAGTCATGAATTTATCATCTAGATCCGGTATTTTCGATTCTCGCACAACCTCTAACAAGTCTTCGTATGTCGGAAGCAAATAATGATACTCCTCTAAATATTCTACCACTACTTTACTGAGCCAGATCTTTTCATACAAGTTATTCATTAAGGAAGTGTATTCTGTGCTGGGCTTTAGAAGGTTGTACTCACCAAATTCTGTAGATAATGTGATACAGTTTTTTGTACCTCCATCAAAACCATGGATGTACCTAAAATTAAAAATATGTATGTTAATTTATTGGTATCCATTATGTGTCTATGATACCTCAACTGCTGAACTAATTTGGATGAAATTTGGTATGTGAGACTGTACATTTTGCTGCAACGAACTATAAGAAAGATTGTTGTCGCAAATGTACAATTTTGAATATAAAGTCTCCTATACACGACTTATTTATTAATAGCTAGTTTCAATTCAACATTTATTTATACATATTAGAATTTAAAGTTTTTTATTGAATGAAAGTTGTCTTAAGAATAAAAATTCATAGTTATTATAATTTATGCCATACCATTCAATGATGGGACCAACATCTTTCACAGGAATTGATTCTTCATCAATCTCTTGAGAGTCTGAGCAAATTGATTTCAAATATCCCGACATGAATATCCTAACATCACTCTCTATAAGGCCTCCGTCGAGCGGACATAGATGGCCCTGTTCATCAAATATTGAAAACCCTGTTATATTTGTTTGCGGTCTCTCCATAATGTCTCCTTCATCACCTATTACAAAAAATATTAATAGAAGTTAGTAATATAATAATAATTAAATGTTTATTTCAAAATTGCAAAAGTGCAACAATTTTAATAAATACATACCAGATGATAATACAAGTTTCTCATGTGTCAAAGCTACAAATTCTTCAATTGCATTTTGAGGGTGCCCTTGAAAGTATAAAATATCAGAGTTATTAAGGTATTGGCCGCAAATATTACATTTTTCTTGGTTTAGCTTCTCTTCATCTTTGTTAATGTTAGAATGTATGTCATTTATTATATTATTGTTCAAGTTATCTTCTAGGCCATTCTTATCTTTATCCTTGTGACATTTATCTTCTGTATTATTTCGTGATATTTCTATTTTCTCTTCGTCTTCACTTCTGCTATCACATGATGAGTCTTCAGCTAGTTTCACTTTTTTCTGCAATATTTACCAACATAATATATCAACATATAATATGTATAATAGTGAATATTTATCTTCAAAATTATTACACTTGCAATTGAGGAGCTGGCTAACAAAACCGACTTGTCCACGAGAAAAAAAATTACACAGTGGCTAAAAAACTAGTACTTCTAATTACTACTCAAAATCAAAATATTTGTTTCTAAATAGGTTAACAAAGTTAACACTTTTAGAAAGTCTACATGATGCCTACCACCGGTTCGGGAACTAACTCGGCGAGAAGAACCGGCGTAAGAAACTCGCACCGGGCCATCTTTTACCAAAAAAGTGGAAAATAACAATAATATTATAGCTTAAGCTAATTTACAATAGGTATGTAAAAATATGGTACATTTATATAGAAGCGGCCTATAGTCTATTTATTTATTTATTTTATTTATTTGGGATAACAACAGCCATCAATTTTACAATATGCGTTATACTAACAGAAAACAGTAAGTACCATAGGGCCAATAACAGCTATCCACAACTAATTACAATAATGGAATTTTACCAGAAGTAACAACATAGAACTAGAAATGAAAACAGTATGTTTGACACTTAAGTAATGCTAATTCTTATAAATTTAACTAATTTTAACAAATTCAAATTTTACAAGCCACTTTTATTTATTGTGAGTTAAAGTATAGTATAGTATGGTCTGTCAGCTTATTTTTCCCAAGGTGTGCTATCATTGAGAAAATCATTTACCTTATAAATTATAATAAGCCTTAGCACAAACGTTCTTTAACAACTTTTTTAAATTTATTAATTGATAGATTTTGGTTGTTTTCTGGCATTTTATTGTATAGCCGTATATGTTACCATTAGAATGCAGAATACGTTAACCTGCACATTACCTAGATAATCTGCTGATTCTCTGATACCATCTGTTAAAGTGTGAAATTTTTAAATAAAAAAGCTTATATTTGCACTTTACCTAGTTTGCATTCTCTTCCTTCGCAAAAGTCATTAAAACTATGACTTAAACTTGTCAACCTAAGACTGTTGTTGTTTTGATTGGGTTTTTTTTAGTTGATACGATCTGTTATATTTTATTAGTGGAGTAACATTTTGCTTAAAATTTTATAATTTATTCCTTTGCCCAGGGAGGCCTTTGCCCAGCAGTGGGACACAAATGGCTAATAATAATAATAATAATTCCTTTATTTATGTCCAAAAAAATATACTAAATGATTCTCTACAACCAAATATGTAACATGTTTTATTCAAACAAGAACCTGTTTTATAATTTAATGAGAATAGAGTAAACTTTTTACACTTTAACTGAAAGTACCCAGGTAATCTGCAGAATACCTTGTTAATCTGCAGTCTAACTGGTGGTAACATATACATTGACCTTTGAAGGTCTTGCTTACTTTGCTCAGCCTGGTTATTGGTAATATCTAGCTTGTGCTTATTCCTAGTGTTCCTGCAGTGAATGTCACTTTTTGTTTTAAAATTATTTACATTTTTTCTCACGTTTACTACTACTGAACTAATCCAGTTTTGTTTGAAAATTGACTTTTTGAAGCCTTGTTAACTGGTTTTGATTGAAAACATTCACAAGATTGACTCAGACGGGTCAAGAGAAGATGATTCGAAAAAAATATACTTGTGCACTCTGGTGGACTTGTCCGGTTTTGTTCGCCAGCTCCTCAATTTAAGGTGGTAGACAAATAAAACTTTAAATTTAAACATTAAAGAAATATTTTGGTGTCTTAGATAGATAAGAGCCTGTTTCACCACTTCCTGATAAAGTGCCGGATAGGTTATCCACAACTTTTTTGACAGATTCTCCATACTGTATTTGAAATGAAATGAAATATCTTTTATTCAAAATGAATACACTTTTTGAACGTCGGAAGTCTACGTTGCCTACCACCGGTTCGGGAACTAACCCGGCGAGAAGAACCGGCGTAAAAAACTCGCAGGGGGTCCACTTTTATACCAAAAAAAGTGAGAAAAAAATTAATCTTTTAAAATAAAATTTACAATGTCAAGTTAAGTGGTGGATAGCCTATTCAGCACTTATCAGGAAGTGGTGAAACAGCCTCTTATTTACACGTCTTTAAGAAATTGTAAGAAATGAATGTAAGTACTAAGTACATACGGATTTCAGATTTTCTTCAGAAGGGCTTCTACTTCTTTTTGCATTTGGATTGTTCATGGTTTCAGAATCAATACTCTTCGGCTATTAATATTTTGAAACCTTTATTTCAAGAGATTCTTATTCAAGTAAGCAGAATCTTCTACATTTTTTTGTATAAAATGTTAGCTCACTTAGCATAAAGTGAATCTGAAATAAAAAAAGAGAGTACATAGTTGATTATTATAGGCAAAAGCATGTAGAATACGAACCAACGAATACTATACTCACAATACGAACTACGAAGTATGAAAATGTGTTACAATAAACCTATATTGATAATTAATCGACGCATGCCAATTTATGCCAACATACAAAATATGCACAAAATAAATTTTATATCGTTCTTACTTCTTACTATTACACTTTTGTTGTGGCATACCGTACAAATTACAATTACCTCAGGGGGGTGACACATAGTACATTGTTGGTAAAAAAAATATTTGTATGGAGCGTGCTGCCATCATACAAGTGATACAACAAACTTTTTTCCGTTGATACCTCTAAATGCCACTAGATGGCAAAATATAGACAAATTACGTATCAATGACATTTTATCCAATGCAATGTAGTGTTATAATTATCTTTCATCCGTTGACGAAAAGCATTTTATAGTTTTGTTATTGTGGTTTTTAGTTACTTTCTTCTTATTGTTTCTAACTTTGCTCGGCTTGTGATAACTTGTTTAGTGGTAACTGGTATCCGATAGTTCCTGTAATCAAACCAATCGACACAAGCTTCGTTTGAAATTTCGAAATCACGTCGAACTTCGAAGATACCGATATACCCGTGACATCAGACCTTTTATTTGGTCTGAGCCCCTGACTTCACTATTATTTTGGATGTGACGAAGGAGGTAAGTAAAAATATAAACCTTAAAGCTATTTTTATTCAGCTATCCCCAACCTGCGGCCGCGGGTCGCATGCGGCCCGCCGGGACTTTATAAGTGGCCCGCGTTAATATAAGTGGACCTTGTTAATTATGAGTGACCCGCGTAGTAAAATTATTAATTAATTATTTAATTGTCGTGAAAATCTTGAAATGGGCTAAGGTTCATAAACCTGCGCCAACTTTTTGGTGTTGAAATGGCTTGAGGAGGGATCTTTTGGGTGAGAAAAACCCCCCTGTACTACTCCCTACACTAACTGAATAATTGATATTGAACCTAGTTCAGTAAAAAATAGCAAATGAACCTGATAATTTTTGGTGAATTATGACAGAATTAGCAATCAAATTATATTTATTTTTAATAGTGTTTCCTAATACATTCTTTCAAAATATTGCTAGGTATTAAAATTTGTTTAATTTCTTTCAGGTTTCACCAACCAAAAGGACAATTCAAAAATTACTGAAAAGTTCAGTTACAGACTACAGTATTATTTTCTGATTTGATTTGGTTGTTAATAAAATAAAGTAAATAAAATATTGTACTGTTTTATTGCCTCTAATGGCCTGGATTCACTTTGATTAATGCGAGTGCAGGTGATTAGTGCAGATGATTTGTGATTTGGAGATAAATGGCAAGTCTACTTTCTCTAAATCACTATAAACCATCTGTACTAATCACCTGCACTTGCACTAATCAAAGTGAATCCAGGCCATTAATTCTTGTATCAATATTATTATTTAAATCCGGTAGATGTCGCTGTTTATTATAAAAAACGCCATCTAGTTGACGCCTAGGAATACTAAGTACCACTCAACTAGATGGCGCTGCTACATTACGTGTCAAAGCGCCATCTTAAGACGAGTTCAATAATCTTACCTATAGTTCTGCTTGTGTCTCATCTATCTCAGTTTATATACTGTATTATCTATGAATTACCTATTGTCAATTACAAAAAGTTACCATTTTTTACCAAATAAGAACCACAGAAATTTACTCTAAAAACTTCCACATGTCAAAAATTACGCGCGAAAGCCGAAATTCCACTGATATCTAACAAGTACGCTGGATTGCTGATAGTTGATACTAGGGATATTATATTCAACGAATACTATACTCACAAGGAGATTATATTGCTATACTGTGGCTGATACAGACCTGCTTTTTGTGCCTATTTGGCGGCTTTCAAACGTCATTTTGACGTCAGATTGTCTTTCTTTTTTTTTTTCTCTTCGTTTTTGGCAACTTGACACAAAGTATGTGTATGTTGTGCCACAGACAAGGTAAAAAGGTAAGGAATATGGCGGGAAAACCGTATTCCTCCTATAATAATTTTCAGCAACGTTTTCATGTAATATCGTCAGGTCATTTAGTCTAGTCAAAGTCTAAGTAAAAGTCAATACAGTCAAGGAGTCATCAGTCAAGTCGGTCGTTTCAGTAAAGTGGTAGACGCTTTACTGAAACTTTCAATGGAGTTTTGGAGGGAACACAAAATCGCACGTTTCTGGATAATGCATCACTTTCCTACACTTGTGCACGATAACGAATATCTAATGGTTAATATTCTACCAATATTACACATTAAAAACCCAACTTAACACAATTTTAGGAAAATAATACAAAATCACAACATCACTCTTTCACATTCCCGGCAAAACTCCGTCAGATTTAGTTCTCTACTCGAATAATAGGGGCGCTGATTCCGCTTCAAATAGGCACAAAAAATAGCTGTTATTTCAAAGGCTATCAGCAAAGGCTATCAGGATTCAGGGCTCAGGCTATCAGCGTACTTGTATGGAGACTGAGCTGCGGCCTGCCGTGAATAGGCCCCTTTAAAGCAATTTTGAGAAAAAAAAAAGGTGACGTTTGACAACTTGACAAGTCTACTCTATAATACTCTAATCTGTGTTGACAAGCGACAAGTTGACAACCGACTGCACACCGTTGCGCTTTGCGTCTTGCGACTTGTAGGTACCTAACTTGTTTACGAAAAAATAAAAATATAATCAAGTCTACAATCTACATTGCGTTGCTAACCTGCAAAATTATGTGATAGGTATTCTGTTGAAATACAACTTTATATTTACAACAATGGATAACCTGGAATCCGAAGATGAGAAAGTAGAAGGCCCAATTGAAAATGCTTGGGCCATGAAGATTCCAAAATTTACGGCGAAGGATAACCCACATGGTTTGCTAGAGGAAAGTAAATTTGCTACGTTATTTCCTAAATACCGAGAGCAGTACTTGAAAGAGTGTTGGCCGCTTGTCCAAAAAGTATTAAAGGAACACCATTTAGTAGCAGAGTTGGACCTCATAGAAGGAAGTTTGACTGTTAAAACGACTAGAAAAACATGGGATCCATACATTATCATAAAAGCGAGAGACCTTATGAAACTCCTTTCACGTAGCGTACCGTTCGAGCAAGCGGTCAGAGTATTAGAGGATGAAATAGGATGTGACATAATAAAAATTAATTCATTTTGTAGAAAAAAGGAGACATTTTTAAAGAGACGTCAACGGTTAATCGGTCCTAATGGTGTTACCCTCAAGTCTATTGAATTACTCACAGAATGCTATGTTCTGGTACAAGGGAACACTGTGGGTGCAGTGGGGCCATACAAAGGACTCATTCAGGTGAGAAGAATAGTTGAGGACACAATGAAAAATATACATCCCATGTATAATATCAAAAGTCTTATGATAAAACGAGAATTAATGAAAGATCCGAGGCTAAAAAACGAAAGTTGGGACAGATTTCTACCATCCTTTAAAAGTAAAAACGTTCCACGAAAACAACCCAAGAATAAAGTCAAAAAGAAGCCGTACACACCTTTCCCGCCACCACAACCTGAAAGTAAAATTGACAAGGAGTTGGCAACTGGTGAATATTTCCTTAAAGATGAGCAAAAGAGAGCTAAGAGGAGGCATGAAAAAGAAGAGAAGCAGGTACAAGCTAAGAAGGCAAAGGAGGAGGAACGCAAGAAGGACTTTATTCCACCCCAGGAGAAGGTACATACTGAAAAACCTGCAGAATCATCAATTGATTTGAAGTCATTCAAAGCAAAAGTTAAAAAGGCTTCTAAATTTAACAAAAAAGGATAGTTTAACAAATTATTGATAAAGGACTCGAGTGTTTAACAAAAATAACAATCATAAGTGATAACTTTAAAATTTATAGATATATAGATTTTTTTAAAAGTAATTAGTACTTTATTATGAAGATACCTTTTTTATGAAATTGTCATTATACTTTACTTTGTATTATAGAGCAGATAGTTTTTGTTACTTATTACAGTTGTTGTAATAATGAACTGTAAAAAAAAATTGTGAATAAAGATTGAATGTATCTGTCTTAATTCTTTATATAATTATTATTGTTTAATACCATACTCTATGGTTCACACACATGGATAAAATATTTTTAACCTGAAAAATTTAAAGTTCAAAATAATGAATACTAGCCAGCCTATGTGGTAATAGTAAATAACAAAACAATAATTAGAAGAACACAATATTATATTTCTATTTTTTCAACTTCAATATTTTCAACTTTGGTATAGATTTGTTTTTACCTATGTACTCTTTTCCATTTAAATATGGTTGTAAAACTTTTGGTATGGCAACAATACCTTTGGCGTCTTGATGTGTCTCTACTAGAGCTATCAACATTCTGGGTATGGCACAAGCTGTGCCATTTAAAGTGTGCGCAAAACTCTTTGTATTTCGATCAATATATTTTATATTGAGTCTCCTCGATTGATAGTCTGTACAATTGCTGCAACTAGATATTTCTCCAAAGTTTTTTCTTCCCGGCATCCAGGCTTCGATGTCATATTTCCTAAGAAAAATATTTGAATGTTATACAATGTGTTGATTTCATATTATATATTTTTTAAATGCGTCGATCGCGGAATCATGGAAATCTATTGTTATCGCGGCCCACTTTAGGCCGTTCGGGAATTGCTAGGTTAAACAACTCTATAATCTAAGAATTTACTTAGTACTGAAAAGGTTTCATTCATGCCACAGGTAACTTAGAGAAGAGCATAATTCGTGTCTCACGGTTGTTACATATTATTACCTATATGCTGGAGCACCTAGCTCGTGAGGTGGCATATCTAAAACCCTCATGTGGAGCCCCAATTCGGTGAACAATTCTTCTTGAGTCTTCCTCACTTCTTCCAACATTTGGTCAGATTGATCTGGAGTCGTAACAGTGAACATCTCCACCTTAGTAAATTGATGCACCCTGTTTATTCAAATATATTTGTACTTGTACGTTTATCATATTATAATAATCCCTGACAGATAAGGACACAGTATTGATATTTTATAAGTCTCTATACAGCATAGACTTAAAATTATTATGTACCATCATTAAAATTACCTGTACGTTCCACGTTCCTCAACAACACTTGATGTTTCTGCACGGTAGCATCTGCTGACGGCAGCAAGTTTCAATGGTAATTTTTTTATTTCATGGATACTGTTCATAAGCAAGCCAGCTAATGACATTTCAGCAGTACCAGATAAATATAAATTGGGACCATGGAGAGCAGGGTCCAAGGCATACATCTACAAATATTATTTAATTTCTATATCATCACATGGTAACAATACTTAACGATGGATCTAAGCACATAAAATCTAATGATAATGGTACTTCACGAATGTGATTTTATGGTTTTATAACTGTATTTTAAAAAGATAAAACCGACTTCAAATGTGTACGTAATTGAGAATTAAAACTACTGAAACGATTTTGATGAAACTTGCACTGTTCCCTAAGTTGAACAATACCTAGTACAACAAAAAAATAATTACTGAAATCGAACTTGTAATTCCGGAGATATGCGAACACAAACATAAAAACATATTAGATATTATATACATACATACACTTTTGAAATTTGGCACATTTGTTCAGACGGTGATATAGACCAACATATACAAAATCTGGACAGTTCTAGAAATATTACATACTGTATACGCGTTGAATTGATAACCTCCTTTTTTTGAAGTCGGTTAAAAATAAACTTGTATTAATTTAGTTTGACCAATAATTTCCTTTATGAGACTCATATACTTTTTATACTTCTCTTTGTCTTTGGTAACTTATATGAAAAACTGCATATTTAAGGTGGAACATTCCGGAAGTTACTAGCGCTCAAGGTTTTTAATTTATTTTGATTAAACTGCAGAAGATACATAGACTTTTTTTGTTTGCGAACATTACACCATAGGGTGGTATTTTAGCGAACACTGCAAGAGAGTATCTTCGTGTAGTTTTAAATGATAAAAGTGCTAAAAATGGACACTTTTAGCACTTTTACCATTTACAACTACACGAAGATACTCTCAATGCTTGCAATGTTCGCTAAAATACCACCCTATGGTGTAATGTTCACAAACAAAAAAAAAAGTCTATGTATCTTCTGTAGTGTAATCAAAATAAATTAAAAACCTTGAGCGCTAGTAACTTCCTGAACGTTCCACCTTAATGATTAAATTACAAACCTGTGTCCTATGACTATTTGGTGTCATGCCACAACCTTGTAAGACAGTATGAGGTAAAATATCAGGAACAGATATTAATAGGTAATTTTTCTTTAATAATTTTGAAACTGTATATTTAATTAAAGCTTCTTCAACTTCAGCTAGCTCTCCTAAGTAACAGTAACTTTTATTTCCACATGTGATACCGAGTTTATCTGTTCTCATAATATTAAGTTTTTCGGTAATTTCACTAAATTCAAGAGGTTCATTAGAAAATGTTCGTTTTTGATTTATTGTATGAATTATAACTGGATCTTCTTTGTAATCTCTTACGAGTGGATGAGTTTTGTTCGGAAGTTTTTCTAGCTCTAAATACAATTGCTCAAGTAGAGGTTGGTATTTTTTATCAGAAATTTTAACATCTTTAAACTCGTCGTATACCTCTAAAACTTTGCGGATATTTCCTACACCTTTTCTTATTTCAATATTATGTTTTATTTCTTTTTCGTTATCTTTGTTACAGTAATAAGTTGTATCAACTTCAAAAATACAGCTATCTGAATAAAATTTTGAAACCTTTAGCATTTTGCAATTATTATAGACAGTTTTGTATAGAGTAGACTTAAACATATTTTTGCTAAAATAATTTACATTTATATTGGAAATTATTTATATTTCATTACAATTTCCACGAATTTTCTCAAAAATCAACAAAACAAAAAACTCCAGACTCCTCATCCTTCCTAGTTTTTGAAGTTTTTTTTTTTAATCAGTAGATGCCACTGATCTCTATTATAATCACATGATAATCTACGCTGGATATTACAGACCTGCTTTTTGTGCCTATTTGAAGCGGAATCAGCGCCCTCATTATTCCGGTAGAGAACTAAATTTGACGTAACCACAACCAATAACAACAGTTTTCATCACTAGTATTAGTTCCAAATACTCTCACTACTGCTATCAGCGCCAATATGGCGGCTTTCAAACGTCATTTTTACGTCAGATTTAGTTCTCTACCCGAATAATAGGGGCGCTGATTCCGCTTCAAATAGGCACAAAAAATAGCTGTCACTATGATGTTTTACCTTAGATTATGTACCTATAGATGTAACCATGATGCACAGTATAGCAATATAATATATATTATATTGCTATACTGTGCCATGATGTAACCATAGCCACAGAATATATAATAGTCCATAGCGTGGCCGCACTTGAGACAGAAATAGTTTTTTGTGGTGTTGCCTAATAGGTTGACAAGTTCCACATTATTAGGTAAAAATTATTGACATTAAAGAACGTACATACCTGTAAGCACTAAACAGTCTGAATAAAGAATTATTACATTCAAATGCTAGAACTACCTTTTTCTTTAAATATTTTTACCAAATGTTACTTATGACATATGCTTTTATTATGCGTAATTTATATTGTATTATTATTATTATTATTATATTGTAAAGTGCTTGGCGAGACAAATAAAAAAACAACAAATACGACGGGGCTATGACGTGCAATCACTGGGTTCCTGTGACGAGACAAAAATGAAATGATTTATTAATTTATTTGGGTAAATTCGGGTAGCTATTATGGCAGCCCTGAACTATTAATAGTTTAAGTGCGACCCATGGACTTAATATACCAGGACTGAGCAGTGCAAACTTATTTTTCTGTCAGTTTAATAAAAACAACCCTTATGTAACAGACTTAAAGTCGACTGTGCACGCATTACAAAAACCGGTCCGAGCGAGATAGCTATAAGATAGAAGATACCACTGTGTCCTTTTCTGACAGAGGTCTTTGTGTTGCCATATCATTCTTTTATACTAAACTTTAGTTTTGGTAGATTTTAATTATGCACTAAAAATGTAAATTGTAAAATCAACAAATGAAATAATATACAATATTTATTAAATATGAAAAGGAAAATATTTTAAGAACAAAATTTTAAACTTAGATGATAAGTAACCAATATTAAATGTTTGATTTCGTAGATCTAGCAGTAATAAAAATAAAAAGGCTGCAACCCCATACGCCATTTTGATGAAAGTTGTGGTTGCATCGTGTTGAGTGGTGATTTTCTAAAATTTAGCAAGTCTAGTTATACAAAATGGTAAAAATATGTATCGTAGAAGCTTGTAAAAGTGAATACTATCCGGATTGTGGATTATCTTATCATAAGTAAGTTTTTATTGCAGTTTTTTTATATTCAGAATATTCTAGAAATTCGGGTGACAATACTTTTCTTTCAAGTCAAAATATTGGCAGATTTTAAAAATGTATAAGTAGTCATTATTTAAAATATCTAATAAATGTAAAAGAATAAATTATGATGTAAATTTTCGCTCTCCTGTTTTGAACAAAAAATCTCCGAACTCACGACTTCCATCGTACTACCCTATATTCTACCATTAATTTACATATATTTATGTAATCTTTCAGCCAGCAAAATGGAAGCCTTGGTATGTGTAACAGAACAGTAATTGACGATAAGTGTCATAAAAGAGAAATGTCGAGAAAAGTGTCGAGAAATAGACGAATATGTAAAATTGTCAAGAAATTAACGGATTCCGTCCTCACACGCATGGAATTTACCATAAGCATAAAAGTGATGTTCGACTCGAGGTCATTCATGGCTCTAGTCTGCGTCTTAAACCGTTAAATCATAAGAGTGTTTATTATTTAATGTGTGACAATCGTAACTGTATAAAAATTAATAAGGAACAATACGCAAGTAAAAATAATAAACTGTTTGTTTTAAGTATGCATATGCATTTTTATTTTTCCTTACTTAACATTCTCCATACTAGAATATTTCCTGGTTCGTACAATGTGCGTAGAAACAGTTATCACCATATTATGTGATTACATATATGTCGTCAATCGTAATTTATAATTTCATTATACATCTACCTACAATACAAAATGAATTTCAAACGTTCAAAAAAACAATAATTCTCTAAACAAACAAAATACAAACTTTCTCTAAATTTCAAAATTATATGGTCACCCTAGTAAGAAAGGGACGCAATGGTCAATGTGCTATTTCTCTTTCGGCTCGGTTTCACGGACAAGAGCTCATTCCAGTTGTACGGTAGTACTTATTAGTTCCATGGTGCGACCGCACACCTAAGACACGATTGTAGTTAGACAGACTATCGCATAGCAAAATGCACTAGATGCGCACATCTGAGACAAGACGTCTAATAGACAAAGTTGACTAATGCGAGTCGCGACAAGTCTGACTAACGACTGTCGGCATCCCTTTGAAATGTATGCAAGCGCGCACATCTACGACAAAACTGTCTAACTACAATAGATATAACTACCAGTAGTTCAACTGCAAAGCAAAGAGACGGACGGGACAGGTTTCAATATATTATATCAAATTCGTCGGGTTTCACTAAGATTATGAATGGAATGTGCCTCGCGCTGGCTGACATAATTTATTTTTAAATACTTATAGATTTCAAAATTAGATTTTGACAATTTTAATCACATGTGTCAGAACATAAACAATAATACGACCAAAAAGAGGAACACGACCAGCGATCCAAGTACTATCTTTCCCGTCGAGTCTTTCCCGTTTATTTTTGAAGTTATTTTTATCCAAATGAGAACTTTTCTATCTATATCTATAAAATCTTTCAGAACTGCTCGCAATAGACGCAAAATATATTTTTCAGTAAGTATTACGTAATACAACATTTTTTGTGCTTTTTAACAAACTTTAAAAAAGATTTCACGTCACTGCTAGTCGTTCAGAAGCCGGTATAGCTTTGCGAAAATGAGTGTCTTGAATCTTGATAAGTAATGTAAGGTTGCAACAATTTCAACAAAATATTATCAAAGTTAGACACATTCATTCGAAAGTACTTGAAAAACTTTCGGGGATAAAGCCTTGTTGATCAAACAATAAATAGAACTTTCCTTTAACAATCTTTCACTGTATATGGGGTGTACCCAATATTTCCGTTGTCTGCGCCGTTTTGCACGCATTACTAGGATGCTTATCACAGCAGCTTCGGTGAACTCCATTCTGCTACTGAATGAATATACAATTGTATGCATTGCGTCATCGTAGTCAAGACAGTCTTGAGTCTTGACTTAGGTGTGCGCCACATGATAGACACAACTGTCTTTAGACTGTAGTTAGACTGACTTGTCTATGTGAAACAAGATTGTCTAATTTCAGTCGTGTCTCAGATGTGCGCTCTCTCTTAGGTTATTTTATTTTAATGTCGGCTGTACACTCTCGCCGAGACACAGCGAGGCGGCCCGAGTGCGAGAGTGTAAATGGGTGCGCTCGCCTCGTCTCGCCTGTCTCGGACCCTCTCGGTCCGGTGTCGGTATTTTGCGCCCGAGTCAAAGCGTCTCGCGAGGAAAGCGAGCGCATTACTGTACACTCTCGCGTTTTTCACAACTAGTCGCGCCGCTAGACAATGCAGAACAGAAAAATAACAATAATAAACGTCATTATCAGTCATTATCTGTGAGAAATAAAATTAAATGTGATTAAAGGTCTTTGGATTACAATGATATCTTTCGATGCATGGTGAATGGTGATCATTGATCGTAGATACGATTTCGCCATTTTTTTATTTTTGTATTTTTATTGTGTAAATATTAATTGTTAATTACTAATTATTTAAAATAGCTCATAGCATAGAGAGCTACGGCAGCTGCAAGAGAAGTGTTTTCGTCCATCTCATAGAGAAAAATAATGGTCCATCTTCTCTGAGTTCATAACTGCGATTGAACTAAGCGAGAATGTACATGATCGCACTCGGGCAAGGGGCTCTCGCACGAGACTCTCGCCCGAGAGCTCTCGGCGAGAGTGTACAGCCGACATAAGATATAGATAAAACGTATCACAATTCACAGCTCAATATTTTTGGCTAACATCACTGAATTCATTACAAAACATTATTATCGATAATCATCTACTGTTTTATTAAGAAAGAAAAGAGAATTTCGCCCATTTACGTGTGAAATGTTATTCCTTCTATTTTTCGCTCACTTCGGCTCAGCCTTAAAATACTGCAACCCACCATCGCACTTAAACTAAATATTGATTATTTTCTAATTTTTAAATACAATAATCACATAAAATTCGCAAAATCATGAAAATCTCCAAAGATGCCTGGTTTGTTTGTCACAACTCAGATCTTGACAAACAACAAAAACAGGCCACGAAGACAAAGACAAAAAAATATTTTGTGTCCTGCTTGACATGTGTGCAAGGAATCGGGACGCATTATCCTTATCGCATACCGCATGCGTTTTTAATTGTTATCGAGCGATAAAAACGCGCCTTAATTAATAAATAATAAAATAATACACATTCAGATCCAAAATAAAAGTCTTTCGAAGTCTTTGGATAATCTCAGATTTTTATTTTTCATGCTAGCAACATTCGAATTTGTAATCGGTAAATTCTACTACGGTCTACGACCAAAATCGGTAAATTTGGCGCGTTCCTTTATTCTAACAGTATTATCAATGTACTCATTGGAACAATTTCAAAAGATTTGATTAGTTACTGATACGTCAAATCTATGTCAAATCTTTGGTCAATGGTCAAATAGCATTGGCTACTGTACTGGGAGAAGTCGGAAAACTCTCAAAAACAAAATTAAAGGTATTTGAATTTTGAAATTTGATCTGCTATGGGTACCTACGGACAGCTGTGGAGCTGAGTCACAAAAACATTGAGACTGGAGAGGAAAGTTATCTTGTAATTTGTGTAGAAAAGTGAAATAAAAAATTACCTAATTTAATCTAAACATTTGAGCCTGTGTTCTATACAGGGGGGTGACACATAGTACATTGTTGGTAAAAAAAATATTTGTATGGAGCGTGCTGCCATCATACAAGTGATACAACAAACTTTTTTCCGTTGATACCTCTAAATGCCACTAGATGGCAAAATATAAACAAATTACGTATCAATGACATTTATCCAATGCAATGTAGTGTTATAATTATCTTTCATCCGTTGACGAAAAGCATTTTATAGTTTTGTTATTGTGGTTTTTAGTTACTTTCTTCTTATTGTTTCTGACTTTGCTCGGCTTGTGATAACTTGTTTAGTGGTAACTGGTATCCGATAGTTCCTGTAATCAAACCAATCGACACAAGCTTCGTTTGAAATTTCGAAATCACGTCGAACTTCGAAGATACCGATATACCCGTGACATCAGACCTTTTATTTGGTCTGAGCCCCTGACTTCACTATTATTTTGGATGTGACGAAGGAGGTAAGTAAAAATATAAACCTTTAAGTAAATCAGCTATCCCCAACCTGCGGCCGCGGGTCGCATGCGGCCCGCGCCGGGACTTTATAAGTGGCCCGCGTTAATATAAGTGGACCTTGTTAATTATGAGTGACCCGCGTAGTAAAATTATTAATTAATTATTTAATTGTCGTGAAAATCTTGAAATGGGCTAAGGTTCATAAACCTGCGCCAACTTTTTGGTGTTGAAATGGCTTGAGGAGGGATCTTTTGGGTGAGAAAAACCCCCCTGTACTACTCCCTACACTAACTGAATAATTGATATTGAACCTAGTTCAGTAAAAAATAGCAAATGAACCTGATAATTTTTGGTGAATTATGACAGAATTAGCAATCAAATTATATTAATTTTTAATAGTGTTTCCTAATACATTCTTTCAAAATATTGCTAGGTATTAAAATTTGTTTAATTTCTTTCAGGTTTCACCAACCAAAAGGACAATTCAAAAATTACTGAAAAGTTCAGTTACAGACTACAGTATTATTTTCTGATTTGATTTGGTTGTTAATAAAATAAAGTAAATAAAATATTGTACTGTTTTATTGCCTCTAATGGCCTGGATTCACTTTGATTAATGCGAGTGCAGGTGATTAGTGCAGATGATTTGTGATTTGGAGATAAATGGCAAGTCTACTTTCTCTAAATCACTTTAAACCATCTGTACTAATCACCTGCACTTGCACTAATCAAAGTGAATCCAGGCCATTAATTCTTGTATCAATATTATTATTTAAATCCGGTAGATGTCGCTGTTTATTATAAAAAACGCCATCTAGTTGACGCCTAGGAATACTAAGTACCACTCAACTAGATGGCGCTGCTACATTACGTGTCAAAGCGCCATCTTAAGACGAGTCCAATAATCTTACCTATAGTTCTGCTTGTGTCTCATCTATCTCAGTTTATATACTGTATTATCTATGGTTCTATACGTCACGACTACGGGTCAGTTATTTTTTTATAACTTAGAAGAAAATAAAAATCAAAATACCCTGTTTAACGCTGTGTACTATGAAAATCCAAATGTAAAGGTAGGTTTTTCCAATGTAATATTATAATTGTTGTTTAAACTGAACTTCTTACTTCTTTGAATAATTTAAATTTAAAATTGATTAAAATGTGTCCCCCACTTTTTCACTAACAAATCGCTGAAGGACGTAAACTATGATGAAATTCAAGCTGCGATTGGGCCCAGCGCAACTCAGTAGTCAGCACAGTGTGGCACAGTGCAGTGTGCAGTTGAAATACGTGCTATTCTGTCGTGAACTTTCTAGTTCTTGGCTACATTTCAAATACAAATTGCAGCAAATGCAGTGCTGCATCTCATCTCGTCACCGGCTCTAGAGTTAATAATAATTATATTAAATTGTATAATGTTTTTTTTTTATTTTATTTTATTTATAGTGGTTTCATTGAGACCATGTCATTATTGTATTAGTAATAGTTAAACCTCAGTGTTCACAAAGTTAATAGTAGCATCAGGTTGTCCCCATTTTTTACATAGATTTTACCTACTGTTCTAACAGCATTCATTGTTTCAGATTTGTAAATCAACTGTACAATGGACAACGAGGAGCTTTTAGTTCCAGGTGAGTTTGTGTAACTTTTCCATCATATTCTATATTCCTCACATGTATTTGGAGCTTATCATTCTATTGCAAATAATAGAATAATAGGTACTGGGTGTGTCTGTCCCATAATCTTATATAAAAAAATGAATCCATATTCGCGTGGTCACGACATCACGCCTGAACGGCTGGACCGATTTTGCTGAAATTTGGCATAGAGATACTTTGAGTCCCGAAGACCAATAAAGGATACATTTTGTTCCGGAAAAATGTATGGTTAATGCACAATATACTTATGATTTGCGCGTAAACTATTCAATCGATATTGATGAATTTTGGTATGGAGATACTTTGAGTCTCGGGAAAGGACAAGCGATACTTTTTGTCCAGGAAGTTGTTCCCGCACACGTTTTAAGACAGGACAATGTCTGTCGGGTCAGCTAGTTTATTAAAAAGTTCACTATCAAAGTAGCAACACATTATTATTTTGTTTTGTTACACCCTGTATATCTATAGTAAATGTAAACAAGGAGACAATTTATGAATAAATATTTTAATGATATAATTATAATTATCATAATGACAGAACAAATAGTGTAATGATAATTTTAGCATCATAGATGCATTTAGGAGGAATTTTACTTCGTTCACTATTAGATAATCTGTTTTTAGGGTTCCGTAGCTAATTGGCAAAAGACGGAACCCTTATAGATTCGTCATGTCTGTCTGTGTCCGTCCGTATTTTCTCCGAAACTATAAGAGCAGCTATTATACTATCGAAACTTGGTAAGTAGTTGTAGTCTGTGAACGGTGTGTCATTAAGTTTTTGATACAAAAATGGAAAAAAATATTAATAATTTTAGGGATCCCCATAGGTACAACTGAAACAAACGACTTTTTTTTTTCATCTTACCTATGCGTTGTGCAAGTGCACCATCTAACCAGGTGGTGAACTTGCACCCCTTGGGAATCTCTGGATCAACAGAAATCTTCTCTTCTTATATTTAAAAATGGATTTTCAAATATTGTGTTAGTCGCGCTAAAATTCAAAAACGGCTGAACGGATTGGGCTGATTTTAGTCTTAAATTATTCGTAGAAGTCCAGGGAAGGTTTCAAAGTGACACGAAGTTCACCGGGACAGCTAGTTATTGGTATAATAAGCCATTTTGTAACCCTATTACCATGCCGTACAAAGATAGTTCGTGATGTTTCGGCACATGTATTCTGTAGACGTAAATAGACAGTTACTATTGTTCGTAAAAAGTAAAATGAATAGAAAGAAATCTAAACTAAAATCTGTACCCCTTGGAAATTATTTCTGCCGGCGCGGCGCCTATGGTTATAAGTTTATAACTTATAGTTAGGGGCCTACAATCTATTACCACAGTGTAATACTTAAATAGAATACATACTTATTAGCTGTTATTCTTATTACACTGTGCTATTACAATGAACTGAAATCTGAATCGCCCCATACAAAGTAATAGTTATCACTTATCAGTTATCACTATACCTACAACATACAGACTACCAAATGGCTTCTACTAAAAGTAGACGTATGGTATTACTAACAACAAACAAATATTGTTATGGTTTTCCTGTCTACCAAGTAACATAAGTCCGATTTTATATGTTTATATAACATTATTTAATTCCCGTAACTAATAAAAGTTCACAATATATTTAAGTACTCTAGCTGTCCCGGCAACATTGTTTTGCCATTTAAAGTATATTTTCTACATCATCAGTTGATACATATTTTACCCCCTCTTTTGTCCCCTAAGAGGGGGGGAGGGGGGGATGTTGTACACCAGAATATGTTAAGTTGGAAAACACAGTTAATCTAAATATATAAAACTCAAAGGTGACTGACTGACATGGTGATTGGCATGCAGGTAGATGTTATGACGTAGGCATCCACTAGGGGATGAAAATTTGTATATAATATACTTCTTAACGCTTGCGAAACCGCGGGCAATAGCTCGTACCTAATATGAAGTAAAGAAAAAAGTTGTATACTATATCTGACCCCTCTTTGGTCCCCAAAGTTGGTTGAGGGGGGAGGGGGGGACGATTTTTATACACCAGCTGATGTTGAGTTGGAAGAAGACAATTAATATATCTGTGAAAATCGGATCAGTAGTTTTCGTGTTAAAAAAAGTTTGATACAAAATCTTACCCCTCTTTTGTCCCCTTAGAGGGGTGGGGGGAAAATTTTTTATACACCAGATGTTAAGTTGGAAGAAGACAATTATTAATATATCTGTGAAAACCGTATGCAAATCGAATCAGTAGTTTTCGTGTTAAAGAAAAAATAAAACAGTAATACTTGCACTTTTTTTCCACTATATTCATTAATTTTTACAAAATTCACTTAATCACGACCGGTTTCGAAAACATCATCTTCAGGTGTACAGTTTAGTGTCGGTAGTTGAACAAAATTAAATATAATCAAAACAAATATTAGGGTTGTCACCGTCATGAAATTTTATACTATTTGGTAGAATTTTCTATATATGACTATTTTCTACCGAAGTTCAAATTAATATTTAGCTGGTTTTAGCTATTCTATATTGATAAATTAATAACATTATGTCACAAATTACTATAAAATTATTAAATGTCAAAAAAATTTTTTTTTACATTTAATAATTCTGTAAAAATGTAAAGTACCTAGCTGTTACCATTATTAATATCGAGCAAAAATGGCCAAAAAATCACGTTTGTTGGAGCCCCCCCCCCCTCCCCCAAATATTATTTTAATTTTGTTTTCAGTATTTGTTGTTATTAGTTGCGTGTGTACGGTAAATTATACGGCTATTGCTGAACCAAAGATTTCCTTTGGTAGGATTGGTCCTTATGACCCTAGGATGGATTTAAGATGTGGAGCCACCGCGATTTTTTGATGTTGGTTTTTTCAAATTTTAGCAGCTTTTGCTCTGGAGGAAAATAGAGTCTCAATCTGTATAGAGGCATTAATTATGGTACTATTCCAAGTTCGACACCATACTCGGATGACTTAAGAATGCTAAATTCATTTTAGGACTAATATTTGCAAGATAAAGATAGTAAACAACGTAAAAAGAAGAAGCATTATTTAAACGCGCTAATTTTAGTATGAGCCAGTAATTACTGGTCCGATTTTAAAAATTCTTTTATTGTTAGATAGCCCATTTATCAAGGAAGGTTATAAGCTATTCATCAGAACGTTATGTTTCAGGTTCTTGGAGGAATAGAAATCCACAAAACAACCATCAATTTCATGCTGGACAAGGTTTGTATTTTTAGACAATAAAGAATCTCCTATTAAGAGGGCGACTAACCCAAAATTTTCAATTTTATAATTCAGTTTTTAAATACTTGAAAATAGGCTCCGAAGTGTATCATTTTTTAAAATTAGATAAGTACCTACTACATTCATATTTCTATGAATCTGATATTTGATAATTAATATATAATCTGATATTTCTATGATCTGAGCAAAAACACGATGTCTTAAAATTTTCTTCATAGCAAAAAATCACAAATTTTCACGAATTTTTCATTTATTGCCATAACCGTGCATTGAACTAAATTAATCTTTTAACACGTTGTATTTTAAAATTATATCATTGAGAAAACGACCTAGCGGATTTTCTAAATGTTGTAAGTATATTTATCGAGTTATTGAGAAAGAACTAATTTGGCGATGAATCCGCGTCGTCCTTTTTCACCTGGCATATGAAAGACGGGCGTGAGTGTGAAGATAGAAGACGATGTTTGATTTTTTGGGTTAGTCGCCCTCTTTAGGCTGGGTTTCCACCGGAGCTGAGCTAAGCTGCGTGGCGAAGAATGTGTTTTAATGTGGTATCCAACTATATACTATTCAAATTTTTTTATATAAAGGCTACCTTATGATCATAGCCGCGACCGACCGCGGTCCGCGACCCACAAAAAATCTAGTAGAATGCCGTAAATTTACTTGATTTTTTGTGGGTCGCGGTAGTGGCGTAGAGCAAAATGAAACCTATAGCCTATAGCATAGAGTAATAAATAAAATGTACTAAGTATACTAAATAAGTATACTAAAATAATGTACTAAGTATTGTAGACATTGAAAAGTTCTACAGAAAAGTCCGTGATGGTATATGTCTATCTCTTATGGATAACCCACAATAACTTTTTTTTGTTATTTACTTTTTACAACTAATAATGGCTAATTTTCGAAGCGATTTTAACCAATACAGCATTAATCCTTAACCAATTAAATACCTTAAATACATTGTTCATTTAATATAGATCTATATGGCCCTTTACACCGTATGATTTAAGTGAATATTTTCGAAGATATTACAGACTAGCTGTCCCGGCAAACGTTGTTTTGCCATTTAAAGTATATTTTCTACATCATCAGTTGATACATGTTTTACCCCCTCTTTTGTCCCCGAGGGTGTGGGGGGGAAGGTCATACACCAGATGTTAAGTTGAAAAACACAGTTAATACCTAATATGAAGTAAGTCTACTAAAGAAAAAAGTTGTATACAAAATCTGACCCCTCTTTGGTCCCCAGAGAGGGTTGAGAGGGGAGGGGGGGGGGGAGGATTTTTATACACCAGATGTTGAGTTGGAAGAAGACAAATATAATATATCTGTGAAAACCGTATGCAAATCTGTGAAAACCGTATGCAAATCGGATCAGTAGTTTTCGTGTTAAAGAAAAAAGTTTGATACAAAATCTGACCCCCTCTTTTGTCCCCTTAGAGGGGTGGGGGGAAAAATTTTATACACCAGATGTTAAGTTGGAAGAAGATAAATATATCTGCGAAAACCACATTCAAATCGGATCAGTATTTTCGTGTGATGCTGGAACAAACATACAGACAGACAGAAAGAGTGACAGACAGACAGACAGACAAAAAACTAACCACATTTTTGGCTTCTATAGCGATGTAGTGACAAAAGTGTAATATCGGGTGTCATTTCATATCTTTTATGTACAGAATTTTCATTTCTACAACAGAATATTGTCTTCCTCCCGCACGCGCTTTGGTGACGCCCACTATCGTAATATTTTAATTTCGCCATAATTTCAAAACCAAACGTCCAATTTTAATCATTCAAAGACCAAATATTATCTACATAAACTGTACTTAGTGATAAAATAATTTATTTTGATAAGGATTAATAGCGTGAGTAAAATATATCCGTTTTAATTTAGTCAAAAAAAAAATCAGGATTTTTAAATAAATAAATGGTTATTGTGCCTCACTCGACATAGATAGGTATAGTGTGTCGCGGACTTTTTTGTAGATATTTATAAGATCTACAATTACTTAGAACATTTCATGGTTCTATCTTTTATAGTTTAGGCAGCGTACGCAAAATAAGTAACTTTTCTAGCTGATTTTTTACACCTTGCGTCCGAAAAACTCAAATATCTTACGGAACCCTACTTTTTTCCAGAATAAAATGTAGCCTATGTTCAGCAGAAATAATGTAAGATTCCAATAGCAAAAGAATTTTTCAAATCGGTCCAGTAGTTTCGGAGCCTATTCGACTCAAACAAACAAACAAACAAACAAAAAATCAAATCTTTCCTCTTTATAATACTAGTGTAGATTTAAAAATTGCGGGACGTAGCGTTTGCGGCGGTACCGGCCGGCCGCCCGGTGCGGCAAGAGCGCGCCTATAAATAGCGCGTCTGAGGCCGCGGTTTTCCCTATAGCACTTTGAATTTAGCAGCGATCGGACGCGTTTATTATAAAAACGTGCTTTTCAGCGCGACAACGTATCAGTAATTATAAGTAAGTTACGATAAATAATTGTATGATAGTAGTTTTAAATAAAATATAACTTATATTCTATTCTAAGGTTAATTTTTAAATCGCACTTATAGTAATTATAAGTACCTACAAAGGTGAGATAAGATTAGATTAAATAAAACCATAATTTATGGATTGCAATTTATCAAAACTACTGAATCGATTTTAATCACGTAGGCTATATATTTTATACCCGTGCGAAACCGGAGCGGGCCGCTATGTTTTTATAATATACAACGTTCACAGTTTTGTAGTGTATTTAGTATCAGCATTGCACCCGTAGTTTACAATAAAACTCCTTATTTATAATACTTCTATACCTATTTTTGTTATTCCTAGTACTGTACATACAAATACCTACTACGAAATATGAATACATAAAATATAGAACAGATTTTAATAAAACACATTATTGTGACAACCCTGAAGCAATGACACAAAGGCGGCATTTCGCGCGACTTCAAAGGCGTTGGACAACTGTTACTGTAGTTATTAACACTGTGGTCTAACAGCGACCAAATATCAAATGGTCAAAATTAGTATAGCGGCATAATCGCTTTGTCTGGAATATTGTAAGTTGTAACTTATTTTGAATAAAATGATTTTTATATTTAAAATTGAATTTTAACATTATATTTTCAGGTCCCAGAGGACCTCTACATAGAAGAGGGCGGAATATAAGTCAAGGTAAAGCAAACGTCAACATCAGGGAGTCATCCTCATTCCTATTAACTATAATAGGAATTAGGATGACTCTCTGATGTTACCAGGTTACTTATGTTACCAGGTTCTTGAATACACTATAGAATATAGATAGTACTAACTTTCTATAGTGTATTCAAGAACCTGATGCCAATAGTTGGAGGCTTTACTTTACGTATTCTAAATAGGATTGCTAACCCAATAAGGCTTCTTACAGTGGAACGGCACTTGTCGACGGGAGGCGTCGACGGCACTTGTCGACTATCGTCGACAAGTGCCGTTCGTCTGTAAGCGTGTTCGTATTTTAGGGTGACACCCTACTGTTTTCATTGTAATCGTAGCATTGGTGTAGAATTTTTAGTTTATGAATATAATATAATAATTACTGAAACTTCTCTAAATTGTTATTTTAATTTACAGCCTTCAAAAATTGTATTAGTTATACCGTATAGGTACATAATATAATTAATATTGTTACGTGCTAAAGGTTCGATGATTCGGAGGAAAAGACCTGGTGACTCTCTTGAAGACTTTTATTTGCACTACACTTAACACTTACACTACACTTACACACACTAGATCACTATGTCTAAACACTAAGCACTAGGTTCAAACACTATGCACTAAGTTCAAACACTAAGCACTATCACTGGTTCACTCACTAAGTCACTTGTTTCTCACTTCCGAAGTCGCTTTGATTATCGCTCACTCGAAAACATTCGAAGACTGACTCCCCGGCACGTCTACCTGCCGTATTTATTCGGGTCGAGGCGAGCTCTAGACCGTACGAGAATATTCCACAACATGTAAACAACAATGGGAAAATTCGAGATGGTACGCGTAAGTAAACAAAGACATACAAGTAGCGGCATCTGGTATTGAATAGGGGATTTACGCTGTCTGTGTTCTCACGATAGTAAATAGCTTTGCGTAGCCGCCGCTAGATGACACTACGTGTCCGCATTCGTAACACTACTCCCCTCTTAGAGATGCTCGTCCCGAGCATCATTGTTACTGCCATGGTAACGCGCCAGACGGTCTATGTGTACCACTTTGAATGTCCCTCTTGGTTGCTTTTGAATCCTATAAGTCACATCATTCAATCGGGTAACTACTTTGTATGGGCCGTCCCACTTGGTCTGCAACTTTGGAGATTTCCCTTTTCGACGAGTTGGGTTATGCAGCCACACCAGTGTCCCTTCTTCGAAGCCGCTCGTGTTCGATTTCCGGTCGTATCTGGTCTTCATGTTCTCACTTGAATGTAACCCATTCTCCCGAACCATGGCGTGTACATAGCGCATCTTTTCCCTCAAATCGCAGACATAGTCTTGTACGGTCTTTGGTTCCTCCGGTGACCCTCCTGTCAAGAGGTCTACTGGTACTCGTAATTCTCTACCGTAATTGACATATGCCGGGGTAGCCTTTATGCTCTCATGCTCGGCGGTACGGTACGACAGAAGGAAGAGCGGTATGTACTTGTCCCAATCCTTTTGTTTGTCATCTACCAATTTCGCCAAATGCCTCTCAAGGGTCTGGTTAAATCTCTCAACCATTCCATCAGACTGTGGATGATACGCGGTGGTCCTCGTTTTATGCATTCCCAAGATTCTGCACACTTCCTGGAAGACCTGCGATTCGAAATTCCTGCCCTGATCAGAATGGATTTCCAGAGGCACACCAAAGCGAGATATCACTTCTTCCACTAGCTTAGAAGCAACTGTTGTAGCTTCTTGGTTTGGTATGGCGAACACTTCAGGCCACTTGGTGAAGTAGTCCATGACGACCATGAAATACTTGTTTCCCGACTCTGTTACAGGAAATGGCCCAGCTACATCAACTGCAATTCGTTCCCACGGTGCGCCAACGTTATACAACCGCAGGTTCCCACGGCTCCTGGTCTGTGGTCCCTTCACTGCAGCGCAAGTAGTACATTTGCGGCACCAATCCTGCACGTCATCTCGACAATGCAACCAGTAGAATCGTTCTCGCACTTTTGTTAACGTCCTCTTGACACCTAGATGACCTCCTGATATGCCATCGTGCATTTCACGGAGAATATCTGGTACTCTCGCTCTTGGGACAACTATCTGAAGATGGAACTCTCTGCCGTTAGTCTTCTCCCATTTCCGGTAGAGTATTCCGTTTTGAAGTACCAGACTCTCCCATTGCGCCCAGTACGCCTTAGTGACAGCGCCAGTGGGTGCAACCTCACTCCAGATTGGTTTTACGTCACCCCGTTTCTTCCATGTGATGATGTGCCGAAGGTCGTCATCTTTTTCTTGAGCCTCCCTCATGGCATCATTCTCCCATGGACCCAAAGGACTTGTTCTCGTTAACTTTATTGTCACTTCATTAGATTCCTGCTTAACACAATGTTTGCAGTCTTCTGAACACGGCCTTCGTGAGAGTGCGTCGGCGTTCCCATGCGACTTTCCGCTGCGGTGTTCGGTCTTGAAGTCGTACTCCTGGAGCTGCTCAATCCATCGTGCTACTTGACCTTCTGGGTTCTTGAATTGCAGTAGCCACTTCAAGGCTGCGTGATCAGTTCGCAGTAAAAACTGTCTGCCGATGAGGTATTTGCTGAAATGTTGTAGCGTCTTTACAACAGCTAAGAGTTCTCTTCTTGTCACACAGTAATTTCTCTCTGGCTTGGATAAAGATTTGCTAAAATATGCAATTACAACTTCTCTTTCACCCTGTTTTTGAGATAACACCCCTCCAATGGCCGTGTTGCTTGCGTCCGTGTCGACTATAAACTGACCTTCAGGTTGTGGATACCCCAGGATTGGTGTTTCACACAGATGTTTCTTCAGTTTCTGAAAAGAATCTTCAGTAGTCTCGTCCCAAATAAACTGTCGTTTATCTTCTGTCAGCCGATGTAATGGCTTGGCTATCTCCGAGAATCCCTTAACAAAACGCCTGTAGTAGGAGCATAGGCCGAGAAATGCTCGCACTTCGGTTTTGTTCTTAGGGGTTGGCCAATTTTGAACTGCTTCCAGTTTTTCCGGGTCCGTCTGGATTCCATCACTGGAGATAACATGGCCGAGATAATTGACCTTACTCCTGAATAAACGACACTTTTTCGGATTCAACTTTAACTTGGCCCCCTCTATTTTGGCGAAAACCCGTTCTAAGTTTCGCAAATGGTCCTCGAAGTCGCGGCCAACAATGATGACGTCGTCCAAGTAGACTAAGCAAGCTTCTCCAACTAAGCCTGCCAGTACACACTCCATGAGTCGCTCAAATGTGGCAGGTGCGTTGCACAATCCAAAGGGCATGACGTTAAACTGCCATAAACCTTTACCGGTGGAAAAAGCTGTCTTCTCCTTGTCTTTTGGATGAATTTCCACCTGCCAGTATCCAGATTTCAGGTCCAGGGTCGAAAACCATTTCATGCCACTCAAGGTATCCAGAGTGTCGTCGATCCGAGGTAATGGGTAGCTGTCCTTCTTAGTGACATCATTGAGACGCCTGTAGTCCACACAAAATCTTGTGCTGCCATCTTTCTTCTTTACTAACACAACAGGTGAGCACCACGGACTTGCAGACGGTTCAATAATTTTATGCCTTCTCATGTCCTCCAAAAGGCCTTCCACTTCCTTCTCCTTTGCAATTGGTATCCGTCTTGCTCGTTGACGAATCGGGTTCTCGTTTCCGGTATCTATCCTGTGCTGAACCATCGACGTTCTTCCAAGGTCACCTTCCTGACTGGAGAAGATATTCGCGTGGCGCTGTAAAAACTTCTTAGCTTTCATCCTCTGCGAATAAGTCAAATTACTCTTGCAGTCATCGAGTAGCTCAGTCACTAATCCATTGTTGCTGCTGTTTGCTGGGTCTGCGTCTGTCGTCGAACTGCACTTTCTCATCCAGACAACTTCCTCGCACTTTCCAATGACGTCACCTTTGTTCAAGCAGATCTCACGTTCACCAAGATTCAAAACCCGGACCACAGCGTGACTGCTTCCACTAACAAGGGTTCTTGCCGTCATCAGTTTTCGTGCTGATGTCTTGGTGGGTGTGTCTTCGATCAACACGCATCTGTTAGACTTGTTCTTTCCAGCTGGCGGTAGTTTCACCAGCACCCGGGCTTCCGCTCGTCCAGGTATAATGATTTCCTTTACACATGCGACTTTCCCGCAGGCGCCTCCAAGGATGAAAATTTCTTCTTCGCCACACTGGAAAACTCCGTCAGCGACATTAATCCTGCAGTTGTGCTTCTTCATGAAATCCAAGCCCAAGATGCAATCATCCATTATTTCAGCCACGATAACGTCATGAGGGTATGAGGACCCCCCTACATTAATCGTAACTGACATTTCTCCCAGGACGGGTATTGGCTGACCGGAGGCAGTAAGGAGCCGACAGTTAATTCTCCTCTTGTGTCGTCGTGCGGTTTTTACCAGATTTGGGTTCACTATCGTTCTAGAGGCTCCTGTGTCTAGAGTCATTTTGCAATCCGTCCTGTTAATAGTCCCCTGAATCACAAGACTATTCCCGCTGCATGCTTGGGAGATAACGGTTATCGGGGCTCCCTCCTCATCAGCCAGTACTCGCCCCTCAGTCCTGGCTTTTATTCGTTTCCCTGCTCCCGGGCAGGGGACGAAGCCCCTTGCTTCTTCAGCTCCTCCATCTGTTCCTCAAGCCTTTTCATTCTTGCCATCTGGGTATCCTTCTGCGGGCAGTTGAGCTGAAGATGGCCCCTTTCGCCGCACTTGTAGCACATGGCTCCAAAACTTCTCTTCGTAGGAGCCTTGACCTCCTTCACTTCCTCCGAGACCTCGCGGATTTTATAGGTCTGCCGTATGTCACGCCGGACAGCCTCGACCTCTAGAGCATGCGCCAACGCTTCCTTTAGCGAGGTGTGGTGACGTAGCCTTACTGCAGCTCGGACTTCCAGATCCCTGATTCCGTCGACAAAGGCTTGAATAGTGTTTGAGTCAACCATCTTGGAGTCTGCTCCTGGATGTGCCTTCTTGACCAGTTTTTCAATTTCCAACGCCCATTGTTGTAGTCCCTCTCCTGAGCGTTGGACTCTGTCACGAAGTTGGGCACGGAACACGTGCTCCAGGTGTCGCTCCCCGTATCTGGATTCAAGCGCCTCCATCAGATCTTGAAACCCATTTCCTGTATGTGCTTCTAGGACCGACAAAGCTTGCCCTCTGAGCGCAACAGTGAGAGCGGTCAGGCATTGGTCTTCAGTCCATCCGTTGGCAGTAGCAACCGTCTGGAATTGCTGACGATAAGCGTTCCAAGAAGTAGTACCGTCGTACGGCGGCACCTTGACTTTTGGCCCTTGTACCACTGCTCCGGCAGTTCCACTAGACGTCGCGACTCCTGTGGTTTCCAGGCGCACTACTTTCTTCTGTAGCTCGGTGATGTTGGTTTTCATATTTTCCATATCTAATCCCAACCCGGTAACTCGTTCGTCCATTATGTCCACATCTTTGCGAAGCTTTAACACCGTGTCACTGACATCCTTTATCGCCAGAAGCGCCTTTTCTTGAAGATCCTTTTGTTGCTCTTGTGACTCTTGCATAGCGCCGAGCTTGCGGTCTTGTGCCTCTTGCAAAGCGCCGAGCTTGCGATCATGTGACTCTTGTGACTTTTGTAAAGCCTGAATTAACCCAATTAAACTTTCTAATTGAAGAGCCACTTGAGGTGCTGTAGAAGCTACGGGCGTGGCAGGATGGATGGAACTAGTCGACGGGTCCTGAGCAGGCGGGGCCCAGTGGGCGGGGCCAGTGGGCGTGGCCTGAGTGGGCGTGGCCTGGTGGGCGGTGCCAGTGGGCGTGGCCACACCCAAAATGGGCGGGGCCTGATGGGCGTGGTCAGTGGGCGGAGCCTGGTGGGCGGAGCCAGTGGGCGTGGCCACACCCAAAATGGGCGGGGCCTGATGGGCGTGGTCAGTGGGCGGAGCCTGGTGGGCGGGGCCAGCGGGTGGGTCCTGCCCCGCAGTGGGCGGAGCTTGGTCCCCAGTGGGTGTGGCCTCCGCAGCCGGTTGCGCCCTTGTCCTGACGCTTCCCTCGAAGTCCTCTCTCGGAGTCAATGGCATCTCCAAACCTCACTTCCGACACCAGTTGTTACGTGCTAAAGGTTCGATGATTCGGAGGAAAAGACCTGGTGACTCTCTTGAAGACTTTTATTTGCACTACACTTAACACTTACACTACACTTACACACACTAGATCACTATGTCTAAACACTAAGCACTAGGTTCAAACACTATGCACTAAGTTCAAACACTAAGCACTATCACTGGTTCACTCACTAAGTCACTTGTTTCTCACTTCCGAAGTCGCTTTGATTATCGCTCACTCGAAAACATTCGAAGACTGACTCCCCGGCACGTCTACCTGCCGTATTTATTCGGGTCGAGGCGAGCTCTAGACCGTACGAGAATATTCCACAACATGTAAACAACAATGGGAAAATTCGAGATGGTACGCGTAAGTAAACAAAGACATACAAGTAGCGGCATCTGGTATTGAATAGGGGATTTACGCTGTCTGTGTTCTCACGATAGTAAATAGCTTTGCGTAGCCGCCGCTAGATGACACTACGTGTCCGCATTCGTAACAATATATTAATTTTACTCCATGGTTATACTATGCCCAGTTTCGAAGGTTTTTTTACTGTAGTTTATATTATATTCAATAATCTATATTATTGAACAGCATTTTTAGGGTTCCGTAGCCAAAATGGCAAAAAAGGAACCCTTATAGATTCGTCATGTCTGTCTGTCTGTCTGTCTGTCTGTCTGTCTGTCCGTCCGTCCGTATGTCACAGCCACTTTTCTCCGAAACTATTAGAGCTATACTATTGAAACTTGGTAAGTAGATGTAGTCTGTGAACCGCATTAAGATTTTGATGCAAAAATGGAAAAAATATTAAAAATTTTAGGGGTCCCCATAGGTACAACTGAAACAAAAAAAAAATTTTTTCATCTAACCTATGCATGTGTAGTATCTATGGATAGGTCTTCAAAAATCATATTGAGGTTTCTCATATCATTTTTTTCTAACCTGAATAGTTTGCGAGAGAGACTCTTCCAAAGTGGAAAAATGTGTGTCCCCCCCCCTCTAATTTCTAAAGTAGAGGCATGATAATTCTAAAAAAAATATATGATGTATATTACTATAAAAACTACCAACGAAAATTGGTTTGAACGAGATCTAGCCAGTAGTTTTTTTTATACGTCATAAATAGTAAACCTTAATGAAACAAAAAAAAAATTTTTTCATCTAACCTATGCGTGTGTGGTATCTATGGATAGGTCTCCAAAAATCATATTGAGGTTTCTCATATCATTTTTTTCTAACCTGAATAGTTTGCGAGAGAGACTCTTCCAAAGTGGAAAAATGTGTGTCCCCCCCCCTCTAATTTCTAAAGTAGAGGCATGATAATTCTAAAAAAAATATATGATGTATATTACTATAAAAACTACCAACGAAAATTGGTTTGAACGAGATCTAGCCAGTAGTTTTTTTTATACGTCATAAATAGTAAACCTTAATCTAAATTTCATTAAATCGACTGAAATATAAAAATAAATCAAAAATAATATAATTTCATAAAAATTAACCTTATTGCTGCTGCGGAACCCTTCATGGGCGAGTCCAACTCGCACTTGGCCGCTTTTGATTGATTTATTTCATTTAAATTGTTTATTAGCCAATAAAAAGGGTCAGTGAATAGATAAAATTCGGGCCAAAAATTTCAGAAGACAGCCAAAAATAATTTTACTAAAACTACTGACTGAACAATAATTATTATAATACACATGACATCACATCATAATAGTTAAAAATCTGTTTATTTCAAATAATAATAATAAAAAAAACAGTACAAAATTCAAGTCTAGTTGCTCTTATGTTTTGCGGCTATAACATGCGCTCTTTTGTCTTCAAAAGTTTTTCTTCAACTCACTCTGGTCTCTGAAGATGTCAGGGTGGGCGTTCATTTGGGACAGGACAGTCTTAAGAGGCCGGGTGCCATCGAAATTCGAATATTTACACACTACACCTACTATTTTAAGCTGAAAAATAACTCAAACATGTTAAATATTTTCGTATGAGAAAAATATTTTGGTATTACATAATTATGTATGAAAATTTCGCTGGCACCTGGCCCCTTAAGACATACTTTTGTATGTGTGCATCTTTATTGTATAGCCACGTTTAGTGTTTTGTACTTATAAAGCCGGGTCTGCAGCGCCAATTTCCTAACAAAACATGATAACAAATTTTAAACATATTAGCAAAACATGTTTTAACAACCCGTCCGGTGCATCCTGTTTTGTTTTTTTGTTTCATTCTTTGCTTGAACGAATTCTAAATTCTTGCTACAATGAGCGCGAACACAGAATGTGATGCTTCCCCGCCCCGCAGGCGAGTTCGGGCGAATTCGGGGGATATTATCCATTAAAAACTGTTGGACCACGCTTTTTCTGTTTTGAAAACATGTTATGATGTTATAAAACACGGCGCAGCGAAACCGGCTTTGGTTTTTGCGTTTATTTGACGCAAGTCGCAATCTAAAGTTGACAAAAATATCACGAATCAAGTCCGAGAAAGTAAAAGTACCATTATTATCATTTTTAGGTCCTCGAGAACCGATACACGGGAGGGGCCGTAATACAAGTCAAGGTAATATCTATTTTGCGTTTATTTGACGTAAAGACAAAAATATCGTAAATACATAGACTGGCCATAGACGGACCGCAAGTTGCAGTGGGGACCGACTGCTCTATCAGTGGTCGCGTTGAAGTCGTACACGACTACAAACTCGACCGCAGAGCGACTGCTCCGAACGCTCAAGATCTGCTCGAGCAGTGCGGATATGAATTTAGTATGGGCATTCCGTCAAAAAAGTAGACGTTAAAAACATTGCATTACTTTCAGGTCCTCGAGAACCGACACGCGGAAGAGGTCGTAATACAAGTCAAGGTATATAATATATTATGGCCTATGGGTAATCTTTTCTTGATCTTTGTCTTAAGTGTAAGGTAAAATTGCATAAAACTTAATAAATAATATTTGTCTAATAAATACCGTGCTCTAATAATTGTTTTATAATTATTATTCTTCTTCTTCTTTAATGGCAGATAATTATTATTTTCAGGTCCTCGAGAGCTGACAAACGGAAGAGGCCGTAATAGAAGTCAAGGTAATTTTTTTTAATATAAAATTTACACAAATATATGTCAACTAAGTAAAAATACTTGTTCAATAAACATTTTGTCTAATAGCTTGTTTAAATTTTTAGACAGACACCCATCACATCACGAACGGGGTAAAACAGGCAAGCGCGAGCAGCGGCCGAGGCATGTCGGGTTCCTGTACTTAATGAAACTAGCCGAAAGCGCCGACACGGATATAATACAAAATGTTAACAAACAGTACGACGCTCTGCTCGATCTGCTAACATCTCCAATAGATCGCCCCGACATTTACTTCCTAGTGCTGACAGTAGCGCAGAAAGTCGTCGGATGCTCGTTCGATCGACTCAAAATAAAATTTCTCCTGGACCTTTGTAATTCGCAGTTCATTATTTACTTGCGAACCTATTTAATGGATCTGCCGTACGCGAGTGAAGAAGACCGAAGGGCTAACAAAATGTACTGGCAGAATCCGGACGAATTTTGGGGGAGTCTCGTTGCATTCTGCGAATGTATGATGACCACGGCGCCCTCCGTAGCCAAGAGCAAGTGTAGGTCCCTCGTCGAGGACACGTCGAAACTCTGCCTGGAGAAGTTGAGCGAAAACCACTCGTACACGCTCCCCGACGAGCTCAGTTCCAAACTCAACGATTTGCGGGAGGCCATGAAAATTGTCGAGGAGAAATTGGTAATGTGTGGGTTTATTTCGTTAGATTTAACGTAGATTAACTACCGCACTC
The DNA here is from genome assembly GCA_905404155.3 of Plebejus argus. Lineage (NCBI taxonomy): Eukaryota > Metazoa > Arthropoda > Insecta > Lepidoptera > Lycaenidae > Plebejus > Plebejus argus. The sequence goes on along the minus strand of FR989942.1, from coordinate 8,980,894 downwards.
GCAAGTCGCAGATACATAACTTTAATTTGACGAAGAGTTCGACAGATAATGTATGCTTACGTCAAAATATTCGTCTCTTATGGCTTGTTTCTGAGGTTTTTTAAACGAAGTTTATCGATTCACTATCGCTTTTGATTGGCTGGCGTCAAAAAATTAACCAATCAACAACGCTAGTGAAAAGATAAACTGCGTTTAAAAACCCTCAGAAACCGGCCATTAGTGTGGCAGGCCTTATTACGTAGTTTTAGATAGAGATTAAATATGGGCTAAATTTTACGTTATCTCTGTCACTTTAACTTGCGTTATTAACAGAGACACATGTCCTCGCCGGTCATGTGTTTAAGTGTCCGACGTGGGTTACTACATCACGTGCTGCGAAACCATATATTTTTATTATCGAGAAGCCCGTATCCTATACCAAGATTGTAAAATGTGTGTGCCCTGGATTTATGTATAGACAGTAAGGGCCAACCCACACGTACCACAATTCATATTGTAAATGACCAGTTCATTTACCACACACACACGTACCACATTTTGCAGTCGTTGTCGACCACTTGTCAAAACCGACCACATCGCAACCACGGCCGACCACGTCGCGTCCACGTCGCAACCACATCGCAACCACAACGTTGCGTCGATGCAACGACAGCACGCGCACACCGCGCCGCCCGCGCTCGTTCCCTCCTCCGTTTCATTGGTACCACAACGCAATTACAAAAAAATGCAGCGACACCATTCACACGTAACCACTGCTCGACGACGTTTTGTCGCTGCGATGTACGTGTGGATTGGCCCTATAGGCTATGGCCAATAAGCGGCAGCCGGCAGCGTCCTATGGCGTCCTTGGGGGGCGGCAGCGTCCAAGGATGGCGGCAGATTACGTACATGGGGCGGCGAAATTAAAGTGGCCTATACTCATAAAAAATATAAATCCGGCCCTGTTGTTAATGAAACATTATTTTCAGGCCAATACGAAGAAAACTGTAGTCGTAGACCAGGAGGATCCTCCTGACGACTTTCGCGAGCTGAGCGTCCTCCCCACGAGAGAGGACCTGCTGGTCCACAAGCCGTTTATCCGGCCCAACATCATCGACGGCGCCTACCGCGACGTGGACCACTACCTGGACGTTCAGTTCCGCCTTCTCCGCGAAGATTGCTTCGGCCCGCTCCGAGATGGATTATGTGAGTTTCAGAATGATGTCTAGTGATTGGTATAACTTATAAAAATATAAACAGGATGTAAAAAACTAAGTGATAATAATTTAGAGTGTGTTGCACTGTTCCTTGTAGAATGTAGACAGTTAGTTCACTGTGAATGTAGCAGCGCTGAAAGACCAATTTTTTTAACTTTTGTATGGGCATTGGGCAATCGTGAATCGCCCCAGCGTCACGAGTTTCCCCATACAAAACTGAAAAAAATATTGCTCTTTCAGCGCTGCTACTTTCACAGTGAACTCTCTACAAGGAACACGTACACACCCCAAAGTGTTATCACTTAGTTTTGTTACACCCTGTAGATTAATGTAGCGGATTTAGCGGCGTTCAATCCTGAATCCGCTATCGAAGATTTTGAGTCGGTGAAACATTTACGGTATATTATACTATGTGTCCCGACACCAGTGTCTGATTCTTTAATGTCATGGTGTATGCAGTATGGCACATTTTCTCATCAAATTGGCTCTCAAAGTTCTCTCTCTTACGGTTGTAAAATGACAGCCATTTTAGTTTTTTCGGACTCTTATAGTAATCTCTGCGGTCTGAACGAGCATAGCACAGCTCGGTCGGAGGATATTCTCTATATCCATTCCATATTGTATATCTTGAGCGGCTTAAAACACTCTCGATAACGTTAGCTTTTAAACAAATAAAATAAATTAATTAAAAATCAAAAAACCCGACTGCAAAAAATGTTAACTAAAAAGAACGAAACAAGACCTAATTCTGCCGGAGGCATCGAATCCAATATCCATGTTTTAATTGATACGACTCTTGCTTACGAGTTTCATGCCAGGATAAATAGAAGGTTACATAGAAAAATGTAGAAGAAGAAAGTGGATTATAAAATGCAGTCGGAGGCATGTCGCACCAAGTTTAACATTAATTAATCATAAATCATAAAATATTATGCCTCCGACTGCATTTTATAATCCACTTTCTTCTTCTATATTTTTCTGTGTAACCTTCTATTTATCCTGGCATGAAACTCGTAAGCAAGAGTCGTATCAATTAAAACATGGATATTGGATTCGATGCCTCCGGCAGAATTAGGTCTTGTTTCGTTCTTTTTAGTTAACATTTTTTGCAGTCGGGTTTTTTGATTTTTAATTAATTTATTTTATTTGCGACTTTTTAGTTGTAGTCGATAAAATAGGTACTTAAATAGGTTTGGTACTGTTTCAATGTATGTTTCTAGTTTTAAGTAGGTACCTAATCATTGTTTTTTTAATACTTTGTCATTGAATTTTCGTCGTTTCAGTAATGTCAGTTAATTTTTAATTAATATTGTATTTATCCATGCAGGCGGTTTTTTGATTTTTGAAATTATTAACGCACGCGCACCCCCGCCTTGGTGACGCCCACTATCGTAATATTTTAATTTCGCCATAATTTCAAAACCAAACGTCCAATTTTAATCATTCAAAGACCAAATATTATTTACATAAACTGTACTTAGTGATGGAATAATTTATTTTGATGAGGATTAAAAGAATGAGTAAATTAAATGAGTTTACATGTAGTCCAAAAAAAATTCAAGATTTTTAAATAAAAAAATGGTTATTGTGCCTCACTCGACATAGATAGGTATAGTGTGTCGCGGACTTTTTTGTAGATATTTATAAGTTCTACAATTACTTAGAACATTTTATGATTCTATCTTTTATAGTTTAGGCAGCGTACGTAAAATAAGTATATTTTCTGGTTGTTATTTACACCTTACGTCCGAAGAACCCAAATATCTTACGGAACCCTATTATTTCCAAAATTAAATCCAGCCTATGTTCAGCAAAAATAATGTAGAATTCCAATGGTAAAAGAATTTTTCAAATCGGTCCAGTAGTTTCCGAGCCAAACAAACAAAAATCAAATCGTTCCTCTTTATACTATTAGTGTAGATTTATCGTTAGATTTAATATTAAAACTGCAAGTTATATACATATTTAGAATCAGTGTTTAAAATCCTTTATTTTGATACCCCACTCGATATGCTTGGTGAATTTTTATTTTTGTTTACCTCACAATATGGCGTCAAACATCCGCCATTTTGGTTTTTTCTTAATGTCACCTATCTAAGAACACTTGGGCCATTAAGACAAATCTAACGATAGCTCAAATATGAAAATCCGCTTAGCGGTTCTGAAGATACGAGGTAATAAAGAATATTACAAACATACAAGATACGCGCCAAACACATAACCCTCCTGGCAGTCGGGTAAAAACTAGATCAAAATCAACCCATACGTTTGCATGGTACGATACCTGGGACAGACACTTATGATATATTTTATGTCACCCCTTTTTTCGTCGGGGGTAAAAAATCTAACACTACGCATTTTGCGATTTATCTTAGCATGCATTTAAAAACGTAACATTATACAGTATACCTACACCTATATTATGTCTATGATCAATGATCATAGACCACAGACCGTATTATGTATTTAGTTACAAGAACGTATTAGTACCCACAAACTTAAAATACATCGGTTTTGTTTCTTTTTCAGACCAATACATTAAGGATCCAACAAAAAGGAGATACGATAATATACGGCAAGTACTAACTAAATCGCTTTCCTGTTTACGCAAAAAAATAACCCGGTTTATGGAATTTTTATTCATAACACTGCTGCAGGTTAACACGGTTTTAACAATAGTCATTACGGTCGTCTAAACAAAGTCCGACAATTCTATGAAGTCAAATGTAAAGACTAAGAGTGGGTTGCACCGGCTTACTTTAACTATAACTTTAACCATAACAAAATGTGAAATAAACTGTCAAATCCCTACCAAAAGTCACCATATTTGACGATAACCCCACCCTAAGGGTGGATTGTACCAGAGGCGTAGTTAAAGTTAAAGTTAAGGCTATCGTCAAATAATGAACTTTTACTAAGGATTTGACAGTTCATTTGACTTTTTGTTATGGTGAAAGTTAAAGTTATAGTTAAAGTAGTTTGATGCAACTCACTCTTAAGCTGTCACAAAAAATCTGGGGGTGACTGAAACAAAATTATTATTTATTGTTGATGAATGATGACTGATGAAGATACTCGAACATAAGCAAAAATCATCACATAGTTCGTGAGGCAAAAAAAGTTATAATTTTGTTGACCATTGTCATTTTCAACATAAATTTCGGTATTTTCAGGGTATATCAAGACGTTAGATTCTTACGTCCATACATATCCAATTATAAAATTGGTACTGTGATTCAAGTCGATAAGGGAACAACGAAAAGATTTAAAAACGTGAATTGGTCACACAGTCAGAGGCTTAAGTTTGGCACTCTACTTCTAATGACCAAAGACAACTGCAAAAGTTTCATGACCGTGACTGTGATGGACCGCGACAAATGGTACCTGGAGAACGGTCAAGTAAGTATTCAGGCCCTTTAGCCAAGACGTTTTCTTAATCGCTTCTCTATAGAATCGCCGATCAAAATGTATGAAATAGTCGTAAGCGTTCCATTATATGAACCTTTTAAGCTATTGCTGCATAGCTATTATCGCAGGCTTTGAGCGCGGCAACCGAATCAAGAATTCCGTAACGACCGGCATAGCATTACGGTGCATCGTTTAACGTCGTTTCAGCTCGGCAGACTTTGGCACGGAGTTTGTGTGGGTGCGCCTAGACGTATGCGAATTATAATGAAACGTATATCGTATTCAAAATAATGAGGCACAGAATGCACAGACATAGATCAAGATAGATACCGCATGTCGCTCCATTTGTATGAAAACGAGCGTGCCACTTTTTTATAGCTACTGTGACGTACCGATGATAAGAAAAGTGCCCATTATCTAGGCCAACGTTACTATTTAAGTTTCTATAGCTCAATACGGCATTTTTAGGCATTTAGGCATTTTTATAATTCCGATTGACGTCCGATTCCGATAGCAAACTAAAGAACAGACTTTCGAAAGACGAGCATTGCTCGTCGTTTGGGAGCGCGATATGGCACGGGAAGTACATACGCTTGCGGTATCTATCATGATCTATATGTCTGTGACAGAATTTCATACAACTTTTGATATTCTATATCAAGTTTTTGTTGTTCGCCGTTTAAATATTAGTCGAATGTGATTTCAGATTCCAGTCGAACTACTAGATTTGAACGTCGGCGATGAAATTTACGACGGAGAATCTTACACGATGATAGAGAGCGAAGTTTACTTCGAGCCGTATCAGCACGTGCTCCGGGCACTGCAAGACCGTCAGTTCCCGAATCAGCTAGCAATGAAGAAATATATAGTGGACGTCGATGTGAGTGACCGGTTCACTTTACACCTTTACTACGGGGGCCTATCGTGAGCTCTTACAGCAGTATTACTGTTGAATTTCGTATAAACAAACATGATCTCTATATTTAAATAAACAAAGCTATTCTTTTTGGTCGTGCGAAATCTGAAAGTATTATTAAAGTAATACTGCTATGAGAGCTCACGGTAGGCAGACGGGGCAGTAATATGGGTGCGCGTGCGCTGGACGCGCATACGCACACATGCACATCTCTAGCCTAGCCTATCGATGATAAGGCTAGCCTATTGATGATAAGGCAAAAGCAGGGCGAGCCGAGCCAACAGGTGCGTGGATATGCACCCGGCGCACACGTTCAAAGAACCCATTCTATTGTTTTACAGGGTGCAATTAAATCTTCCTGACAAATTTTGAGAATGGATCCTTGTTAAAAATAAAAATACACGTATTTTTTCTTTTATAATCACTCAGTACTAAAATGTTGAGAAATAGCTTCCGAAAGTTATCTTAAAAACACTACCAGCGTCGCCCGCGCGTGACTTGACTCCGCGCGCGCGCCTCCCCCCGCCTCACCCCCGCTCATACCCACCGCCGCCAGTGACCGTTCTGCAACGATTTTCAATAGGATAAAATATGCCATTAAAAAAAACAACCAAATTTTTTTGTTTTAATGGACTCTCCTAATGATACCTAAGCCCTGGAAAAAATTTGGCAGGAAGGTTAAAACTTCAATTGCACCCTGTATACCATCCTAGCACTCCTAGCGCTCAACTCGCATTATGTGCTCATTTCAGGTCCAACCATCTCGACCCAAATATTTAGAACATATCGAGGAGTATACGTATAAAACTGTAAATGAGTTGGAAGATGATATAACATTTCAACCGAATAATGACGCGTGGCCGTCGTGCGACGAGCTCGCTCTCGACGAGAGTCAATTCGAGGCGTACAAGGTGGCCCTCACACACGAGTTCGCCGTCATCCAGGGTCCGCCGGGCACCGGCAAAACGCACATCGGCGTGGAAATCGCCAAAACATTGCTGTGGAACGCGTCGAATATCCGCGTGAAGAAACGGTACCATTGTATAATGCTGCTCGTCTGCTACACCAACCACGCCCTCGACCAGTTCCTGGAGGCCCTCCTGCCCTACACCAACTCGATCGCCCGCATCGGAGGCCAATCGAGGAGCGAAAAGCTCGAGCCCTACAACCTATCTGCACTCAAATCTAAATACAGGTCTCATACGTTCCACGATCTCAGAAATACGGTGAACGCTACGATGTCGCGCCTGGCGTCGGTTCAGAATCTCATCAGTAACGCTCACAGCGGTGTCCTGAGGTTGCAACTGTTGGAAGACGACCCGCTGCCCGACGCCTTGATCAATTCCGATGAAATCCGCAAATTATATGATACTTATAGAAAGTCTGGTGGTCGCACTTACGTTGATCCTATGGGCTTGTGGTTGTTCGAGGACATGAAAGTTGATTATGAGGAGATGATCGACGCGAGGGTAATAATCGGCGAAGTGCAGGAGTATATTACTGTGTCTAATTCTAAGGATGACGACCGACAAAATCCATTTGCTTTTTCATTACCAGAAGCCTGCAATGAGATACAAAAAATGTTAACGGCTTACGAGAAAACGATGGAGTTAGCGAAAAAAGTTAAAATACAAAGATATATTGCGTTTCTCCGAGGACAAATCAGATTATTTACAGTAAGTGCACATTATATTGTTTATGCCGGAACTCTCCCGCTCGTGCCAGAGGTCGCGGGTTCGAAACCCGCCAAGGGTACGAATTCTTTTCAATGTTCCTGGATTATGGGTGTGTATTAAATATATTTACAATAAGTATAATACATTTTAGGCACGTTTTTTTATTGTTAAATAATGTATTAATAATATTATAATGATTACCATTGTATGGCACCCGTAGCATACGTTTTAGAACTTACGCGGGGCCAGACGGTCGTTGTGTGAAGCGTTCATAGATATAATATTAATAATATTATTATATATTATATTATGAATATATTTTTTATTCACTCTCTAGCTCACTGTACCTGTGTCTACTTATTAATATAAGTAGATAATTCTACTTCTGTATATACGTTTTAAAATTTCTGACACAAACTTTGTTTATATTTTATAGAGAATGAGAGAACTATATTACCATCACCATGACGTGCAGAGAGGAAACGCTCGTAACTTGAATATTCCGGATCACGTATACTTTAGATGGATGACATACTTCCGCTGGGTTGACCACTTCAACGAAATAAAAAATCAGGAAATGATTCAAATTAAGGTAGGTCCGAGCTCTACATTTAGGTGGTTTTGCTGCTAATAGTTTTTTAAACTCCTTTCTCTCTTTATTCCTTAGAAGCCCACACTAACTACGCCACTGGTCTTAAACGTATTATGATATTCAACTTACGTAAATGTGTCACGTAAATCAGTGCCGGTATTAGATTCTTCGGCGCACAGGGTGCTAGTAGTGCTGAAAAAATTTGCGCCTCCTTTGTTTGCCTTTAGCGCCCCTTTTATCCGGTGCCCTAGGCGGTCGCCCAGCGTCGCTCCACCCTAGCGCCGCTACTGACGTAAATGCTGGTTGTATTTTATAATCCTCTGGTAGATCTTTTCTGTCGTTTTCTAGAAAGAAGCGTCGAAACTCCTGAAAGACTACGAAGAAGCAAAATTAGTTATAGACTGTGAGATACTATCGGAAGTGAAGGTCATAGGCATGACAACTACTGGAGCTGCGAGACTGCGCAAGATGATACAAAACATAGGCCCTCCTATCGGTAACTTTATCTTCTTATTTTTATTAATGGCTCCATTTGTGTGTTGCCAATGTCAGAGTTATTATGGTAAACACTGGTTTGCAGTTATCGTCGAGGAGGCAGCTGAAGTCCTCGAGCAGCACATTATAACATCCCTCAACCAAGATTGTCAACACCTCATATTAATCGGTAAGTAACTAGGTGGCGGACTTACTTAAAAAACTTAAACTTAAAAACACAATATAGGAAAACTATACGTAGGTATTTGTTAGGCCTGAGAATTTTTATCTACTTTTTATTCCATATCAATTTCCAAAACAACGTTTGTTTGTCAGCTAGTAGCCGAATCTAAGTAAATTTTGTGTTTTTTAGGCGACCACAAGCAGCTGCGGCCGTCGGCGGCGCACATGCGTCTGGCGCGGCAGTACAACATCGAGGTGTCGTTGTTCGAGCGCATGATCCTCAACAGCGTGCACTCGCGCCGCCTGCGCGTGCAGCACCGCATGCGTCCGCCCTTCGCGCGCCTGCTCGCCCCCCACATATACCCAGACCTGCTCAACCATCCCTCGGTGGAACACTTCCCCGACGTGCGAGGTGTCACCGTTAACTTGTTCTTCTACACCCACGAGCACGAAGAGTTGGTGAGTATACAGGGTGGCAGCACCGCATGTGGCCGCCCTGCGCGCGCCTGCTCGCCCCCCACATATACCCAGACCTGCTCAACCATCCTTTTTTAAACTTTTGTATGAGAAAATTCGTGACGCTCAGGTACTTGCCCATATCAAAAAATTTTTCCTTTTTTTGTAATTTGTATGGGTATGTCCGTATTTTCGGCCTAGTGTGTTTAGACACTTAGACACATCAGCGTAAATTACGCCGCGTTCAGTTAGCGCGTAACCTTCCGTCGGCGGAACTTTCGGCGCCATACGTTCGGCAGAATATATGTATCTCTACATTTTTCACAGGCGGAGGCTGACAGCGCCAGCAAGAGTAACCCTAAGGAGGCGGACATGGTTCTACTGTTGGCCAACTACCTGATGCAGCAGGGTTACGACGCGGAGGATGTCACCGTCCTAGCCGCATACTCGGGGCAGATGTTCTATATGAAAAGTGTAAGTTTGTAGGACAAAATGAGGTTAAATTAACAGGTTGGCTGCCATGAGCATAATTGGTGGGATCAATCAATTTAAAGACTACTTACCTTAAGTCGCTGATAGCAATTCGGGCCAATTACTGGCACAAAATTCTTTCACGGAGTCTTAACACTGAAATAACTTTTCAAATCGGACCAGTAGTTCCTGAGATTAGCGCGTTCAAACAAACTCCCTTTTTGATTCCATAATTCAAAACAGGTTAAAACAGTTTTACGCTTACCTTAATTTTTAGGGTTCCGTAGCCAAAATGGCAAAAAAGGAACCCTTATAGATTCGTCATGTCTGTCTGTCTGTCTGTCTGTCTGTCTGTCTGTCTGTCTGTCTGTCCGTCCGTATGTCACAGCCACTTTTCTCCGAAACTATTAGAGCTATACTATTGAAACTTGGTAAGTAGATGTAGTCTGTGAACCGCATTAAGATTTTGATGCAAAAATGGAAAAAGTATTAAAAATTTTAGGGGTCCCCATAGGTACAAGTGAAACAAAAAAAATTTTTTTTCATCTAACCTATGCGTGTGTGGTATCTATGGATCTCTAAAAATCATATTGAGGTTTCTCATATCATTTTTTTCTAACCTGAATAGTTTGCGAGAGAGACTCTTCCAAAGTGGAAAAATGTGTGTCCCCCCCCTCTAATTTCTAAAGTAGAGGCATGATAATTCTAAAAAAAATATATGATGTATATTACTATAAAAACTACCAACGAAAATTGGTTTGAACGAGATCTAGCCAGTAGTTTTTTTTATACGTCATAAATAGTAAACCTTAATCTAAATTTCATTAAATCGACTGAAATATAAAAATAAATCAAAAATAATATAATTTCATAAAAATTAACCTTATTGCTGGTGCGGAACCCTCCATGGGCGAGTCCAACTCGCACTTGGCCGCTTTTTTGAACATATAACTTGTTTGTTGCAGGAAAGGATAAAGTACCCACACCTCGATCGGGTCAAAATAACTTTAGTCGATAACTATCAAGGCGAAGAGTCCAAAATTATTCTGCTGTCGCTCGTGAGGAACAACCACAACGACAGTATAGGTTTCTTGGGGACCGAAAATAGAATCTGCGTCGCTTTATCGAGGGCTAGAGAAGGTAATATTTCTTGCGTCTTATGTTTTTGGAAAAAAACTCATGAGTAATAACCATTATTTGGTAGTATTAATTTATGTCAAGTCAATGGTGAATAATTGTTGGCTGGGTACTGGGTATGTCTTAGCACGACCAAATGACGGACATTGTCTATTATCTAAACTGTATTAAATGAATTTTGCTGTTGTTTTTAGGCTTTTATATTTTTGGTAATATGAATTTATTGAAGAAAAATTCTACTTTATGGAGCACGATCGACAATATTTTGAGTGAGGACGGCCTCGTGGGATCCACTCTAATGCTCCGATGTGAGAATCACAGGGAGAACACTACCGAGGTAAATATTTTTCCTCCTTTGTGTGCCACTCCTTTGTTAAATTTATATTCATACTAATAAAAATAATAAACTAGATGACGACCGCAACTCCGTTGCGCCAAAATTTGTTTATCCTGCGGAAACCGTACATTTTTCCGAGATAAAAACTATCCTATGTCCTTTCTCGGGACTCAAAATATTTCCATGACCAGCAAAATCGGTTCAGCGGTTTGATCGTGAAGAGGTAACAGACGGACGGACAGACAGACAGACTTTCGCATTTATAATATTAGTATGGACTAGTATGGATGGATGCGAAAGCGTAAGGGTCAAACCACACCGAAATGGCAGCGCAGCGGCGAGCATTTTCAGTGTCATATTATGATTTGAAACTTTAATATCTTCATTAATGTAATACATAGTATCGCTTGAGAAACTTGGAAAGTCTCGCGGCTGTCAGACTTTCCAAGTTTCTCAAGATATTGTAGCATTGAACAGTGTAACAGACAGAGACAGACTCTGTCTGTTACATTGTAGCGGACCAAACAGCGTGCAGTCCTCAATCGCCCCTATCGAAGTTTCAGTGATCATGATCGTGATACGTCCTCAGAACAACTCGCTCGATCGGCTCCCGAGCATATTTACACAAGGTGCATGGAGAAACATTGTTTGTCGGATGAGCTACCATAATTATTGTAAATATTTTAGATTTCTTCGGCAGAAGACTTCGTGAAAGTGCCAGAGGGAGGGTGTCTTTTACAATGTGAATTCAGGCTTCAATGTGGACACCAGTGTCCGCTTCTGTGTCACAACTACGGCCGCGAACACACGACAATAAAATGTGACAAGCCGTGTGACCGGTGAGTATGTTGGCAATGTGCACGTATTATTTACCCCGGCCGCACATTGTCCGAAATATCCTTCCAGCGAGTTCTAGCTCACTCGGCTCAGTACAAAATGTAAGAGACAGCGCGGACGTTCAACTGTTTCTGATCAGAACTGGGCCTGTAGACAAATGTCAAAACGCTAACGCTAACGTTACAAAATGTATGGGATTTGACATTAGTATTCGCTAGTGAAGAGATGACTTATGTCAAATCGCATACATTTTGTAACGTTAGAGTTAGCGTTAGCGTTTTGACACTTGTCTAGGGGGGCTGTCGTATAATGTGCGGCCAGGCTTAGGCCGGCTGTATTCATACGTTTCCCGTATTCGATTTCCTAATGTGGAATTACGTTTTAGAATTCCGCGAGACTCGCGCAAACGTTTGTATTTATCATGCGATTTCCGAATTCGTTTATTCGGAAAGGGGAACTGGCAAAAATGTATGAAACGTGGTACCCGTCCCAATAGATATAATTTATATCTGGTTTGAAAGGTTTTTATATTCATACCAATGTCTACTAGGGCGCTTGTCACCATTCGCTGAGGGAGCAAAGCTGTACTCGGTCAAGTTAACTCCGTACCTGGCGGCCATATATATAGTATGGCAGCCAGGTACGGACTTAACTCGACCGAGTCGTATATAATTATGTAATATTTTTAATATTGACATTTTGTCATTTTTGGGTTATTATTGATTGTGGTAATGCTTATTATATATTATTTACAGTATTTACTTTTATGCACATTATTAGTATTATTATTAATAGTTATATTATAATGTAATAATTATTGTAATTATTATTATTATTATAATTATATATAGATTCTGGCCTACTCCTCATCTCTCCTTTAATCCAAGGAGTGTATGTGAATATTGATTTATGAATGAATGAAATTAACTATGAAAGTTTCTTTTAGGAAATGTGAGAACGAGCACCCGTGTCGACTCAAGTGCAGAGAACCATGTATCTGTAGAGTGCGCATGACCAAGAAGTTCCCCTGCGGCCACGAGAACGAAGTGCCCTGCTACGTGGATCCCGAAAGAGGACGCTGCCACACCGAGCTAGAAGTCACGCTGCCTCTGTGCGGCCACCAGGTACTAATGCAAATGTTATAAACGGCCCCGCATTTATAAACAGGCCGCTATTATAGGCCACGGCCTAGAACAGGGCCGGTTTTATATTTTTTATAAGTACAGGTCACTTTAATTTTGCTGCCCCTATGTACGAACTCTGCCGCTAGGACGCTGCCGCCCCCCCAGGATGCCATAGGACGCTGCCGCTCGGGACGGATGGGCGACAGCGTTCATAGAGGCCCTACTGATTACGTACATAGGACGGCGGAAATAAAGTTGCCTACTCTCATAAAAAAATATAAATTCAGCACTGGTTATAAATAAGAAAGTGTGGCGGTACCCACAATTCGCCTAACATTCCTGCATCGCGCTATCGAAGTTTTCTGAGCGCGTCGGTATATACAGCATGACTGGTAAGACATGTTCAATACTCGAGGACGTGATATTTGGCTATTATATTAGTTGAAAAAAAATAATATAAAAAAATAATATCAATTGATCACTGAGTAAATGTAGCTTAAAGTTAAATAATTATTTACCCAACGCATGGACACCGCGCGCGGGAGGGGTAGCGTGCCGGCGCGGGGGGGCATGACGCCGCGCGACTGCATAGTAATTTACTGTGTCCGTGATTCATTTGTTAAAAGGGAAATTTGGTCAAAAATTAAGTACCTAATTTTATTACATATTTATAATGAGAATCGAGTACTGAATACTCTCCTTAAGTATCGGTATTGTCTCACTAGTCATGCTGTATATGACAGCTGAATTGTATCACGTGGGCTCCGGCCTGACCGAGCATACCACCTCGCTCGGTCGGAAGATCTTCCTTTGGGCCTCCACGCATTATTCCCACAAAAGTATAAAGTATATAAAGGAACAGAAGATATTGTTACGAATGCGGACACGTAGTGTCATCTAGCGGCAACCCGGCGAAACTATCGTGGATACACAGACAGCGTAAATCCCCTATTCAATACCAGATGCCGCTACTTGTATGTTTTTGTTTACACTTACGCGTACATGCTCGAATTTTCCCACGGTTGTTTACGTGTTGATGCAAATTGTGGAATGTTCTCGTACGGTCTAGAGCTCGCCTCGACCCGTATAAATAGGCGCAGGTAAACACGCCGGCTAGTCAGTTTCGAATGAGCGATCATCAAGCGACTTCGAAGTGAGAAACAAGTGACTTAGTGAGTGAACCAGTGATAGTGCTTAGTGTTTAGACATAGTGACCTAGTGTGAGTTAGTGCTTAGTGTTTGGACTTAGTGAGTTGTGTGACCTAAGTGTAGTGTAAATAAAAGTGTTCAAGAGAGTCACCAGGTCTTTTTCTCCGAATCATCGAACCTTAACACGTAACAATATTCTATTCCTCCAGCCGTAAGAGGCACGTACGCACCCATATTATCAATTTCTTTTTTTACACCGGTATAAGGAATTGCAATGCATTATGCAAGAAATGTTTTTTCAGGCCAAGAAGGAGTGCTGGGTTGACATAAAGTCGGTAAGATGTGCGGTTCCCTGTGACCATCGCCTGGACCCGTGCGGTCACACGTGCGCATTGAAATGCCACGTCAATCACGACCCACACCACGAGAAAGTAAGTCACAAATCCTTACTAACATTATAAATGCGAAAGTGTGTCTGTCCGTCTTATTGCCTCTTCACGTTTTTAAATGGAGATACTTTGAGAGACGGCAAAGGACATAGTTTTTGTTGTGGAAAATGTACGGTTTTCGCTCGATAAACTGATTTCGTCGAAAGAAAATTAATAGCTTATTTTTAACGAAACACGTTACATTCTATTACATTGATACCAACTGCGTAATATTATGTTGCTAATATAGCTCGCAATGTTGAATTTTAGTGAGTACAGACTACATAACATACAAGCATAATAACTTGCTTATACTCAAGGACTAAGAACTCTATTAACACTTTCACAGTCCACGGTATCCAAACGGATAAAACGTGGTTACCGTGGAGTCCATGTATACAAAAGGATGCATTAGCACTAAAAAACGCATAGAAAAATAATAAGAAAAATAAGAAGCATAGAAATATACAAAAATTATATAATAAAATAATAATCCTTATAAACCATTATATATACTTAATTACTTTACACTGAATATTGGAGTGGACTCGAGGGACTACATTTTGTTTTTGTATGGTGGTGGACTGTGAAAGTGTTAAACATTTCATATTATTAGGTATTGCCTGTTTCTAAAGGTTTGCTAGGAGCAATTTCATTGAAACGCTATTGGAAAGACTTCCCTAAAAATCCTCGGGACATAAAATATGAAGGTATGCCTTGTCAAAAAATATAGACGCCTAACACAAATTTTGAATTACATAAAATATTGAAAAACTTTATTAAAATAGATATAAAATGTGCCGGAATGATAATATTTGAAGTGTACAAATGTTGTCAGTGGAAATACGAGGCGAAAAAACCACCATTTGATAGGTATTACGATTAGAAAATTTAGTTCAGCGTCTACTCTTTCTTGACAGACTGTACCTAGTTGCAATTTGCAATATGTTTTATATAGACTTCCAAAAGGAGGTTCTCAAGTCGTCTTTATATTTTAGTACAAGTGTCCAAAACCGTGTGCTCGAAAAAATAATGGGTGCTCCAACGAGGCAGAGGACACACCTGACGAACACATGTGCAAAAAACTGTGCCACGAAAATTGCGACGATTGCAACGTGCAGGTACGTATATACAATAGGACTATTATTATAGCTGATAGATATTGGATATGGAAAAAACGTGCTCACCACAGCCTTTATCCAGGGTGCAATTAAACCTTCCGGCCAAATTTTGATATATTATATTAATCCTTGTTAAAAATAAAAATACACGTATCTTTCTTTTTTATTCTCTCAGTCTTAGATAAATGATCGGTATAAATCAATTATTTATCTAAGCACTCAGTACTAAAATGTTGAGAAATTGAAATAGCTTCCGAAAGTTATCCTAAAAATACTACTGTTGAGGACAGCGGCCTCGCACCCGAAAGACACAATAGTGAGTGCATACGAACTTGATAATAGTGAAATATGTGAGTGAAAACAAGTGTTTTTAGAAATAAACTTTAGAAGTGAATTGTGATAAATCTGTGGCTCCCTAAGAGGTAAAAAGTTGTTATTTTATTAAAATAGTATGTTAGCTAATAGGAACCGGAAAATATGTAGTGAAAATTAGAGAAACTTGGAAAATATTCGGAAAAATGTGTGTGTAAAGTATGTAGATTGCCTTCACTCTTAACTTTGTATGGTCATAAGTTTGTTATATATAAGTGTAAATACATAGAATAAGTTGAATATTGTGGAATGATAAATAAAGAATTTCCCAAAATGCGTTTTAATTACCTTGGCTCACGGCAAATAGGGAAAATTGAGGAAAATAGCACCTTCCGATAGCGAAAGTGAGACGGAAGATTAGGCGAATCGGGGGTGCTCTCTCTACGGCATTGCCGTGAGCCGGGTAAGCAAGATGCGTTTTGGGGAAAATGTTCTCCTCAAACTTGGTGTTTTATTTACGCCCCCGCTCTGCAAGATAACTCGGTAGAAGCTTGGAATCTTCGAGTCCGCTCCGAGCCAGCGACAAAACCTATGGGCGAATACTGTCCGTAACAGTGAGCTGTTGGTCCATTGCGAGTCGGATTTGAAGACGTCGATACTTGGAAGATTTTCAAGAGCCAGCCGGACTTAGAAAAATTTACTGAAGGCGACACATTGAAGATTTTCAAGAGCCAGCCGGACTTAGAAAAATTTATTGAAGGCGACACATTGAAGAATTTCAAGGGCCGACTGGACTTAGAAAATTTATTGAAGGCGACACATTGAAGATTTTCAAGAGCCAACTGGACTTAGAAAAATTTACTGAAGGCGACACATTGAAGAATTTCAAGAGCCAACTGGACTTAGAAAATTTTGGAAGACTGGACTCGAAGAAGATTGAATATAGAAGATAGAAGATTCAATATAGAAGTTTCAAGATTCAAGATAGAAGATTCAATATAGAAGATAGAAGATTCAATATAGAAGTTTCAAGATTCAACACAGAAGATTCAAGATTGAAGACTGAAGATGGTCATCACGAGAAGTCAGAGCGGGGCCGAGGAGAACCAGCCGCCGAGGATATTTTCGGATCCGCCCAGGTCGCCGTCTGCAGCCGCAACCAGCCAACCGCCGACCGAGGGGAGGGCGGATCTGCTTCAAACTGTGTTGAAACCGAGGCCGGGCACCAGCAAGACACCCGCGCCATCGGGAGTACCTGTAGCCAGGAAGAAGGCTATTTCAATAAGGTCGCGTCGATCGACAGCAAGTGTCGTCGCGCGCATGCAATATGAGGCGGAAGAGAAACTCGCCGCACTCCGTAAGAAGGAACTGCAGATCGAAGCAGAACTTATCAAGAAGAAGCTCGTCGCTGATGTCGCCGCCGCCGAGGAAGCCAGCAGCCCCGACGATGACGAGCCTTCAGAACAGGTGGAGCAACGGGTCCGAGCCTGGCTAAGCGAACAAGGTCCAGACAACGAAGAGGAACGGGTCGTGCCAGAGGAAGAAGGGGACGCGCCGAAGCCAGAAGACCTACCACCTGCGGGAGAGAGACGCGAGCCGCAGAGATTGAGGTTCGAGCGGCCGACACAAAGCCGTCGTCGCTCACCTACACCTCCTGCAGCCGGGATCAGCGGGGTGGAGCAGCTTGCCGACACCTTAGACAAGCTGTTGAACCAACGACAGCCGCGCCATCACACGGAGTTGCCCATATTCACGGGCTCTCCTTCGGAGTGGCTGCCGTTCAAAGCAGCCATGGAAGACACCACCGCATTCTACAAGCTCAAGCCGATCGAGAACCTGGCGCGCCTGAGAAGCTGTCTTCGGGGGGAGGCTAGAGAAGCAGTAGCGCCGTTGCTGAGCGTCGCAACACCGCCCGAACAGATCATGAAGACTTTGGAGCAATGCTTCGGCCGGCCCGAGGTGATGGTCGACCGCATGATGGAAGATTTGAAGAAGCTCCCGAGGCTCGGAGGCTCGGCGGCAGAGCTCAACCACTTCGCGGTGAAGATTCAGAACATGGTGGCCATCCTGAAGAAGTTGAAGCACGGGTACCTCTTCAACCCGTTGCTTGTGAGAGACATCCTGGAGAAGCTCAGCCCGTACGAGAAGAGCAAGTGGTACGACTACGCAGAAGAGACATCGCGCTACCGGAACGAGCCCGACGTCGTCCTTCTCTCTGAATTCCTTATGAGAGAAGCGGACAGAGCACTGCGCTACGGATTCACCACGGCTCCGGCTTCAAGAAAAGAAACATCGCGTCCACCTCCCACCAAGAACGAAGTGAGAACGAGAAGACCAGTCTTCGCGATAGCGGAAGAGGACCGAGGCACACCGAGCCACGGCCAGCCAAAGAAAAGGCGCGAAGAACCAACGAAGTGTCCGATATGCACCGACCGCCACGCTCTGTTTCGCTGCGCTGCTTTCAAGGAACTGAGTGTGCAAAAGAGATGGGACGCAGTCAAGCAAGAAGGGCTGTGTTTCCTGTGCCTATCGAGCCGACACAGAAGATACAACTGCAGAGCGAAGCAGTGCGGTATCCAGGGATGCAGGCGGCCTCACCACCCACTACTACACGAGGAGAGGTCCGGCGGCGCTCCACCGATCGAGGACGCCGTGATCACCGCATCGGTTGCCTCCGACCGCGCGGTGAAGCTGAAGATGAGAAGAATTCAAGTTGTTGGGCCACGGGGCGAAGCCGACATCTTCGCGCTGTTCGATGAGGGCTCGACGGTGACTCTGCTGGATGAAGACGTCGCTGAGGCTATCGGCGCTGACGGTCCACCGAAGATGCTGCGCATGCACGGGATCAACGCCGAGAGAAGGGAAGAGAGAAGCCGCCTCGTACAACTGGGCGTACGAGGTCGCGACGGTACCAGACACGACATCACCGCGAGAACTGTGAACGGGTTGAATCTCTTAACTCAATCCGTTCCGGAATCCCTTCTGCAACTCGCTCACCTGCGCGATCTCAAGAACGAAGAGATGTGCTACGAGAACGAGAAACCCCAACTTCTCATCGGCACGGACAATTGGCAGCTCATCGTGTCCCGGGAGCTGAGAATCGGGAAGAGGAACCAGCCTGCAGCCTCTAAGACGAAGCTTGGATGGGTGATACATGGCAGCATCCCCAAGCGCATCATACGGCAGGACGAGAACGAAAACATCCTGCATATATCAACAGTGGAAACCAGAAACGATCGTCTGGAAGAAATGGTGAAGAAACACTTCGACATAGACGCTTTGGGAATAGCGGCTAAGGCGAGGCTGAGCAACGAGGAACAGCGAGCCATCGACCTGTTTGGCAGAACGGCCAAGAGAACGGAAGACGGTCGATTCGAAGTGGGACTCCTGTGGCGCAAGGATGGCGTCAAGCTGCCCCTCAGCTACACCAACGCGCTGAGGAGGCTCAAGAACTTAGAACGCAAGCTCGACAGAAACCCCCAAGATGCGGTGCAGTACCATGGGCAGATGGAGAACCTCATACGCAAAGGATATGCGGAGAAATGCGACGGGACGGAGGCCGGAAGCGAGAACACCTGGTACCTGCCGCACTTCCCGGTGAAGAACCCAAACAAACCGGGCAAGCTGCGCTTGGTCTTCGACGCGGCGGCCAGAACGAACGGCGTGAGCCTCAACGATCACTTACTGGAGGGGCCCGATCTACTGACATCCCTGCCCAGGATATTGTTCCGGTTCAGGGAGGAAGCCGTGGCCGTGAAAGCAGACATAGAAGAGATGTTCCTACGCGTGAAGATCAGAAAAGAAGACCAACCGGCGCAGATGTTCCTGTGGAGGGAGGGCCGAGAAGAGCCGCCCTCTAAGTACAAGATGGTGGTCATGATATTTGGGGCATCGTGTTCACCGTACCTGGCACACTCGGTACGGAATCGAAATGCAGAAGAACACGCAGAATCGTGCCCAGAAGCCTATCGCGCCATCACCGAAGCTCACTACATGGACGATTATGTGGACAGCTATCCAGACCATGAGAAGGCCAAGCAGGTCGCAGAACAAGTGGACCGGGTGCACAAGATGGGCGGATTCCACTTGCGGGGATGGACGAGCAACGACCGACGAGCGCTGACGGGGCTACCGGTGGACCGCCTGGCTGATGATGCGGCGCAGCCTCTCACCAAGAACGAGCAGAAGACCCTGGGGATACTGTGGGATCCTCGGGGGGACAAGCTGAAATTTAACACCTCTCTATCAAGAGTCCCTAAAGAGGTCCGAGAGCTGCAGCGCGCGCCTACCAAGAGAGAAGCCCTTAGCACGGTGATGAGTATCTACGATCCGCTGGGGCTACTGAGCTGCTACACCATCACCGCCAAAGTTATCCTGCAAGGTCTGTGGCGTCAGAAGCCGGACATGGGAGCCGCGAGAGAGTAGTGAACGATCTAAGACAGAAATTCTGGATCCTGAAGCTGCGGCCGACGGTGCGGAGCATCATCTACAACTGCGCCTTCTGTCGGATGAGGAGGGCGCGCCCGAGAATCCCGCAGCTTGGAGACCTGCCGCCGGAGCGCCTGGGGGCGTTCCAGAGACCATTTTCCTACTGTGGTCTCGATTGCTTCGGCCCAATGATCGTCACCATCGGCCGGCGCCACGAGAAGAGATGGGGAGCGCTGTTCACCTGTTTGACGACGCGAGCGGTCCACCTGGAACTGGTGTCCTCGCTGTCGACCGATTCTGCATTGATGGCGCTGAGAAGAATGGCCGCACGGCGGGGATGGCCGGCGGTCATGTACAGTGATAATGGGACGAACTTCAGAGGCGCGGACGTCGAGCTGCGGCAAGCGTACGCCGAGTGGGCGCCGGCTATGATCGAGCTGGGCCTCACACACCGCATGAAATGGAAGTTCACTCCGCCAGGGGCGCCGAGCCAAGGGGGCGCCTGGGAGAGGCTGGTGAGGTCGGTGAAAACCGCGCTACTCGCTACACTGAACGAGAAAGCACCGAAGGAAGAGGTGCTCCAGACCCTGATGACCGAGGCGGAGTACTCCGTGAACGCTCGACCGCTCGTTCACGTTTCCGTGGACCCCGACGACCCAGAGGCGATCACACCTAACCATTTCCTCATAGGGTCGTCCACCGGACAACCATACGTCGGGCCGTGCGAGCCGGCCGACAAGAAGACATGGAGGGTCGCGCAGGCCTTGGCGGACGAGTTCTGGCGGCGGTGGGTGCGAGAGTATCTCCCGACGCTCACGCCCCGCTGCGGAGCCCCGAGGAGCGGCCGCAATCTGGCCCCCGGGGACCTGGTGATCGTCGTGGACCCCGCGCTGCCGCGCAATACATGGCCGCGCGGAGTCGTACACCGTGTCTACCCAGGCCCGGACGGACGAGTGCGTTGCGCGGACGTGCGCACTCGTAGTGGAGTGTTCCGCCGGCCAACATCAAAGCTGGCGGTAATCGAGTCGCCGCCGGAGGAGCAGACGGCGCCGGAGGAGCAGACGGCGCCGGAGGAGGAGCAGACTGCACCCGGGGAGCAGCCAGCGGCGGGCCTAGTCGGCTCGCAGTCGCCGGAACGAGTCGCGGCGAGCACAGACAGCTCGCGCTCAGCAGGGCAGCCAGCGGCGGGCCTAGTCGGCTCGCAGTCGCCGGAACGAGTCGCGGCGAGCTCAGACAGCTCGCGCTCAGCCGGACAGCCGACAGCGAGACCAGCCAGCCTGCAGTCGACCGTGGACACAGCGAGCCCGCAGTCACCGGAGAAGGCTGCGTAGACCCTGGCTACTGCGCCGGGGGGAGGATGTTGAGGACAGCGGCCTCGCACCCGAAAGACACAATAGTGAGTGCATACGAACTTGATAATAGTGAAATATGTGAGTGAAAACAAGTGTTTTTAGAAATAAACTTTAGAAGTGAATTGTGATAAATCTGTGGCTCCCTAAGAGGTAAAAAGTTGTTATTTTATTAAAATAGTATGTTAGCTAATAGGAACCGGAAAATATGTAGTGAAAATTAGAGAAACTTGGAAAATATTCGGAAAAATGTGTGTGTAAAGTATGTAGATTGCCTTCACTCTTAACTTTGTATGGTCATAAGTTTGTTATATATAAGTGTAAATACATAGAATAAGTTGAATATTGTGGAATGATAAATAAAGAATTTCCCAAAATGCGTTTTAATTACCTTGGCTCACGGCAAATAGGGAAAATTGAGGAAAATAGCACCTTCCGATAGCGAAAGTGAGACGGAAGATTAGGCGAATCGGGGGTGCTCTCTCTACGGCATTGCCGTGAGCCGGGTAAGCAAGATGCGTTTTGGGGAAAATGTTCTCCTCAAACTTGGTGTTTTATTTACGCCCCCGCTCTGCAAGATAACTCGGTAGAAGCTTGGAATCTTCGAGTCCGCTCCGAGCCAGCGACAAAACCTATGGGCGAATACTGTCCGTAACAACTACAATTAATGGACGCGGCGCCCGCGCATGTCGTGCCCCCGCGCGCGCCTTCCCCCGCGTCACCCCCGCTCATACCCACCGCCGCGAGGTGACCGTTCTGCAACGATTTTAAATAGGATATCATAATATATTGTCATTTAAAAAAAATAACACCCAATTTTTGTTGCTTAAATGGACTCTCCTAATGATACCTAAGCCCTGGAAAAAAATTGGCCGGTAGGTTTAATTGCACCCTGTATAGCAATTATTTTGTGCTACCTGGGTTGTTTGGTATTCGTGAAGGAACGAACTGCGGAATGTAAGTACTATCGGAGGAGTGCCTCCGATCTTCCTCTCTATTCGATCGCCTATGATCTGTCTATTTTTTATTTTATTTATTTATATCAGGCTAATCGAATCAAAATCAAATACTTAATTATATATCTAAATCGAATACTTATTAGAGAATAATATAGACAGTTAATGTGGCGGCGAAAATTTTGCAATTTAAAATGATTACTGTCGTTGCAGGTGAAAAAGAGAAGAAGTACGTGCACGCACAAGGAAGATGTACCCTGCTCCAAAGATATCGACAAAGAGCCCTGCATGAAAAAATGTACTCGAACGTTACCGTGCGGCCACTTCTGCAAAAAGAAATGTTCGGAGCCGTGCGGAGATTGCGATCAGATGGTACGTAAAAAATAAAAAAAAAACTCTATTCAAACTAAATGAAACAATAACAGTTGACACTTGACAAAGGTTACAAAAAAACAATACCGTAGTTTGAAATGGCGGCCTTAGGGTGAAGCCAAACGAGCGTAATTTGTGAGTCGTGAGCCGCCGAATTTCTGCCGGGCAGAGTTTCTTTTCATACAAATGACAACTCACAAAATTACGCTCGTGTGAATCAAACAGGACTTTTGTATGAAACTGAATGCAGCAGAATTTCTGCCCGGCAGTAATTCTGCTTCTCACGACTCACAAATTACGCTCGTTTGGCTTCACCCTTACTGCTGGAAGCAGGCTCTTCCAGGCTACCATGCAAATATGCAAATGCATATAATCCGATGTTTAGTAATTATCTATACTTCCATACCAATATTACAAATGCGAAAGTGTGTCTGTCTGTCGCGCCCAAACCGCCGCGCCGATTTGGCTGAAAAATATAGAGATACTTTGAGTCCCGGAAAAGGACATAAGACACTTTTTATCCAGGAAAAATGTACGGTTCCCGCGCGATAAGCGAATTTTGGCGTAACGGAGTTGCGGGCATCTAGTTTACTATAAAAATGTAATATCTCTCGCGACAGGTGAACAAAGTTGTCGCCGAGTGCCAGCACAGTGTGAGAATACAGTGCAAGTTGGAGGCGACGCGAGCGCAGTGCTTGTCGCGGTGCGGGCGCGCGCTGAGCTGCGGGCACGCGTGCAAGCGGGCGTGTAAGGAGCCGTGCGACGCGGACGCGTGCGCCGAGCCCGCCGCCCGCGCTGTCCCCGCCCCCTGCGGACACGACGTGACTCCACCCTGCGCCGTGGCGCGGAAACTTACAGGTGACTTTGTAGGGTCAATTCAGACCGGAACGCGACGTGTAGATGCATTTCTAAATCAAAGACTTCTATTTAAACTGAGGTAGACGTGGTGTGCCCTACGAAATGTCATTTGAAAAGCAATCCTAAAACAATACACTCAAAACATTACACACACACACAAACTACAAGTATCTACGTAGTCAAGTGCGAGATAACAATATTATTTTGTAACAAGAGTGACAAGGATTGCCTATGGTATTCGGTCATACCGAACGCAAGCGTAGCAACCCGAAAGCAGGTAAACAAACGCCCGCAAGTACTGACTGCAAAAAAGTCTATTACAAATTAAGAAATTTTTTTCGTTTTTATAATGTTTTTAATAATAATATTAATTAAACTTAAACTACAACTTACAATTAACTGGTATTTATTTCTAAATGAATTTCCAAATACCTGGAATTTCAATCATGACTGTAGTAAACTTAAAATATAAACTTAAAATATAAATGTAATACAGTACAATCGTTTATTACTACAGAATCCACAAAATATAAGTTAGAAATGGTTAGGAAACATACAATTCTCGCAAGCTCCAAGTCTCATATCTCCAACAGCCCGGTTGCCTAGCAACCGTCACCCTCGTGTTTAGCCTCCTTGCTATATATATAAATTTTTCTATAGAATAAAGTGTATTGTATTGTTGCTTCTTTAGTTACCCTCGAATAATATTAACTTTGTGAGCTTCTGGCGTTTGCTAGTATTATTTTTTATTCTTTTCTTCTTTTATTTTAACAATTTCATGTCTGCCATCAATTTTCTTTTTTGCATCGTTGTCTTTCGAAGTTTATTTTTTAAAAAGTGTTTTCTAGGTGAGTCAAATATTGAATTTAAATCTGAAATGTCAACTTCTCTTTCAGGACTTGACGCTCCTTGTTCGCAAAATGGTGCAGAATTTTGCACCACCTGAAATTCAATAAATAAGGTGTATAAGTCCTTACAAGGGCATTTCGATATTCATACATGGCATTTTGCCCAAGATGGCATTTTGCCCTTTGATTACTATAATTAGTATCTGAAAATAAAATAAAAATTGTTTTAAAAATTTGCTTGCTAACCATACACACGTTCAGACCTTGCGTAGAATTGAGTTTGAGGCTTCCTAGTTTTAAGAAATAAATACATAGTAATGACTGAAAATTATTAAAAACTAAAATTATAATTGTCCATACTTACGGTAAAATCAACATGTGTCACGTATTGATACTATAAACACGTTCAGAGTCAATAATACAGCCCCTATTACACTTAAAATGTCATTTTTTCGTGGTTTCGCATATGACCGTCGCGTACAGCGCGCCAGTGAACACTGACTGCAATGGTGTGAATTAGCTCCATTGGAACGGTAACATTTGGTGCGTATGGCCCGTCTACCTCAGTTTAAATAGAAGTCTTTGTTCTAAATTTGTATGGATTTGACAGATTTGCAAGGCGTCTCACGCAATTGAAATCTGTCAAATTCCGATATCATCTAGAGGGTAAGGCTAAGTTAGCCTTGAAGAAGCTTGGTGTTCTTAACAGAGCGAGACAGTACTTCAGTCCGGACCAACGCCTACAACTCTACAAGGCGCAGGTTCGGCCTCATATGGAATATTGTTCTCATCTCTGGGCAGGGGCGCCAAAATACCAACTGCCCCTCTTGATCGTATCCAACGAAGGGCCGCTTGAATTGTTGACTGCCATAAGTGTTTCAAACAGCTTGGACCCCTTGGAATTACGCCGAGATGTAGCTTCACTCTGCATCCTCTATCGGTTGTATCACGGGGAATGCTCTAAGGAATTGTTCGGAATCATACCACCTGCAACTTTTCGCCATCGTCCCACGCGAAAAACATACCATCCTGATCACCTTGAAGTGTGGCAGTCTTCCACAGTGCGTTTTTCGCGTAACTTTCTGCCGCGCACTGTAAAACTCTGGAACGAACCGTCAACAGCAGTATTTCCGGACCTATACGACCTGCAAACCTTCAAGAAAAGAGCGTATTCCCTCTTAAAAGGCCGGCAACGCACCTGCAGCTCTTCTGATATTGCGAGTGTCCATGGGCGACGGTAGTTGCTTACCATCAGGTGACCCGTTTGCCCCCTTATTTAATTAAAAAAATATATAATTTTAGAAATGCATATCTACGCGTCGCGTTGCGGTCTTAATTGACTAATTGGCCCTTAAGGCCTTAACCGACTTAGGAAAAAAGGATGTTTTTGGAGGAGAAGGATACTCGTAACTCGGCTATTGTTTTTATGCCTTATTTCACTATTTTATATCATAAACGAGTTCAGCACAAACTTGTTATGATTTTGACATGTGCAATAGAAGGTTTTACGCGCGGACACAACATGACTTCGCCCTGCGCCGTGGTGCGGAAACTTACGACTTTTTAACCGACTCAGGAAAAAAGGAGGATTTATTCTCAGCTTTGGATATTGTTTTTCACGCCTTTTTCCACGTTTTCCAAGTCATTAACGAGTTCAGAACAAACTTATTTACTTGACATGATTTTGATATGTACAAAAGGTTTTACGCGCGCGTGTTCCAAAAATGACGACGAGAGTAGGTTGTTAATTTCCGAGCGCAACCAATCTTCAAATACTGTAGTGCCTGAGAATTTTTTATTATCCATATGGTTGCTCAAGCACATACAGCATTCTCGCAACATCGGTAGTCCAGAGTAATAACTCAATACGTCTGGGACCTAACTATGTGAGGGTTTCCTTACGATCTTTTACTTTACCTTACGAGCATCCGTATTATGTAAATACTTGAGATCCTACTAGGCCACACATGCTTTAGATTGTTATTAAGGCTATAATTTTTCAAAAATTATAGCCTTAATAACAATAACTCTGCTAAGTGCTGCTGCTATTTTTTTTAAAAGTGAGAGGTGTCAAGGGACACCCGGATGGAACGAAGTTCTAGTTTATTATTTCTTATGTACAAAAAACCTGTATACCACAGAAATAAATCAGGATAGAACGGCCATACGCGTCCGTTGTTAAAGAATCGCGCGTGTCAATTTTTGCTTTGCTTTTAGTTAGAAGAAAGAACTTACCCGTGGAAAGAAATACCTCCTTTTAACCGATTTACTTTCGTACTTCTGTTTTTACAATTAGACACTGCACAATGAGGCATTTTTGCACAACCCCTCCGGTGTAATCAAGTCGATACGTGCGTGCTGACTGAATAAACGTTCAACGAATTTTGCCCACTAGTGCAAGTTTGAAACACGCGTACTCCACCCGCTTAGCCGTTCTATCTTGATTTATTTCTGTGCTGTATACATTCAAAAAAATAAACCGTCGCTACACCACACTTTTTAATGCGAGAGAGAGAAAGAAACGCGCGTGTCGTGTCAAGTGTCGTTACAACTTTTCGTCTTAATTTTTCTGTCTAGCCCCCTTTCGCAACGCGCGATAAGGAACTTCGTTACAATATTATACACAGCCGTAATAATATGTCTGCTGGTGACAGGAGGCCTACTACGAAATAATACGAGAATACCGCGTCCTACTCTAAAGTCTAACAACGTCTTTCACGTTTGTTAGAGTAGGACGTGGCATTTTCGTTCGATTGTTTGAGTCTCAAAACGGTTTCGTGGTACAACCCCAGGTACAGAGGGTGACTCGCTGCTGCAATACTGCACCGCACCGTGCGGCGCGCCGCTGCAATGCGGGCACACGTGCGTCGGCGACTGCGGCCGCTGCCAGCAGGGCCGCCTGCACGTGCCCTGCGCGCACCCCTGCGGCCGCGACAACTTCTGTGGACACACGTTTGTGCAACAACATTCATAATCAAATCCATACTAGTTACTAGTCTACGAATAATAAAAACTAAGGAAGAGTAACTGTGTCAAAAATTTGTTCCGTGAGTCTACAAAATGAGACCCGAATACACGCATACGTTATGCATGTATTCGGGTCTCAGTTTTGTGTATTTATACAAGTGACAATTATTGTCAACGGCTTTATTTCATTTTAAGTGTGATATTATAAACGGACACAACATTTCAACACAATCGGTCCAGCCATTTCGGAGAACGCGAACACGAGATTTTATACAGGCTGTTACAAAAATAAGTAATGATACTTTGGGGTAACTTTTGATATTCAAATAAATGATGGATAAATATTTCAGATGTCCGGAGCCGTGCAGCAAAGTATGCCCGCCCTGTAGGCGGCAGTGCGACGTCCGATGTGTGCACAACAAGTGTACGCAGATCTGCGGGGCTCCTTGCTCCTCGTGCAAGGTGAGGATAACCTCTTGGTTAAACCATGTTAAACTTAGAATTAATAATCACAAAGTTTATTATTATGAGATATAAATAAATAAATGAATAAGAATCGTTTAAAAAGTAATAGATATTGTGACATTGTTACAATTAAAGACGTGAGTGGATGAATGAGGTATGTAACACATTTCGAATTTCGAGTAAATCGCGTTTAAAGTTTTGAAAAAACTTTTTATGATTTTTCATCACAAATCAAGTAATGGCTTTTGTTAATTGTATCAGGAGGTGTAAATATCTTCCGTTTTTATTGTTATGTTAAAAATTATATAAAAAAATCTCCATTCTAGGATAAATTAGGAAAAATGTAAAGTTACTCGGTTCTTCACTTTTAAATGCAACAAAATCTGTAAAGACTGTCAATGCATGAAGTACACATAAATCACTTTTTTTTATTGAGATGAAACAAGACTCAATTTAAAAGACAATAAATTCACGGCCAAACAGATTTAAACAAAAATTGATTATACTTTTGAAAGACGGGAAAGATTATAAGGGAATTCCGCATTAGAAAACTAAATGTAAACAAAACTGAGTTGTAGGCGTCATCTAGTAGGAATTAAGTAGAGAAAACGAGATGATGAAAGTAATAATCTCCAAAGCAAATTTCGTCGAAATCAGTTCAGCCGTTTAAGTGTTAAGAAGCATTTAAGATCATACAAACACGATTTCCCAATTTATAGTTTACTAGTACGATCAATTAATTTTTTAAAATATCTTGGGTTTCTCAAAGTTGATATATTATAGATTGTTTAAAATGAACCCTTACTTAATAAATAAATTTAAGTATATTAATAATAATAACTTAAATTATGCACTATTCAAATGTTACAATTAAAAGAACAAAATACTAATTCAAGTTTTTATTGTGTTTTAACTTACTTTTAACTGCGTTTTCACGACTATGGCTTGTACATCATAATACCTAGTAAAAAAAAAACAGTCAAGTACTTACAATAAAAAATTCTTTGTCGAGCATAGCTAGTTCGATTTTCAAATTTGGCCCGCGCGCTCATTTGAATTTGGAATGAAGTATCGACGCGACCAAAGAATAAATACACTAGGTACGCGACGCGACGCTATAAAGTATTAGCACAGGATTAATGCAAACAGCCAAACTGATGCCTAAATATTTTTTTATATTTCCAACAATTTAATATTATAATAAAAACAAAAACAAAATATTTTATACGTAGGTACCATTTAAGTTACGATAGGTTTTTCCAAAATTTTAATTTGTTTGGAAACAACGAAAAGCGCCTAGTCTTTAATAAAATAACTATCGTAGTATAAAAGAGTATGGATGTGTATGAAATATGCTTTGATTATTATAATTATGTATAAATATGTATTGTGTATGATATAATAAAAATCTTAAATATACAACGTTGTCTGGTACCTGTAACACAAGTCCTTCAGGTACTTAGCACGGGGCCAGACTAACGTGATGTGAAGCGTCCATAGATATTATTATTATTTTCTTAATAATGTGTCATTATTAATATACCTACTAGAGTTTTGCATAGAATGTGAAAGAGTACTGTTGTATTTTTTTTGTATTATTTTCCTTAAATTATTTTGTTAACTGTGTTTTATTTTAATGTGTAAAATTGGCAGAATATTAACCATTATTACATATTCGTTATCATGCACGTGCTGCAACTTCCAGGAACGTGCTTTTTGTGTCCCTCCAAAACTCCGTCAAAAGTT
This sequence comes from Plebejus argus, assembly GCA_905404155.3. NCBI lineage: Eukaryota > Metazoa > Arthropoda > Insecta > Lepidoptera > Lycaenidae > Plebejus > Plebejus argus. The sequence goes on along the minus strand of FR989942.1, from coordinate 8,951,088 downwards.
TCAGTATAGAGTATAGGGTAATCAACCGACTTGACTCCTTGACTGCTTGACTTGACTTTTACTTAGACTTTGACTAGACTATAGATATGATCATAAATGACGATAATATAGTAAAAACAAAAACGTTGATGAAAATTATTATTATGAAGAAGACTGACTATACCTTTGTATGTGGCAAAGTACACCCCCGGTGTCAGAGCCAAACGCTAACAAAAAAAAATATATACTAAATTATCTATGCCTTTGAATAATAAATAGAACAATAAAAAAGTCGACATAATATTCCTTATTTAAAAAAAGTAAAATATTCAAGCGATCTCCCGTACTGCAACGCATATGGGATTTGTATGGGATGTAATTACCCGCTTCTTGCATAGTCATTTGGACGAACCTTGTAACTTACCTGCTTCATCATCTGGCTAACTTTGTAAGTATACGTAAAATTCTAAATTTTTGGATTGCAAATCATTTTCCAAGTCCTAAAAGCTACATTTATGCAATAAAACGTAAATTTTCAAAAATGTTACTTACCTCATTCATGCACTCACACGTCTTCAATTGTTTTACAAAACATTGTTAAAATATAGGAGAAGTGCGGTCGTGCGTGCGTGCACGGAAAGTGTACGCGGCGGTGCGGGCAGGCGTGCAAGCGCGCGCCGTGCACGGAGCGGTGTGCAAAGCCCCTGGCGTGCGGGCACGCCTGCCGCGGCTTCTGCGGCGAGCCCTGCCCCCCCGTCTGCAAGAAATGCAAACCCGACGACTTCCCCAGAGATTTTTTGGGCGACGAATTCGACGACGACGCCATGTACGTATATTTCCTAGGGCAGGTAAGGCGCTATCCATAAAGTACGTCACACGATTTTCATGATTTTTGCGCATTTGTGAGATCCCCTCCCTAGTGTGACGCAACAAAACAATTTACATCTAATTCAAATCCCCTCCTTGTCACACCATGTCGCATTTCGTCGACCCTCCCTAGGTGTGACATACTTTATGGATGGCCCCTAAAACCCTGACGTGACGACCCCTAAGGATCTATTGTGGCGCATTAGAATTTCTGGCACCAACTCCAATAACTGATTACTGAACGATGTGGTTGGGGGTCGGTACCACGAATTTCGTGCGTAGACGAGTGACTGGTGTGTTTCTCTTGCCGTGTTCGTAAAACATTCGTTGTTTTGAGCTCGGGGTGGTCGAGTACTCCTCTTGTTCCCGACGTTTCGGCTGCTTTCCAACGACTGAGGTGGTAGGTTCTGCTTGTTGATGTTGAGTTTATTAACTACCCAAAGATTCGTCAACTCACACAATCTTCATTTTACGTAAATTACATATATAAAATCTTACGATGCAGTTTAGTGGTTACATTACCATTATTTGGATGGATTAAAATGGATTATAGCTTGGCAGCTTACAATTTCTCGCCAGTCGTTGTTAATTATTTATCTCCGGTTTTTGCCTTTTGGGCCCTTTTTATATAATATTCACCCTGTTTTTTTTTTCAGATTTGTTCTCCTAGAAGACTGTGGGCACGTTTTGCATTCTGAAGATATGGAAAATCTAATGAACGGCGACCAGGAGACTATAGGAGTACGGAAATGCCCGTTCTGCAGGAGGGCAATAATCAACACCCAGCGATACAAGAACACGATAAGTCAAATGTTCGAGCAGAACATTAATCCCGTCAAAAGAAAAATTTACGGGAATCTAATGGAAATAATCCAAACGAGAAATGAACTACTGAAGGACTTACAGGATTCCTGCAAAGAATTTCGCAGTTCACCCCTAGCATTGTTAAAAGGTACACATGACATTTAGAATCTTATTAAGTTCCGTTTAAACTAAAAAAGTAATGTATTTTTATCAGACTGAAATCTATACTAAATACTTAATTTTATAATTGGGAAGAGTTTGTTTGTTTGAACGCGCTAATCTCAGGAACTACTGGTCCGATTTGAAAAATTCTTTCAGTGTTAGATAGCCCATTTATCGAGGAACGCTATAGGCTATAATATAACGTCACGCTGTGACTTAGGAGCGAAGAAACGGAGGAAAGTGTGGAAAAAAGCGGGGAAAATTATTCATCTTTGAGAGCTTCTATTGCGTGCACTGCAAAAACGGTCCAAGACACCCAAAAATATATATAAAAGAATTATTCCTCTTTAAATTATCTAAAAAAATTGCCGTGATAGTACATTGGTTTTTATCTATCTATACTTAAAAATAACATATCCTGACTGACTGATTCATCATCGCTGAGCAAAAACTGTCAAGTTATAGCCACGAAATTTGGTGAATAGGGTTGTTTTATTAAGTAGACACCCACTTAGGAAAGAATTTTGGAAAATCTACCCCCACGCGGGTGAAATTAGGGTTGAAAGTTTGAATGAAAGTCCGTCATTTCTTAAGTTAGAAACATGAAAGTTAATTGACGTTTCCTTAAATAGGGTCCCGTTTTTACCCTTTGTATAACCATAAAAGGGAAAACTATCCATCTTTGTTATTATACTATGTTAATGCGGACGAAGTCGCGGGCACGGGGCAACAGCTAGTGAATAATATACCAGACCGAGTCGTGGTACACAGCTACACATATAATAACCTGTTTCAGATTTAGTCTCAAAACCCTGTATAAGACTGACATTGGCAGTGAAAAACAACAAGAGATGCGATAATCTCCAACTGCAGATGTACAGGACCAGTTTGAACGCGATAAAGTTGCTGGCCGACTACTGCCGCGACTACGATGAAAACAGACCTAAAATCGAGACCGTGCGGACGCAGTTCGACGCCGTCATGAAAACGCAAGTCGAAATGCTGAGCCGCTACCTCTACCAGAACGTGGACAAGCTGAGCGTGCAGCAGCAGCAGGATTATCACAACGAACTGAAACGCGTCAACGCTATGATCAACCTGTCGCGGGCGTTCGACGATCCCACGTTCAGCAGCGTGCGGACCGATCCCATGGTGGTCAAGGCCGGGCGGGAGGCGACATCGGCGGTCCTCGACTGGACCGTATTCGATCCCGAGAGGGCCGAGAGAGCGCTGAAAGCCCTGGGGGAGGCGACCAAGACGAGCTACGACCCGGTGAAGGAGAGGCAGATGATCGTCCGGGCGATCGGCCTGGGTCTCGGTCGCTGGTTCAAGTGCCCCAACGGACACTTCTACTGCATAGGCGAGTGCGGCGGCGCCATGGAGGTGGCAATTTGCCCTGAGTGTAAGGAGCGGATCGGGGGGAAGCACCACAAGCTGCTGCCCACCAACCGCCACGCCGGCGAAATGGACGGCTCGCGGTTCCCCGCCTGGTCCGAGCATGCGAACAACATGGCCAATTTTGACTTGAATTTTAACGGCTAGGAGATGCGAGTGATAGGTACGTAAATTACTATTATGCCGCCTCTCCACATAGGCAAGCGCATTCGCCAACGCGCTGGTGATGCGTTTGCCAACGCGCTTGTGAGTAATCCACACGCTTGCGTCAAGTGTCCTTTGATGCTACCAACACCGTGCGGTAAGCTCGCAAGCGCGCCGGCCAACGTTCAAATACCTACCGCCAATGCACCAACGCCCGTTCTGCACATTGGGCCAGCGCGCTTGCCAATTCGCTTGCCTATGTGGAGTGCCGGCATTAGAAGATAATTCGTAGGCAGGTGGGCCTACGTATTTTGGTCACCTTATATAAGAAGACAGATCACGGCCGCGACTCCCGACTAACATTCAATTGAAGTAACCCGACCGAGTAATGTGAGTTCGCTATCTTGCCTACGAATCAATTTCTTTGTTAGTACTTTTTAAACTTTTTTAAACGTTTATTAATGTTATGGTCGTTTTAGGCGTTTAGACGTGCGCGTTTTATGCGCGCGCGGATTCAGTTCGCACAATTTCCCAAAAGCTACAGCAGAAAACGCGCTCGTCTGAACGTCACGCAAAACGTTTCATTCCACGAGTCGCTTAAAATTACATATTACCGACCTATCCGATCTGACACCGTCTACCAAATTAAGACTTAAGTGTTTAGTCCAAGTGTTGAGGTTTCAGTCCTCGACTACATAAGGTATTTAATAATAATTGTCGGAATAATTACTTTGGCGGGTTAATTAAGATTGAAAAGAAAATTTAATCGGAGCATACCATCAGAGCATAGACAATGAACACAATATTATCGTGATCCAAACCATCACCAGATATATTACTTACTTTCACAGTGAACTCTCTACAAGGAACACATACACGCCCTAAAGTATTATCACTTTGTTACACCCTGTATAAAGCCTAAAGGTGTGACCACACTCAGCGACACTTTGCTGCAACGGAGAGACGCGAAACTTCACGTTCTATAGAAATGACGTTCGTGTCGCGTAGCGTCGTTGCCGCGTACTACGTTAGTGCTAGCTAATGCGATTTCATACGAAGAATATTGGCCGTGAGTCGTGACGTGTCGGCTACAGCGTTTGTCATCTTGTGCGGTCTCGCCTTTAGTTTCTAATGCTATTTACATCTTAGCAGTATTTCAAAATGGGGTCGACGAAGTGTGACATGGTGTGATTAAAGCTATTAACATCAAATTTTTCGATCGAAATTTGAAATATTGAGGTGGTTTTAAATTTTATATGTAAAATAGCAAAGTGAATGTCTGAATGCATACTACTTTTACATTAAACTTGATTATTTCTGTGTTAAGTCAAGTTTCAAGGCGTTTGACTTTTGAGTGTTAGGGCGAAGCCAAACGAGCGTAATTTGAGCCGCAGAATTTCTGCCGGGCAGAATTTTTTTCATACAAATGACAACTCATTTTGAGTCGCCGCGTGAATCAAACATGACTTTTGTATGAAAACTGAATTCTGCCCGGCAGAAATTCTGCGGCTCACGACTCACAAATTACGCTCGTTTGGCTTCACCCTTAGCCTTTTTTTAATTGAATGCAAATGACAAGCGATGAAGATATTTCTATCGGACGTACGTTTTATCCTAATTACTAAAAAAAAATATTTTATACTTAGACCAAAACATTTATGAGACTTTTAGAATTAAGCCTAGATATTGTAGTTGTTAATGTTATAGCACCGTGTTAAAAATATTATTTTGCAAAATACCCTAAATTAAACAATTAGAATAGGCATTAGGCATGTTGACTACAAAACTACATTGTAAACCTAAAAAATAAGTAATAAAAAAATAAATCAACAGTCTAAATTAATAATAAGCGATATAATATATCGGGCTTTGACGTCACGGTGCGGTTAGTTGTTATGACTATTATATTACAGTAGCCAGTACAGTGCCATGACGTCATACATCGTTTTGTGAGAAAAAGTTTGGAAGTATTTTATATATTTTGTTTATAACTTTAAGCGTGTCAACTTAAATAGCTATGTAATTCTTTTAGGGACCTATCAGATGGAGAGCACTGTCAAGCGTTCAAGAGGTCAGTTTTGCGTTCTTTTGTATTACGTTACATAAATATACTCACACGGGGGCGTTCTGACTGCGTCAGAATTGCTCCTGTGTAACTGACTGAAGCCTGACTGCTCGAACGTAGAATGCGAACGCAGAACGTTTGAACCGCTCTCTGTCTGATAAGTCCCTTAGATTTATCAACATTTTATAATTTTAGGCAGACGGCGGACCTACGTAGTTTGGTCGCGTCGTGTCAAACCCAACTAAATCATCACAACCGTGAACCGACATTAAATAATTGACAGAACACGATCAAATGGCACAGGTCAGCCATCTATCCAATGGTAAAACTGTGCTTTTCAACACTAGATTGCATGCTTATTACTAGTTAATTAATGGCTATGGATGGGTAATTGCGTTCTATTGTATCACATGTTTTGTACCAATATAATATTATTATATCAGCATCGTATCCACTAGGCGGTATTTGGCGCGCAACACGTTAGGGTACATTCAGACAGCAACGAAACGAGGTGAGGCGCGGCGCGGCATAAAATTAATTGTGTGAATTTGGCAGATTTCAATTGCGTGAGACGTCTTGCGAATCTGTCAAATCCATATAAAAGAAATCAAAAAAAACTCTATCACGTGACATTCTACATGTCTGATGTCAGTGCAACGTCGCAAGACAGTGCGAATTTTCATGCTGTCGACTAAGGGTAAATTCAGATTGGCATGACGTCTCACGCATTTGAAGTCTGTGAAATCAATACAAGAAATGCATCTACGCGTCGCGGTGGGGTCTGAATTGACCCTAACGATGTTCGTAGTGTAGTTTAACGAAATTAACACTGGTCCTCTAGCGACATGTCGCAGACTGGTAAGCATGGACGGACAACGTTGCTGCACAAAGTTGCCTTTCCGAGCAACGTTTGCGACATGTCGCTCGCCAAATGTTGTCTAGTTGATACGAGGTTTTAGATTTATTAAATTTGTGTTTTAAAAGATTCGACTTTTTCTTTAAAAGAAAAAAATGTTTGTTTTAAATTTTAATAAAATATATAATCTATCTTATTGCATGTTTTTTTTAATCCGCATCGGGCCACACCTCTCGCTCTATCCAGTCCAAGTAGGGGTATATTTTGGTGTACACTCCCGGCTTAGAAGTTCCGCAGCCGATGCCAAAGGAGGTCACGCCCACTAGCCTATAGTAGTTGTCCGAGGACAGTATCTGGAGAGGGCCCCCGGAGTCTCCCTGCAAAGCAAAAACTCCACTTAACTGTCATCTATTACTTGATGACGCCCCGGACGCAATGTCCCATCCGAATCGGAATTTGCGGATGACGGAGAGAAGTGAGGTATCCGAAACCGAATTTAGCGCATAGCTGTATTTGTTTGAAGTCTGCCACTGGTACGTTCTGTCTATTATGCCATTAAGGTGATCGAATATTTATCAGCACGTACGCACCGAACGCGCCGCATTTAAGAATTCGTATGAAATGATTTGAAACTGCACATTGGCCCGTATATGTGCCGCATTACGTATGCGGTGCGTTCGACGCGTACTGTGCGGACGATGTGCAATCAACTTTATAGCCAGAGTCGAGTTACCCACAGCTCTGGATTAGATATGTATAGGCAGTATAGGCTATGGCCTAGGGACGGCAGCGTCCACGAAATGCGGCGCATACGGGGCGGACCAATGTGCGACGTTACATATCATTTCATACAACAAATTCTTAAATTCGGCGCGTTCTGTTAAATATGCGATCACCAATATATGCGATGACACAATAGACAGAACGAACCAGTTGCCGATTATACATAAATCCAGAGCTGGCGTACGGTGCGGACAAAATATTATGTGCGATCACTGATCAGCTTTATAGCCAGTATTACCTGACAGGTATCCGTCCGCCCCTGCGGGTGGTGGGCGCACAGCTGCTCGCGGATGATGCCGTTCGGCAGCTTTAGCCAGTACTTGTCGCCGATCTTATACGACTCCCCGCACTCGGCCCGCGCGAGGAACGACAGCGATGCCTTCTGAAGAGTTATATTCCGTAGTCTGGCTGTAACAGAATATAATGCGACGTTTTAATGCTAATGAAGTACTTAATTGATTTACATCAATAATAATAATGTTTAACTCTAATGCCAGAAGTCAGAATGCGAAATATTGAATAATTATTAATTTATATCAATGGAAGTTGCTTAAAACGTGAACTTGAGAAAAATTAAGTAGATTAACCCAAAATTTCCAGCGCAAATAAAAACTGGATCAAATCGGTCCTTCCTCTCTTCCTTTGCGGCCGCCATAATTGTTTATGAAGCTATCGACTGGTTAATACCTCGGGAATCGCAGACACAATAGATTTTCAATTGTTATTAACAGCCGGGTGCCGCTTGAGGATTAATGGGTTAATTCAGGGGTTCCCAAACTGTGTGCCGAGGCGCCCTGGTGCGCCGTGGAAAGGCAAGAGGGGCGCCGTGAGTCGATCCTCCATCATTATCCATAACCACAAATATTATAAAATAAAATTATAATATGAACTATACAAAGCAGGCAGATAATTATATATTTATTTATATATTATTAACCCGCCTAATCTAACTATAATCATTAAAAGTGTTTATTTATGTATCTTTTTATTATCTACTTAAAGTAGGGCGCCGTGACAAAATATTGACATGTAAGTGCGCCGCAGGCTGAAAAAGATTGGGAACCCCTGGGTTAATTACTAACTTGAGTGTGTGGTTTGTCCCCAACCGGTGACGGTTAGCGATAGCGGTACTTGGGGGTCCTCCTCTGAACTAAACAGGCAGATGGGGCTGGCTTCTTCTCTAATATTTACCGGGCTCTCCAACCTGAAAATGTTTAGATACTATATATTTTTTTTTAATATTTATACTGTGTGTAACAAAATCAATGATAATAAATAATAATAAGTACTTTAGGGGGTGTATGTGTCCCTTAAAAATGTCGGCTGCAGCGTAGCGTCACCCAGTGCGGTTTCGCCTTTAAACTGCTGACGTGGATTTTTGTCACTCTCAGGTTTATGTCAGCGCGGCTCTGATTGCTGACATAAACTTATTACTTCAAGTGATTACGAAGTTCAAGAGTCATCTAGTGCAGTGTTTCCCAATTATTTTTAGCCATTTACGAAATCAAGCACAATTTTCACCGACCCACTTAATAAAATAAACAACAAAAAATCCGATTAAGTATGGTCCATATAATATGACATCGCAGACCTCCAGGGGTCCGCGGGCCACAGGTTTGGGAATACTGATCTAGTGAATTAGATTACCTTAACAGCGCAATATCGTGGTACTTGGTGGCGGGCGTCCGTCGCGGGTGCAACTTGACCTCCGCGACCCGCACGTCCGTAGTGGCGTTATACCGGTCGTCCGACACGTCCACTGTACCCAGCCGGGCTATTTTGGGCGGCTTACTGCAAAAAAGTTTTAAGAAGATAGGATTATTTTCCATGGCTAAATATAGCGGATTGTTGAATTTTTTTAAGGAGAAAGGATGGTTAGCTTCTAAAGGAATGACGCCCGCAACTAGTTGCGCTGAAATTTTTTTATCGCGATTCGCGCGGGAACAGCTGTAGGTACATATATTTTATTTTTTATTTATTTAAAAACTTTATGCACATAAAGGTACAAAAGTGGACTTAAACTCGGATAAGAAAACACACAATAAAAGAATTATCGTTTAAGGGTGCGTGCTGGACCCCCTATTTTTCAGGCCCAACCTAGACCCTCGTTGATCTCGCGACCCCTGGGGGTCCACCCGGACCACTATGGGAATTACTGATGTACACCGTGTATAATGTTTGCATACACAGTGTGCCGTACCCTTATATTATTATTTAGTAAGGGGGAATATTTACTCAAGTCTGTTGCCCACGCAGTGCGCCGCTGTGAGCACGTAGGACTCCGACACGAGGGAACCACCGCAGTCGAAGGTGTAGCTGTCGCCATTTTCATATCCGAGCGCCACCTGTCGGTGAGAAAGAGTATCACGTGTGTTCCGAGATGTAACGCAGTATACTCATGATGTCATGAATCCTCGCCCGTTTCAACGGAGAGACGCGTCACATCAATGAAACATCGTTTCATTCCGTCATGACGGAAACGAAGAAGGTTTGTAATTCAAACGGGCAATTGGCTCACCAAACTTCTGCAACCCCTTTATCGCCAGGATCAACAGTGGTAACCAACTACGAAACCCTTTGGTATAACCTCGTAACTTATGTCAAATACCATACATTTTTGACATCTAACTTCGCTATCGCAACTGGTGAATGAATTTTAAGCACTCTGGCGACACTCACCATGTGCGGGAATTCCCCGACGTACGTGTCGTCGCCGCCAATGATGTACGTGCTCAGGGGAACATTCACGCTGTCCTTAATTTTCTGACATACTGAAAAGTGAAATAATATGACGGTTGTAAATAGGGCTGTGCGTAAAGGCCGTCACAGACTTAGCTATAATATATATTAATATATTTATAGCTAGGCATATTACTATATTTATTTTATTTTATTTTATTTTACCATTTATTTCAGGCATCTAGGCCCATAATACAGATACCTTACAGACTAACATACATAATATTATGATAATAAATACCTTATGGACTAACATACATATTATTATTATACACTTATAAACTATACTTTGTCACGTGTTGACGGCTACGTGACGCGCTTCGTTCCGGAGTCTCCCCCGGAACCTCCGGTAGACCACATCCATCGGCCAGAACTCCGGCGCCTCAAAGGTCGAAAGAAGATTCGTCGGTACTCTCACCACAAAAGAACTAAAGTTAATTTTGTGGCGAGACTGCAGACGCTCGACCCTCAGGCGCAGTGTCGTCTTCTTCTGGATGTAGTCCACGACGTCTTCGACCTCCATGGACCAGTGCAGGCGGGATATGTATAGAGGCGTCGCGGGGACCTCGCTCCGCAGACGCAGCTCCGGTACATAGGGTGCGGTGCCGCGATGGTTGCGGGCGGCGGGCTTCTTCTTCCTCTTCTCCACCAGTATGAAGCCCTCCTCATCGCACCTCCTGCTCTCGTCCTTGCCAGGTCGAGAAGACTCCACCTTGCGGCTTTTCGTAGCCTTGCGGCTCTCCTTTGTCTTGCGACTCTTCGGAGCCTTGCGGCTCTCATTCTCCCCATTAATTGTTTTCGCCCGCGGGGGAGGCGCGGGGCGACCAGCAACAGTCGCAAAAGTTTGCTGAGTCGCCTGAGGACTCGGCGTCGGCGCAACCGGGAGGGGAAGGCGGGCGGGGGCGGCAGCGGCGGTGTTCGTTGACCCGTCCGATATTGCTGACGGGCTAAACGCGCACGTTTGCGCGCCTCGTCTAGAGGTGACGTATGCGGCATCAGGTGACTGAGGTGACCTACATATTGAATTACCACTTTTTAATTGCGATAATTCAATACGTAAATCACTGATTGTAGACTCTGATGCCTGCAATCTACCTCGAACTCCGGCCAGCTCCTCCTTCAGGATCCTGATGTCCTTCAGCAGGCTGACGACGTCGACGTGGTCCAGCGTGACGGGCGGCAGCTTGTGCAGCTCTTTTGCCACAAAAGCCGGCACCTCATCAGGATCCGTCTGTTTCAGCAGGGAGATGATGTCCTGCACGCTCCGTTCTGTTCCGTCCCTTCGTCGCGACGGCATGTTCGCGCTCTGTCCGAGCGTCTCGTATAGCAGCTGCTTGCCCTTGCAAATCTCCTCGCTGGAGAAGGAGGACTTGCAGATCTGCATGATGCTGACCTCGTCCATGGTGTCGATGGCGTGCTGGATAAACGCCAGCAACTCGTTGGCCACGAGCGCCATGGTCACGTGCAGCGACAATGTGTCGCGCAATTCGCAAAAATTTAATACTTTTGCTGCGTGTGTAACGTGGAGCACGACCGGTCGCTAGCTCGACACATTACACATTGATACATTACACATTATATATTTTCTATACAATTTTCGCGTGACCACACACTCAGCTATAATATATATTTCTGGTCTCAGTGTGTATGTGACGGCCTTCATTTAATAGGTATTTGCTGTGCCCCGCGCGGCGGTGATATCCGTTTATTAGGGAAAATAAATTGTGAATTGTGATATTTCCCCGCAGTAAAAAGTATCCTATGTGTTAATCCAGGGTGTCAACCAGCTCCATAGGTACCAAATTTTTTTTATTAAAATCGCTCCAGCTGTTTAGACGTGAAGAAGTAACAAGCATACAAATTCACAAACTTTAGCTATTATAATATTATTAGTGTGAAGTGTGATATTAGTTATTACTGTTCAACTTATTGTTACAAATATTGTAACAGCCTCTAGTGAGAAACAGTGGTAACTAATGCGAACTCATAATAATAAAGCATTTGTTTTACCTTTATCAGCAACTCTTGTACCGACACTTTTACCTGCACAAAAAATAGAATTTATTAAAAGAAAAAAAAATCACTTAGCGGAAATGTTTAGTATTGTCGTGTCTTTGTCAAGCGACGTTTCCAAACGTACTAAGCGAAGACAGCGACCGCTGTATTATTCTTATTAGCAAGATTAGGGCCCTTGTGATTTGAGTGGGCAAGCGCCCCAGCGTCAGGAATACAAAAGTTTAAAAAAATTTCTCTTTCAGCGCTGCTACTTTGACAGTGAACTCTACACTGAGGACTCATACACACCCTAAAGTATTATCACTTAGTTTTTAAGTTGTATTATTATAATAATTTAAGGGTCACAAACAAAAAGTATTATCAGTTATCACTTTGTTTTCTTACCATATTACGCAAAGAACTATAACGTTAGAAAAGGCATTCCATACAATCGTCAGCGCGAAAATGTGTCACTCTCGAGATGAGTGAGCTCACTCATCTGTGACCAGTGAGCCTTAGGACGCGGTGACAGTCAGACGTGCTCAATTAATTGTTTACTGCGTTGTTTTTCACCACATTTCGCTTCAGAATGCCGTCGTGTGCCTTCCGAAATTGTAATAATAACACCAGAAACACAAATAAAGCCAAAGGTGTAACATTTCACACGTTAGTACTATGATTTAATTAATTATTTAATTTATTGTCGGCCATTTTAAGAGAAAAATTTTAGCAAAGCGTAAAATGAACGAAAGAGAAAGTAGTATATGCTATTACTGTAAGTCAAAAAAGGACGACAATATTTTCTCGATACACATTTTGCTTTAACGTTCAATGGGCTATGACCAATATCTTGTGACCCCCGGTTGTATCAACGCTCATACTAATAGGGATCATTTTACAGTGGACATCAAAACGGGTAAACTTAGGTACCGTCAGCATACTCGAAAGTTATTTCAGCATGCAACCGAATACCGTTACGTTACGAGTAGTGATTTTTGTAACGATTTTATTTACGTATTTATGTAAAGTTTTAAGTTACCGTATTCGTTAAATTTCTTGAAAATCACGTAATAATACGTAATAAATATACAACAAAACTAAGTGATAATACTTTAGGATGTGTACGTGTTTCTTGTAAAGAGTTCGCTGTGAAAGTAGCAGCGCTGAAAGACCAATTTTTTTTTCACTTTTCACAAGAGTACTTTTTTTGAAATGTTACGAATCCGATTACTTAAGAGTCCGTATACGAAATTTTGCCGATGAATATGAAATTGCAAAGGTTTTTTTTTCTTTTTTATCGAATTGGATAGAATTTTATCTATAGATTATTTCTGTCGTTTTCTTTTTATGAATTACAGCTCTAAGTTGCCGAAATTAACAGCAATTTTTGCCCATTTTCTCTAAAATTTTGCCGAGTTACATATTTTTTTACTCAACTATTTCATATTAAAGTGGTAAAAAGTAATTCCAACATTGTATAGACGACTTTCTCAACAGTACATTGTATTTTTTTCATACCGTTAAGACGTCAATACAATCAATAAACAGGTGATATAATCTTTTACAGCAAAAATTTTAAAACTGTCGCGGGTTTGAGTTGGATTATTTAAAAATACTTAAAAAAAATCTAGCTCCAATATTAGATTATAATTGAAATGATCTTACATGTTTAGCATTAAAACTTATAGAAATACTGTATTTTAACTGTTAAATCACGTCTGTAAAATCAGCGAAATCGGCAAATTTCGTATACGGACTCTTAAAACTGGATCACTCGTTTGTTGCTCGATTTTCAAAATTCTTTTTTTGTTCTATAGTGCTTAACTCGAATTTGGTACCACGTTCATTAAAGTTGTGACCATGATGGGATCTATGTAATCGAGGGAAATTTACCTATAGTAGTACTATCGAACCATGCATGTTATTTTTTGAAAATAAAAAATATTTTGTATGACGTACTATGGAAACTTTATGCCGATAGGCGCGAGTTACTATGGACCCGACCGATTTTTTTTTTGATTTGAACAAAAAAAACTTTACAAAATATCTATTGTACCACTAAGATAGAATCATTTTACTGCGGGAAAACAACCATTTAAATTTCACACTGTATATATATATATATATATAATTGGATTTTCAGTACATAGGGGGTTTAGCCAAAGCCAAGTACAGGGCCTATAGCCAAAATGTTTTCGTTTTCGCTTCGTAATAGAATCGCCGATGAAAATGTATGGCATTGACATAAGCGTTCGTTAATATGACGTTGACGTTCGACTCGTCTTATGTCAATTCCATACATTTTGATCGGCGATTCTATAACGAAGCGATAACGAAAAAGTTTCGGCTATAGGCCATACTGGTTGCTCGCTCCCATATTATCGATATTTGTACCGATAATCAATATCGGTATAAAAATATACCGGCATTACAGTCCCTGGTAACTAGTGACGTGAAATAACGACCACCCTTTTTTGCTGACCGTACCACGCACACACACATTAGTGTGGCGCGCGTCGCTATTTATCTAACGCACACATGCAAAAACATTGCTATAGTTTTGACGGCACACGTCGTATCTAAGTATTTAGATATCGTTGATATTACGAGTATTGGCTCCCACAATCGTAAGGTCATTTTTATTATGAATTTGTCGCAGATATTTGCGATGCGATGCGAATTCGCAGTTATGTGTATTCTATCTATTCCATCTTACCCACTGATCTCTAATAAACAAGTACGCATCTTACCAGATCTCTGTGTAGTGGTCTCGGCGCCATATTTGTTTTCGGCGACGGGACAGCAAATGATCTCAGTGAATCCCTCGAATCGGCACCTTCTGTACGGATTCGTTCTCTTCTCTTTTATTGTCCTGCAAGTTTCAAACAAGTTTCATAAAAATGGTGCTATGAATTTTTGTATAAGTAGGTAAAACCTGCAGTCTACCCATAGCCATTCAAAACTGAACTTTTTTTACAATTTTAGAACTTATTGAATTTAAGGACTTAGGGTAAAGCCAAACTAGCGTAATTTGTGAGTCGTGAGCCGCAGAATTTCTGCCGGGCAGAATTTCTTTTCATACAAATCGCGACTCACAAAATTACGCTCGTGTGAATCAAACAGGACTTTTGTATGAAACTGAATGCAGCAGAATTCTGTTGCTCACGACTCACAAATTATGCTCGTTTGGCTTCACCCTTAATGCCATCCGCGGTGCTGTGCTGCTTGTTTCAATTTTGAATGGCTCATATTATGTATTGCATGACGCATCAACGCGTCATGTCACTTTGCAATGTGATTTGTGAACTGACCCTTATCTATAAATAAAATAATGTAAACTAAACATTATAAATGCGAAATAGTGTGTCTGTCTATTTACGCCCAAACTGCTGAACCTATTTTGATGAAATTTAGGCCCGTATAAATGGTCAGTACTTAAGATGCGACGTCTCAAGACGCGGTTTGGCTCTGTGATTGGTCCCAATTTTGACAGCCAACCAATCACAGAGCCTGAACCGTGTCTTGAGAGTTGAGACCGAGATGCATCTTGAGTCCCGGGAAAGGATAAAGGATACTTATTATCCCGGAAAAATGTACGGTTCGCGGGCGATAAACGAATTTAGGGCAACGGAGTTGCGGGCATCTCTAGTTCTTCATATTTGCAGTTTTTTATAAGATCTAAAAGCAGTAATTGTTGTGTGCATGTAGCATATTCTGTCATAAATCATATTATATTCTTCACCTTACCCTTGACACGGTGAGTCACGTCTGCTTTACCCAAACAACGAACCCAAGTCTATTATCACGATAGACCGACTGTGTAAAAATATAAAATTAAAGGAAAATAGTCTATAGATGGCAACCAAAAATTATTATTACACTTTCTTCCTTGGCTTCGGCAAGTCGGTAAAAGGCTATTTATCTAAACCAGTCCTTCCCAAATTCGTATAATACTGTAATAGAATACTTAGTACGAAAGTTGCCATTTTTTAAGAAGATAAGTCGTTTAGCTTCTTAACATCTTTGATATTATTGCCTGCCTAGTATGCTTTCTGTTAAGAGAAGTCAAGACAACATTTTAGTTCTTCACGGCAAACTTGAACTTTTCATGGACCCACCTCTAATGATCGTGGATCCCCTTCGAGTCTCGCGTGGACCCTTGGGGGTCCACCTGAGCCACTTTGGGAATTGCTGTTTAGAAGTTCAGATTCTAAACTAAACTTTAATAAATAAATACCTAACTTTTACGGAAAAACAACTCTGCCGGGTCAGCTAGTAATAGTTTACTTTACCTCAAAGCAACTTCACATTCCAATATCGGGACACACTTTCCTTCAGGGGTGTCATCGTTTGGTACACATTTTTCAATCTCTGAAATTATGAATATTTTTTATGACTTTTATAATTAATTATAATTACACTACGTCCATCTCGATGCTGAAGTTGTGTAATGTGTTACAGGGGGCACAAAACATAATATTAAAAACAAACTACCTACATATTCAACTTATTAGAACGTAACCCTAAGGGCCTGTTTCACCACTTTCTGATATGTGACAAATAGGCTATCCACCAATTAACTTGACAGATCAATTGTATGGAATATCTGTCAAAAAAGTTGTGAATAGCCTATTTGGCACTTTATCAGGATTCAGGGAGTGGTGAAACAGGCCCTAAGAATAAAAGTTCACTGTATTATGATATAATGCTGATAAGTGATAACTAACAAGTAAGGTAATTATAGTAAGACGTAAATAAACAAAACTTTGTAACCTAAAATTTGTATATTATCTGCTACTACTATAATAGGAGCCAAAGTAAAACTTACCTTCATCAGCAATATGCAATTGTATGCCGGACATAAAACATATCACACATAATAAAAGCCACATACTCGCTCTACGCCACAAACACGACTGAATATCAAGTTTCCTCAAAGCTTTAGTCATCAGTAGGGCTGCCACATAAATTACGAAGATAGATCAGCAACTCAATCAACAAAATCCCGGACATCCAGACATCTCTGAAAGGTTAATTGAAATAATCGGCCAAGTGCGAGTTGAACTCGCGCACGAAGGGCTCCGTACCATTAAAGAGCAAAATTAGACCAAAAATTGTGTTTTTTGTATGGGAGCCCCCCTTAATTTTTTATTTTATTTTAATATTATTATAAAATATTAAAGTACAAGTATAACTAAGGATCTTGTGAAAAATTCAAGTACCTACTTCTTGCCATTATTGATATAGAGCAAAAAAAGCTAAAAAAAACACGTTTGTTGTATGGGAGCCCTCCTTAAATATTTATTTTATTTTGTTTTTAGTATTTGTTGTTATAGCGGCAACAGATATAGGTACACAATCTGTGAAAATTTCAACTCTCTAGTTATTACCGTTCTTGAGTTACAGCCTGGAGACAGACAGACGGACAGACATCGAAGTCTTAGTAATAGGGTCCCGTTTTTACCCTTTGGGTACGGAACCCTAAAAAAACAAAGAATTATAAGTTATAACTTAATTTACGAAAAAATTGCAGTCTATTTGTCGAGCCTTGAATGCGCGATATTGTAGCTATGAATTTTAAAGTAAGATCTATTATCGCTTACAAAACATATAAAACTTTGGATTTCCCTCGACCATCTTGAAACTTTTGAACTTGTACAAATTCGGGGAAAACCGAAAAATGCCGGGGCAGTTGGCAGCCCTAGTCGGCAGTCGTGTCACGTGTGTCAGATGCAGCAAAACTTGTTCTGCTCCTAAATTATTATTCAATTCAATGAAGTCGGTAATGTTGATGGTCGAGTGGCTTTTATTTTAATAATAAAATAATGTTTTTTCGGCGTTATAATAATTGGGAAAATTTCCACTGGTCGAATATTCTTTTCCTTTTTAGAAGTTGTAATAATTAATATCAGTGAAATAAAGAGAAATTGTAAAATGTAAAACACAACATTTTTGGCACTTTAAGGGCCTGTTTCACCACTTCCTGATAAGTGCCGGATAGGCAATCCACAACTTGTCTGACAGATACTCCATACTCCATCTGTCGGAACTTATCAGGAAGTACCTATTGAAATTCTCAGTAGTTTCAAACTAAGATGCCAATAATAGGATGATTACTAAAGTGGTAATTAAAAAAGAAAAAAAAAAAGACTTTTAGGGCCTGTTTCACCACTTCCCGTTAAAGTGCCGAATAGGATATTCACAACTTTTTTGACAGATTCTCCATACTCGATCTGTCAAGTTAAGTGGTGGATAGCCTATCCGGCACTTAACAGGAAGTGGTGAAACAGGCCCTTAGTCTTGCAAAAAATTCATAAAGAGATGGCCTTGACTTAGGATGCCTCCTAAAAATCGTAAAATGAAAGATTCGTGAAATGAAACTTAAGTTGTCGCATTCTTTAATTTTTAATATCCTTATTTTAAACTTACACTTTATTAACTCTGATTTAAAGTTCCAGAACATTTTTAAACCACAGGGTTGGCTATTTATTTTCTAATGATAAATTATTTCATAAGATATTATGTACTACAGAAGTTGTAACACATACGCTTTTAACCGATGACCGGTTTGGCTTTAAACACATATTTGAGTAATGAGTAAAGTTACTTGAGTCTCGATCAATCATGTGACGATCTCGATCAATCGCGACGGTGCATCGGGCGCCTCAAGATAACGAATCGATGCCTCACGACGATGAATCAACCCACTCACGATGATGAATCAGGCCATTCACTTTGATGAATCGTCCCCCACAACGACAAATCGGGCGACTCTCCGCAATGAATCCAACAACTCACGACGACGAACTTGTATTAATGTTGTGTGACTGGAGTATTTGTGCGTCCGAAGAGGTCTTTGGAGTCCAGGGCCCTGATTCACAATGCGTAATTCGATTCGGATTCGGAAACTTCACCGCGCGGCATCCAATAAACGCTCGCCGCGCTAGGCATTGACTAATGACCGCACGGTAAAGTTTCGAACGGAAATCGCCCCGCTGATGTCACTACAACCCCAACGAATATATTGAAAAAGCGTGTTACAAATGTTACAATTTGCTGTTCGGCCACACATTCGTCTCGATCCAGTCGAGGTAGTGCGCGACGCGCGTGTAGACGCCGGGCACGGACGAGCCGCACCCGCGACCGAACGACGTGATGCCGACCAGACGGTAGCGGCTATCGTTGCTATTTAGCACCTGCAGCGGACCACCGGAGTCACCCTGTGTAGCCAATAAAATATGATTAATCACATGGAATGGGTAGGTAATAGGTATACTCTGTTGCGATTTCTGGTAATCCAAATGTTGTAAATTCTAAATTAATATTTTTACTGAACTTGGATGGATTAATGGATGAACATGGATTAATTCATATTCCAACCAATGACTCTGTTGAATAGATAAGCGTCTTGTTAAAAACGTAATGCTGGCTTCTCACGGCACGCAATATAACGAACCACGCCGCGCCGAGCCGATTTGTAAGAGCGAGCGCGAGCCAACAGGCGAGTCCGCGCTACCCGTTCTCACGGCGCGTGATGTCACGAGCCGCTCGAGCTGCGTCTTTAAAGTTACCGACTTCAATCGGTTCGGATGCGCCTGCTCGAGCCAGCCCACGCCACCTCGAGCCACCCACTTCACACGGGCGTGGCTCGTGATATTACGCGCCGTGAGAAGCAAGCAAAGAAATCGGGCATTAATAAAACATGCCACGCACGAACCTGGCAGGAGTCCTTCAAGCCGTTCTGGTCGCCGGCGCAGATCTGTGCCGGTATGACGCCTTCGGGCAGGCGGCGGTAGGCGTCGTAGTGCTCGCGGCACTTGTTGACCGCCACCGCCGACAGGCGAGCCTTCAGCAGGACCTCGCTGCTGTCGTCACCTACACGACGGTTAATAATTAGAAATACGGAACGATTAATTAATGATTTTTATTGAAACTGCTGGGCGAGGGCGAATCACGATTTCCATTCGACTTGGATTCGGAAACTTTATCCATGTCCACACTGTGCCTTTTTTGGTCATCAAGGGCATATGTCATAACGCAGCTAACAGCGCATGTGAGGCATGCCCGCGACGCATGCGTGTTGACAGAAACGAGCAAACGGGTCACCCGATGGAAAGCAACTTCCGTCGCCCATGGACACTCGCAGCATCAGAAGAGCTGCAGGTGCGTTGCCGGCCTTTTAAGAGGGAAGAGGGTAATAGGAGAGGGTAGGGATGGGAAGGGAAGGATTAGGGGAGGGTAAGGAAGGGGATAGGGTAGGGGATTGGGCCTCCGGTAAACTCACTCACTCGGCGAAACACAGCGCAAGCGCTGTTTCACGCCGGTTTTCTGTAAGAACGTGGTATTTCTCCGGTCGTGCCGGCCCATTCGTGCATGGTTGAAGCATGGCTCTCCCACGTATAGTTTGTCTATACTTTCGCATTTCTACTGGTGGCCATGCTAGGACTACAGTAAGGATATGGCTACTTTTCACTGCAGGAACATGTGCGATTACCACGTGTGATTGTCTTTAGCACAACATTGTTTATGCTTACGTCTGAAGTCAGTTCTTCCCCATCCGGTGACCATGAGGGGTATTTCGGGATCGCTTGTGGAAGTGTACAGGCATATCGGGCTCAGGTTCTCTGTGAATCGCACCTGCTTTTCTAGCCTAAAATGTGGAAAAATCATTAATTCTTCTCCTATATTATACAAAAATAAAATGTGATAACTCATTCTTTCTAAAAAATAAATAAATTCATTTTCTTTTTCTTCCTTTCGATTTTGTGAAAACTGTTCTCTATCATCCAAACTGTGATGCGAGTATTTTCTTAGTTGTTACTCAGTGATTAACTGATTACACTTTAATAATATTATGTACACAAAAATAGGCCCACTTGTACAAGTTAAAATATTTTTAACCGTTACAAAAATATCGTGTCTTCTCTGTCATTAATGTACCATCGAGAAAATTGATTCCTAGGCAGTTGACGGACCTACGTCATGTGGTCGGCTTATGTCAATTCAATGTTGGCTGTGATCGGTCGGATGGGTTTGACTTAACGCGACCAAATTAGGGTGGGTTGCACCAGAGGCGTAGCTAAAGTTAAAGTTAAGGTTATCGTCAAATATGGCGTCCATAATGGACTTTTAATATGGATTTGACAGTTCATTTGACTTTTTGTTATGGTTAAAGTTAAAGTAAATTGGTGCCATCCACCCTTAATTAGGTACGCCATCTGCCTAGGAAACAACTTCTCTGATACTACCTCTAGAATCTAGATAGCGAGAGAGATAACAACGTGAGAGGTAACCACACTAGCACAAATAATGAGCCGTTAAAAAAATAAAACAAAAAATTACCTGAGTAAAGCCAAATCATGATATTTGCTGATCCTCTTATACTGGGGGAAGAGGTATATATCAGTGATTCTTTTATCAGTCGTCTCGTTGAAGTCTCGCTTACCCAGGAGCACGATACCCAGTCGAGCAAACTCAGGTTTTATCCTGAAACAATTTACTGATTAGAAAACTTACATTTAAAAGTAAGGCAGAATTTTGGACCAATCATGTTCCAAATATTGGCAATAACATGTTTCCAACGCGGGAATCGAACCCACGACCTCCGAGTCAAGAGCTACGCTCTCTAAACCACTGGACCACGGAGGGCGGAGGCGTTCACACGTAATACTCACATGTCAAGTGTATCCACACAGTGAGCTGCTGTGAGGACGAAGGACTCTGAGATGAGTGAGCCGCCGCACTGGAACAGGTAGCCCTCCTCGCGTTTGTAAGCTAGCGCCGCCTGGTGGTTTTATATACTTAGGTTAAAAAATATATATTTTTAGGGTTCCGTACCCAAAGGGTAAAAACGGGACCCTATTACTAAGACTTCGTTGTCTGTCCGTCTGTCCGTCTGTCCGTCTGTCTGTCTGTCTGTCTGTCTGTCTGTCTGTCTCCAGGCTGTACTCAAGAACGGTAATAGCTAGAGATTTGATATTTTCACAGATTATGTATATCTGTTGCCGCTATACCAACAAATACTAAAAATGAAATAAAATGAATATTTAAGGGGGGCTCCCATACAACAAACGTGATTTTTTGGCCTTTTTTGCTCTATATCAAAAATGGCAACAGGTAGGTACTTGAATTTTTCACAAAATCCTTAGTTATATGTGTACTTTATTATAAAATAATAATATTAAAATAAAATAAAAAAATAAGGGGGGCTCCCATACAAAAAACACAATTTATGGCCTAATTTTGCTCTTTAATGATACGGAACCCTTCGTGCGCGATTCCGACTCGCACTTGGCCGATTTTTTAAATTGATATTGCAAGTGTTGGTGTAAGTGTTGTTACTCAAAAGAGTAATAAAAATTAAAAAGCCATATCCATACTTTATATTCACTGAATAATATTATGTACCACCTACCTTACACAGGGGTGTAACAGGACAAAGTGATAATACTTTAGGTACTATATGCCCCTATATAAAGGCATGGACATATTTTCAGTCCCGAGAAAGGACATTACGATACTTTTTATCCCAGAAAAATGTACGGTTCTCGCGCGATAAAGGCGCAGCGGAGTTGCTAGCGTCATCTAGTTTATTATAAACTTGATGAATGATGGCGCCCGCAGCTCCGTAGCGCTAAAATTAGTTTATCGCGTGGAAACTGTACAATTTCCGGGATATAAAGTATGCTATGTCCTTTCCCGGGACCCAAAGTATCTCCATACCTTTCAGCCAAATCGGATCATCGGTTTGGGTGTGAAGAGGTAACAGACAGACAGGCACATTTTCGCATTTATAATATTTTCATGGATTATGGAAGTATGGATGTCCAGGCGTGACATATTTAATTGTGGGATATAATGCGTGGAGGCCACAAAGGAAGATCTTCCGACCGAGCGAGGTGGTATGCTCGGTCAGGCCGGAGCCCACGTGATACATTTTAGCTGTCGTATATATACTGCCGCGCTCAGAAAACTTCGATAGCGCGATGCAGGAATATTAGGCGAATTGTGGGTACCGCCACACGTAGTATAACAAATACATTACCATGTGCGGGAACTCTCCTTCTGACGCGACGGTGCCGCCCACTATGTGCAGGTCCAGAGGCGGTGCACTCTTCTCTATTATCTTCTGACATTCTGAAAATTATAATATTTTAAATTATTTGGCCCTGACGTTACTGTGATCCAAGCAACACAAAATATTATCTGGACTGGGCTAGATTTTAATTTTTAAGACGAAGATGGTATCCTAACCAAATCTTAATATAATATTTCTTAACGAATATCAAGGCAATTTAGTCACAACTCACAATAGAAGATATTTGTGACTACTATTATTTTGTGACTTGAGATTCGCTGATAAATATCTTGATGCTTTCGTCGTTAAATCAAGTCCAGTCAAGATAATACATATTTTGTGTTGTAGATACCACAGATTAAAGTATTATAGATTAGAGTAGATACTGACGCTTATTAATAAATAGATCCACACTATACATTAATGTTTTGTTTATAAAATATTTGCTCTTGTCTTTTAAGTTATATAATAATATGTGTCTTGACAGTCAAAGACAAAATATTGTATAACAATAATTATGCCTGTATATCTATTAATATACTATGGTTTATGGATTTCCCAAACACGACATGGTATATTATGGCATTGATAATAATATCTAAACAATTTAAACTGGAAAACCCCATGCGGGTATAAATTATTATTTGTAGACAAGTTGCAGATAGACGTTTTGCTTTTTAGGGTTCCGTACCCAAAGGGTAAAAACGGGACCCTATTACTAAGAGTTAAGACTTCGTTGTCTGTCCGTCTGTCTTTCTCCAGGCTGTATCTCAAGAACCGCTATAGCTAGAGTTTTAAAATTTTCACAGATTGTGTATATCTGTTGCCGCTATAACAACAAAAAAGCGGCCAAGTGAGAGTTGGACTCGCCCATGAAGGGTTCCGCAGCAGCAATAAGGTTTATTTTTTTTAAATTAAAATGTTTTTGATTTATTTTTATATTTCAGTCGATTTAATGAAATTTAGATTAAGGTTTACCATTTATGACATATAAAAAAAACTACCGGCTAGATCTCGTTCAAACCAATTTTCGTTGGTAGTTTTTATAGTAATCTACATCATATAATATATTTTTTATCGTGCGCGAGTCCGACTCGCACTTGGCAGAGTTTTAGTTAATAATAAACTTAACAAATGAATACATTATACACCTCTAATTTTAACAAAATTTTAATTTCAATTAACATCGGTTAAATTACTAATTTGAATGCAGAGAGCTAACTGAATTAATTTATTTAAGTACTTACATAGTCGCTACATCTGTCTCAATCATAATTTAATAAGTACAATTACTATCGCAAATTGACTTACCTACTTCTGCAATCCTCTTTGGCTTATCTTCAGCTGAAACCAACACATAAGTCATAAAATTAGACTGATGAAATGTCATCTGGAAAAAACGTATTAGTATTAGTAAAACAATAGAGGGAACCAGTATAACAAAACGAAGTGATAATAATTAATAATGATAATACATTAGAGTTTAGGGTTTGTATGAGTCACCTATATAGAGTTCACTGTGAAAGTAGCAGCGCTGATAGAGTATTTTTTTTACTTTAATATGGGCAAACTCCTGACGCTGCACGCTGGGGCGCTTGCCCATACAAATCACAAAAAATTGCTCTTTCAGCGCTGCTACTTTCACAGTGAACTCTATACAGAGACCCTAAAAAATGATCATTTAGTTTTGTTACACCCTTTATACGTAAATACACGGTACATGTGCATTTAACACATAATGAAAGTTCTCACCTTGTTTTTTAACCGTTACAGTAGTAGTAACGGGAGGCACGGTAGTGGTAGTCCTCGGTCGCTCGGTGTTCTTGTTTTCACCTGGCAACACATAATCCTCTGGTGGACAGCACACAATCTCCATCACTTGGTGGAAGCCACATCTTGTGAACGGATGAAAGTAGTTTTGTCTGATCGCCCTGAAGCATTTAATGTGGATACAAACATAACTCAAGCTTATAAAAGTATATTACAGTTATATTATGTACGAGCTATTGCCCGCGGCTTCGCTCGCGTTAAGAAGTATTATTATATACAAACTTTCATCCCCTATTTTAACTCCTTGGGAGAGGAATTGATTAAAATCCTTTCTTAGCGAATGCCTACGTCATAACATCTACCTGCATGCCAAATTTCAGCCCGATCCGTCCAGTGGCTTGGGCCGTGCATTGATAGATCACCATGTCAATCAGTCACCTTTTAGTTTTATATATTTAGAGTTATTTAGATAGATATAGAACCTCTCTTTCTGTTTTAAGTCGGTTAAAAATGTTATAATTTTCTGTCAAGGTTCCGTAATGTACCTATTTAAAACGTATGTAAGTTATTTCATATAATATTATAGTCTGTAGACTGTAACTCGATTGTTTAACGGCAACTGTACATTTTGCCGTGATACCAACTAGTCCCTAATATAACAATCATTTCTCGTGGCTCGAACTAATATTATATTCATACCAATGGTTAACAATAAGAACCATTCATGAAATTAAATACAGAAAGCAGTTTACAAACAAACAAACAAATAAACTTTATTGTGCATATTTTAATAAATGAGAGATGTACCTACACAAGGGCGGCCTTACTATAATATATACTTTAAGGTAGTTTAAAGAAGTAAGAAACTTTCGCATTCATTATACCGATGCACATGCTCATGGACTATCAATATCCATTATCAAAATATTCGATAAACACTAACCTCACAGCGACCTTACAATCAGTAATAATCATACACGACCCGTCAGACACATCGTCGTTTGGAACACATTTGTCACCAACTGCAACATTTTCGGCAAATTAGAAACACTTTAACATGGCAACACTGATCACATCATGTTTCAATGGGAGTTTTGCCGGGAATGTGAAAGAGTGATGTTGTGATTTTGTATTATTTTTCTGGAATTGTGTTAGATTGGGTTTTTAATATAATTATGTAGTATTGGTATTTGGTAGAATATTAACCATTAGATATTCATTATCGTGCACAAGTGTGGGAAAGTGATGCATTATCCAGAAACGTGCGATTTTGTGTTCCCGCCAAAACTCCATCGAAAATTTCAGTAAAGCGTCTACCACTTTACTGAATCGACCGACTTGACTTTCTGACTGTATTGACTTTTACCAAAGATTTTGACTAGACTTTAGACCTGACAATACTTAACGATGTAAAAACAACAAGACGTATTTTAAGGACTGGGCTAAAATGACTAGAATCCAGGCCCGTAAAATTAAATAAATAATAAAAAAACCATGTTTCAATGCTTACTTTCTCCGGACTTGACGACGATCGCGTAGAAAAACAAAACAGCGTATTTCAACCACATTGTACACGACTTACCGACGCAACGAACAGCTGTGCTCTGACTGAGATATCGCTTTATTTTCCTGTTGTGTGCAAACTTGTCCGCAACCGGTTTCGTATGGGAATCACAATTCACAAAGATCGCATTACACACATATTTTTTAGAAGGTTAAAATGGGACCATATTACTGAGCCGACCATATTACTTATCTGTCTGTCTGTCCGCCTCCAGGCTGAATCTCAAGAACCGGTAGACTTCTGAAATTTTCACAGATTGTGTATTTCTGTTGCCGCTTTCACAACAAATGCTAAAAACAAAATAAAAATGAATACTTAAATATTAAAGGTGGGTTTCCATACAAAAAAACATTTTTGTCTATACTTTCGCTCTATAACGGTACGGTACCTACCCTTTGTGCGTAAGTCCGACTCGTACTTGGCCTATTTTTTAAATAACTGTTTATAGGTAATACTACAACGAGATGGTAATATAAATGGTTTTACCACAGACATA
The DNA here is from genome assembly GCA_905404155.3 of Plebejus argus. Taxonomy (NCBI): domain Eukaryota; kingdom Metazoa; phylum Arthropoda; class Insecta; order Lepidoptera; family Lycaenidae; genus Plebejus; species Plebejus argus. Next base: position 8,924,392 of record FR989942.1, on the reverse strand, counting down.
GATCATGATGTATGTCTGTGGGTTTTACCCTAAGTTTTCGGCGGGGCTGATACCTATTTCATTTTTCCGTTCTTTCCCGTACGTAATAAACACAATGTAATAAATGTTATAACGTTATATCGACAAATTAGTTTGAGGTTACCGCTGTTTAAGTATGTCAGTTACCTGTTACACTCTTACCGTGGCAACAATAAAATTTGTCCGTGCTTCTACTTCTCTGATAGTACTCGTTCTAACTCCTATAACTTCATTATAGGACGAGTACGATAGTACTCGTCCTATAATATATTATACTCTGACAAGAGAAGTTGATTCATAGGCAGATGGCCTGTGTCTAACAGACGACTGTCTTCATGTTTGCTGTCAAATGGCCGACTAGCGTAAGAATGTGTGCGTACGGACCGTGTACTGTAGGTACATGCAGTCAGCCTGGCCGACTCTGAAGACACAGTGCTGTATATATTGTATAATAAAACTACGTCCGCCTTTTTTTCTACGTTCATGTTCAAACCCATCTGACAGATCGCAACTAACATTGAATTGACATAGCCCGTCCAAAGACGTAGGTCCGTGTTCTGCCTATGAACCAATTTCTTCGATGGTACATTATCTAAAATTTACGGCACCTATCTGTGAATCTTATAAGGTTCTCAGTGATACATATTATTATAAATTAAAAAACATCTTTACATGGCAAATTGGTTTAATATCATCAGTTAATATAAATAATAATATATAAAAAATACTTAAATTTTATTTTTCTGACAAGCGTCAATAACATTATTCGCACGTATGTATGATTGGCACAAAAATTATAAATAATTGATAATATTAAAATTTCATAGAATTGTTTTCATAATCAAAAACAAACTTATGGTAAACCAAAAATATTACATTCACAATATAAATAAATAAATATATGAAAATAAAATACTTGCAATATGGAACAATATAACTGTGATAGATTTGTTCATATTATCCAGTCCCTAATTTTATATTTTGAGTATTTGTTATATTACATTAAAAATCATTTTAAAAGATTACTTAGATGAAAATTTTTTGTCACTTAATATATATTATTTAAACATATTTTCTGTAGACTTGAATAAATATAATATGATAATGTAACATCTTATAAATATATCTACTTCTTAATAAAAATATAGTGTGTATGGTGTACAATGTTTTGTACACCATACACACAGCTGTAGGTATATGAGGGCGCTACGAGCACATACAGTAAAGTGTTTAAAACACACCGACCAAAATTCGACATGTTCACATGTCATATAATTATGTCACCGTAAGATTGTAAATACCATTAGATTATAATCTATCTTTATCATTATAATCTAATCTACCATTAGATTATAATCTATCATTAGAATAATAATACGTTAAATTGTAAGCAGTATGTTGCGGTTCACAATCTTTCGACCGTTCACAATTTCGCGAGATAGATTATAATCTAACGGTATTTACAATCTTACGGTGACATATACTTGACAGACAGACATATATTGACAGAAATGTTGTCAAACGTCGAACAAAACTTTTTGTTTACTGTCTATGCTGGTGCTGCCGGCTAGCATAGAAACGTTGCAGTAATATACCCAATTATCAATTAAGATATATAAAGAAATACAATACTTCTAAAATCAACTTCTAATATTTCACTACTGCAGATAAGCATTGATTTACATAATATTATGTATCTCTATTCTCTAATTAATAATCTAAAATCAGTTACTGTAAATCTTATCTAAAATCACAATATGTTCAGTCCTAAAATAATAAATGCTTTAAATGATGTTAGCGAAGGTAGTCGGTCATGTCAGGCATTAAGAGTCTTTCTATTTTGAATTACAACTGCAAGCCGTTAAGGTTTATTTTAAGTTACATTTGTTAAGTAAATATTATTTTCAGTTGTCAATCGATGTTCTGATTGATAATAATAATTTATAAGAATTATAAGGCTTCAGTCTCGAAATCAGCGGGTAGCGGGGCGGGAGCGACGGCGACGCGTGACAACGTATCATACATCATCACTACATAATTATTATAAAACAAAGTCGCTTTTTTTTTCAAATTAAACTACCTACTGAATCGATTTTAATAATTTTTTCAGTGAGTGACATAGGCTATATATTTTATACCCGTGCGAAGCCGGGGCGGGTCGCCAGTAGATTTATATGGATAAGCCGTCTAGTACGCCGCTAGACGGTTTATCCATATAAGTCTATACATTGTCACGCGCCGCCGCCGCACCCGCGCTGCCGCCGCTTCCGCCCCGCTGCCCGCTGGTCTTGAAGCCTTATAGGCAACATCCCTATTAAGATTGGGCCAGTAGTCAGTCGCGATACGAGTCGAGTAACTTATCGATATCGGATAAATCTGCGAATCGATTAGCTCACGTCTTTTGCAATTGCTTCAATAGTCAGTTACGACTTGAGATGTGTCGAATATTGCTTTTTTATTTGTCTATGAGCTTGGTTCATTCAGTTTTTATCGGATGACAGTAACCATACGAGTCGAGTCATATCGATATAGATAAAATATCTGCGACACGATTGCCATAGGGTTAGTCAGTTGTAATGCAATGGATAAATCGATTATTAGTTTATGTATTGGGTTATGTTAAATCTAACTTTATCCGGCAACAATTAGAATATTAGTCGAGTCACTTATCGATGTCTACTATAACTCGATTATAAGTTGGGCCTGAATAGCAACTCGATTAAATCACAATTGCGAATCGAATCATTAATCGATATCTAAACTCGATGATCAATTCGGCCAGACCTGCGACTCAATCCAGTCGAGGTAGTGCGCGACGCGCGTGTAGACGCCGGGCACGGGCGAGCCGCAGCCGCGACCGAACGATGTGATGCCGATTATGCGGTACAGACCGTCCGTACCCGTGAGTCCTTGTAAAGGACCGCCCGAGTCACCCTGTAGAGTAATGTAAAATAACATTTAAAAACAGTCCCCGATTAAAGACTATAATAAGGGCTAGTAATGGGAATTAATGCTATTTTCTATTAATTTCATTAACATGCTAATTTTGATCAGCATCTGCGCAGCTCAATATCTTTCAAATAACATTTTAGCAAGTGGCAGAAATATAATATTTAACTAGATGACGCCTGCAACTCCGTTGCGCCAAAATTAGTTTTTCACGCGGGAACCGTACATTTTTCCGGGATAAAAAGTATGCTGTGTCCTTTCCCGAAACTCAAAGATCTGCATACCAAATTTCATCAAAATCTGTTTAGCGGTTTAAACGTGAAGAGGTAACAGACAGACAGTCACACTTTCGCATCTATAATATTAGTTTGGATGGAAATATCACATCGCTGTCATTAAAGTCAGAGTCAGGGGCAGCCTTCGACATTTTATAACAGCTGCAGGTCGTTCTTACCTCTACAGGTAAGAACCATTAGCAGAATGATCTGCCTCTGGCTCTTGGCCCTTTTTGAGTGACATTTACACGTAGACATCAAACCCACCTGGCAAGTGTCCCGGATGCCCTGCGGGTCTCCGGCGCAGATCTGCTCGTTGGATATGCCGACTGGCAGCTTGCGCCAGTTGGTGTAGGACTCGCCGCACACGCTCCGCGACACCACCGTCACGTTCGCCTTGAGGAGCAGACTGCTCTTGGTGTCCCCTGTGATTGTAAATGCTGTGTTGAGTATTCAATGCATAGACCATTTTGTCGTCTAGAGACTAAAATCTTATTTTATCTGGATGTCCTATAAAAATGTGTGTGTATCAAAGTACACAATATGTAAGTGAAACTCCCTTATGACATTTAATTTTTCTATTATTTTCAACTTCATAGATATTGAGTACAAAACGCTTAAGAAAAAAATTGGCGAATACTTCAGTTTTTAATTTTATAGTCTTGATGGAATGTTTTTCGCATCCTTCTATTTTGTTCTAGAACATTCTGCAACTCGAGTCGGCCGTGGATGGCATTACGAAATCTTGTAGGCCGTGCTTTATACCGGTTTTAACGGAGTAAAAGAGATGGCGTAATTTCGCATGAAAAAAGGAAACTTAATCGCCCTAACCTAACTTCCCTGATAGTACATGAGCAAAACAAAGGTACTGACTGCTGTTGCTGGTCTTCCCCCATCCGGTGACAGTGAGCGGTCCGGCGGGGTCGGCGTCGGAGCTGTACAGGCACGCCGGGCTCACGTCCATGCTGAACTCCACACCCTTCTCCAACCTGATCAATTATCATAATATTATAATATATACTAACAAACACTTAAAATGACAGAGTAAGATTTAAATGGAAAAAAAAGTCCTAGGAGCGATAGACTAAAGGCCTGTTTCACCACTTCCTGATAAAGTGCCGGATAGGCTATCCACAACTTTTTTGACAGATTCTCCATACTTCATCTGTCAAGTTATATGGTGGTCGGTGGATAGCCTATTCGGCACTTATCAGGAAGTGGTGAAACAGGCCCTAAAGTTAGACAATATAAAAATAAAAATAATTTTTCACCTACTAAATTATCTGGAAGTTTCGTCTCTGCAGCATCCTTATAAGTGCCGAATAGGCTATTCACCACTTAACCTGACAGATGAAGTATGGAGAATCTGTCAAAAAAGTTGTGGATGGAGCCTATTGGGCACTTTATCAGAAAGTGGTAAAACAGGCCCTAAGTCTCTCTAATCTGTCGCACTGTAAGTGGCTACAAACTTCAAGATAAGCTTTATTATGCATCAGGTCTATATCACCAAATGAGACATGGACGGACGAAAATGACGGTCCTACGATATTTGGTACGGTTGTGTAATCTCGACATAATCCAACCGAATTACGTAGGTTGCTCAACTGCCTATTCTATGCAATCATTTCCCTGCAAGGTCTTGGATTTTCCCTTATTAATATAGTATTCGAAAATAGAATAACTGAGACACGATGGTCAATGAGTAATGACGTCATGTGTGACATCAGAGATTATTATATTATGACATAATTTTGCTACACTCAGTTGCATTGCGTATTGGATGGGATTTCCGTAATTTATGACAATTTAATGACGTCACTATAATAACTTTTCTATAAATGAACACATGAATGAATTAAATGCGTAACTAAGATTTTCCAACATAAAAGAGAATTATTATTATTCATTTTTAGGATCCCGTACCCAAAGGGTAAAAACGGCACTTCGATGTCTGTCTGCCTGTCTCCAGGCTGTTACTCAAGAACCGCTATAGCTAGACTTCTGAAATTTTTACAGATTGTGTAATGTGTATTTCTGTTGCCGCTATGACAACAAATACTAAAAATAAAATAAAGTTAATATTTAAGGGGGGCTGCCATACAACAAACGTGATTTTTTGGTCTTTTTTCTCGTAATCAATAATGGCAACAAGTAGACACTTGAAATATTCACAAACTCCTAATTAATTATATTTGTGCTTAAATGTTTAATAATAAAATTGAAATAAAAAATTAAGGGGGCTACCATACAAAAGGCACCATTATTGCCCTTAAAATTTGAACTAACCTTCTAACTTACCTACTTCATCATCTGGCTAACACATCTAGAATAGAATAGAATCGACATTTTTTTATTTCAAATCATTTTCTCGATTCTAAGCCTCCATTAATGCCAAAAACGACAGTTTTCAAATTGCTAGCCACTTTATCCACTTATGTCTTCAAATAACAAATACACAATAACAATAAAATATGCGATAGAACCGGAAACACATCTTTTTCAAGATATTATGTAGACATCGTAGAGTTACTCCATAGCAAAATGTACAACCATACGAAATTCTAATAAATTAATATATCTGTATAATTAGTAGTAGAACGACGTCATCAAAATACAAACACATTAGCGAAGTAAATTAACAATTAATAATCAACAACTTTAATAGATAACCTACTGACATACATTGATGTTTAGACAAGTATTATTAGATCAATTTCGGGAATAAGTAATAACACTTTTAGAAGTAAGTTACCTCAACGCTAATTCATGGTGCATGCCGCTTGGTTTCACCTAAACAGTAAACAGGTCGTAGTACTTGGTCTTACCTCTACAACGCTAGAACGTGGTGCTCGTCGCTTGATCTTACCTCAACAACGCGAAATCGTGGTACTTGGTCTTACCTCTACAACGCTAGAACGTGGTGCTCGTCGCTCGATCTTACCTCAACAACGCGAGATCATGGTACTTGGTCTTGCGCGCGTACTGCGGGTGTATCACGATTTCGGCGACGCGCGTGTCCGTGTCCGCTGTGTAGCGGTCGCCCGTTATGTCCAGCACGCCCATACGCACTATAGACGGCTTTATTCTGGAAAAATTAATAACCAGGACATTAAAAAATTCATCGCGTGATGAGAGTACTAATGAACGTTGCAACATGTAAGAATTGGATATTCATACATAAGGACTAGCTGACCCGGCAACGTTGTTTTGCCATACTTACAAATTATTTCTAGTATTAATAAATAATCAGCCATGTGCGAGTCGGAATCGCGCACGAAGGGTTCCGTACCATTATAGAGCAAAATTAGGCCATAAATTGTGTTTTTTGTATGGGAGCCCCCCTTATTTTTTATTTTATTTTAATATTATTATTTAATATTAAAGTACACATATAACTAAGGATTTTGTGAAAAATTCAAGAACCTACCTGTTGCCATTTTTGATATAGAGCAAAAAAGGGAAAAAAATCACATTTGTTGTATGGGAATTGGGAAATAAAATATTGATTTTATTTTATTTTTAGTATTTGTTGTTATAGCGGCAACAGATATACATAATCTGTGAAAAAATCAAACCTCTAGCTATTACCGTTCTTGAGTTACAGCCTATAGACAGCAAAAAAGGCCAAAAAAATCACGTTTGTTGTATGGGAGCCCCCCTCAAATATTCATTTTATTTTATTTTTAGTATTTGTTGTTATAGCGGCAACAGATATACATAATCTGTGAAAATATCAAATCTCTAGCTATTACCGTTCTTGAGTTACAGCCTGGAGACAGACAGACAGACAGACAGACAGACAGACAGACAGACAGACAGACGGACAGACAACGAAGTCTTAGTAATAGGGTCCCGTTTTTCCCGGACCCCTAAAAAAGTAGATAAAAACCTATTCTCAGGCCTAACGAATGTAATATACATACAAAATTTCATTAAAATTGGTTGAGTCGTTAAGGAGGAGTTCGCGCACAAAGACTAGTACACGAGAATTTTATAACGTCATGTTAGATTATAATTTATTTTATAACGTAAGGGAAACCCAAGTTAAATAAGGTTTTTATGAGATTAATGTTCGTCTCCGAGTGCGGCAGTAAGGGCCACAGAAATAAATCAAGATAGAACGGCTAAGCGGGTGGAGCACGCGTGTTTCAATCTTGCACAAGTGCGCAAGATTCGTTGAACGTTCATTTAGTCAGCGCGCACGTCTCGACTTGATTACAATTTACACCGGAGCGATGTAAATTGTAATCAAGTCGAGACGTGCGCGCTGCAAAAATGCCACTTTGTGCAGTGTCTAATTGTAATAACCTCCTTTTTTGAAGTCGGTTAAAAACAGAAGTACGAAAGTCAATGGGTCAAAAGGAGGTATTTCTTTCCACGGGTAAGTTATTTGTTCTAACTAAAAACAAAGCAAAAATTGACACGCGCGATTCCTTAGCAACGCTCGCGTGTCACCGTTCTATCTTGATTTATTTCTGTGGTAAGGGCACTAGGCAGGTTTAACTTACTGGTCCAAAGTGTCCACACAGTGAGCGGCAGTCAGCACATAGGTTTCCGATATCAGTGATCCGCCGCACTGGAATATGTAGGTGTCGCCATTCTCGTAACCCAGGGCAACCTGCAAAACAAAAATATAACATTGGTTATTTCCACAAGTCTGTTTTGGCGCATGGCTGAAATCAGCGTGATGCAGGATTGTGACCCTAGTTGTCCCGTTGTCCGATACAAATGATAGTGAAACTGCGACTTATGAAAACGTTCGATAATTTGTTTCCAGGTTTAAGCACGTAGAATAATATGAGTTAAGCGACATCTGTTTCACTATCACTTGTATTGTACTATGGACAACTACAGTCACAATTCTGCATCACGCTATCGAAGTTTTCTAAGTACGGTGGCTATAGACGACCCCTGTGGCTCTATGATTGAACGTGTGGTTAGTAGTGCTCAAGCCGGGGGTCGCGTGTTCGAATCCCGCTGACGGAACAAAAAAGTTCAATGTTCCTGGGTCATGGATGTGTATTAAAATATATGTGTAATGTGTATCATATAATAAAAATATAATATGTAGAGTATAAAAGTATTAATTCCTCATCACCTTGATGAGTGGCAGTCTTCCACAGTGCGATTTTCGCGTAACTTTCTGCCGCGCACTGTAAAACTCTGGAACGAACTGTCACCAGCAGTATTTCCGGACCTATATGACCTGCAAACCTTCAAGAAAAGAGCGTATTCCCTCTTAAAAGGCCGGCAACGCACCTGCAGCTCTTCGGATGTTGCGAGTGTCCATGGGCGACGGTAGTTGCTTACCATCAGGTGACCCGTTTGCTCGTTTGCCCCCTTATTTAATAAAATATATATATATATATATATATATATATATATATATATATATTTCCGTGGTCTGGTACCTGTAACACAAGTCCTTCAGTATACTTAGCACGGGGCCAGACTGACGTGGTGTGAAGCGTCCATAGAATATATTATATTATATATATTATGTATTATCGTATTATATTAATTACAATGTATAGTACATAACATGCAGAAGACAGAAGTTAACTATGTATCGGAAACACTATTAAACAGGTGCCCAATAATTAATTTATGCAATTACGTAATAGGCTACTTGACCTAATTTTTTTCTTCATGCTAATCGCTTCTTAATCATTAATTTTCACGAAATAAACTAATATTTTATTATTTTACACAGTAAAAACCCATAAAAATGTTGATTGAAAAATACGCTTTATAAATGGCGCCGAAAACACTGTCCGCCATAGTGTGACGTCATGCTGTTTGTATTTTAGAGTCTCTTTATTTAACACTAGCTGTCCCGGCAAACGTTGTTTTGCCATTTAAAGTATATTTTCTACATCATCAGTTGATACATGTTTTACCCCCTCTTTTGTCCCCTAAGAGGGTGTAGGGGGGAAGGTCATACACCAGATGTTAAGTTGAAAAACACAGTTAATACCTAATATGAAGTAAGTCCACTAAAGAAAAAAGTTGTATACAAAATCTGACCCCTCTTTGGTCCCCAGAGAGGGTTGAGAGGGGAGGGGGGAGAGGATTTTTATACACCAGATGTTGAGTTGGAAGAAGACAAATATAATATATCTGTGAAAACCGTATGCAAATCGGATCAGTAGTTTTCGTGTTAAAGAAAAAAGTTTGATACAAAATCTGACCCCCTCTTTTGTCCCCTTAGAGGGGTGGGGGAAAAAATTTTTATACACCATAATATGTTAAGTTGGAAGAAGATAAATATATCTGCGAAAACCACATTCAAATCGGATCAGTATTTTTCGTGTGATGCTGGAACAAACATACAGACAGACAGAAAGAGTGACAGACAGACAGACAGACAAAAAACTAACCACATTTTTGGCTTCTATAGCGATGTAGTGACAAAGGTGTAATTTCGGGTGTCATTTCATATCTTCTAAGTACAGAATTTTCATTTCTACAACAGAATATTGTCTTCCCCGCACGCGCTTTGGTGACGCCCACTATCGTAATATTTTAATTTCGCCATAATTTCAAAACCATACGTCCAATTTTAATCATTCAAAGACCAAATATTATCTACATAAACTGTACTTAGTGATAAAAGAATTTATTTTGATAAGGATTAATAGCGTGAGTAAAATATATCCGTTTTAATGTAGTCCAAAAAAAATTCAGGATTTTTAAATAAATAAATGGTTATTGTGCCTCACTCGACATAGATAGGTATAGTGTGTCGCGGACTTTTTTGTAGATATTTATAAGATCTACAATTACTTAGAACATTTTATGGTTCTATCTTTTATAGTTTAGGCAGCGTACGCAAAATAAGTAACTTTTCTAGCTGATTTTTTACACCTTGCGTCCGAAAAACTCAAATATCTTACGGAACCCTACTTTTTTCCAAAATAAAATGTAGCCTATGTTCAGCAGAAATAATGTAAGATTCCAATAGCAAAAGAATTTTTCAAATCGGTCCAGTAGTTTCGGAGCCTATTCGACTCAAACAAACAAACAAACAAACAAACAAACAAACAAACAAACAAAAAATCAAATCTTTCCTCTTTATAATAGTAGTGTAGATTTTTTTATGTGCTAAATGTACGAGTCATAAGGTGCCCAAAAATTATAAAAGAATTAAATAAGAAATTGGAAATCATTTGTAATGTTGAAAACTTTTGGAGAAAAGTTTTGGCCATTTCATTTCCCGTCTGCAATAAATGGAGATAATATATAAAACTGGTGTTTTATTTGAACTACTCAAGAAAATATATTTTGCAAATCTTTCTAGGCTTATTCTTATTATTTATGTACAAATAAACTTACACATAACGAGCGCGATAAATAAAAGATATTAAATTACGAACATGATGACGTCACATCCAAATCGGAAGTACTGCAAAAGCGTTTTAGTCAGTACAAATCATATTTTCATAAAATCATATTTTCAAATCGACTTTATTTATCAATCATAAGCTTTTATTTGATGATAAGGGTGAAATACGGTTTCCTAGGCCAAGTTCTACTAGAAATATGCATTTGTTCAATGAAATTGAATATAGGTCAAGTAGCCTATTATCAATTATTATATTGTGTAATGTTATCCTTATAAGTTATACACCATAATGTAATTTGCCTCAAGTCGTAATTATATACGTCACAGCTTGTGGGTAATATTTATCTGTATTCTTGTGATTGTTTTCACATCAAGCGGATCGTCACGTTTACTATTAAGGACGCTATTACAAATATCAGCGATTTTCCGGTACCCTATTAAAGAATTAGGAGTCAAACTGCGAGGATATTTTGGTTTCAAATGAAAGATAATAATATATTCATCTCCACGACTGTACCATAAAAATTCTATAGCCGCATACAAAATTTTCACATAAAATACGTTTTAACCATCACAATAATCGCAAAATATGAAAAAAATGGGGTCTGATTAGGTACCTCTAAAATCTAAATACACTGAACTGAGGAAAATAAATATACAAAAAAATTGTTGCTTATTTAGTCCTCTATAAAGTCCGCTAAAAATTTTATATAAAATAAACAACTTTTCCAGTTATAAGAAAAATAAGAAAATTTCTCAAATTTTTTCATACATTTTCGCCATATCAAGAACGCGGCGAGCATCGTAACCGCCACTGTACAAGGCGCGCTAATATTAATCTTATTTTAATGTCATTAACGTCGATATTCGTACTGACAGACATCCGACCTGCTAATTAAAAAGTTGGAGCATTCTTAAATGCTTACGTTTAATCCGTTCAATGTTATCAGAGGAATTACGTAGTCCTATAATTCACTAGCCCTCTTACAAATACCTAGGGATATATTTTATGCAGCGTATAATTAGGTATAAAATATTAATAAATAATATCATAACATCAAAACTAGCAATATATTAATATTTATCTAGCATTGAATTGATATAATCCGATCAAATGACGTAGGTCTGTCAACTGCCTTTTTTGCGTTTACGCATCCCCGGTAGTCTGGGGAGGGCTAGCGGGGTATTTGGGACTCCCTGGGGGCGGCGGGCCGCAACCGGGCATACCCACTAAAACCCCAACGGCGTTGTTCTTCCGCTTAAGGTGACGCCGCGTTAAAGTAAAAAACCGTGTTGGATATTATGTTTTAGATTCCTAGGCCGGGCCTGCCTCTCATAGAAAACAAGAAATGGAAAGGGCGTAAGCGACAAAATGGTTTTTGTCGCGTAATTTAAAAACCATGAATATATTTCATATAAGCTATGTGCAAAATTAAAGTGTATGCTTGAACCAATCTATGTACAAATTTTGGAAGCTTAAATTACTCTCCTCTTGGCAAAATCAGAATCCCTTTTTTTACAGAGGTCATGATTGATTATTCTGTATTATAGAAGTTGACCTATCATGTTATGCTATGGGTAATTCAAAGGCAAAGACATGATGAATACTGACAAACTTTAATTTCTTAGCTTTAGTCATTGCTGAGAAAAATCAATATCGCTACAACAGCCAAATTATCAAGACGTCGCCTTAAGGCAGAGCCAGGGGATACGCAGAATACACAACCGCGACCCTGCCAGAAGTCTGTCAACTGCCTATGAACACAGAATAGACAATAGTACAACTATGAATCAATTTCTTCGATGGTACGTAATACGTATAATGATGATGATGATGATCGTTAACTTACCATGTGAGGGAATTCCCCGCGCTCGACGTTTTCACCGCCCGTGATGTGTAACCCGAGCGGAGGTATACTCTTCTCCACCAACTTCTTACATTCTGAAAGAGACAGATGTATTCGAGGTGTGAGTAAGATTCCGCACTCATTAGGCGAAAAACAATAAAAACACAATGACCCTACATTAATTACTGGTTTATAAATCTATCCTACTGAGGTGTATTATAACCTTTATTTTTTATTTCTACTAGTCATTGCCTGCGACTTCGTGCGTGCAATGACCAGCTGTAGAAGTAAGGAAATTCCGCGGTAAAAGTAACGCGGTAAATGGTAATGTTCCTAATTCTCACGGTCCGCTTTATATTTGCGCTAAATTTCATCAAAACCGGTCCAAACTAACGAATCATCAAACCTTTCCGTTTTATGATGTTGTTGTACCTTATTCAAATAACTTTTAAACATATTATGAACAATTTACTAGTATGTTATTCGCAAGTTTTAATATTGTAATTATTCTCTCATATTTAAACTTATACACCGTGAACGTTAATATAATACATTTAAACTTACCTTTATCGGCTTTCCTTGAAGTTTCACCTGAAATTAATAGCAAAAATATTATGATAAATTAAATTATGTATTAATTATGATGTAACACACCGAAAATGCATTTTTTCTGAGAGCTTTAAAATATTTAAATAATCACTTTTAAAATAATTAGCCGATTGAAATGGCACAGGATCATTATGAGATAAACTCTGTTATTCAATAGCAAAATAATATTATGTAACATTCAGTGCCAGATTTATATTAATTATTATGAGAGTAGGCAACTTTATTTCCGTCGCCCCATGTAAGAAATCTGCCGCCTGCCCTTAGGACACTAGTCCCTAGGGTACTGCGGCCCTAGGCCGCAGTTTATACGGCCTATGTATTTATAAGCCCGTGGCTTTTAACATTTATCACAAATTTAACAATTTGAAGCACAGTCTATTCACTATTTAGTCTCTTTCACTTGCACAAGATTAAACTGCATTTTTGTTTCCACAAATACAAAAAGAGTTCTGTAAGTATAGAGTCATGAAAGTAGTGCATATTATTGTAATTATTTGAATAGACAAGTATATTAAGAGATGATATGGATATGAGTTTACTATAACGCAGATAATAATATTTACCGCCAAATTTTTGTCCTGTTTTGTCTGTAGTAGTTCTAGTTCTGGAGGTGGTGGTCTGGACCCTGCCGGCGCTGGGGCAGCACACTATCTCCGTGATACCACTGAACCCACACCTGGTGAACTGGTGGTTACCATACTCTCTGATCTCCCTACAAGAAAAAAAATCTTACTCTATCCACCATTGCATCTATCTGCCAAGTTGAAATTTAAGAGTATTAGGGTGAGGCCAAACGAGCGTAATTTTGTTAGTCGTGACTCGTGAGTCGCAGAATTTCGGTCACGTAAATATTTTTTCATACGAATCATGACTCACAAAATTACGCTCGTGTGAATCAAACAGGACTTTTGTATGAAACTGAATGCAGCAGAATTTCTGCCAGCGGAATTCTGCGACTCACAAGTCACAACTCACAAATTACGCTCATTGGCTTCACCCTTAAATCAGGCCATTGATAAAGATGATTATGATCGATTTTGAAGCGCATCTAAACTTGGCATTGGATTGGATTTAAACTTTTTTTTGGCTAACAATAATTATTATCCAATAGGAATTTGGCGTATTCTGTGATTTGGCTCCCTTTTTAACAGTTATGTGTTTAGTGGGATCTTTTTAGGGTTCCGTGCCCAAAGGGTAATAATCGGCCAAGTGCGAGTAGGAATCATGCACGAAGGGTTCCGTACCATTATAGAGCAAAATTAGGCCATAAATTGTGTTTTTTGTATGGGAGCCCCCTTATTTTTTATTTTATTTTAATATTATTATTAAATATTAAAGTACACATATAACTAAGGATTTTGTAAAAAATTCAAGTACCTACCTGTTGCCATTTTTGATATAGAGCAAAAAAGGCCAATAAAATCACGTTTGTTGTATGGGAGCCCCCCTGAAATATTCATTTTATTTTATTTTTAGTATTTGTTGTTATAGCGGCAACAGATATACATAATCTGTGAAAATATCAAATCTCTAGCTATTACCGTTCTTGAGTTACAGCCTGGAGACAGACAGACATACGGACAGACGGACAGACAACGAAGTCTTAGTAATAGGGTCCCGTTTTTACCCTTTGGGTACGGAACCCTAAAAACGGGACCCTATTACTAAGACTTTGTTGTCTGTCCGTCCGTCTGTCTGTCTGTCACGTCTGTCTGTTGCCAGGCTGTATCTCAAGAACCGCTATAGCTAGACTTCTGAAATTTTCACAGATTGTATATATATGTTGCCGCTATAACAACAAATACTAAAAACAATATTAAATATTATTAATATTTAAGAGGGGCTGCCATACAACAAACGTGATTTTTTGGCCTTTATTGCACAATATCAATAATGGCAACAGCACTTGAATTTTTCACAAAGGCCTTAAATTTATGTGTACTTTAATCATTAATAATAATATTTAAATGAAATAAAAATTTAAGGGGAAATTCCATACAAAAAACACGATTTTTGGCCTATTTTTGCTCCACAATGGTAGGGAACCCTTTGTGCGCGAGTCCGACTCGCACTTGTCCGATTATTATTTACATCATAATAAATTATTGACATAAGTCTATTGTTGTGTGTTTCCATTATACTTTAATAATATGTGTTACCTCCCTTGTAATATTATGTGTGTGTAGATGTAATTGTAAGTAATAAGTGCATTCAATAAATGGCATTCGCAAAAACAACACATTTTTAATTGGACTCCTAAGCCTACAATATAAATATATTATGGGACTTTTACCACTTTTGTACTATCAGAGAAGTTGATTCCTATGCAGATGGCGGACCAACGTCATGTGGTCGACTTATGTCAATTCAATGTTAGCTGTGATCGGTCGGCTGGGTTTGACGTAATGTGACCAAAATACTTAGGTCCGTCATCTACATAGGAATCAACTTCCTCGATGGTACATGGGACTGTACACTGTACAGTAACTAAAAACCTAATAATAAATACAAGAACCAACTTACAAAAAGAACTGAAATCCCACCAAAAACATTACTTGTAAAGATTTCTGGAGATAAGTCAATAACAAGTTTTTTGTATATTAAAATCAACCTGTTCCAAAAAAACTTGTGTAACAAGTGCAAAATATAAAAGATGTTTTTCCTTCTTTAATGTGGCATGGTAGTCATAGTTTTTTTTTACCGTTAAAGTGGAATAATCATACAATCACTCAAATTATAAAACAGCTAGTTACAATTGGAAAAATGATTTAGTTTTATATAGATAACATAATCAAGTACGATTGACCCTGACCTCAGAGCTATCTCGCAGTTAGTCACCATTTGGCAGGAACCCTTTGAGTATGTATCGCTCGGAAAACAGCTATCACCAACTAAAACAAAGTGACATTTATTTTAATTTAAACAAATATTTCTTAATCCTATAATTATATTACATATTTTACATTATATAGGTACTATTCAGCTAAATATTACGTAATAAAACTAAAGTGACTCAAAGAAATTTTAGTTGGCAATTTTTATTGCAGCTTTCTGATATTTTTACTTGACAGTAACAGAGTCGTTTGGTATAACTGGCTAAAGCTTTTTAACCAATTATGTACCTATAGCGAGTTTAGATAAATAAACAATATGGGTTACCTTCTCCAGCTACCACTATTTTGATGAATAGGATATAAAACACAGACTGCGGTTTAAGCCACATATTTGCTTACAAATATTTCAACAGCTCTGCTAATTTTCCTTTAAGTTTTCAGCAAAATAGTCCTATTATATCGCGCACTTATCTAAAAACCGGTTTTTAAGCAGTAGGTATTGAAAGTAGTCAGAATACTTTTTAAAATATCATTATTTGTAACGTTACGTTATACCTATAACTCAAATAATTATTGTACAGTATTGGACAATGAGGAACGTTGAATAGGTAATTATTTTTATTCGAACCACACGACGCACAACTCACAAGTCACAACTCACAACCAACGAATACTATACTCACAAGGAGCTCACAACTCACAAGGCGAAAAAAACAACAAACAAATATGAAATAGGTTATATTATCCTCAAGTTAGGTACCCTAGGTATTTTTCGAGTTTTGACGTTTCTGATCAAAAATTACACTTGACCATGACAGCGCCTTGACAGTTAGTTTTTTTTCTTATGGAACTCGAGTATAGTCTGTCAAAAAAGTGAAGAAATTAAAAAGTGGCAAAATCGTATATCGTATAGGGACCGTGCAGAGCGACGACACTGCCACAAGTGGCGAATAGCCGAAACTTTTACTAAAATTTTACTGTCAAGCTTTAATGAAGCTACGGAAAATTAGATTTATTAACAAATTCTGAGTATTTTCAAGAATTGAAATGTATTGTTCTATTCCCGTATGTTAAAGGAAATATGAAGGCAAATCGAACGATGTAAAATTTTACTATTTTTCTGCCAAAATATTCACATGGCTTTGCTTATTGAAAAACGAAAGAAATGGATAAAAGGCGGTAAAAATATACGTAAGTATTTAAAAAGTTCCATGAGTGTTATGCGTAGACTAGTAAAAACACTAAATTTTGTAGATTATAACCGTAAATTCATTTTTTATGAACACAATAGGGACCGTGCAGAGCGACGACACTGCCATAAGTGGCGAATAGCCGAAACTTTTACGAAAATTTTACTGTCAAGCTCTAGTGAAGCTACGGAAAATTAGAAGATTTCTTAACAAATTCCGAGTATTTTCAAGAATTGAAATGTATTGTTGTATTCCCGGATGTTCTAATACCTAAAAGAAATATAAAGGCAAATCGAACGATGTAAAATTTTACTATTTTTCTGCCAAAATATTCGCATGGTTTTGCTTATTGAAAAAC
Source organism: Plebejus argus (assembly GCA_905404155.3). Classification (NCBI taxonomy): domain Eukaryota; kingdom Metazoa; phylum Arthropoda; class Insecta; order Lepidoptera; family Lycaenidae; genus Plebejus; species Plebejus argus. Next base: position 8,906,967 of record FR989942.1, on the reverse strand, counting down.
GAAAGAAATGGATAAAAGGCGGTAAAAATATACGTAAGTATTTAAAAAGTTCCATGAGTGTTATGCGTAGACTAGTAAAAACACTAAATTTTGTAGATTATAACCGTAAATTCATTTTTTATGAACACAATATGAACATAACCTATAACCATTGCTTTCTTTCAGTAAACATCCAAACTGGCTTCCATCTTAATTCATATACATACATAGGCACGGCTCATTTAATTGGCATAAAGTTGCATCAAAAGTAAGGATAATTTGGAGAAGTCCTGCCAGGAATTCAACACTGAGGATAGTATTGAACTTGAACCATCTTGTCAAAGTGTTGGTTCTCAAAAGGATGATTCTTCAAGTAAGAAAAAGATTAGTAGTGCAGTCTTTGTGTGTTATTTGAAGAATACATACCTAAATGGTGTTTACACTTATGAGATCCAGACTGAAATTAGTTAAAAATAGTGACAGACAAAAGTTGTGAAGATGGTATCGATCGAATCGCAGAAGGTTGAAATAAAAGCATTTATTTTAGTGAAATTGTTTTATTTTATTAATCCACAAGCATTTTCAGTAATTAATATAAGTATTTTTGCATAGCTTCATTATTTTATTGCAATATTTATCAAGTTTTTACTTTCTATACTGATGGATGCTATTAATTACTTTTTCAGATATTTTCTTAGTTAACTAGATAAGCTTTATACATTTTTATTCACTCTTCCATTCTTTGTTTACGGGTAGAAAGTAGAAACCCTTAATAATAAATTAAATATTATAAAAATATACTTAATATTATAAATGCGAAAGTGTGTCTGTCTGTTAGTACTTCACGCCCAAACCGCTAAACCAATTTTGCTGAAATTTGGTATGGATTTACTTTGAGCCCCGGGAAAGGACATAGGATACTTTTTATCCCGGGAAAATGTACGGTTCTCGCGCGATAAATGATTTTTGGCGCAACGGAGTTGCGGGCGTCATCTAGTCTTTAACTTTAATATTTCGATCGCGGATTCTTGGAAATCTGTCGTTGTTCTCGCGGCCGCATGTGGCCACTTGGGAGTGTAAGTATTATATCATTTTATAGTGTAAAACATAAAAAAACACTCATAAACTATCCAGGGTCAAGGAGAATGCGAAGTCAAAGTCACTCACAAGTTACGTCTTTTACTCGCATCGTGGCGCTGCTGTCGAATTACGACGCCCTCTATAGTTTCTGCACGGTCCCTATATGAACATAACCTATAACCATTGCTTTCTTTCAGTAAACATCCAAACTGGCTTCCATCTTAATTGATATACATACATAGGTACGGCTCATTTAATTGGCATAAGTTGCATCAAAAGTAAGGATAATTTGGAGAAGTCCTGCCAGGAATTGAGGATAGTATTGAACTTGAACCATCTTGTCAAAGTGTTGGTTCTCAAAAGGATGATTCTTGAAGTAAGAAAAAGATTAGTAGTGCAGTCTTTGTGTGATATTTAAAGAATACATACCTAAATGGTGTTTACACTTATGAGATCCAGACTGAAATTAGTTAAAAATAGTGACAGACAAAAGTTGTGAAGATGGTATCGATCGAATCGCAGAAGGTTGAAATAAAAGCATTTATTTTAGTGAACTTGTTTTATTTTATTAATCCACAAGTATTTTCAGTAATTAATATAAGTATTTTTGCATAGCTTCATTATTTTATTGCAATATTTATCAAGTTTTTACTTTCTATGCTGATGGATGCTATTAATTACTTTTTCAGATATTATTTTCTTAGTTAACTAGATAAGCTTTATACATTTTTATTCACTCTTCCATTCTTTGTTTACGGGTAGAAAGTAGAAACCCTTAATATTATATTTAATATAAAAATATACTTAATATTATAAATGCGAAAGTGTGTCTGTCTGTTAGTACTTCACGCCCAAACCGCTTAACCAATTTTGCTGAAATTTGGTATGGATTTACTTTGAGCCCCGGGAAAGGACATAGGATACTTTTTATCCCGGGAAAATGTACGGTTCTCGCGCGATAAATGATTTTTGGCGCAACGGAGTTGCGGGCGTCATCTAGTCTTTAACTTTAATATTTCGATCGCGGATTCTTGGAAATCTGTCGTTGTTCTCGCGGCCGCATGTGGCCACTTGGGAGTGTAAGTATTATATCATTTTATAGTGTAAAACATAAAAAAACACTCATAAACTAGCCAGGGTCAAGGAGAATGCGAAGTCAAAGTCACTCACAAGTTACGTCTTTTACTCGCATCGCGGCGCTGCTGTCGAATTACGACGCCCTCTATAGTTTCTGCACGGTCCCTATAGCGGGGCCCTTTACATTAGGTACTTATGGCCGTTCCCTATATTCAATCTATCTCTAGTTTGACATACAACCGATCGCAGCTGACATAGAATTGACATAAAATATATGGTGCTAATGTCTAATGTGAGCTATTCCTATCTCAAGTAAGAGATAGATCAAATATTGGGAACGGCCGTAAATCGGCAAAAATGTGGCTTCTATTCTAATTTCTATCTGACTAAATCAGTGTTGCCAGATGGTTTCAACCTTTTATTGTATTAAAGTCAATATATTTTATGTTATACGATCTGGAATCCATTCGTAATTAATTTCTAAAGTCTGCTGGTTCCAAGTAGTTCAGAAAGTTCATGATTCATAATATTTTTTCGTCGAGCAAAAATTCTTTCAACCATCTTTTTAGCCTTTTATTTATTTTGATTTTCAATGAGCCAACAGCTAAGCCTATGAGAAGACCAATTTTTTGTTGGTTTGACAGAACTGGAGCCATTATGAAGACGTCTGGCCAAAATCACCGCGTCGTCACAACTGATTTTTAATCTGTGCAACTGATTTAGTTACTAAATTAGGACAAGTGGAATAAGAAGCTTCTAATTTGTCTTCCTTTTAGAATCCTATTTAGAACTTCTAAATTTAGTGTAATGGAATAACTACTTTAAGGGCCCGGGTTATCCTCGAAATTTTCATACATTCTTAATACCAAAATCATTTTCTCATACGAAAATATTTAACATGTTTGAGTTATTTTTCAGCTTAAGATAGTAATTACCTAGGGTCCTGAACAAATTTTTCTTACAAAATATTTAAATACAAAAAAAAATTTTTTGTGTTTAAATATTTTTTAGTAAATTTACTACTAAATATTTAAACACCAAAAAATAGACAAAAACACTAAAAAATATATAAATAAATAGTAAATTTACTACAAAATATTTAAATAATAAAAGATATTTTTTAAGTTTACATTCTTGTTAGCGAGAGTGAAACCTTGTGCAGTGTTGATAGAAAAAAAATTACAATGGCAGCAGCAGCTGCTACTGCAGACAAAATATTATGTCATCAGTCATTTGGAGTTTAGCCGAGGAGATTGTGCCGGGAAAGTAAGAGTGATGGGTTGTGATTTTGTATAATTATTTTCCTAAAAATATTGTGTTAACTGGGTTTTGAATGTGTAATATTGGTAGTATATTAACCATTAAATGTTCGTTATCGTGCATAAGTGTAGGAAAGTGGTGCAATATCCAGAAACGTTCTATTTTGTGTTCCCTCCAAAACTCCATCGAAAGTTTCAGTAAAGCGTCTACTACTTTTACTGAATCGGCCGACTGATTTCTTGACTGTATTGACTTTTACTGACTTTGAATATATACATTAAACTTTAGACCTGACAATATAGAAAAACGATGCTGAAAATTGTATTACAGAATATTGTTTGTAGGTTTATGGCTGATTCTGCTTCAAATTCAAATAGGCACAAAAAATAGCTGTCATTTCAAAGGCTATCAGCAATCCAGCGTACTTGTATAGAGATCAGTGCCAACTGCCATGGTTATATAGCCGAAGTGCCATATTAAGAAAACAAAATGTCATTTGTCAATTTGAGGTTGAAAAGACGTTTCTGAAATTTTGTTTGTGTCGCGTTATGGTCGCGTTCGAGGTCGTGCGGTGCCGTGTTTTTACGAGCAACACGCGTTTTTTGCTAAAATCTTTTATGTTCGTTAAAAAAAAAATGAGAACTATTTTGCAAAAGTGATAAAACAATCGTGACGAACACGTTAATATTATGCTAAAGTCGTGTGATTTTTCGTGTAAACATGTTTCTTTGTGATTTATAATATATTCTGATAGTGCTGATTACCTATAACGTATGACATCTAAGCAAGGACATTGAGTGATACTTCTTCGGTTCAAAATGATGGCATCCTCAGGAGCGGCCGCTAGCGCCAGGCTAGCGGTTCATGCGGGCAACCAAAGCGGGCACACCAGCACAGATTTCAGCATGAGTGTGGCTGTGCCGCAACGTTCCCAGCCCTTCGACATGCATCCCGTCAGCTGCGGAGACTCCTCTTCCGATGCTCAATCACCAGACGTTACCGTTGCGAAAGCCAGCGATCGTGAATCTCGAATCATAGCTGAGAAGCATAGGAGAAGTCAATTCAACTCACAGATAGCACAGATGATGTCTTTACTGTCCGACATAGTCCACTCGCAGAGGAAAGTCGACAAGACTAGTGTGCTGAGACTGGCAGCCAATAAATTGAGAAACGAGCATGTCTTTGGCAACACAATCAAGTGTAGTCATTTGGAGACCTGGTCTTCGGCTATACTAAAAAGTTGTGACTTGATGGGTGGTGTCATGTTCGCCGTAACTTGTAAAGGACGTATTTTCAATGTATCACCAAATGTTCAAGAAAAATTAGGATACTGCCATGTGGACCTTCTCGGACAAGATATCTACAACTACATACATAATGATGACAAAGAAACATTGAGAAAACACATATACCCAGTAGAATTACAAACAGGCTGTGATGCCAAACTTTTTGAACAACATCATAATTTTAATTTACGAATAATGCGAGCCGGTGCTAGATCAGATCCACCTCGATACGAGAAATGTCATGTGGACGGTGTACTGAGAAAATCCGATAAAGCCACCTCAAATAGTGTTCAAGATGAACAGACTATCAGGAGGCAAAGAGTAAGACATCATCGCACCTTTTCATCTAGCGGGAACGACTATGTCTTCATTGGTATAGTGCATGTTCTGTCTAGCAACTTGCGCACTCAACTTCTTCCGCCTACTGCACACACAGAATATTGGACGAGGCATTTGATAGATGGCAGAATAGTTCAATGTGATCAGAGCATATCATTGGCTGCTGGATATATGACAGAGGAGGTCACAGGCACATCTGCATTTGTTTTTATGCACAAAGAAGATGTTCGCTGGGTTATTTGTGTTTTGAGACAGATGTATGATCAAAGCAGAGAATTTGGTGAATCTTATTACCGACTCATGTCACGTTCGGGCCATTTCATTTACATGAGGACTAGAGGTTTTCTAGAAATAGATAAAGTTACTAAGAAGGTTCAAAGTTTTGTTTGTGTAAATAGTGTTATTGGAGAGGAGCATGGTAAAAAAATGATGGAGGAGATGAAGAGAAAATATTCTGTAATTGTTGATACGAGCAACCAGCAAATAGATAAGAGGCTTCCTATAGATGAGGCGCCCGTTGAACATCCCAAGAGATTGGAGCGCATTGTCATGCATCTGTTGGAGCCGGCTACTTCTGAAACATATGAGGATTTAAAGTTAATAGCCCCGTCAAAAGAAAACATTATTTCGGCCATACAAAAAAGTGAAAAAGTAGTGCAAACTACGGGTGTTCGGTTTGATAATCGCAAACGAAAAAATTCAAGTTGTGATGAGCAAGAGGAGTATTTAAAGAAACACAGTGCTTTTTCAGATTTGTAAATAGCATTGTCATACGAAATGCCCATATTTTTTGGGTAAGGACACTAAAACATTTTATGTGCAAAACATTTTTAAATTTTTGACTTAAAAGTAATTTTTTCAAAGATTACTTTACATTCTAGGTTTAGTACTTTACAAATAATGTAGGTACAAGTATTTGATAAGTGTGCCAAAATATAATCAGGATTGTAAATTTATTAAAAATTTTAGATTTATATGCATTTTATGAACATCTTATTATATTATTCTGGTGTCATAACAGTCATAAAAGTTCTGTAAGAGTGCATCTTTTTGAATTCACTATTCAGTGTAATAAATAATTATACTTTTATTACTTTGCCCTAAAAACTTTTACGAAAGAATGTAATATTGCCTATAATAATTATTATTAACAATACTTTGGTATATTTAACCTTACCATTTTGTTTTGACCACCGCACCAGATGGTAAAATTTCGTGTAGTGCACAAAGTACAAACGCACTAAGGCAAAGAATATAATATGGGGTAATCAATAATCATACAGTGACATAGAAAAGGTAATATTGATAGTGTAAATGACACAAAATGTTTCAGAGGAACAATTCGTTTGTTAGCAGGGTAAACTTAGCTATAGGTATTGGAAAGGTTTGTCGTATATAATATAATTATATCAGGAAATCGTACCAATTATTCATAATTAATATACATCAAATACTTATAATATTACATGGGTAAAAACAAGGCTGAATAAAATTGGCAAACTGGTTTTGTTATAATTTCAATATTCAACAAATTTTTCACTGCGCTGTAAGCAATTACGCAGTGTTATGTAAAAAGTGATTTTATGCATTTTGCAATATTTAAATAGTACTTATGTCAAGTTACTAGTTAGCCAACTAACGGTAAAAACTGATAAAACATAATAGGCAATAATCAAACTAGTATTTCAAATACAATTTTTTTTTATCTCTATCATCTATCAAATTACTGTAAATTTTCAGATACTATTAATGTATTATGTATCATGTAGATTGTACACTTTTTTGTTGCCATTAAGTTATCTTAATATACTTAATAACGAAATCTAATCAAGCTTGTATAACTAGTGAATTGTTAATTATTATGTAATATTATATAAATCGTAATTTAAATTCTACATAAAAATTTTACAGTCTTGACGGTATGAAATTATTTTTACTTACGTACCTATTTGATATTATATCACTTTAAGCCTTGCCTATTTTGATTGTTATTAAATAAAATGTTACAAGTAAAGTTACAATTTAAGTTTCTGGATGTTAGAATTAAGTTTGATGTTTCGTGCGTCATCCGTTTTAGGATTCTTGCTAATTATTGGTTTTCCAATCATATACCTAAGCACAGCATAAATATTAAACAGTTAACAGTAGTATGTTCAGTAGACTCAGCCATGTCCTAAAATATACAAACTCGTTCAACATCGACAAGACGTAGCGTACCTAGCTGTACAAATAACGCGCCTACGGGAGTTACGTTGTTTTGCTACTTCAAGTTATGTGATAATATGACATGATATCACGCTAAAGTGTGATTACTGCTGAACACTGATCTCTATTATGTCGGCTGTACACTCTCGCCGAGAGCTCTCGGGCGAGAGTCTCGTGCGAGAGTCCCTTGCCCGAGTGCGATCATGTACATTCTCGCTTAGTTCAATCGCAGTTATAAACTCAGAGAAGATGGACCATTATATTTTTTTCTCTATGAGATAGACGAAAACACTTCTCTTGCAGCTGCCGTAGCTCTCTATGCTATGAGCTATTTTAAATAATTAGAAAATATCAAATATATTTTATACAATAAAAATACAAAAATAAAAAAAAAATGGCGAAAACGTAGAACTTATATATCTACGATCAATGATCACCATTCACCATGCATCGAAAGATATCATTGTAATCCAAAGACCTTTAATCATATTTAATTTTATTTCTCAGAGATAATGACTGATAACGACGTTTATTATTGTTATTTTTCTGTTCTGCATTGTCTAGCGGCGCGACTAGTTGTGAAAAACGCGAGTGTACAGTAATGCGCTCGCTTTCCTCGCGAGACCCTTTGACTCGGGCGCAAAATACTGACACCGGACCGAGAGGGTCCGAGACAGGCGAGACGAGGCGAGCGCACCCATTTACACTCTCGCACTCGGGCCGCCTCGCTGCGTCTCGGCGAGAGTGTACACTGTACAGCCGACATTATACAAAAGGGTATCAGCTATCCAGCGTACTTGTATAGAGATCAGTAGCTTAGAACTAGATCTCCATAGATAACTTAACTGTTGAACGCCTCCGTGGTCTAGTGGTATAGACTTAAAGAGCGTAGCTCTTGACTCGGAGGTCGTGGGTTCGATTCCCGCGTTGTAAACATGTTATTTCCAAGTTTGGTTAGGATAATGCAGGCTGATCACCTGATTGTCTGACAAGCAAGTAAGATGATCCATGCGTCGGATGGGCATGTGAAAAGTCGGTCCTGCGCCTGATCTCTCGCCATTTGTGTCGGTCTTCCGTCCCACTGGGTTATGAGAGTAAAGGAATAGAGAGTGCTCTTGTGTACTGCGCACACCCCTGGGCACTATAAAATTACTCCTGCGTACCTGGCCTGGTTTCAATGAAGCCGGCCACCGTCACCGAAACCGGTGTGGGGAGTATAATTAATATAATATAATACATAATATAATTATGTATTATATTAATTATAATAACACATTATTATAAGTTATAATTTATATTGTGATATATACAATAGGTACATTGGAGCTAGGTGCAGTATATTATATTACTATCAGATCATACTAACAGCTTCATAACATGTCAGGCATATTATTATTACTAAGATAATATATTTTGTAACTTCGTGGTCTTTGATTATATTATACTACACATGTCTAAATATATAAAACTCAAAGGTAACTGACTGACATGGTGATCGAGTACATTTTGAAAGTAGCAGCGCTGAAAGACCAAAAAATTTTTCACTTTTGTCACAGAATAGATAATAGTACAATGTACGGGCAAGCGTCCCTCGAGATTCCCTATACAAAAGTGAAAAAAAAAAAAATTGGTCTTCAGCGCTTCTATTTTCACAGTGTATAACTCTAAATATAACTCTATAGTCTATAAGGAACACGTACACACCCTAAAGTATTAGCACTTAATTTTGTTACACACTGTATAATGTAGATAAAGAAGGTATTGTTTTTCTTAAGTAATTTATTTAAGGTAATCGTCAATCATTAAAAAATATACAAACTTCACTTTCTAATTTTGACAACATGTTATTTAGCAGCTTATGTAATATGTACATACTACATATTATCTGATAGTAATAATAACAATCTGCAAAATCAAAACCAATAATTCGGGAATCGCAAATAATGGTATACTTACTTAATTACGCAACTCTTTTTTGGAAATATTTATGTGGGTAGTTTGTTGCTTAACCCATCAAACCCCAAGCGACACCGGGTGCCACACAACAATTGGAAAATCTATTGTGTCTGTAATTCCCACGATCAAGGTTATAATTTGCTACGAAACAATTCAACTTTGGAATATTATGACTGCGATTGCTTGTTATAATATAGGTCTTTAATTGATGTCAGCTGTGCTTCTAAGTGTAACATTGTCTCAATCGCTGGATGTAGATACCTTAAAGACTGGTCAACATGAATATAATCAAGTTAAGCGTCGGTAATGTTGGTTGTGATGTGACAAGTTTTTTTCGTTGTTAAATATTTGGTCAAAATTAATTAATGTTAAGTCAATGTTACGACGACTAGACACATCACTAAATATTCGAAAATCCGTATTTTATACACTCCCATTGTTGTATTCTTATGTAATGTACATATTATAATAATATTATGTATACTAGATAGTGGTATCAGACCGCAGACGCAGTGGCCTACTACACTTATCAATACTACATTGTATAATTAATTAAATAGTGCGATATAAAATATCTGAAATCCAATTCTCGTACCTTCAATAATAGCGCTTTGGTTTGCGCTGAGTCATTCGCAATGGCGACAAATCGTGCGCGAGCGGGTCAGATTGACAACCTAACTGTGATTTGAGGAACGAGGGCCCGGTCCTTATATTTTACATTGCGTGACGGCTTCCCCTTGCCGTCACCCTAAGCTCCCTATCTATGGCGGGAGGTTGTCGCCGTTGTGGGCGCGACGTCTCCGCCTGGGCCGTCTTCTAGAGTCGAGCGCCTCCCTTTCTCTCGTGCGCTCGGCCTCTTCTTTGGCAGTCATCACCTCCTCTGCGAAGTGTTCGACCGACCTCCACTCCTCCTCACCGCACAGCATCGAGCGGATCAGTGCTGGCAGTGAGATGTCATTGCCAATGACAGCCCTGAGGGCCGTCCGTTGTCCACTCCAGGAGGGACAGGCCGTCAGGGTATGCTCGGCCGTGTCCCTATCCGCGTCGCAGTGATGGCAGCTTGGTTCGATAATTAGCCTGCGCGATAACCAATAAATGCTGGCTGCGCCTAGCGTTGACCACTAACCGCTAATGTTTTGAAATTAGAATCGAACGAAGATTGTGAATACGCTGATAAAATATTGTTATGTTACTATCCGCCGTTTTCTACTATATACAATATAATACTTTGTCAATATCGCTATACCTATGTTAAATGTGTTGACTGGGTACCTACTCTTGAAACGAATAAACTAGAGACCTTACCTATTTTCATGCTCCGTGCAACTAAATATATAACTAAGTTAATACAAAAGTTGATGACATGACTACTCTTAATAACTTACCTAAGCGGCAAAAATAGCATGCGACGACTGAATTCAGTCTAGACATTCACTATCCTAGTTGCTTGTTTGGGCTATTACGATTAGTGTGTTATATAGTTTGCGCATTGCGTATATAAATTGGGATATTTGTTATAGTGTGTAAGAGCGAAAGGCACGTTTTGCCGGCGTCAATGTTAAATTGTTCAATATGTGAGTAAATGTAGTGAAAATTCACGAGTTTGTTGTTGTTCGGTAATATGACCGTTCAGATATTATACTAATTTCATTTTTACCTTTTTCTAATTGTGCCACTATTTGTGTGAAGCTGTGCATTACACGTTGGTGGGTCAACTTAACGTGGTGTTCTGTTATTTAAATTAAAAAACGAGTAAAGTATTTGTAGAAAATAGCAGAGAGAGAACAAAGATTAATTAACTAACAATTAGAAACAATAACCACTTAATACAAATTGCTGTAGTCTGCCACATCTGTGCATATTTGGACAGGTGCAGAAATATTTTATACACGTCGAGTATTGGGACAGTTTTGCCCTTGCATTGGTACAAATTTATTTAAAATATAACAAAAAGGTCAAAAACAAATACATTCAAATACCCTTAGGGTTCACCAGTAGTTTTAACTTATCATTATTTGGCTGTGTATAAATGAATATATATAACATGATACTTTTATATTATAAAAAACTGGGCAGTTGACCCACAATCTTCAGAATGCTATAATATTATAATTATTACAATAAGAACTTTTATAATTCAGTAGGGAAATACGCATAAGTTTTAAGTTAATGTTTGCCACCAAAAACTTATACATTGATACTGTTTGATGTATGAAATAAAAATATTGAAAAATATCATACGCTATTTTATTGACTCTTCTGAAGCAACTTTAAAGCTAAACTTCACTCTCCTGTTTTGGCACACATTGATAACAGTGATAAGCTTTATATTTTATAGAGTTAAGTCTCAGAACAGAATACAGATCAAACAGTTAAGGGCATCTATCACTCAAAATGTTTTTGTATGGGCCACCGCGCGATTTTCGGAGCTCGGTAAGCCGCGGCGTACGCGAATTCTCTAGATATCTTGTCACTGGCATCAATAAATAAATGCTACAATTTCCATTTTTGCGAATACGGATAGATAATCATTTTATCTAATTAAAGCTATAAAAATAGGTCGCTTAGTTCAGTATTCTTAGCACAGCATTGAAAAAAGATTTAAAAAAGAGGTAACTTTGGCTTTGTTTTCTCTCGAGTGAAGTTCTTCTGTTTGTGTCAATTAATGCGAAGCCGAATACGTTATATCCTCAAGTAAAGGTCGTAATTTTTTCAAAATTTTTAGATGATAATGTAAGGAATGAAACAGGATCAAAAAACTTGTCCACGCGCTATTTCACTGTTACCTGCCCTTAAGTGGGTATGCGTCTAAAGATGCAGAGTCTAAAAATGTTGCTTAGCATGAGATCAAAGATGGTGATACTTAACTCTATTTTGTGGACCCTTGTGGGATCGTTGTTGCATTAAAACTTATTGACGCAACAATTTCTATAATAAACCCGTCATCATGGCGTCATAGTTGTATTAATTTGGTCGGCGCCCAGAATCAATAATAATGGTTGTTTACGAAGTGCAGATACATACCTACTTATTTAATAATTTTTCTCTTTATTATGTCGACAACGGAAGTACTTCCGTTATCCGCACTCCGTACCTACATAATATTATAAAATTAGACTCTATTTGCCCATTCAAGCTTTGTTTCCTTGAGTTCTCTACTAAAGCTAAAAATCATAGGCTTTTATTCTTAAACCACGATAATAACATGTATAACCGTACAAAATTGATAATTAACATTTTATGTTGAGTTCGTAAACATTTAGCTTCGCGCCATGTAGGTATAACTATAGGCATCTAATATGTAGATATATTTTATAATTTAACTAGTTATTAATATTAGGCATGTCCGTGTGAAGCGTGAACTAGTGTGTGTGAACTCTCAATGCCACATCAAACTTGTTTTACAAATAACGCTGGCAACTATAAAATGAATATTTATCGACCGAATCATTTTTTATTATTTGGCGTTTGCACGCTTTACACTTAACTCCAAAACTTATGTTTAAATCTTGATTAGTTTTGTCGTCATTTTTTGTAGGTATATAAGAACAAAATTTAGAATCCATCTCGAATTATCCATTCCAGTTGTTGGAAACTCATTTTTCGAAGTCAAATAGTAGGTACCTAGTAGGTAATATTCTTCTTAATATATAAAACTCAAAGGTGACTGACTGACATGGTGATCTATCAACGCACAGCCCAAACCACTGGACGGATCGGGCTGAAATTTGGCATGCAGGTAGATGTTATGACGTAGGCACCCACTAAGAAAGGATTTTGATCAATTCCACCCCCAAGGGGTTAAAATAGGGGATGAAAGTTTGTATATAATAATACTTTTTAACGCTAGCGAAGCCGCGGGCAATAGCTCGTATAATATAATTGTTAGAGCTAAAAGGTACATACAGTATACAGAATATTATGTAGAGTGTAGACATTGCAGATTTTCTTTAAATAATCGGCCAAGTGCGAGTCGGAATCGCGCACGAAGGGTTCCGTACCATTATAGAGCAAAATTAGGCCATAAATTGTGTTTTTTGTATGGGAGCCCCCCTTATTTTTTTATTTCATTTTAATATTATTATTAAATATTAAAGAACACATATAACTAAGGATTTTGTGAAAAATTCAAGTACCTACCTGTTGCCATTAGGGTGAAATGAGTTAGGCGTATTGTATAATGTATCCCACCAAAAACATACCTGTTAAGGGCAGGTAACAGTGAAATAGCGCGTGGACAAGTTTTTTGATCCTGTTTCATTCCTTACATTATCATCTAAAAATTTTTTAAAAATTACGACCTTTACTTGAGGATATAACGTATTCGGCTTCGCATTAATTGACACAAACAGAAGAACTTCACTCGATAGAAAACAAAGACACAGTTACCTCTTTTTAAAATCTTTTTTCAATGCTGTGCTAAGAATACTGAACTAAGCGACCTATTTTTTATAGCTTTAATTAGATAAAATGATTATCTATCCGTATTCGCAAAAATGGAAATTGTAGCATTTATTTACTGATGCCAGTGACAAGATATCTAGAGAATTCGCGTGTTTTTGTATGGGCCACCGTGCGACAGTCGCGCTGTGGCCCATACAAAAACATTTTGAGTGATACATGCCCTTAAAATGGGGCCAAATTGCTATCAACAAATTTTTGACCTAAAAAAAGCGGCCAAGTGCGAGTTGGACTCGCCCATGGAGGGTTCCGCAGCGGCAATAAGGTTTATTTTTATGAAATTAAAAGATTTTTGATTTATTTTTATATTTCAGTCGATTTAATGAAATTTAGATTAAGGTTTACTATTTATGACGTATAAAAAAAACTACTGGCTAGATCTCGTTCAAACCAATTTTCGTTGGTAGTTTTTATATTAATCTACATCATATATTTTTTTTTAGAATTATCATGCCTCTACTTTAAAAATTAGAGGGGGGGGACACACATTTTTCCACTTTGGAAGAGTCTCTCTCGCAAACTATTCAGGTTAGAAAAAAAAAGATATGAGAAACCTCAATATGATTTTTGGAGACCTATCCATAGATACCCCACACGCATAGGTTAGATGAAAAAAAAATAATTTTTGTTTCAGTTGTACCTATGGGGACCCCTAAAATTTTTAATATTTTTTCCATTTTTGCATCAAAATCTTAATGCGGTTTACAGACTACATCTGCTTACCAAGTTTCAATAGTATAGCTCTAATAGTTTCGGAGAAAAGTGGCTGTGACATACGGACGGACGGACAGACAGACAGACAGACAGACATGACGAATCTATAAGGGTTCCTTTTTTGCCATTTTGGCTACGGAACCCTAAAAAGAGTTGAAATTCAATCCAATGCCAAGTTTAGATGTAATTCATCGATCGTTATCATCTTCATCAACAGCCTGATCCATAATACATTTGAACTTGGCAGGTTTTCATGCTATTACGTTACACTTGATTAATTATTGTATTTATACAGCATGACTGGTGAGACAATACCGATACTTATGGAGAGTACTCTGTACTCGATTCTCATTATAATAATTATGTAATAAAATTAGGTGCTTAATTTTTTTTCCGAATTTCCCAAAAATAAATAAATCATGGATACTAAGTAAATTACGCGGCTAGGCAAGTAGGCATACTATGCGGCCGGTGCAGAGGCGTGTGCTACCAAAGAAACACCACACAACTACCCCTCCCGCTCGCGGTGTCATGCGTTGGGTAAATAATTATTTAACTTAAGCTACATTTACTCAGTGATCAATTGACATTTTTTTTTTATTTTTTTTTTCAACTAATATAATAGCCAAACCTGCCAAGTTCAAATTTGAAAGTATTATGGATCAGGCTGCTGATGAAGATGATAACGATCGATGAATTACATCTAAACTTGGCATTGGATTGAATTTCAACTCTTTTTTTAGGTCAAAAATTTGCTGATAGGAACTTGGCCCCATTTTAACAGGTATGTTTTTGGTGGGATTTCAATACTTTTTTTTAAATAAATCATATTTATTTATTAAGCTATACTTACAGTGTGCATTATACATGACAATATATTTTATACCCCTCCCCCTCGTCCTCCCACCCTCCTCAGTCCTCATCGTTTCTCATTATATCACTGGAATTTTTATCTAAAGTTCATAGATGAGCCGACTCATGCTTGACCGATTTCTTCAATTTCTTAATTTTTCGTTAATCTGCATAATTATAACACACGACCTGTGTGCCAATTTTCATAACGCTAGAACAATTGGAAGTGGCCTCTAAAGTTCAAAGATGAACCGACTCACGCTTGACCGATTTCTAAAATTTCTCAATTTTAAACATACCTAACGCTACAATAATTATTGGAAGTGGCCTCTTAATTTCGTAGATGTACCGATTCACGCTTGACCGATTTCTTGAATTTCTTAAATTTCTGAATTTTTTGGTAATCTACGTATAACACACGACCTGTGTGCCAAATTTCATAATGCTAGGACAATTGGAAGTGACCTAGAGGTTTTGATTACCGGTCAGTGAGTGAGTGAGTGCCAAAATTAGCTATTTTTACAGGGACATAATTCGGGATCTATCGAAGCTATATTTATGAAATTGGGTATACTGCTTAAATTCTAGTATATAATTACGTAGGTATAATTTTATCTTTGCACTCGCAATAGGCACTGAGATACGGGGGGGGGTCAAAAGTGCCTCGAAACTGTTCGTGTAAATAGTGCACGGCATGTGCGCGGCCTGCTGGAACTTGGCCAGCGCACGCCGTGCGCTTTGATTAAATATAAGTAATTAAATTTTTTCCCGTGGTGCTTCCCCCTCTTGTTCGGACATCAATTGTCTTTACAATTTGGCTGTCTCCTGCTTTGCTTGGGGAGGGAAATTGGATATCTCCTACTCCTCCTACCTTTCTTCTGATTAATTTCGTTGCGGGTCCCAAGACAGATTTAGCTTGTCCCTCGGGCATCCCTGAGAACCTGAGATCATATCAAAGGGTTTTCGTGGTTGGTTACCACTGTTGATCCTGGCGACACAGGAGTTGCAGTGGTGGGAATGTGTGGTGGGCCTTTTTGCCCGTTAAGAATGATCAAGGATATTTTTTAAAAATCTGTTGTCAAAAATTGCCATCAGATTCTGGTAGACCTTTATCTGAGTTTGTGTACGTAATCTGCGGAAATATTGTTCGCTTTATCGACATAATATTATGACGTCTATAACCCTATTAGGTAACAATAAAAACTAGTTACACACGTATTTTACCACGTCTTGCGTACGTATTTTATCAGTTTTACTTTGTGTCGTACACGAAATACGTACGTAATCTATATAATATATAAAATTACAAGTCCTGACTGATTGACTGACTGACTGACTAACTGATTCATCATCGCAGAGCAAAAACTGTTAAAGTTACAGCCACGAAATTTGGTGAGCAGGGTTGTTTTATTAAGTAGACACCCACTAAGGAAGGAATTTTGGAAATTTTAACCCGAAGGGGGTGAAATTGGGGTTGAAAGTTTGTATGAAAGTCCGTCATTTCTTAATTTAGAAACATGAAACTTTATTTTTGAACTACTGAATAAAAATAAATAAATACATATTTAAGCGTTTTTGGAAATTCTACCCCCAAGGGGGTGAAATTGGGGTTGAAAGTTTGAATGAAAGACCGTCATTTCTTGAGTTAGAAACATGAAACTTTGTTTTTGGGCTATTTATTAAAAATGAATAAATACGTGTTTAAGCGTTTTTGGAAATTCTACCCCCAAGGGGGTGAAATTGGGGTTGAAAGTGTGAATGAAAGTCCGTCATTTCTTAAGTTAGAAACGTGAAAGTTTATTATTGGGTTACTAATTAAAATTAAATGGATGTGTATTTAAGCGTTTTTGAAAATTCTACCCCCAAGGGGGAGAAATTGGGGTTGACAGTTTGTATGAAACTTTGTCAATTTCAAACCGATCGGTCTGAGACTTTGCATGCATTTAAAGCTACTATGACGTAGGCATCTCCTAAAAAAGGATTTAAAAATTTCACCCCTAAGGGGGTAAAATAGGGGATGAAATTTTGCATGAAACTTTTGTCAAATTTAAACTGATTGGGCTGAGACTGTGTATGCTTATAGATACTATGATGTGAGCATCCCCTCAGGAAGGAATTTAATAAATTCCATCCCTAAGGGGATGAAAGGTTTTAGAAATTTTCTTAGACTTTCGACTGATTGAACTGAAATTATTGAAGATTGTAACCTAAACTAAACATACAATTTTCGAGTGTCATTTGATTAATATGTGCCTATGTACTTGGCTGCGGGTCCCGTTTTTACCCTTTGAGTAAGGGACCTTAAAAGGAGAAAATTATCCATCTCCGTTATAATATTATGTTAACGCGGACGAAGTCGCGGGCAACAGCTAGTAATATAATATACAGGCAGTCAAGGCACCCATATCAATCATAGTCTCGCTAAGGATCAAGAAGACAGATTGCTGGATAAGAATTTTTGAATATCCCAGGAAGTAAACTCTAGACTTTAAGAAAATAATATTGATGTCTCTGTATACAAAAAATCCATAATTAATATTATGTCGTATAATATGAATATGTCGTATAGGAATTATAGGATGTACAATGTACATAGGTACCTATGTTTTATGTTGACGTTATTGAAGCACTCCTAATTAATTTTATTTTCCATATCCATACTAATATCACAGCTAATATTATAAATTCGCATTTATGTGAAAGTGTGTCTGTCTGTCTGTCTGTTACGTTTTTACGCCCAAACCGCTGCACTAATTTGGCTGATATTTGGTATGGATATACTTTGAGTCCAGGGAAAGGACAAATTATATATCAACAAATATTTTGTTATTTTTTTTCTACAAATATTTTAAAACTACTATAAATTGCTGCGTGCAAAGCAATTGATAGTCCGCCGCAGGTTTGTATGGAAACTTGAAATAAGGTGTAAACGCTCTTAAGAAATGACGGACTTTCATTCAAACTTTCAACCCCAATTTCACCCCCTTAGGGGTAGAATTTCCAAAAACACTTAAATACGTATTTATTCATTTTTATTCAATAACCCAAAAATAAAGTTTCATGTTTCTAACTTCAGAAATGACGGACTTTCATACAAACTTTCAACCCCTATTTCACCCCCTTCGGGTTAAAATTTCCAAAATTCCTTCCTTAGTGTGTGTCTACTAATTAAAACACGAAATTTGGTAAGCAGGGTGCTTACCAAATTTCGTGGCTGTAACTTTAACAGTTTTTGCTCTGCGATGATGAATCAGTCAGTCAGTCAGTCGGTCAGTCAGTCAGTCAGTCAGGACTTGTAATTTTATATGTATAGATAATATTTTAATTTATTCTTAGGCTTTGTTATCTCAAGTCGATATCATTTTTCACACGACGCCACAGAATACATTTTATTAGTTGACGACGCGCCGAAGGATTATTATCAAATCGTCAAACTAATTGGTTTTACATAGGCTGCTATTTATGTATCCGGAACTGGCCACTTACAAGAACAATATTTAAAAAGTAATTACAACATTTGAAAATAGAATAACTCTTTGGTTTAAGAATACATTTTGTTTCATGTGACTGTCAATTATTTTTCCATTGTGGCGTCATTTTGAAAATTGCGTGTCTTCATTTGCCATGGATTTAACGCGTGAACATTTTCGTGCAATGATTTACTACGATTTTCGGCGTGGGCTAAATCAACAACAGTGCTTTATTCAACTCACCGCAACTTTTGGAGATGAAGCACCATCAAAAACCACTGTTTATCACTGGTACAGTGAGTTTAATCGTGGGCGGTCTATGCTCACGGATGAAAATAAAGAAGGTCGCCCAAAAACATCTGTTGTCCCACAAAATATAGATGCTGTGCGGGAACTAATAATGCGTGATCGTCATGTTACATATCGCGAGATAGAGGCGTCCTTAGGCATAAGTATGACGAGCATACATAAGATATTACACGAACATTTGGCTGTAAAAAAAATATGTTCGCGTTGGATTCCGCACAACTTGACAATCGATCATCGCGGCGAATATTTTGAAAAGCAATAAAACCATATTAAATGATATATATTTGTTTCTTTTTTTAATTCCGGATACATAAATAGCAGCCCTCGTAAGTAGTTTTAACTTTACTTAACCTGTGACTTAACTTTAAATCATTTAAACTTTTAATTGTTTTTTGATTGGAAATATACTTATACAAATTTTATTCGACAATATCGCTAGGCTCTGGACTCTGGAAACTTCAAAATTCAGATAACTAAGGGACCGTCGCTGTAGGCTACTGTGAAAATCCTTGCCTTCCTGGAAAAGGCTATACTCGCTACATTGTATGTACAGAAAACATTTACTTTGAATTTCAGCCTTTGTCAGAATAATTGCCTCTTCTCGCCTCTCGGTATGACGAGGGAAAATAGTATGCTCCAAAAAGTCAAAATAACAAACAGTGTGTTATTTAGAAAATGGAAACCCTTCTGCTCTACTTCCTTTACTTGAGTTATTTTACTTAACCTATTTTATTTCATATCCTTATGTCAGTATAATAACTGGATCTAGATCACTTGTTTTACTTTAGATAAAAAGGTATAAAAATCGTTACGAAGATATCTCTAACCTCTAAGGTTTTGATAGCATGATATAGAGCGAACAATGCTGGCATGAGGCATCCTACCTCAATGCAGTGCGCGCGTATTACATCACGCGCCGCGCAGCCCTGACCACGGTCAATGCCTCGCTCTGAAGGTGCCCCCTAAATCGCAAGCGCTCAGTTTACTGACCGATTTCCTTCCCCGTACTCATTTAGGCGACTGTGCGACAGAGAGGGATAATATTCCATTGCAATGACTCGGTATTTTATTGGAACTTGGCCAAAGAATATAATACACTACGCGAACTTGGCGGTAAGTATTTGTTTTATTTGTACGAAATATTCATGCTAAGAATCTGAGTAGGGGCTTATAACGCGAACATAGAGAGCCCTAAAAGCGGTCACGGTTGCAGATATATTATATTGAGTCCAATTTTAAGATGTTGGAATGACGACAAATTTAGATAGAGATTAGACATTATAGATATTATAATAATAGATATTATATCCTTATAAAGTAGGAATAGTAATTTTGGACTCGAAAACTGGGAAAATACCGGAAAATAGAGGCAATCTAATATCTTTCGATTTCACTCCGATGGGTTTTTACTTTTTTCTATACTACAGGGTAAAAACTAAAAACTAAAACCTCACCTCTGTGTAATTCGTAGGGTTGTCTGCAATGTAATAATATTTCATATTGCTTGGTAGAAAAAAGCTAGATTAAGCTAGATTAATTAAAGCTACACTCGAGTGGCGTGTTTGTGAGTCGCAATAAGTACCTACCTATATACCTATAGGTACATTGTAGATTCAACTATGCAAGTAATTACTTATGTTTTTATTACATTGTATTCCTTGATAGAGGTGCTATTGTGGAAAATGATTCATAAGCGGTAAATTGGTGGTTATTTCCAGCCGAGCTATTATATTACACCGATTCTGCTGTTGGGATTCGTTCCTTGTGCGGTTTATTTCGATTCTTTCTAGATATACAGAATGTAACAATTTAACTAAGTGATAATGTAAAACATGACTTTTGTCGTAAATTTTTGCGATGCGATGCGGTTTCGCAGTTTTGTGCGGGAGCCCTAAAATGCTTGTGTTTTATTATTTATACAGGGTGCATTGGGTGCAATAATCTACCGGCCAAATTTTTTTAGGGACTATTTTAACTTTATTTTGTTTTTAGTAGTTTTTTTAGTAATATTAGCTGCACCAGAAAAACATAATCTGTGAAAATTTCAGAAGTCTAGTTAAAGCGGTTCTTGAGTTACAGCCTGGAGACAGACAGACAGACGGCAGACAGACGGACAGACATCGAAATCTCAGTAATAGGGTCCCGTTTTTACCCTTTGTGTACGGAACCCTAAAAATGAAAATTGTTTAGATCCCAACAAAAACATTTCATGTAATTAACAAAAAATTAAAACCGACTTCCAGGGTAAAAACAATAATAATTTATAATGAACAAAAAAGTGTTAAATAATTCTTACTCTTTAAAGTGCCTTATGCATAATTCTCCTAAACCTCAACTATTTCTGTACACAATCTACATTATTTTGAAGACGGTACCAGCTATAAGAATGCTGAGTTGTATGACAAAATATTTTTAATATTTAAGACTGGTACCGACTTCAAAATAATGTAGATTGTGTACAGAAATAGTTGAGGTTTAGGAGAATTATGCATAAGGCACTTTAAAGAGTAAGAATTATTTAACACTTTTTTGTTCATTACAAATTATTATTGTTTTTACCCTGGAAGTCGGTTTTAATTTTTTGTTAAAAATAATAATTTCACTCTTTTAAGTGATTTATAAGCTGGTTTTCTGCACAGACTAATATGTGTTATGCTTAGTTACTTTGGATCCAGGATACACTTTCATGATATTATGAGAACTCATTGTCTGATATCACTACTTCAGAATTGCTTACTTAACTCCAAGCATATACCACTGTATACCTAATGTATATGCTTGGCGTTAATCAAGCAAGGCTCTAAAGTTCTGTTCAGTGACTTTCTATCATTACACTCATGAAAACAACTCAACATTACTAGATGACGCCCGCAACTTCGTTGCGCCAAAATTCGTTTATCGCGCGGAAACTTAAAATTTTTCCGGGATAAAAATATCCTATCTTATGTCCTTTCTAGGGACTTAAAGTATCTCCATGCCAAATTTCAGCAAAATCGGTTCAGCTGTTCGAGCGTGAAGAGGTAACAAACGGACAGACTGATAGACAGACATACAGACACACTTTCGCATTTATAATATTTGTATGGATGCTCAAATATAACTAAAATCGTCCTTGTAAATTTTAAGAATAACTTTCCTCATAGATCTTATGATCAAGTTGCTAACTCGGTAACCTAAACACCAAGGTCGAGTCATTTACATTGAAATAACATTATAATTTTTTAAATCGTTCGACACATTCGGGCTTTGTTCTTAAAGACGATTAAAAGTAACAATAATAGGGTTATAATTAGATAACTCATGGTGTGGTGACTGGTAGTAGTGATGATGATGATGAATGTAACTTGCATAGTAGCATATGCTTTCAGTTCTTAAACCAACTCCGAAACCCCCAAACTTGTATATATAAGGAATCCGGAGTTCTCTTAGCACCTTCGGAACCATGGTATAACTAATTTTAAAATCTTGCTTTTTGGTAGCACATACTTAGGATACTTCTCATAAAATCGAAATCATCATATTATGTTTCCATATAAATTTGGAGGAGTTCCCTCGATTACTCACGGATGTATGGTGGAATGGTGGTGATGATGATGATGATAAATTTAATTTGCATAGTAGTATATGCTTTCAGTTCTTAAGACAACGCCGAAACCCCCAAACATGTATCTATTAGGAGTAAGGAGTTCTGTTCACCACCTTCGAACCATGGTATATCCTGGTGTAAAATCTTACTTTTTGGTAACATATGCCTGAAATACTTCATATGAAACCAAAAAAAAACATATTATGTTTCCATTTGAATTTTGAGGAGTTCCCTCGATTACTCATGGATCCCATCATCAGGTCACCACTTTTCTGAACATTGCTTTTTGGTAGCATATGCTTAGGATACTTCTTATAAAATCGAAATCATTATAAGTTTCCATATAAATTTGGAGGAGTTCCCTCGATTACTCACGGATGTATGGTGGAATGGTGGTGATGATGATGATGATTAATTAAATTTGCATAGTAGTATATGCTTTCAGTTCTTAAGACAACGCCGAAACCCCCAAACATGTATCTATAAGGAGTAAGGAGTTCTGTTCACCACCTTCGAACCATGGTAAATCCTGGTGCAAAATCTTACTTTTTGGTAACATATGCCTGGAATACTTCATATGAAACCAAAAAAAACATATGTTTCCATTTGAATTTTGAGGAGTTCCCTCGATTACTCATGGATCCCATCATCAGATCACCACTTTTGACAAACGAACGTATAACCTCCTCGTTTTTGGAAGTCGGTTAAAAATATGTTACCTCGACGATCACAAAAGGTTTGCCCTGTGAAAAAGACATCAGATCTAATGTGAAGCCACAAGCTTCTGCAATATACGCGGCCTAACTCTATCGACCCTAACTCCAACAAATTCTACATAATATCGAAGGGTCGATAGAGGGCTGTGTAGTGTGAAAAAAATATTTAAGTAACTACAGCTGTTGCCCGTGACTGCGTCAGCGTTAACATAGTATAATAAAATAAATAATCAGCCAAGTGCGAGTCGGACTCACGCACGAAGGGTTCCGTACCGTTATAGAGCAAAACTAGGCCAAAAATTGTGTTTTTTTTGTATCGGAGGCCGGAGCCCCCCTATTATTTTATTTTATACTAGCTGTTGCCCGCGACTTCGTCCGCGTTAGTATAGTAGATCACGTTCCAAGTATTATTTTTCAAAAATATTCAATGTACAGAATTGACTTTCCTACGATTTTATTATATGTATAGATAGATGACTTAGTTTGTTCCTACAAAGGATAATTAAGACGCAAGCCCCCTCCCCAAGAAAAGACCGATGCCAAAGCTCCCAGCATGTTAATCAAACGACACTCGAAATTTGTATAGAAAAGATAGACAAAAGCTCATAACATGGCAAGGAGTGAAGATAGATACAAAGTGTGAAGGAGAAATTTGTAGGAAATTTTATGGGCTTTCATTACGTACAGGACATTTTCTCTCTACAACGCACCGTTTTGGCGATATGAGCAAAAAACTAAAAATTTTGAAACTTGAGCCCCTCCCCCCGCCCTAGGTGATATCGTCATACTATATAGCCTATGTGTTGACCCGACCTCTATATAATATTCGTGCAAAATTTGAAGTAAATCCATTCAGTACTTTCTGAGTTTATCCCGGACATACATACAGACAAACAGACAAACAGACAAACAGACAAAAATTCTAAAAACTATATTTTTGGCTTCCATATCGATTGTAGATCACGTCCCAAGTATTATTTTTCAAAAATATTCAATGTACAGAATTGACTTTCCTACGATTTTATTATATGTATAGATTAATATTATTATTAATTATTAAAGTACACTTAAGAGGCCGGGGGTACCCTCGAAATTTTCATACATTCTTAATACCAAAATCATTTTCTCATACGAAAATATTTAACATGTTTGAGTTATTTTTCAGCTTAAGATAGTAATTACCTAGGGTCCTGAACAATTTTTTCTACAAAATAATTAAATACTAAAAAAAATTTTGTGTTTAAATATTTTTTAGTGAATTTACTACTAAATATTTAAACACCAAAAAATAGACAAAAACACTAAAAAATATATAAATAAATAGTAAATTTACTACAAAATATTTAAACTAAAAATATTTTTTATTATTTAAATATTTTGTAGTAAATTTACTATTTATATTTTTTTTGTGTTTTTGTCTATTTTTTGATGTTTAAATATTTAGTAGTTTTACAAAAAAATATTTAAACACAATTTTTTTTTTTTTAGTATTTAAATATTTTGTAAAAAAAATTTGTTCAGGACCCTAGGTAATTACTATCTTAAGCTGAAAAATAACTCAAACATGTTAAATATTTTCGTATGAGAAAATGATTTTGGTATTAAGAATGTATGAAAATTTCGAGGGTACCCCGGGCCCTTTAGGTGTTTCAAGTGCCTACCTGCAAAAAAGGCCAAAAAAATCACGTTTGTTGTATGGGAGCCCCCCTTAAATATGAATATTATTTAGTTTTTAGGGTTCCGTAGCCAAAATGGCAAAAAAGGAACCCTTATAGATTCGTCATGTCTGTCTGTCTGTCTGTCTGTCTGTCCGTCCGTCCGTATGTCACAGCCACTTTTCTCCGAAACTATTAGAGCTATACTATTGAAACTTGGTAAGCAGATGTAGTCTGTAAACCGCATTAAGATTTTGATGCAAAAATGGAAAAAATATTAAAAATTTTAGGGGTCCCCATAGGTACAACTGAAACAAAAAATTTTTTTTTCATCTAACCTATGCGTGTGGGGTATCTATGGATAGGTCTCCAAAAATCATATTGAGGTTTCTCATATCATTTTTTTCTAACCTGAATAGTTTGCGAGAGAGACTCTTCCAAAGTGGAAAAATGTGTGTCCCCCCCCTCTAATTTCTAAAGTAGAGGCATGATAATTCTAAAAAAAAATATATGATGTAGATTACTATAAAAACTACCAACGAAAATTGGTTTGAACGAGATCTAGCCAGTAGTTTTTTTTATACGTCATAAATAGTAAAGTACAACTGAAACAAAAAAATTTTTTTTTCATCTAACCTATGCGTGTGGGGTATCTATGGATAGGTCTCCAAAAATCATATTGAGGTTTCTCATATCATTTTTTTCTAACCTGAATAGTTTGCGAGAGAGACTCTTCCAAAGTGGAAAAATGTGTCCCCCCCCCCCTCTAATTTCTAAAGTAGAGGCATGATAATTCTAAAAAAAATATATGATGTAGATTACTATAAAAACTACCAACGAAAATTGGTTTGAACGAGATCTAGCCTGTAGTTTTTTTTATACGTCATAAATAGTAAACCTTAATCTAAATTTCATTAAATCGAGTGAAATATAAAAATAAATCAAAAATATTTTAATTTCATAAAAATAAACCTTATTGCTGCTGCGGAACCCTCCATGGGCGAGTCCAACTCGCACTTGACCGCTTTTTTATTTGTATTTGTTGTTAGACATGTAAGTACTAAGTATCACGGACATTTTTTTAGATCATTTAAAGAGGAATAATTCTTTCATACATATTTTTTGGGTATCTTGGACCGTTTTTGCAGCGCACGCAACGGAAGCTCTCAAAGATGAATAATTTTCCCCGCTTTTTCCACATTTTCCTGTGTTTCTTAGCTCCTAAAAGTCGTAACGTGATGTTATATAACAGCCAATAGCCTTTCTCGATAAATGGGCTATCTAACACTGACAGAATTTTTTAAATCGGACCAGTAGTTCCTGCAGATTTTAGCGCGTTCAAACACACAAACAAACAAAGAAACAAACTCTTCAGAATTATAATATTAGTAGAGATTAAATATTTTTTGTTACAATAAAATATTAAAGTACCTTCTTGATTTTTTTACTTAAACTTAAATCGTTTACGGTTTAAGTTTCGGAAAATAAATGGGGACGAATCGTTGATTTTCTATCAGAATTTTTAATTCAAGCTATAGTTGTCTCTATCGCGCTCTAGGGGAGACATCAATAGATTTTAAAAATACTTACTTGTTTTTCATTTCTCTAGTCCAGGGATTTCCTAACTTATTTCTACTGTGACGCTCTAGGGACTGTGCCATTTCTTTACGACGCCTTTTTTTTTCAGCCCCCTTATCTTAAAAACACTATTTGGATATTTATATTTTTATGACGAAATAATTACCAAATCAAATCTAAGCATAAAAATTCAAACTAAAAAAAAACAGCCAAGTGAGAGTTGGACTCGCGCACGAAGGGTTCCGTACCATTATAGAGCAAAAATAGTAAAAAATTGTGTTTTTTGTATATTGGGAGCCCCCTTTAATTATTTATTTTATTTAAATTTTACTATTAATTATTAAAGTATAAAATATACAGCTGAGTATGTTGTGAACATTTCAGGTGCCTATCTGCTGTCATCATTGATACCGAGCAAAAAATGTTTGAAAAATCACGTTTTTTGTATGGGAGCCCCCTTAAATATTTAATTTATTTTGTTTTTAGTATTTGTTATTATAGCGGCAGCAGAAATATATAATCTGTGAAAATTTCAACCCTGTAGCTATTACCGTTATTGAGTTACAGCCTGAAGACAGACAGACAGACAGGCGGACAGGCAGACAGAGTACAACGAAGTCTTAGTAATAGGGTCCCGTTTTTACCCTTTGGGTACGAAACCCTAAAAAGCGACTTTATTTTACAATATTATGTATAGATTCTCTAGCCTAATTGGGGAATGCGATTATGCGCCTATGACAAAACACATATTTTTAATAATAATTGCATAATAAGCAAGTAATTAACACGTTAGGTGCGAAACAGGGCTTGAAACACCCTGTCCATGTCTCGTCGTTATAGCGGTAGGAAAAAACTTAAACTTCTCTGTCGTGCGGGAGGCATAACTTCCATCTGGTTCAGTGTAGGAAAGTGATAACTATATATCTGAGATGTGCTATTGATTCCTAGTTCAATGGTATACCGACCTTAATACCGGGTTTCTTAGACCTCGTGCCGCACTGAACAAATAAAAATTCTAACACAGTGCGGAACGAGGTTGCGAACACCTCGTACCCCCGCGCACCTCGTACCGCACCCTAAGCTAGCTTCACGCGGTTAGTGTTGTGCAACGCATTCGAGACAGAGCACGCGACGAAGTACGACTGCTGCCGATTTATGTCGAAACGTTGCCGAAAAAAGTTAATCAAGGAGGAAGATGAAGAAAAACCGGACTCAGATTTACCAGTTTCACCAAACTGGTAAATCTGAGTCAAAATCAGGATAAATTTTGATGAGCCACCGAGGGTGTTTTGCATTTGCCGCTAGTTGATTCAATGAACAAACACACTAATAGTAATCATGATTATCAACCTATTTGAAGAAAGTTACTTTAAGTTTGATAAATAAATACAATTAAATAAAATCGATATTTCTTTTCCCATCACTAAATTATGTGAAAAACTGCTATTGTTCAGTGCGGTATGGGGTACATCAGACCCCACATTTTATTTTACCCATAGAATCTAAACTAACTAATCTAACCACGGGCGGCGGTAGATTTAGGTTAATGAACTCATTGTTAATAATAATCACGACAAAAGCCGCACACTTTGTCTTATTTGGCGCCAAAAAAAGGATTTTGGTCTCCTACGGGCGGTGGGGTTTAATATGCCTCGTGCCGCCACAATCTCTGGTATAGGACAAGGTTTAAAACGACCCGTAACGCAGTAATGGAAAGTACAGATATATCTGTGCCGCTGGGAACGTGTTAAAATTAACAGTTAGCTCGTTCCAGTTGGTACGATACAACGAGTATATTCTATAAATAGACATTTTGAAAGTTTTGAACATGAAAATAGCGGCATTCCATGTACTTATTTTACATTATGCTGAGTATATCTAGTATTATAATAATTATACATGGTGTAACAAAAGTCAAAACAAAGTAGTAGGTAGTAACACTTTAGAGTTTATTTATTTATTTATAAATCCTTTATTTGCACATAAAAATACAAAATGAAGAAAACAAAAGAGAAACAAAACAATTACTTACAATAAATTTACAATTTATAAAAATGTGCAAATTGGCGGCCTTCGCTGTAAGTTTGTATAAATAATGATAAATGAGCCCCTTGCCTAGTAAAGAATTCACTGAAAATAGCAGCGATAAAAGAGTATTTTTTGTAATAGGGATGATGACAAGGTCAAAGATTAGCAAATTTCGTTATTAAAATAATGAAATAACGGTTAAAAATAAGGGGGCATCCAGATTGTAGGTACTAGACTAGACCGTACGTATGCTTATGATTTAATCGTAAGCGTACTTAATCGTTATAAGATTAAGATCGTTCACAAATTCGTTCGAAAGAAAATCTACTGTCTGACTGTCAAACCAAACGTTTACGTAAGAAACCCACATTTTGAAAAATCTCACGTGAGATTTTGGGGGGGGAGGGGTTGAATAAAATCGTACGAAACCAGGGGGGAGGGGGGGAGGGTCAAAAAATTAAAAAAAACACCTCACGTAATTTGTGGACGCCCCCTAAGTGTTTCCAAAATTTCAGCTTGATAGCTTTTGTATTTTTTTTGATAAGCGCCTTCAAAGTTGGATATTCAAGTCGAATTTTTTTCGATTAAATTTCATAATATTTGTATACCATTTGATAACTTATGTAATTTAAAGCAACTTTTGTTATGAAACCACTTTCATAAACGCAATAATTAATATAGCTATCGAACAAAAATTTCCCGCGATGCCTACAAACAACTCTAATGTGACGTCATAATCGAGTAGCATTTTGTATGGAGTGTTTCGGGCAGGCCGCAGGTCTATTTTATGAGATGTTTGAATTGTCTTATGACAATATCTTGGTGAATTTTTAAACTATCAGAGTCATTCTTCATCTGTGACGATGTTTCTATTTTTTAAGGGTCTTTCAATTACCAATAAGAAAAAAATTAGTCATCATGCCTAATGCCCCCAGCGTCATTATGCCCATACGTAAAATTAAAAAAAAACTCTTTTAGCGCCGCACTGCTACTTTTTTAGTACACTCTATACAGGCGACTCACACAAACCATAAATTGTTATCACTGTGTTTTGTTACCTACTGTATAATATTCAACAAGAGGTTTCTGGTTTTTTCCCAAAATTTTGTAGCTACGAGAAGTACGAGTCAATGACATTGTTATGTCGACTGACCAATAGAGACAAGATTTCTTCCAACATTCCCGTCTAGACAACATTGGTAACTTTTTATAACCTTAATATTATGTAAAGTAAAAAATTTGGCCGCTTGAGAACAAAGAAATATCTACTGACTAGCTGTTGCCCGCGACTTCGACCGCGTTAACATAGTGTAATAACAAAGATGGATAATTTTCCCCTTTTTGTGGTTCCTCATAGAAAGGAAAAAAATGGGACCCTATTAAAGCAAATGTCAAACGCAAACGTCAATAAACTTTCATCTTTCTAACTTAAGAAAATATGACGGACGAATGAATTCGAATCGAATGAATTATTGAATTATTATTATTTATTCACCATAAAGATTTTTGTATTTGTATTTTGTATTTGACTTTCACACAAACTTTAAACCCTAAGTTCACCCCCTTGGGGGTAGAATTTCCTGAAACGCTTAAATACGTATCCATTCATTTCCCAAAAATAAAGTTTTATGTTTCTAACTCAAGAAATGACGGTCTCACATTCAAACTTTCAACCTCTATTCCACCCCTTTAGGATTAGGTTTTTCAGAAATGCTTAAATAAGTATATTTTTGTTTTTAACAGTAGCCCAAAAATAAGGCTTCATGTTTCTAACTCAAGAAATGACGGACTTTCATTCAAACTTTCTACACCAATTTCACCCCCTTGGAGGGTAAAATTTCCAGAAATGCTTAAATACGTATTCATTCATTTTTGATCAGTATCCCAAAAATAAAGTTTCATGTTTCTATCTCAAGAAATGACAGACTTTCATTCAAACTTTCAACCACAATTTCACCCCCTTGGGGGTAGAATTTCCAAAAAGCTTAATTTTTCAGTCATTTGAAAGTCGTGATTTTTTCGTGTGTGTTCTGCCATGTTGTGTAACAATTGTGTAATTTGTTTTAATTATTTGATGTGTTTAACAAATGTAAGTAGTAAAATAGTTTAATTTAATAAATAAAAATACTTTTAGATAATAATTTGAAAGAAAAACATCGTATGAATTTTTAGGTTACACTCGTTTCTTTTTTGGTGATTTTTACGCGATTTGCGTAATATGTTTGTAAATTACTCACGTGAAACGTTAAAAAGAAGTAATTACAGCTAGTTAGAATGTCTACACAACTATTTATCGCAATTATTTTTGTATGAAATATGAGTGAAATTGAGTGAAATATGAGACGGTATAACGGTTTTCGGCGGCCGCGGGCCACTTTGAACTTTGTTTGTGTAGCACTAAGGTCGAAGTTTGCTTGTGGGTAATACGAAACGTTTTTTTACTATCCAATTTTAAGTGCTTACACAAAGCATGTGGAGATTGTTATTGTTTATTGTTTTTATGTATATAGTTTGTCTAGCCCTGTGTTATTGAAATAAGAACAATGTATTCATTACTTGTGGCGAAAAAAAAATCACTTAAAAAGATTTCAAAGTTTATAGTAGTGAGATGAAAATCACATCGGGCTAAATACTATAATTATGATGCTTATTAGATATAAAATTTAACATAGCTGTTTAATGCTTTTCACAGAAGCATAAAATATGGTTTCGTCATAAATTTATTATTAATTTTACAAGAGGGTAGGCGGGTCAAGGCCGGGCGCCATCTTGTCTTGGACTTACGTCTACCTAGATTTTTGCCTAGATTTTTTTTTCGCGATCGAAGGGTTAAACACGTATCCAATAATTCTTAATCAGTAGCCCAAAAATAAAATCATTTCATTTCTTAAAATGGACCCTGAGCTAAGCTACTTGGTGACCCCCCTGGTATAGATAATATTGTGTAGATACGGTTTTTTATGATGAACATTGTTAATTTGTCTTGTAATGTTTCACGAATTGTTTCACGTATACAGATGGGTGCTAGCGACCGAATTTCCACCGGAATCAACGCACATATTATCCTTATTTAAAGATAACAACTTGTTACCTTGGTAAAGAAAATGAAGACTCACGTATTCTTTGATAACAATATTTCCAAGGTGAAAATTCAGTGTTTCTTTTTGTAAGTAATACATTAAAATGTGTGACATGTAAGTGGAATGTTAATAAAAATATGTTTCATAGCGTATTGATAAAACATAGTATATAAAAATGTGTTGATAATAACTTTTTTAATATTACATAAATTTTCAATTTATGTAATACTAGTTGACCCGGCAAACGTTGTTTTGCCATTTAAAGTATTTCTACTTCATCAGTTGATACAAAATCTTACCCCCTCTTTTGTCCCCTAAGAGGGGTGGGGGGGAAAATTGAGTACACCTGATGTTAAGTTATAAAATACAGTTAATAATATGAAGTAAACCCAGTAAAGAAAAAATTTGATACAAAATCTGACCCCCTTTTTGGTCCCCTTAGCGGCGGGGAAGTTTATACACCAGATGTTGAGTTGGAAAAAGACAAATATATCTGCGAAAACCGTATGCAAATCGGATCAGTAGTTTTCGTGTTAAAGTGAAAAGTTTGATACAAAATCTGACCCCTCTTTTCCCCCCTTAGAGGGGTGGGGGGATTTTTTTTTATACACCAGATGTTAAGTTGGAAGAAGACAAATATATCTGCGAAAACCGCTTTCAAATCGGATCAGTAGTTTTCGTGTGATAGTGGAACAAACATACAGACAGACAGACAAAAAACTAACCACATTTTTGGCTTCTATAGCGATCTAGTGACACCCCCCGCTTATTATTTTTTAAATATCTTCAATGTACAGAATTCACATTTCTACAGTTTTATTATATGTATAGATTAAAAAAAAAGCGGCCAAGTGCGAGTTGGACTCGCCCATGAAGGGTTCCGCAGCAGCAATAAGGTTTATTTTTATGAAATTAAAAGGTTTTTAATTTATTTTTATATTTCAGTCGATTTAATGAAACTTTTGTTTAAAGGTTTACCATTTTTATGAGGTACTAGCTGTCCCGGCAAACGTTGTTTTGCCATTTAAAGTATAATATTTTCTACATCATCAGTTGATAGGTACATGTTTTACCCCCTCTTTTGTCCCCTAAGAGGGTGTGGGGGGGGGGAAGGTCATACACCAGATGTTAAGTTGAAAAACACAGTTAATACCTAATATGAAGTAAGTCCACTAAAGAAAAAAGTTGTATACAAAATCTGACCCCTCTTTGGTCCCCAGAGAGGGTTGAGAGGGGAGGGGGGGAGGATTTTTATACACCAGATGTTGAGTTGGAAGAAGACAAATATAATATACCTATCTGTGAAAACCGTATGCAAATCGGATCAGTAGTTTTCGTGTTAAAGAAAAAAGTTTGATACAAAATCTGACCCCCTCTTTTGTCCCCTTAGAGGGGTGGGGGGGAAAAATTTTATACACCATATGTTAAATTGGAAGAAGATAAATATATCTGCGAAAACCACATTCAAATCGGATCAGTATTTTGCGTGTGATGCTGGAACAAACATACAGACAGACAGAAAGAGTGACAGACAGACAGACAGACAAAAAACTAACCACATTTTTGGCTTCTATAGCGATGTAGTGACAAAGGTGTAAATTCGGGTGTCATTTCATATCTTCTAAGTACAGAATTTTCATTTCTACAACAGAATATTGTCTTCCCCGCACGCGCTTTGGTGACGCCCACTATCGTAATATTTTAATTTCGCCATAATTTCAAAACCAAACGTCCAATTTTAATGATTCAAAGACCAAATATTATCTACATAAACTGTACTTAGTGATAAAAGAATTTATTTTGATAAGGATTAATAGCGTGAGTAAAATATATCCATTTTATTGTAGTCCAAAAAAATTCAGGATTTTTAAATAAATAAATGGTTATTGTGCCTCACTCGACATAGATAGGTATAGTGTGTCGCGGACTTTTTTGTAGATATTTATAAGATCTACAATTACTTAGAACATTTTATGGTTCTATCTTTTATAGTTTAGGCAGCGTACGCAAAATAAGT
Source organism: Plebejus argus (assembly GCA_905404155.3). NCBI lineage: Eukaryota > Metazoa > Arthropoda > Insecta > Lepidoptera > Lycaenidae > Plebejus > Plebejus argus. The sequence goes on along the minus strand of FR989942.1, from coordinate 8,873,319 downwards.
AACTTTTCTAGCAGATTTTTTACACCTTGCGTCCGAAAAACTCAAATATCTTACGGAATCCTACTTTTTTCCAAAATAAAATGTAGCCTATGTTCAGCAGAAATAATGTAAGATTCCAATAGCAAAAGAATTTTTCAAATCGGTCCAGTAGTTTCGGAGCCTATTCGACTCAAACAAACAAACAAACAAACAAACAAACAAAAAATCAAATCTTTCCTCTTTATAATAGTAGTGTAGATATGTTAAATTGGAAGAAGATAAATATATCTGCGAAAACCACATTCAAATCGGATCAGTATTTTGCGTGTGATGCTGGAACAAACATACAGACAGACAGAAAGAGTGACAGACAGACAGACAGACAAAAAACTAACCACATTTTTGGCTTCTATAGCGATGTAGTGACAAAGGTGTAAATTCGGGTGTCATTTCATATCTTCTAAGTACAGAATTTTCATTTCTACAACAGAATATTGTCTTCCCCGCACGCGCTTTGGTGACGCCCACTATCGTAATATTTTAATTTCGCCATAATTTCAAAACCAAACGTCCAATTTTAATGATTCAAAGACCAAATATTATCTACATAAACTGTACTTAGTGATAAAAGAATTTATTTTGATAAGGATTAATAGCGTGAGTAAAATATATCCATTTTATTGTAGTCCAAAAAAATTCAGGATTTTTAAATAAATAAATGGTTATTGTGCCTCACTCGACATAGATAGGTATAGTGTGTCGCGGACTTTTTTGTAGATATTTATAAGATCTACAATTACTTAGAACATTTTATGGTTCTATCTTTTATAGTTTAGGCAGCGTACGCAAAATAAGTAACTTTTCTAGCAGATTTTTTACACCTTGCGTCCGAAAAACTCAAATATCTTACGGAATCCTACTTTTTTCCAAAATAAAATGTAGCCTATGTTCAGCAGAAATAATGTAAGATTCCAATAGCAAAAGAATTTTTCAAATCGGTCCAGTAGTTTCGGAGCCTATTCGACTCAAACAAACAAACAAACAAACAAACAAACAAAAAATCAAATCTTTCCTCTTTATAATAGTAGTGTAGATAAAAAAAACTACTGGCTAGATCTCGTTCAAACCAATTTTCGTTGGTAGTTTTTATAGTAATCTACATCATATATTTTTTTTAGAATTATCATGACTTTAGAAGTTAGAGGGGGGGGGGGGGGGGGGCCCCCCATTTTACCACTTTGGAAGAGTCTCTCTCGCAAACTATTCAGGTTAGAAAAAAATTATATGAGAAACCTCAATATGATTTTTGGAGACTTATCCATAGATACCCCACACGCATAGGTTAGATGAAAATTTTTTTTTTGTTTCAGTTGTACCTATGGGGCCCCTAAAATTTTTAATAATTTTTCCATTTTTGCATCAAAATCTTAATGCGGTTCACAGACTACATCTACTTACAAAGTTTCAATAGTACCTATAGCTCTAATAGTTTCGGCCAGTTAAATAACGCTACAAATATTTTTATAGTTTCGGAGAAAAGTGGCTGTGACATACGGACGGACGGACGGACGGACGGACGGACGGACGGACGGACGGACGGACGGACGGACAGACAGACAGACAGACATGACGAATCTATAAGGGTTCCTTTTTTGCCATTTTGGCTACGGAACCCTAAAAACGAGCCAAGTTCAAATAATGACAAGAGTGAAGAGCTAATATTGTAACTGTTTGGACTTGGCTATCATTTTACATCAATTTCGATGCTACATTTTTTTAACTCAATTTTTTTTTAATTGGTAAAAAAAAGTCTGTTCTTTTTTTAATGCACGATTTTTAGGGTTCCGTAGCCAAAATGGCAAAAAAGGAACCCTTATAGATTCGTCATGTCTGTCTGTCTGTCTGTCTGTCTGTCTGTCCGTCCGTCCGTATGTCACAGCCACTTTTCTCCGAAACTATTAGAGCTATACTATTGAAACTTAGTAAGCATATGTAGTCTGTAAACCGCATTAAGATTTTGATGCAAAAATGGAAAAAATATTAAAAATTTTAGGGGTCCCCATAGGTACAACTGAAAAAAAAAATTTTTTTTTTCATCTAACCTATGCGTGTGGGGTATCTATGGATAGGTCTCCAAAAATCATATTGAGGTTTCTCATATCATTTTTTTCTAACCTGAATAGTTTGCGAGAGAGACTCTTCCAAAGTGGAAAAATGTGTGTCCCCCCCCCCTCTAATTTCTAAAGTAGAGGCATGATAATTCTAAAAAAAAATATATGATGTAGATTACTATAAAAACTACCAACGAAAATTGGTTTGAACGAGATCTAGCCAGTAGTTTTTTTTATACGTCATAAATAGTAAAGTACAACTGAAACAAAAAATTTTTTTTTTCATCTAACCTATGCGTGTGGGGTATCTATGGATAGGTCTCCAAAAATCATATTGAGGTTTCTTATATCATTTTTTTCTAACCTGAATAGTTTGCGAGAGAGACTCTTCCAAAGTGGAAAAATGTGTGTCCCCCCCCCTCTAATTTCTAAAGTAGAGGCATGATAATTCTAAAAAAAAATATATGATGTAGATTACTATAAAAACTACCAACGAAAATTGGTTTGAACGAGATCTAGCCAGTAGTTTTTTTTATACGTCATAAATTGTAAACCTTAATCTAAATTTCATTAAATCGACTGAAATATAAAAATAAATCAAAAATATTTTAATTTCATAAAAATAAACCTTATTGCTGCTGCGGAACCCTCCATGGGCGAGTCCAACTCGCACTTGGCCGCTTTTTTAACATGCTTTGGGAGGAGATCATCTAGACTATTTAATGGCGTCTGTCTAAGTGTCTACTTTGCTCTACAAAATATGCTGTAAAAAACTTTATACTTAATCGAAAAACAATAATATCACGCCTTGACCCATTTCGTGATTTGAATTATTTAACTTGATTTCTTAGGAATTTGAATTTGGAACGCGGTGCAGCGTAAATCTTGCTAACGGGCTTATAAATCTTCTAGAGCGTTTTTAGGGTTCCGTACCCAAAGAGTAAAAACGGGCCCCTATTACTAAGACTTCGTTGTCTGTCCGTCTGTCCGTCTGTCTGTCTCCAGGCTGTAACTCAAGAACGGTAATAGCTAGAGAGTTGAAATTTTCACAGATTGTGTATATGCGTTGCCGCTATAGCAACAAATACTAAAAACAAAATAAAATTAATATTTAAGGAGGGCTCCCATACAACAAACGTGATTTTTTTGGCCTGTTTTTGCTCTATATCAATAATAGCAACAGGTAGGTACTTGAATTTTTCACACAATCTTTAGATTTATGTTTACTTTAATATTTAATAATAATATAAAATAAAAAATTAAAAGGGGCTCCCATACAAAAAACACAAATTTTGCCCTAATTTTTCTCTATAATGGTACGGAACCCTTCGTGCGCGAGCCCGACTCGCACTTGGCCGATTATTTTAGCTTTTTTTGCTCTATATCAATAATGGCAACAAGTAGGTACTTGAATTTTGCACGAAATCCTTAGTCATACTTGTACTTTAATATTTAATAAGTCCAGACATTTATTTCATATAAACGTAACTTATACAATTCTAAAAGATTTGTTATAAAAATACAAAGCTAAACTGTTCTATAAATAAACACTATAAGTAAAATACATACACTATAAGTAAAAGATTAAGTCTAGGTCGGAGGCTGCGGGCAAAGTGCCAATTACACTGGCAGCATTACCTCGTTGTATGGCCAAACTAATACGCTGGCCGAGGTAAGCACCAGCCCTGGGGTCATTCGATTTGTCGACCAGTCTTCGGGACAAATCCTTAAACAGGACCTTTGCGCTGGGGCCCCACGGACCCAAGGTTTCAACACCAAAAGGCAGAAATATGAAGTCTTCGCCCAGGCATTCATATTTCCGCCTCTTGTTGGTCTCCGCGTGGGCAGCGGCCGCTCCCGCTTCCCTTGAGGTGGCCGTCACATGCGACGCCGCCAGAGTGTCCACGCACGTGGCGTCCCACACCAAAGGTCTGCCCCGGCTCCATGGAATGAGCGTCATTCCATCAGGTCTCCTGCCGTCGTCACGCGCGATACCGTTCGGCTCGAGTGTAGCCGGCACGTTGACGGTGGCAAGAGCCCTGCGGATGACGTCATTTATTTAATAATAATATTAAAATAAAAAATTAAGGGGGGCTCCGATACAAGAAACACAATTTTTGGTCTAATTTTGCCCTCTAATGGTACGGAACCCTTCGTGAGTGAGTCCAACTCGCACTTGGCTGACTATTTATAATATTTTCCGCCGATGTTTCCCAAAATGTAACCAAACTTATTGTAGTAACATTCCTACCTAGTTCATTTGGACAACGGTCATCGCACTTGGCCTTGATGTCGCAAGTCTAACCTATTTTTATTACGACAAGGCTAGCAATAACAATCCACCTATACAAGCTAGCTTTGCTAGAATAACCGAACAAGTTATTTTATAGCTTGTAGAGTTAGTTAAGTAAGTAAGTTTAGAATTTATTTAATGATAATTTAGCATTGCCAATAAATCACGTCTGTCATTTCCGTGTTTCTATGAAAATTATTTCCATTTGAGTCAATGTTTTTGTTACAAATCAATCTACTACAGCTCGACGCCCCCACCGAATAACCGGACAATCGAAAAAATGAAAATGTTCAGGAGAGCCAAAAAACTGATTTTTGTTAATAACTCCGTTAAAAAAAAAGCTTCAAAGACTTTTTATATCTCAAATGAAAGCTAATTTTTTTGCCCATCTTGCTATTTCAATAATACTTAATTGCCACCAAAGGTTTTTCTTTAATAAAGCAAAACGCAACTTATCGTTCTGGAGTAGGCCAAGCTCTGATCATCATTGTCTATTGCATGGTTATTCGGGTAATTTTGCGTTTCGGCTGTAATAAAATGCACATTTATTATCTCATTGCAATATTATTCGGGGAAATTGTTTAGGATAAAAATATTGGTAAACACCTATTACTTTACTTTTCGGTGATTAAAAAATATTGTACACTTTATAATTATGGTCATTGTGGTTTATTCCAATGATTTTCTACTATAGGTAAAATAAAAATAATATGTATTTTTGTTTAAATACATTCATTATTTGATGTCATAAATGACATTCTTGCAATCGAATCAGCTCTAGATTCGAAAAAATACACTCTGGAGACTGGCTCTATCATTTTAATAGTACTTATAATCATTGCAGTTAATTACAACGTTAGTCATAATTCATAACCCTCATCGCCACCTGAGTTGGTGTTACAATAATCAATATCATATTATGTTCTAATAAAATGAATGATAATGGCAGGAATTTGCTTTAGACAGTGTTCCGAGAGCATCGTAGGCCTTTTCTTATATGATGGTGGTTTAATCGTCGACTTCTATCTACATCGTAGTACAGTTCAATGAAATCAGGATCAAAACTATGTTAAAAACTTCTCAAGTTACAATACAATACACATACACAATACTGTAGCAGCACATCTTATAGTAGCTAGCAATCGCATTCCTAATTAAATACTGAGTTGGAACCCACTAGGACCTGCAGGCTGCAGGACCACTTCCATGAATAACGTTTGACTGTCTGACAACAGCTGCTTGCAGGCGTGAAGCTGTAACAAGTGCTGTCGTGACAATTTTAAGCACTTCTTAGGAGTATTTGCGAAAGAAGAAAATATCTAAATACGTTCTCGTTTATTTGTAACAAATCTCGCTGCTTATCGGTCACGTTTAGTTTATTTTGTAGCAAGTATTGCCCATACATGCTTGTTTGTGAGAAAACCGGCATGCTCATTACAAAAATCGAAACAGATTATGATATTAATATTAGAAATGTACATAATTTAACGAATGTAAGGAAGAACTTTACCACTTGATGTCTTCCAAAATGATCGCTGGTCGTTCTTACGTCTATGACGACTTCAGACATTAAAAAAAGCTAGCCAGGGACAGTCAGACATTCTTATTTTTTAATGAAGAAAGTCTCACTATTCCTGACTCTTGGGTCCCGTGTAAACCTCTGCGATTACTGATCTGATGCTGGTCTGAGACTGGAGGCTGGAGGTGAGTGGACTGAGATGATCACCGCGATATGATGGTCGTTCGACTCAGATTCTACAAGTTGTCCAAAATAAAACCTAACCAATATGCCTTTATGCCACAAAGGTGCACCGAATACGCCCTCTATAGGTTAGTGAACCACATCAGAAAGAAGAGAGAAGGAGAAAATTTATATTATGGTATCGCTGGACACAGGAGAGGCCTTCAACAATGCTTGGTGGCCAGCTGTAATGGTTCGGTTAGCTGAAGTTAGGTGTCTGGGGAACCTGAGGCGGATAATCAGCGGCTACCTGAGTGGAAGGAGTATGAAAGTGGGATGTGCAGGAGTGGAAATGTGCAGTAGGCAGCAATGTATTTACCCGAATAAACATGCAATATTCGTTTATCGTCAAATCGTTTTGACATATTTTTTTGCAATAGCCTATTGCCCAGTTTTTGGTGTAAAATACAATTTTAAGTATTGTTATGGAATAAACACATAATTTTTTATATCTTTGTAAATATCCATAGGAAAATTCTGAAAAAAATTCACATGATGTATTTTGACTTCTAGATGCCAAAAAACGCATAACAGCAAAAACCCCACAATAGCACATTGTCCGGTTATTCGGTGGGGGCGTCGACTGCTATTTTTAGACCGGCAATTTCCTCTTACACTGGTTCCACCTCGAGGAACAAACTAAAGTTATTATATTATAATATTATTTATAACAATATCTATACAATATTATAATAAAACTGTAGAAATGTGAATTCTGTAGATTAAAGATATTCAAAAAATAATAAGTGGGGGGTGTCACTAGATCGCTATAGAAGCCAAAAATGTGGTTCGTTTTTTGTCTGTCTGTCTGTCTGTATGTTTGTTCCAGCAACACACGAAAACTACTGATCCGATTTGAATGCGGTTTTCGCAGATATATTTGTCTTCTTCCAACTTAACATCTGGTGTATAAAAAATCCCCCCCCCCCCCCACCCCTCTAAGGAGACAAAAGGGGGGTCAGAATTTGTTTCAAACTTTTGTGTATAACTCGAAAACTACTGATCCGATTTGCATACGGTTTTCGCAGATATATTTTTCGGCTTTCATATCTGGTGTACAGAATCCCCCCCCCCCCACCCCTCTTAGGGGAGAAAAGAGGGGGTAAGATTTTGTATCAACTGATGAAGTAGAAATACTTTATAATAATATGGCAAAACAACGTTTGCCGGGACAACTAGTATTGTAATATTCGAGTAGATAATAGATATTCGGTCCTTGTTAATTTATAATACAGTATGTAAACTAAAATTATGTAGGTATAAAATAGACTTTGATTATATACATGAAATTTGTGACTTTATGACGATTGACGTTGGAGTTTCCTGGGACGGACTAATCTCTGAATATAGGTACCGAACTTAAAATTATGTACCAATCGATAGCCAAGTCATCTGTGTGTGTCTTTGGCTATAATTATTATTCTTATTTTTTCAAAAATGTTGAGATAAACGAGGTGTTTTATTCCAAATAGGCGAAGCCGCAAGAGAAAGCTAATAAAATTTGATTTTCGAAGCACTCTGGCCCGGCTACACATTATGAAAAAT